>OX638071.1:3158532-4358532 GCA_951804385.1 Trifolium dubium
AATTATGGTGTTTATTTAAATTTAAATTTTGAAAATGAATGCTTAATTATAAACTTGGAGTTGTCTTTATATAATTTGTTTTGGGTACACAGATGAGATGACGATGACAAAGTCATCGTAAACTCACACACACTAAGTGGAGTGACTTGGGATCGAACTCTAGTCATGGACGTCCGACTTAGTAATTTCGGAATTTTATGTCAGTTGAGCTAAAACTTTTGGATGTTTTTATATAGTTTTTATAATAGTATGAAGAGTTTAATTAGTATATTTTGTCGATTTACAACTATTTTACACATATCACATGAGTAGTTTTGTGATAAAGTTTTGAGGTGGCCAAATTTAAAATTTATTAGAAGAAATGCAAAATATGGTGTCAAAACAAGTATTTACCTACGCTTTTGCCTTTACTATTAGTAATTTCTAATACAAATTTATTGCTTATTGCCTTGATCCATGTCAATTTCATACTCTTACTAACAAAACATTCCTTCTACGACATTAGAATATAGCCGTTACTATTTCCTAATTTAACTTAGTAACTATGCTCCGTACAATACAAATATTCTTCTCTTAGCAAATAATTGATCAAATTTTGTACAAGATTTTCTTCTTCTTTACAAGAGCAAAAATATAGATTTCTTTTTATACAAAGGATTTGATTTTAACATCATGACTTATGGTAGATGTGCAGCTTGCAAGAATCAAAGAAGAAGATGTCCTTCTGATTGCATTTTCTCTCCATATTTCCCTCCTAATGATCCTCAAAGATATGCTTCTGTTCACCAAGTCTATGGTGGTAGCAATGTGGGAAAAATGCTTCAGGTATTTTTAATAATTATTAATAGTATTTTTTTTGTATCTAGTATGCATTAATAATATTTTTTCTAATGAATATTTTTTTTTTAATGAATCAATGTCACATTAAAGTTGACAAAAAGGTTGTTATATGTTATGTAAATTTTTTGTTAATGTTGCAGGAATTACCTCACTATGTACGAGAACAAGCTGCAAATACTTTGTATTTAGAAGCAAAGTGTAGGATTCAAGATCCTGTTTATGGATGTGTTGGGATTATTTCTAAATTGTATGAACAAATCCATGATACAGAAATTGAGTTGGCCAAAATTCAAACTGAAATTGCTTGTCATAAACTCAAAAGTCCACAATTTGAAGATGAATCAAACTTCAATAATGTCTTATCCACAGTTGATGTTGAATCAAACTTTAACAATTTGGCACCACAAAGTGGCAGCATGGAGCAGTTTCATTGGCCTAGTCAAGATCCTAATCAGTTCAATTAAGATTTGTTTTTTTTAATAGATACAGAGCAATAGTTGATCTTATATTTTTGGATGGTTGATATTCTAAAATACAATTGATTTTGATTTTGAGATTTTATTGCTTGTCGCTAGATTTGGGAAATTTTGAGGAATGTTTGAATTTGTCCAATAATTGATACTTTTAGCGTTGTTATCGTTAATTTTCTCATTTGTTACCTGTTTTGTTCACAATTAGGATCACAATTCGACACAAATTTAACGAATAAAATAAATTGTCCATGGATTGGATACCGTAACTCATAAAATAGAGCCGTATAAGCAGTTCGCGTTTTTGTTATCTCGCATATTTTCATTCTAATTTTTTTGCGGATTTTAGTTTTAAGGACTAAAATCGAAATGATTTTAGCAATTATGGATGAATTCTAAAAATTATAATATATAAGAATTAAAATATAAAACACGCGAACTTACGGAAACTAAATGATTATTTAAGTCTTATTAGTTTAGAGCGTATGAGCGACGCCCCACACACCTTTATAAGAAGAAGCGGCAGTCAAATAAAACCCTGCCTTACAAATGGAGTGCTTGGAATTGACCATTGCTGGCCGAACCATCTCATATCGTTCCACTCATATATTCATGGGATACAGAACAAAATGGTCCTTATTCTTCTTTTAACCCAATATTCTTTAGTTTTTTGTGGTTGCTTTTTAATTTTGGGTAGGGTTAGACTCTTCAAAAAAAAAAAATTGGGTAGGGGAATTGTATAGAAGAGAGTGACCAAATGTTAAATTCCAATTTAAAGATACTACATGCATGTTTTATTAGTGTATGCATGTTAACTTTTTCTGGCCAAACAACATTTAATTTATTGTTGATTACTTGTCTTCTCTAAATAAAAGTATTTTTTAACAAATGTCTCAATTAATAAAGAAAATCACAATTTAATCTCTGTAATTATATTTAAGAGGAGATTGCAATACTTAATATCAAAATTCTTCTGAAGTTTGGAAGAGACTATTTTCCTAGTAACTAAAAGGTGAAAATTAAAAAAAAAACAAATTATTTTTATTAAGAAAAGTTAATAGTATAATTGTTTTTGACAATAAGTTAGTAGTATAGTTAATGTGTCCTTTTAAAAATATACCTAAAATATTCTTTAAATGTGTATATAGTTAATCTCATATTTTCATATCACAAAATATGTTGTGATAGTAGAAGTTTGTGGTAATTTAAAAAGGAACGTGTATTTTAAATATGTTTAATCTGCTAAAAAATATGAGATTAACAATTTTAGTTGTACTGTATGATTTTAAAATTATTCGTGATACTGAACAAATAAGGGGCAAGGGATAGTTGATATTTTGTTTATCATTAATCTACAACACAAATTTTTGTTTTAAGTACAAGTTGTCTAAAATATCAAAATAATATTTTGTCTATTATATTAAATATCATACAAAACAACAAATTTTTCAATAAATTAAAATTTTGTATTATGTTATTTTTTTTTATTTTGTCTTTCACCTTCTTGTTTTAGGGAAAAGGGGCGTAGTAGTTCAGAATTCAGAGCGAATTCTGACATCAATTGGTTTCAGTCTCTTCCTAAACGTAATTGTAAAGATCGAACTACAGTTCTCCCTACTAAGTTCATCGTCAACACACTGTACCACCGGATCAACTACCATTTTGTTGTATTATGTTATTCTATCTACACTACTCAATTCAATTTTTACATTTTGCAAATCAACGTTACTTTTAATAAACAGTTTTTTTATCGGATCAAAAGACAGAGTGAGTAAAACATGAATGCTTTGTATTTGCCGACATGATTGGCGTGAATGGATGTATTAATGTAGAACAAGCAAAATTATGTTATCCAAGCTAACTTGATTAAGGCATGTTTTAACAAGTGTCTCCATTCTAGAGTATGGACCATTTTTGAAGGAAGAAGCTCCATTTATTGGGGTTTCTAGTAAAGTACTAACAAATATTGCATCATGTTAATTACGTGACGATGTTGCACAACCTTATAATCATGACAAAATGTTGTATGTAAGGCTTAACTTAAAAAGAATCCATTTGGTTGCAGCGTAGTCAGCTTATATTTGAAGTTGTTGTAGTATTCGGCAAACAAATTGATATTGAGCACTTATTCAATACTATAAGCTATAAGTTAAAATCAAATTTAGTAAAGAACTTGAACTCAAAAGTGGGCGCATAAGAGGAAGTAAGATAAAGACAATTTTTCCTTATATAGATTTCTTTATTTTCTCAAAAATAAATAAATAAATTAGTAATTAAATATCAAAGTGGTATTTTACTTAATTTTTTTTTGGAGTCGGGGTGAGGATTCTCGGGGGGTTTCTTGGGTGAGTTGGCAGTCTATTTATAGGAGTAGGGAGGCTGGAGGTTTGGGGGTCAGGAGGTTACGGGAGTTCAACACTACTCTTCTCGGAAAGTGGTGTTGGAGGATGTTGGTGAATCGGAGGGGATTGTGGTTTCGAGTATTGGAGGCTAGGTATGGGTTAGAGGGAGGTCGGTTGTGTGAGGGGGGGAGGAGAGGGTCTGTTTGGTGGAAGGAAGTAGCGAAGATTAGGGATGGGGTTGACGGAGTTGAGGGAGGTTGGTTTGCAGAGGGTGTTGTGAGGCGGGTTGGGAATGGGAGGGATACTACTTTTTGGTCGGATCCGTGGTTGGGGGGAGTGCCGTTGCGGGCACAGTTTGGTCGTCAGTTTGACTTGACAGCGACTAAGCAGTGTACTGTGGCAGAGATGTTTGAGTTAGGATGGGCAGTAGGAGGTCAGGCGTGGGAGTGGCGGAGACAGTTATGGGTGTGGGAGGAGGAGATGTTGGGGGAGTGTCAGGCTTTACTTCATGATTTCCAGTTTCAGGAGCAGGAGCCAGACGTTTGGTTGTGGCGGTTTGATCCAGAGGCCGGATATACAGTTCGTGGAGCCTATCAGCTTTTGACTTCTTCGGCGCCGGCTTCTCATGATGACACAGTTGATCTCATTTGGCATCGTTAGGTCCCTCTGAAGATGTCTATACTCGCTTGGAGACTTTTACGCGACAGGTTACCGACAAAGGCCAATTTGGTTCGTCGGGGCATTCTTGCATCGGAGCATCAGCTTTGTGTATCTGGTTGTGGTGACATTGAGTTGGCTCATCACTTGTTCTGCACTTGTGGAGTGTTTGGTCCCTTGTGGTCGTTAGTCAGGTTGTGGATTGGCTTCGAGATGGTAGATCCTCCGACTACATCTGCTCATTTCATTCAGTTTATCTTTGCAGTGGGTGGCAGTCGGGCACAGAGATCGTTTATGCAGCTCATTTGGCTTGTGTGTGTCTGGGTTATTTGGACAGAGCGCAATCAGCGCCTGTTCAAAAATTCGGCGCATTCAGTTTCTCATCTCTTGGACTTGATTAGACGGCATTCCTTTTGGTGGCTGAGGACGTAGTATCCTGGGATAGGGGTTAACTTACAGAGTTGGTGGGTGAACCCCTTGTTATGTATGGGCATTTGATTTTTGTAGCCTGATAGTTTTTAATGTACGGATGTATATTATATCGACCTGTTTTTAGCACATCTTGTGCTGGAGGTTGATTTTTCTTTATATATAATATCTCATTTTGGGTTGTTCAAAAAAATTAAATATCAAAGTAATTAATTACTAAAACTGTGTTTTGGAGTGTAATTGGATCTGTTTACTCTTTGTAACTTTTTTATATATGTCAGTGTCAAAATTGTTTTCAGTCTTACATTGTTAAGATAATTCTAGTATATTTAACATGGTATCAGAGTCAATTAAAGAAATGTGAAAATTAAATATGTCCACGCTAGACGGCAGTTGTGTCTTGCAATAATGTTATTGTTAGGTTGTTGAGGGTGGTAACCAATCAAAGTGGAGGAAGGGTTTGGACTAGTGATCAGTGATGTTCTTTGGAGAATTTGGGCGGTAATAGAATTCCATATTGAAAATGGTTTTTATCAAAAGAAAGGGTGAATATTATATTGCATCTATTATATACTTAATCCGACGGAGTGTATTTTTAGGACGTAATTGGAAAGACTAGTGTACTCCCTTTTTTTATGTATATAATAAATTATAAGCTCTTCTTAATTTGTTGATTATAAAATAATCATTAGAGTTTCTTAATTTAAAATAAGTATTTTTCTTTTGTTTACAATAAAGTTGATCAATGAACCTGCGATCTCATCTAGAATTTAAAATAAGTGTTTGATTTCACACCTTTGAGATTTGATTCTTTATTGCTTGAGGAATACTTGTTTGGAATGACTAATTAACATTGTGAGTGAGTTGGAGGAACCTACATTGCTTTATATATGTTTAATTAAGGGCGTGATAATGGGTTAGTTAGCCAAAAATAAAATAAAATCATATTATAAAACTGATTTTGAGAAGAAAAAAAATAAGAAATGATAGAGTTGGTATAAATTTAAGTACTCCTATTTTTGTATGTGTGCGTCCAATTGTTTTTATATGTAAACTTGTTTGTGTTTCATCTAGATATGGAAAATATACACAAAAAATTAGGAAATTCAAAGAACATGTATTGTATTGTCTATGTAAATTAATTTCATGTTCATATTTAATAAAAGTGTCTAAATTTTTATGTCATATTAAAAAGTAGAGTGAATTGAATTGACCTAGTGGAATACATAATTCCTATACGCTTATCAAAAAAAAAAACATAATTCCTATACGATGGTATATCAAATTATTATCTGTCATTAAGAAAAAGAAGAAAAAAAATCTAGTTAGGCATTCAATTAATATTTTTTTTTGGAGGTAGACAATTTGATCGATACGCACTGTCTGTATCAAGTTATAATTTGCGGACAAAATTGTACTACCATTCTGGTAATAAATTAAGACAGGGGAGCATAAAATCTCTAATGAGTACATGTGGCACAAAATGATAGAGTTGAATAGAACACGTATTAAGATAATTTTTTGGTAATGTACAACTGAACTGATTAATCGTTATTAACAGGGGAAAAGACAATAAAAAGGTATGAAGAGTAAGATATGATTGAATTAAAGAATGAGCTAAGCAAGGTCCACCACAAAGTTGATGCATGACACAAGGTACAGCACCAGTCACCCATAAATCAAATCAACCATATGATAGTAATATAATCAAATCATACATATATCTAGGACACCATTATGAGGCAATCATTGGCTAATACATTTGATGTTAGCCACTAAAATGTACGAGTATATAATAAAGCAAGAAACTAATTAATGGGGAATCATATCTAGGAGGTCGACATTTGCACCCCCCATATGACCATCTAGTGAATGTTGATAATTTCATTTGGTTAGTTTTACGATGTAGTATAAATTGTTGCGATCTATTGAGTGTAACTTAAATTTTATAGAGTTGAAAGAGTTGAAATAGAATAATTTATAAGTAAATAAACATATTAATTCAATATCTTAAAGGTTAATCTGTTGATTTAAACTAGTGAAGTTCTTCTTTGATGGCCCAACACAAGCTAGAATAAATTTATATCATGTAAATTCAAATCAATTTTTATAGTAAGATTGATAAATTTACTATTTATTTATATAAAATATAATGCCATTTATTAATCAAACAATGAAAAATATATTTATATATGATGCACAATTATTTTATTTGTACACGATACACAAAATCATTTAATTGACATTGGTACATATAAAGCAATATAAGAAAATAAAGTTTGATAGTTGACAATTACTCTATAGTAGGATTTTAAGATAGAGTGAATATGTACAAATTGTATATTTAATTATCATATTTGTTCTTGTTGACATTTGTTGTTTTTTCATTTTTTACTGATTTCTTGGTGTGGTAAATTTGTAAAAATAAACTTGTTTCATTGATTGAGTGTGTCAAAAAATATATGCAATATTTATAAGCAAACTTATTTTTTTTTAACAGCATTTATAGGTAAACTAGTCTTGGACCGAAATATATCAACCTACATAATTTATTCTTGTTCGACTATTTTCGCGTGTAGAGTGTGGTTCTTCTAAGGTTGATTTTTTTTTTACAATTGATTTCTTTCCCCACATTTCTGTTTTTATCATGTACGTATATATGCATCATTCCCTTGTGAACTTGTGTCCTTGTAAGTAGTAATTGTTTTGGTTATGTTGTAAACTTGGAATACAAGTAAAACGTTAGTTGTCATATTTCACTTCGTCTTGATTGATTCTAATACTTCCACAACCTTCATAAACCTATATGAATTTGAGAAAGACTTGTTTCTCTCGTATTCTGTTGTTATTGATTCGACTAATCTCTAGTTGACTATAAAAGATTCAGTTGATCTTGAATTCAATTAATGTTTTTTTTTTTGATAAAAAATTCGATTAATGGTTGTTGTTCCTAACTACTAATAACTTATAAGTTTTTTAGGTGTAAAGACAAACTAATAAAAAAATTCCAACTAATCATTAGTCATTCATATATAATACAACCCAAATTAAATCAATATTTTAAATCATTAAATTGACTAATTAAATAATTAATCTAATATAGAGTCTTTAAAGGTACACCCTAACAAGTGGTTTATTACATCACCCCTTATCTAATCTACCTATGCTATGCATGGTGGCACATCCGTTGTAGGATTGAATTAACATGGGAACAAGCCAACCAAGTATTGTGCATGCATGGCAATGTTATCTTTCAACACAATCATAGGCAACTTTTTAGAACAACCATTTGGCTCACTTATTTGCGTAAAGCCTTCAAATGCTTATCTTGAGACGCATACTCATCCTATAATGCCCTATTGTGCGTTGGCCCATTCTTTCGTAATATCACGTTTTTTTTTAGTTAGTGCATTTTCCTACGCCTACCGTTTGTTTCTCTTTATTAATTGAGAGGTTATTATCTTCCAAAAATTAAATACATTAATAATCAAAATATTTGAACCATTTGAAACAAATCATTCATCATTTTCGTCTCTAGATCAGAACGCGACATTTGATTAAAAGCACAAAACGAATTAACAACACATACATAAAAGGTTGATCAAGCTTTTCCCCTATGGAAGAGTTGATACAAGAAATTGAATTAAACAATAAAATAAACAAATCTTAGCTAACTTTTGTTATCTTTTTGCTCTTTTTCTATATAGTAGTATTTGCCTTTTATTTTGAGATGTACGTTTGTGTCTACCTTGCAATTGAGACTACCACAAAATATGAGTGGTGGGGTTTCATATAATTTATAGTACAAAATATCAAGCCTACCTTGGTTAATAGTATTCAATTATGCTTATCACATTGTTAAAAAAAGTGCAATAATAAATAATATTTGTACCTTCCTACCCAGAAAATTGTTTGTATCCGGTTTGTGCATATATGCACCTAATCACTAATGTATAAGACACGTACAATTAATTACTCAAGTACTCAAATCACTATCCGGAACAGTTACTATTTCAGTTAGAACAAACTATTGTACCTCGTAGATGAGACAATGGTGAAAAATAAGAAAAAAGTGATTTTTTTGTATAATTAAAAAAAAATGGAAGTGAGGAGAGAAAAGACAAATAAACATGTGGGCTCGTTGGCCTTGAGCAATCCACTTTCACGTTTAAGCACTTTTTATTCTGTTTTGACTTTAGCTTATACATATATATTATGTCAATCTACATAGTATTGTGTTCGTAAATAAATTTTTATCAAGAGTCAATCTACATAGTATTGTGTTCTAATATATATCTAAATGTACGTACTATAATTATTAGCATTGCATTATCTTAGCACTTTTCCTTTTGTGTAATCGATGGATCATGGGATTTGACTGGATTAGATTAGTATCCTTTAATCATATATTGTGTCCGGTATTTTTGTCTTGTAATTAGAATGATGCCGTTATCAAGATGAACATGTATTGTTTTTAAAATGAAGCACTTTTAGAGAGGGCTTATCTGTCCCCTTGTATATGACATATGAAAAAGCAAAGAACATATATAATATACACATCCCTTCACCTTCATATCATGGATTTACTTTTGAATTTTTTTTAATTATAGAGATGATTTGATCTCTTTAGCAACTAGCATAAGTTTTTTACGTTGATACACATCCCTACTTCGTTGTTGTATGATTTCTTGTAAGCCCTTTCACATCTTGTTATAGGGTAATAAATAAATTTTGCCGATTCAAAAAAAATAAAAATAATAGTAATGTCAATTTTCATAGTTTGAACTATGATTTTTTTTTAATTTCCTTAACATCCTTAGAATCGGCTCAAATATAAGGCAGCCAGACACGTAGTTTAGATCTTCGATAAAATACAGTTTTATAAAAGTCTTTAGGCCTCAAAAAAAATTATTAATTGCTATTAATAGTTAATAGTACTTGCATAATGTCATCTCTATTTGTTAAGTCCAAATATTGATTGATATAGTTAATAGTACTATCGCAAGTTTGAATGAAATTGGAGATGTTCATAGTTTTTTTCTTACATAAAAATATCAGTTTAATTTTTGCTTTAAGCGTAAAAAAAATCTTTAAATCTCTGAATATGTTGGATCAACCGGTCTTCGATGTCCTTTAACTCATCGATCAAATAGGATCAACTGTTATGGTTATGATTTGTTATAAAGATAATCAATGATTAAATTATAAATTCAAAAATAAAGTGTAGCTATCATAATTATATCATTGTACTACCACGCATCAAATTACTAAAACAATTCATTTTCATTAATATTGCAACATTGATTACGTATACAAAGAAAGTAAACTTGAAATGAGTTTGACTGAGGGATACACTAAGAGAAAATAAATATACTACGTTACACGTAGTAGTACAATTATGAGAGTGATATTACATGGCCAAAGCTTAGGAATTAATATTGATGTCTTGCTTTTATGGCCCCAACAATTGCACCAAATTTAAACCACACCTTAATTACATTAATAATAAAACTAAACACTTATACAATATTACATGAAATTGAAATTTTAGGTTAATTTTTTTTCTTTTCAATTTTTATTTTTTTGGTCATGGATCCCTTGTTTTGTTTTTTGCTCTTCACATATATACTCTCAATTGATCAAATCAGACTTTGCTAACGGCACCTCCCGCATAGTTGGTCTCATTTCCAATCTTCACAACATCAACTATATGTCCACCACTTAATTCTTGACCCTTCATTGGTGGCTCTATTACTGGTGTGGCATTTCTATATATCAAATACACAGCCATCTGAATTATGCCAAACACAAATCCAAGTGTGTTTGGTAGCTGCATGACCCAAAAATGTAAACATTAATTAAGTACTCATCTTTTATTAATCAAATACTTTTGTTTATTCAAAAGAAGAAAAAAATCAATTAATAACTTGTCCTATATGTAAAGTTTTCTAATTGGGAGGAGGGGGTCCATATAGCACTAAGATTTTTTCTTTTCATGGAAACTCCAAATTAATGGAGCACAAAAACATTTAATTTATTTTTTCCAAAATCATTTCAACATTATCAAATATAAAGTTAAAGTGATATTTTCCAAACAAAGAAATGGGAAAAGTGAATATGAATATTGAACTTACAGCAACATAATAATCCCTGAGGAGAAGACCATAGAAGAACCACATAACAGCATTGATGGTTAAGAAGAAGGACAAGAAAAATGGCATGTATTCGACACTCCTAGTCCTTATGACTTTACTCTGCATTATTGAAATGATCATAACAATTTAATTAATAATTAATCATCATTTCATGTAATTAATAATTGGAAATAATTAAAATATTAAATCTCTAATTAAAAAAATAATGCACAAATTAAGAATTCTTACAATGACAAAGAGAGGTGCAGCAAATACACTTATGTTGAAAACCAAACAAATCCATCCTATGATTGCAAGACGTTTTGCTCCCTTTGAGAGATAGAGAGTTGATAGAAGCATGGCTCCAAACCCAAACACATTCAGCAAGAGAAGTAGTTTTATGGTTGATAGCTGTAAGAAAAAAAATAATAAGTACAATTTTAAAATTTATAGTAAAAAAAATTTCTTAAAAAAATATTAAGCAAATTTTTTTTAAAAAAATATTATAAACTTATGTATGAGATTAAAAGAAATATATGTATATGTACCCTAGACTTCTTTGAGGCATAAATGAGGAAGATTATGAGATAAGCAGATTCAACAATAATTCCAAAAGTGTTAATGGTGATGAGAAGAAGAGCTGAGTCTCTTTTCACAAATGCATAGTAAATCCAAAGCATTGCACTGAAAAGTGCAACAACATATGGAAGTGCTTGAAATCCATCAGCAGATTTCTTCTTGAAGATTATGTAAAAAGTTGGCCTGCAAACAAAATATACAAATTAAATTAAATAAGCAAATAGTATTCATTACTTAAACTTTAATATACAAGAAAACAAAAATGGTTACTTACAATGGTGAGAGGAACACTGCAAAGGAAATGATGTTGCCTGTAAAACAAGAACAAAAAGACAAAATAAAAATCTATTAGCACTTGTTAACAAATTTCAACTTTTAAATATTTTAGCGCCTACATATAGCCATGCAAATTTGCATGTTACTTATGGACTATGGTTCCAAATTATCATGCTCTATAGCTAATTAAAATTTACCCTAAAAAAACAATTGGACAATAAAAGCTAACGTTAAATTATTATATGTATAAATTTGCGCCGATGTATGATCTAATAAGCATAACAAATTAAACTAGATGATAAAAATTGCTTATAATATTTTTGATGAAAAACCTAGGAGGTGACGTTGATGAATAATGAGAAGAAAAAAATGACGATGAATGATGGTTGGGTGATAGAGAAAGAAGTGGGTTAAACTAAAATTAAAAGTGTAAATAACATAATGAAAAATAAATAAATGGAAAAGCAATGATATATGCATGGGTTATGGCTGTAACAAGTATCTACCTATTATGCCAAAGACAAAAGCCCAAGATTCACGAGTCATGGCCATTTCTTGAATATAATAAAACTATTGGAAAGTTGGAAAATAGTTAAAAATATTTGTGACACAAACACTCTCTATATCTTTCTCAAAGTGAAAACCTCAATTCAAGCTATCTCAAACTCTCTTTCTTTCTCTAAGTTCCACGAATCGATATGCATAGAATAAGTGTGTATTTATAGTGCACAAAAAGTGCTAGTTGAGCATGGTCAAGTTGCAAACGAAAATGCAAACCATCAATGCAAATGGACCTTTAAATTTTAATTTTATTTAATTTAATTTTTTTTTTATGGAAATGGATGTACCTTTAATTTTAGAGCACACTAACTAAACTTACTTTCCAGTTGGTCATCCCAAACGCCATTTGCTTTCTTTGACACTATCCAAATACTTTTTTTTTACCCTATTGCATTATTTAACCTCATTTGGTTTAAACCATTTCAAAATACACCCCCCCTCTCACAAGGTAACTTGTACTATTACTAGTTACATACAAAAAATTCTGTTGGGCCCACCAAGTTTCTTTCTGATGTGTCACCCACCAAGTGGTTTAAAGGCTTACAACTCATACAAGGTGGTAATACACTTGTATTACCCCATTCATTGCCTCATTTCTATTCCAAAGGGTCAGGGTGCTCTTAATTATGACTCCTCTAACTCTATGGGTTTTTCTTACCTTAAAAATGTTAACGCCTTAACGGTTGTTACCTCAATATCCATTTTGGCATCATTTATTATACCCATTTTCTATATGCTTCGGCTTCTATATTCTTCTCTACAATTAAATTTGTAAGAATTATCGAACATTAGTTAATTTAGTAGTAACAAATTATAAATTAAAGAGGGTCTTTTCCACCATGAATCAGAAGATAAAAGTAAAAAAAAAAAATTGTACAAATTAATTATCATTTTTTTACTTTAAGATCTTTATCATCATTCATCATTGTGTAAGTTGTTGCTATATAATTTAATTGTTTCCGTCAACATAATTTATTTGGTATATATTAGAAAATGTTAAATAGTGCATATGAGATAAAGGTTAAGAATATAAAATAAATAATATAATTTTAAAAAAAATATTTTAATGCTTTGAAATTATAAAAAAAAATTATATTGAATTTTTATTTTTATTTCCTTAACCATTATCTCAAAAAAAAAAAATATGAATTTCGATATTTATCTCAATTCACTCATTAAATTACTTGTGATTGATTTGGAGTGTTAAACATTAACAATGAGGTTGACTAAATGCGCCAAAAAGTCTTACAGTACAATAAAATAAAGTAATTAATGTTCAAATTAAATTTTAAATGACCGAATGCTCACATTTAACATGTGACATTATCTCAAATATGTGTAAACAATGGGGACAAATTGAGTTAAAATTTTTCTATAGGTATGTAACTCAATAATTATGTGTTAGAAGTTAGAACCCTCCAAGATTGAAGGCGTTATAAGACCAAAGTGGAAAGTAACAACTTTTATTCTTTACTGCTCACAAATTAACTAACCAGTAATATTTTTCTAAATTATAAAATCTCTATATTTATATATTTTTACCGTAATCAATCACATTTTCTCTTTTTTTTTTCTCTTCATTTCTTTTTTTTTTTGGTACATTTTTTCTCTTCATTTTTATATTTCTCTTTTATAATAATATTTATTTCATTTATACAATAATGATTCCGGGTCTACTTTGTGAACTATGGTTAGCGACAGGCAAATGAATCTCCACAACTCTTTTATGCATGTCCATATTATTATTTATGAACGTCTTTCTTTTTCTTTTCTTTTTTTCCTTTTCAATAATTGGGCAGCCAGCCACCAAAAAAGCTTCAAAATGCAGAGAATGATGTAAACTTCCATTTTCGGATTATTATTAATGTTTCATATGCTTGCTCCGTCCAAATTTTCCTTTGCTTCTTAATTTTTCGGATTATCAAAAGTACCTCAAATAGATTAAAAATTATATAACAAATGGATAAAAACTTCTAACACAGTTGTTATATATATATAAAAAAATATGTAGCATACCTAGACAAAAAAAATTTTGGACTAGCATATTTACAAGTTCATAAAGAAATAGATTTTGTGACTAAAAGAAGAAAAAAAATTAAAAGTTTTAAATATAAATAAAAGTCATCTTTAATCATTACATCCAATGTCATTTTTCTAAATAAACTCTCTTTTTTATATTCACATGTTTGTAACGTTTTTCAAGACAAAAATTAAGGGTAAAATTAGAAAGAGTTTACGACTTAAATGTATTTAGACATTGTTATTAAACGAATAATTTTTTTTTATAAATTTACTTATATATGAAATTGATATGAGGGAGTAACTCATAAGTTTCTAAAATGAAATTTGATGAGTTCTATAAAATAAAAAAATAGGAAGATACTAACCAATACATCTTATGTATTATTTTTTTTTGGTATATCGGAAATTATCTTATGTATTATTTAAGGAAATTAAATATAGTTACATTATAACTTCTATAGTCAATGTGTATATAACATAATAAATGTAGACTTTAATACAAAACTTTTATATTTTCGGTACAAAAAAAATTATTTATTTTATATGTTTAATTAGTGTATGAGATTCACTAGTTAGCATGATCTAAAAAAATACTATCTCCGTTCTTTATTATAAGAGATAAATGCACTTTTTAGATTTATTAAAAGATAAATGTATCTAAATTCATTAATAAAATAGATATATTAATTTTTTAATGAATCCAAAAAGTATATTATCTCTTATAATAAGAAACAGAGGTAGTAATATTTATTCAGAAGGTCGTGCATAGTAATATTATTGCCTAACTCTTTTAAGTTTATAAATGTAATGTTTAAGATAGTAATAATTTTACAACTCAAAAAAAAAATAAAAATAGCGGCACCTATTTTCCGTTTCCCTTATTCATGTAATTAACTTCTCATGAATAATAAATTTGTTCACAACCACATGCACTGATGAATGGATTAAAAGATGATTTGGTGCTCAATTGTGTGAAACACTGGTATTATAATCTTTAAATATATCAAAATTGTTAACACATTTTTTGTGCCTTTTTGTTAGTAGTTTTAAAATTTAATCTGATTAACATAAAATAAATCCGAGAGTTATGCCTATCAAAAAAAAATAAAAAAATCCGAGAGTTAAACTGATTATATAAAAATAAATTTAAGAATAAATATGATTAATAAAAGAAACACTTATTACTATATTTACAACGTAACTTAAATACCTTCAATAATTAATCCAAAAGAAATAATATATTCAATATATAATTTGACAAAAATTGATATATTGGTCTACCAGATGATTAAAGTACTACTGTAGTGAACTAGGTATGACTTATGAGGGACTATAGCACATGTCTTATGTACTATTGGTCTGGTCTTCGTCCCGTGGCACTTTCCTTAACATGAATTGGTTTCTTTTCCATGTCATTTTTACATTCTT
Source organism: Trifolium dubium (assembly GCA_951804385.1). Taxonomy (NCBI): domain Eukaryota; kingdom Viridiplantae; phylum Streptophyta; class Magnoliopsida; order Fabales; family Fabaceae; genus Trifolium; species Trifolium dubium. The sequence goes on from OX638071.1 coordinate 3,174,271, forward strand.
AGTATCTCTGTCTCCAAAGTGTTTTTTATAATAAAAATTACCATTACCATGGGCCAAGCAAAACCAAATTGAAGCTTTAAACTACTCTTTCTAAGTAGATTCTGAATAATTACCATTACCATGGGCAAGAAGATTCCATTAAGTCCCACATTAGAGGTGTCTGTTTGTTTAGTATCATTATTTTAATATAGTTAGTTGTCCTATCTTTATATTCTATTTTTTTAACTTAAGTTTGTTAGGTTATAAGTAATATATAATTTAGAGATTATTCCTCCTTTGTTGAGTATTGTTTTATTTTATTAAGGCTTAATTGTTTTTTTCCTTTAACTTTTTTTTTTGGTTTTGTTTTGATCCTTTAATTATTAAAAGTTTTATTTTGCTCCCTAAATTTATTTTTTAGTTTCGTTTTAGTCCATTGACTATTAAAATTTTTGTTTTAGTCCCTTAATTTATTTTTATAATTTCTTTTTAGTCCTTTAATTTATTTTTTAGTTTCGTTTTGGTCCCGTAACAAAAAGGACCAAAATAATTGATGGAGGAAGAGTTAAAAGAAAAAAAAAACAAAAAAAAAAAAACAAGTTAATTAAGATACCAAAACATTTAAATGAGCCAAGATTTAAGATCATTTAAATGAGCCAAAAAAACAAGTTAATTAAGAGGCCAAAAAAAAATTACATATCATAATCATATAAATGAGCCAAGATTTAAATTTTGATACATCTATTTTTTAAATGAATAAATAGATGTATCAAAATTTAAATTTTGGCTCATTTATATGATTATCATATGCAATGTTTCTACTATTAACTTAGTTATACTTATGTGAAAACGATAAATAATATTTTTATTACTTAGAGTTTAAAATAATAAATGCCATTTTTTGTTTTTACTCTTTGGTTAGTAGAAGAGAAAAATTATAGTAGAAATTTTAGTCTAACATTTGAGTCGAATTTTGTAATTAAATGATTTTAATCCCTTCTCAAAAAAATTATGGGAGATCAAACTGTTGTATTCCCTATCAAGTTCAACTTAATCACCAAACCATCTAACATTTGATAATACCACTTTTTTTTTGGACAAATACCACTTTTTTTTAAAAAAAAATTCACCATTAATTTATTCTAGTTTAGAGGTCAGTTTTAACATCAAGTAATTTCAACTTTCTTCTAATCGCAATTGTGGGAATCGAACCATGGTTTTTCCTAATAAGTTCAGCGTCAATCACCACTAAATCAACTAACAATTGATATAAAAATACTTTATTTTCAAACAGTATGCGTCAGTATTTATTAAAAAAGATTGTTAAGTGCATTTAATTTTCATATAAACCCAAAAGGAAAGGGGAATGCTAGTGGTGGTCTCACTTATTATATTGTTATTTTAAAATGAACAATAGTAATGTGTTAATTAAAATTGAAAACGTGTGGTATATACTGGTCCGGTAGCATTTCTATTTAACATATTAAATTTTTTTTGGTACAATATGAGCCCGTTTATTATATATTTTTTTAAAAATTACTTATTTTTAAAAATAATCATATTTAAAAAATAACATCTATTTGTTATGATTTTAAAAATAATTAGAACATGAAAATAATATAAAAACAGATAAAATCTGAAGTTGATTTATTATTTTTTTTTATAGATTATTTTAGAGAAAAGAAAAAATATATGTCAAAAAATTTCAAACAAAAATATCCATTAATTTATTCTAATATTCCAATAATATCCTGTTTAAAATTTATAGGATTAATTTTTTATTTTTAGAAGATAATATTTAAATTTTATTTTATTGTAGCTATATCTATATAATATAGACTCACATGACCATAATGAAAAACAACAACCTGAGTATTCTTCACATATTAATATATTTAGGATAGTTTTCTCCATAAAATATATCTCACCAAATTTCGCAATACATTTGGAAAATTATCCGTTATGCTAATTTTATTATACAAAATCACTTTTATATGATTAGTATCCAATCAAGTAAAAAAAAATTGCTTATAAAAAATAATTTTTATAAAGGTAAAAAAATAAAAAATAACTTATGCTTTTTATAAAATCGCTAAAAGATAATCTCTAAATTATTTAATGTCATAATTACTTATTTTTTTAATCCGTAACAAACGGCCCTTATATCATAGTAAATTTATTAGAAAGAAAAACTGTGAGCGAAAAATAAGAATTTATTAGTGGATTAAAATAAGAGTGTAATAAGAAAAAAATGTGCAAAGATTTTTCTATTTTTTTATTTGGTGTTACTATTTGAGAAAGACATTTAAAAAGGAATAAAGAAAATACATTATAGTTAGGGATTTCCACGATATCCGCCGACCCAATATCCACCGCGGGGGAAAATTTTCTTCATCCTCATCCCCACGTTTCCCCATAGTATTCACGGATTTTCACTAACATAAAAAATTAACAAAATTACTATATATTTTAATTAAAAGCACGACACTAATATCTTGTTTTTTTTTCTAAAAAATACATATTTTGTATGTTTCATTTTTTAAAAATAAAAGTACATTTTACATTAATAACAAAAAAAATACAAAAACACTTTGTAATATTTTTTTTGTCAAAAAATAAATAAATATCCAATTGAAATTGTTGTCACCATACATAATCATAACCTTTATAACGTATTAATTATTATTTTTTATAAAAAAAACATATAAAATTATATAATTATATATAATTTAAATAATATGGTCGGAGAATCCGCGGTAGCGGAGGGACCTTCCCCGGCCTGGATTATGCACGAAAGAATTTTTTCTTCCATCCCCATCCCCGCGGAGAAAAATACCCGCGACTTCATTTCACCGTACATATAATAATCTATACGGATAATCTATTATCAGATATAAATTGACATCCTAATTAAAAAATTTCCTTTTATTTTGACTCGTGAGATACAATATGTTAGCAAACAGGTTTAATTAATATACTTATTTAATATTTTAATTATCAAAGTTGACTATTATTCCTTTCAAAATTAAATGTGTGAGGCCATCATCAAATTAATGTGCTTTAAACAAAGCCCTCACAGGATAGCGGAACCCAAAAGGAAAAGCAATTACTCCAATCTACGCAAAATTAATGGTCATTTTTCCACAACATAAGAATATTTGAGAAAAAAATCTATAAAACATGAGCTTATATTTAAGTGCATCAATAAAAAAAAAGTCATTAATAAGTTTCATCTAATAGTGGATTGTTTTAGAAAACTCAAATTTAAACATGACTGAAATAAGCTTTGATCAAGATTTATGTATGTACTTGTGATCTAATTCTAATTGAGTTCTAAACTATTAGTAGAATTTAAATTTCTTAAAAGTTGAAGGTTAAGGGTCTGTTTGGTTCAAGAAAGGGGAGGGGAGGGTGGGAGAAGGGAGAAATTTTTAATAAGAGGAGGGGACATACTTTGGTAAATTAAGTGTTTGGTTCATGAGAGGAGAGGAGTGATTTTAAAAACAATTTATTTTTTTACCTTTAATCTTATAAATTCAAAATAATTTTTATATTTAATTTGTTTTAAAATTTTAAATCTTTATTTAACAAACTATGAACAATTATATAAAATCTAAAATTTTAATATTTCGACAAGAATAATTTGAAATTTTAATAAAAAAGTGAGAATAATTTTGTCAACATAATAAATTATGTTTTACCTCCCCTCCTCTCTCCCTCCTTAATAAGTTAAACTAAACATATAAATTTAAAATATCACATTCTTTTTCCTCCTTTCCAAAACTCCTGAACCAAACAGATGCTAAAAGAAAAGCCCACTTGTACACTTACTTGTAATGCAACGGAGAAAAATTTACAATGTATGTCGATGAAACCCACAATCTATCTCCTCCAATAACATGTGTCATCGACATACATGATTCTAGAGAAGTTATGGGAGATACTCTTAGAATCCAATGGTAAAATTCACTGCACTAGGTAACTAACTATAGTATTCCTTTTGATGTGTAATCGCATTTAATGGTTATGATCTTAACTCGTTTGGAATAAAGGAGTAAATGAACGGTGGATAAGTAAGTTAATTTTTATGATGGAGAATATGCTGTCTTGCTTAAACAAGAACAACACTTTTGCAATTTGACCAACTAGGTATCTCAGCCGCAATGCACACTACTACTATGCTACTACTACTAATAGTAACACTCAATTCATGTGTCACGGTTTGATGTTGGAGTTTTGTGACAATTAGTAATAGGTAATATTCCACTATTGTAGTAATTTCGTATTCGTATTTCCATATCAAAAGAAAAAGTCATATTGTATATTGTTGCAAAAAGTGCACCAATCTCTTATCCATATCACCATTTTTATATATATTCTCTCCACCACCTTTGCATAAAAGCTAGGAATATTATATTAAATTGTGTATGTAGTTAGATATTTAACCTCGTAACCATTATAAAACACATGGTAGTCGGTACACATAAATTAAAATTAAAAATAAAAGTAAGATATTTGAAGTTTTATGGTTTTATAAGAAATTTTAAACCAAAATTTCTTTAAAAAATTGAACAAATGCATAATTTTTGCTTACCAATTTTTAATTAGAATTAAAAATGGAGGATATATTTTCGGATATTAATTACTCCCTCCGTCCCAAAACTATTGTCCTTTTCGGAAACCAATGTAAAATTAAAGTTAGTTCACCATATATACCCTTACAAAAGTTAAAGCATTAATTAAATATATTTTCTCTTTCTTAATAAAGTAAGGGTAAAAAAGACTTAACATATCAATCTTTGTTGTTTCTTAATCTACGTGCATAATTCTAAAAGGACAATAATTTTGGGACGGAGGGAGTAGTACTTTGTGACCCAAATGACATTTTGATTGACTTTTTTGTTTATATTACAACGAGGGTCTAAGCCCAATAATAAGTTGCACAAAAATGTGTTGAGGACTTGAGGTAGAGAGTTTTAAAGTATCTATTGAAAATAAATGTTGAATCGGACTTGAACAAACTTCAAAAAAGACAATATTACTATTCAACAATTCATATTCGTCAAAGTGTTTGTATACCTATTTGTTTTTCCATATAAACGAGAGATTATCAAGACCATCTCTAATGGTGGGTTTTTATGAACTAGTACCTATTAAAAACTAGTACTTAATAGGTACTCCCATTGGAGAACATGAAAAAATAGTATTTAGTAAGTACCAATGTTTAAATAAGAACTTTCTCTTTCTTGATTCTTAATGGGTCCCACATCTTTTTATAAGTTATTTTTATTCTCTCACATGCTTTATGACATATAAATAATAATTTATAAATGATATAGTGTTAGTTGTGGGACCCATTAAGAACTTTATAGAGAGGTGTTGGGTTGGAGGGAATGAGTGCTTATTAAGTACTATTATTAAAAAATTATAATTAAGTGAGGTGTACATGTGGGACCCCTTAAGAACTCAAATATTGAGTTCTCCATTGGAGATGGTCTAACTCATTTTATTGTTACAAACTTTCGAATGTTCATTAATTACCAACGCGATTCCCATAACACTTCATGTTCCTCAAACCAATTGATCAATTGCTCAAGCAATTGAGTTGAATAGTGACTCAATTATATTGCAGTTGAGTCAACAATGTTACCTTACAGCTACCAACATAGTTGTATTTACGGGACTAACAAAAATGTAATTTACCCTAAAAGCTACTATATATTAATCTGCATAGCCACGTACGGTGCATAAATAAAATTTGGTAAAAAACTAACAATAATTCAACTACAATTGAAAGTAGTGTAGATTCTACATTGATTTTAGAAATTAATAAAATAATCTGAATAGTTTGTACTGTTTGGTAGGAGTGATGAGGTTACCTCTAGACCCTCAAAATAAATTTAGGAAAAGAGAAGATGGGTCATTGATCTCATTTCAGAAATTATTTTTCATATGACGTAAGAATAATTTTTAGTCGATCCAATAATGAAAAAGGGATATGATATTATGCACAAGTGCATGGATACAATAATCTAACACAAAAAAAAGTGACACTTTTTTTGTGTGTTTTACATATGGCCATGACAAAGTGAATAGGAGAAGTCTGTATATTCCCCACTGCTTTGGATATGAAGCATGTGAAAAAGCAGTTTCAGGTGGCTCCTACACAAGATTTAATAAATGTAATCTCCTCAGAGGTAGGACACATTTTTATTACAAAAGAATTATCATGGCAATAGCTAAAAGGGATGAAAAAGTTGAAGACAAGATCATGTTTACCTTTAATTTTTTGATCAGTGATGATGCAAGGAACTGTGGATTTATAGTTGAAATTTTGATATTTAAAATGAATATTAGTCTTTGTGATCTTAACTCAATTGATAGAGATATGATATTATATATATATATATATATATATATATATAGAGATTCGAGTTTGAATCTTAGATATCTCACTTATTCAGATTAATTGTGAAATTTTTAACCACTAAATTACTTTAAAAAAATTAAAAAAGAGAATGGATTGCCTCAATGTTTGCATATCAATTTTTTTAAAAAAAATATTAAGCCTTAGAAGAAAAAAGTGGATAAAAAAAAGGAAGAAGAATGGATTTCTAAAATCTAAAGTGCTTCCTGATTTTTATCATATAAGTTTAGGATAGGAAAGACTCAATCCATATTATTTTAATTACTTGAGACAAAAATTAATTATTTTAAGAATTTATGATAAAATTATACATTATCCACTAATAATGAGATAAAAGTTGACCAAACACTAATAATGGTGCATTTGGATTTACTTGTGAATTATTGAGTTTTGCCTATGGATATATCATATCTGCCCTTTTTTTGTGAGGGGGTTTATAAGATACTTTATGCACAATTATAAGGTTCATTACATTTCTACAAGCACTTCTATTTTATATTTTGTTTTTAAAAATAAAAACATTTTGTGTGTGTAAGAGTTTTCGATAACTTGTCATTTCGTCTATGTAGAAGAAAACATTTTTATTGAGAAAATAAAAAAAAACACATTTTTTTTATATGGTTTACAATATTATTATGGCTTGGATTGTTTATCAGCATTTGTTTGACAGTTAATTACAACTCAAATTTGTATTCCCTCAAATGATTTGTCTTTAATGGAAGTTTATAAACTACTCGAGTAAAATCAATTAATTGAGTGCTATGTAATTTGTGATGTAACTCCAATAAGTTTTGGGTCCTAGTTCCTAGATGTTGGAATTTGTTTTATCCGCCTCTTGAATTACTCCCACGCCCCCCAAAGTACCTAAATTACCCTTCGGAAGATATCTTCCGAAATATGGTAACACCAAAAAATTTCGGAAGATATAATACGAAAATTCATAATTTTTGGTAGATAAGATTGGAAACACAAATTTTGGTAGTTACAATCTGAAATATCATATTTTTCGGAAGTTACAAACCGAAAATATCAAATTATGAGAATTTTCTCCCAGTTTGGTAGTTACGATCTGAAATGTATATAGTTTTGGTAGATAAAATCCGAAAAAAAAGGAGAAAACATAATCAGTCGAAACAGGTAATCTTTTAGGTTTTTCACGTTTTCAAGCTATAAATCATCATTTATTCGCTCATTTGGAGCATCACACACTCATTTGAAGGCTTAAAACAGGGAATTTTTGTTTTAAAGTGATTAGTTTTTGATTTTTTTTAAGAAATTTTGTATACATAAAATATGGAAGATAACTTTCGAAACCAGATTGGTAGATATCTTCCGAATTTTCTCCCAGTTTGGTAGTTACGATCTGAAATATATATTATTTTGGTAGATAAAATCCGAAAAAATGCATTTTACAGATTATACAATCTAAAAATTTTATTTTCCTAAATTGAGGGTATTTTTAAGTTTTTGGGGGGCCTGGGAGCATTTTGAGGGGTCTAAAAAGCAAATTTCCTAGATGTTAGATTCAGCCCAAACTGTGGTGGAAGTATATAGAGCCCACTTGTATACATTGGACCTTTTAGTTTGAGCAGATTATAAATCAAAAACATTATTTTCATACACCGCATTTATACTCCTACCTCCAAAGGCTTTACATGAACTTCCTAAAACACCACTTTTAAAAACACATTTTCTTCCAAAAGTCACATACCCCAACATACCATATGACTATATTCTCTTTGGCTATATCTAATTCTGTGGTTTCTGAAATTTTAAAAACGGATTTTTTCCATAAATTCTCCACAATTCAAATGAAGGAGGAGTTTTCATATTTATACATTTTTTTGCTGGAGACGATCGTCCACTGAACTACTAAAGAGAAAATATATATGTCGACGATAAACTCTTTTTTAAAGGAGTCTAGACATATTGTCTATATGGATGCACATTTTTGCAACGATGACCCATATAATGATGGATGGTAAGATCCCGCCAACAAAAGCCGAAGCATAGGATCATATACCTCTTAGAATCTCTCAAAAGCTAAGGAATTTTTGTCACACAAGATCTTTTCAACCTTCGCATGATCTTTTGTGCTTGAAAAGATTGAACAACTAGAGTTTGGGGAAATTACTTCAACTTTCGCATGATCTTTTCAAGCACAAAAGATTTTGTATGAATATTTAAACCGAAACTTTTGTTTTTAGAGAGAGCCAAAAATATTTGAAAAGAAAAATGACTTCGACATATAATTTCTATGATGTTTTAATATATCGATTGATGCGTAAACAGAAATTACATATATAAAACATAAAACTAACCACACTATATCATTTGACATCTCTACCACCCACATATATGATTTTACATGAATTTGAACAACACACATGGGTGCAGAGGGAAATATATAGAAACAGAAACATTACATGTGCACAAGTATGTATCCCTTCAATTCATCAAACATCTCAACCCTCTTTCTGTTGTTGTAGTTCAATCCCTTCTCTTGGTTTTGGTTCTGCTTGTTCCTCTTTCTTCTCTTGTTGTTTCTCTTCTTTTTTCTCCCCTGTTTCAACATCAACCATGTTTTGACTAGGAATCACTACTATCTGTAGCTGATTATCAATGACATCTTCTTTGTGTTCTGGCAGCTTTTCATCATTTACAGGCTTGTTTTTTCTGTATATTGCATACAACACCATCTGAATTGTTCCAAATGTGATACCCACAAAGTTCGGAAGCTGTCCAAACATGAATATATATATTAGTTAAGAGTTTTATTTTTACATTTATGCAAATCACAATCATTAATATATGTGATTTTTAAAATAATTAACATAAAAGTAAAATGTTTTTAATAATTTGATGGTTATAATTGATGTAACATGCAAAAAAAATATATATATACTTAAAATGTAGATAAATTAAATCTATTAGTAGTATCAATTTTAAAATTAATAAGGACATAAAAGCCAACTAAAATAGCATATATAACCAAAAAAAATGTTGTTAATTACCTATAATATTGGAGATTAGATTTTAGCATCTTGAGTAGTGCCTAACACTATATTTGCAAAACTTACTCTATTATCGAATGAAATATGTGTGTAGGTCTTACTAATTTATGTTGGGGACAATTTCAAAATAATGAGACTTAAGTGCATCCAATAACAAAGTAAATGTTAAAAAGTGATATGTGTTAGAATTGTTAGAAATAATATAAAACTATTGATCTGTAATTTCCTAAAAGTTTAAACTTTTGGGATAATCGGTCATCTAACATGGTATCAGAGCCTCTATGACTAAGTGGTCTAGAGTTCGATTTCCGCTCCCCTCACTTTCTAATTAAAAAGTGGAATTTAAGCATATGGTAGGTGGGCCTATGCATTATCCACGCTTCAAGACTAAGTCTGCTCTTGCGTAAGAGAGCGTGTTAGAAATAATATAAAACCATTGATCTGGCATTTTCTAAAAGCTTAAGTTTTTGGAATAATCGGTCATCTGACAAGAATAAGTGTTACTAGCACTATAATTTTACTAATTAATCACATCAAATATAATTGAATTTACTAGTTTATCAATTTGTTTGTTATCAACTACCTTTTCATCATCAATTACTTTTTTACAAAACAGAACCATATAGTAACACTTCTAAAGATGAATTTTATGTTTTATATTCAAATTTTAAAATTTTTTCTAATTCAATGAACACAAATGTGAATGAAATTCAACAATTTTTTAGTAGCATAAATAACCGGGAATCAACTAATTGGTTGTCATCATGGATTAATTAGAGTACTTACTGTAACAAAGATATCTTTGAGGAGAATACCATAAGTGAGCCAAGTAATTGCACTTATTGTGAGGAGGAGTGAAAGAGTGAAAGGCATAAACTCTACACTTTTGGTTCGAATAACCACTCTCTGAAATTGAACAAACATTATCCATGCATAAGCACATGGTGTGTGATTGATGAGTATTTATCAAATATTATCAATCACCATAACAAACTAACTATAAGAAGATTTAATCATGCAAATTTTATATACTTACGATAATGCTTAAAGGTGCTGCAAAAACACTAGTAGAGAGGACTACACAAATCCACCCAAGAAGTTCAATACGGGCTGTTCTTTCTTTTGCTAAAACATGTGTTAGAACAATTACCAAGCAAATTCCCCCAAAGTTTAACAAGCAAACCAGCTTCACTGTGAATATCTATAATATAACCCAAAGTTAATTAATTGTCAATAATTAATTAACTACAAGGAAAAAAAATTAGTAATTGAAATTTAGGACATAAAAAAATAAAATTTGTCACTAATATCTCCTCATCACAAAATTTAACAAGGGATTCATAAATTAATTTAACATTTTCTATCTGATCTAAATTTCCGTCACTATTTGTGTGTCACTAAATTTAAGACATATTTTGGATATATATTTTTCAAATATATCTCTTATTAATAATATATATATATATATATATATATATATATATAAATGTATTAAAGAATCTTAATTATAAATAAGAACGAAAGGAGTATACATACCCTAGCTTTTTTGGGGCAGTAAGTCATATAGATGGCGAGGTAAATTGTTTCTATCAAACAACCAAATGCATTGATGGTGATGATAAGCATTTCACCGGTTTTTATGTAAGCATAAAATATCCAAAGCATAGCACTGAAGAGTGCAGCAACATATGGAACTGATTGAAATCCATCGGTTGTTTTCTTCTTACAAATTCGATAAAATATTGATCTGCATGCAAAACAATACACATGCATGTTTTTATTTGAATTAGTATATTGGTTTCTGAATATTAATCATTGTTATGTTATGTACTCGTGTGCTTAAAAATTTAAAATACTCACATGGGTGCTATAAAGCAAAAGAAGGAGGCAATGTTACCTACAACATTAAACAAAAAAAGTTAAGGAAGAAGCTAAGAAAATTGTGTTATTTAATTATTAAAAAAGGATTATATTGCATGCATATATATACTACAAAAGTTAAGCTCAAACCTCATATTACATGCAATATTCTTATCAACTGAATTAAATTTGTGGAAACTGATGATACGGTAAAATAGATAAAAAAGATAAAAAAAGTTATTCTTTTTTTCCATCTAATATCCTACAACCAATTGTACTATAAAGTCGATCGTACATGATCCTTTCTTTTAAAATGTTTCAACACTTAATTTATTAGCGATATTGAAGATAAAAAGTCATATTTTTCTATTAGTTTCTAGCACTATTTTTTTTTCAAAACGAAAAAAAGTAAAAACTATTCTAAAGTGAAATTTTTGTATATAGAAGTACCTAGGATACCAACTGCAAAAATCGTAGGATTGTCGCTGTGAGTCATGGTATCGAATATGTTTGAGAAGAGAAGGAAGGTTTTGAAGGGAAGCTAGCTAGCTAAGATAGCTTTTAGCTTAAAATGTTGTTCACCTCCGCCACAAGAAAATATGATACCGAAGTCCCTTATATATAGGGTAGGGATTTTTCACGAGACACTATTGAAAAAATAAACATTACTAGTATGAAACTACATGAGTCAAAGTTGATTAATTAATGATGTCCAAAACGTTGCAATATGAGGTACACAAAATCAATGATACTACAAATTTTGAGTGTGCCAACTCAGCACATTATTGTATCTAGTTGGGTGTGATGTGGTTCTTCAATTAATACTTGGGCCGTCCCTTCACTTATTTATTACTACTACATAGTGAAAATGCCTAAACGTTCTCTTCTCACGTGACTCTTCTCCATTATTTGCTACATAATTCATGCGATTGTTAGGCAGAAGAAGTGTATATCATATCATGTAACTACTATAGTTAACAATGGATTGATGTTTGAAAATCATGCATATTGAATTTTGAGGCTAATTGATGTTGCTAGCTATCTTCAATTATATATAGATTACACCTCCAAGATCTTACGATTTACATAACTCACCATCATACGATTGAGATCATTTTGTTAATGACAAGTTAATTCATATATACAAGGATGCAGTTTAAATATGAAAATTTCCACTTATTTATATTAAGGCAAAAAAAATTTAGTCACTATACTAACTGACAATTCAAATTCTTGCTCAAAACTCCATAAATCATCTAAAATTTTATAAATAACATCGGATTTGGATGTTCATATTCAAATTTGCACCGTGAACATCCTTAGTTTAGACTACAGTGACTTAATCAATTTAATAAAAATGAGAAAATAATAAATATATAAATTGAGTTTTGAAGTTTAATATTCATTTTCCTTTTTCTTTGATGAGCCAATACTAAATGAAATCATTGATACTATTTTAGTTTTAATTAGTTATCGGATGTGATAAATAATCTCATTTCACTGCTCTCTAATTTGTTGCTTGGCTGGGTAATAGCCGCCAAATAATCCAGCTCATGAGTGACCTCAATTATTACCAAAAGTGGCAACCGAATTTTCATGTGCTAGTGTTGAAAACGAGACAGGTGTCAAAATGAGGTGAAACCCACCACTGTTTCATTACAACTAGGACTCTAGGAGTCTAGGACTAGGAGTTTACTTCTTTCTCATTTCAAAATATCCCAACATATTTTGCATAAATTATTTACTCTTTCCATTCCAAAATATATATAAAAAAAAAATAGTCAATAAAAATTAAAGTATTTGTTCTAAGGTTTCTCTTACTATCTCCTATCTCCGTACTAAAATATATATTATTTTAACTAATATCACACAAATTAATAAATGTAATCATTGTTATATAAAAAATAAAATTATGAGTTAGTTTATAAAATTATCCTTCATTAATAGTATGTAAAAGATAAATTATAAAATTGAAAGAAGAAAAAGATATAATTAGTTAGGGGTATAAGAGGAAAAATAACATTAAATACTTCATTGACAATGTAAAGTGACACATAGTAGTTTGATACAATTATTTTTCTCAAAACGACATATATTTTGATACGAAGAGAGAGTATATTTTAGAACGGATAAAGTAATTTGTGCTTCTTCATATATAAGCAAAATAATGTACTAACTAACAATTTACCTTATTCTACCTCAAAAAAAAAACAATTTACCTTATTTCAAAATGAATGAGTACTTGATATGTTACAAAAGGAATGCGTACTATTTGATATATTTATTCCATGATAGGTCGTGGGATACAATACAATCATACAATTACAATTATTACATGTAGATGGAACCATAAATTAATAAAAAGTTTGCAATCTCATGAAGCTTTTGACTGCCAACCGTGTTATGTTGGAATTCAACAACCTTCTTGTGATTAACTTGTGTGTCACCCTTTGGAATTCAACTATTACTAGCTAGATGATTAAATTAAATGGCCATCGGATTGGTCGGTTATTTTTTGCATACTGATTTTTAATTTTGAATTTGTAGTTGATTTTTTTTGACTCATTTTGTAGCTGATTTTCATTAATTATTAAGCAAGTTATTCATAATATTTTAATTTAACTTCTTAAAAAAAATATTTATCAAATTAGAATAAATATTAGGAATAACTAGAGTATCGAAGTTCGAATCATATTTGTATCGCAACATCAAATGATTAAATAGTCATCGGATGATATTTGTATTGTAGCAATTAGATGTTACAATACAAATGTCACCCCATCAACCTATGAATTTCAATAAAGTGAAAGATTCAATAGTTATTAGAACCATTCGTAAAATGTTCTGATAAATTTTTTCGCTTTATATAATACTCTAATTCTGTTCCTTAATATAAGACTGATATTTTAAGTTTTTCAATGACTTGTTACAAAAAAACTCGTATTCCCTTCATCTTATGATTTCAATATATATAGACAACTAGTAGGTCTAATTAACCTATATGGCCTAAGAAAGAAGCTATAGGAAGATGACCTATACTACTTGTCCGAACTTATTGGAGTACTTAACCATATTTATTGTGTCATTTTATATTGGATGAAAGGTTGTGGTCGATAGTTTGCATTCTAAACAAAAATGGAGAGAAATCAGGCTTAAATGCTTAATTACATTTAGAGACAAATTTATTTTTAACATGTTGGACCTAATTAGTAAAAAAAACAAAGATGATAGTGATCCTTCTTGTAAAAAGGACAGTGATTGTTGTTAGTCAAATGTTAAATCTATTTTTTGGAATTTTGCCGTGTGTAGAGACACACATAAAAGAAACAAAATCAATTTTTCACAATTGCAAATTTTGGGATGATTGCTTTATCACTATGTGTTTATGTGGTTGTGGTTGTATAAGCTGTAGTAATTCATAAACAGGAATTTTGATTCTTTACGCCACCGCACCTAGTACAAATAAGTGATATAATTCTAAAGAAACAAAAAGGAAAAGAGAATACTGTCTAGTATTTGGATCGAGAAATTTAAAATTCATGAGATTTTGAAATTTTACAGAATTCAAATACTTCAATCTAAATTTTCTTGATTTTAAAATCATTGTTTTGATAAAATAATTGAATTCTTCAATCTTCAAATTCATATTTTTTTTAAACATCAAATATATTATTAATAAGACTGGATTTCGGCACAAGACAAACCGAAACCGGTAAAAAATGAGCTACATAATAATGAAAGACAAAGTAATTGAATTAAATTTTTTATTTTAAGAAACTAAATTTGAAAAAATTTCCAACTACGAGAAAAAAGTTTTTTAATTTAAATTTTTTTTATTTCAAGAAAAAAGTTGTCGAAACTGAGGGAGTACAATAGAGGGTCTTCTAATAATGTGTGGCTCAAAATGGCTAGGCAGGCCATCTGGATGATCAGTTGGAATTTATGAAGCTCAGATACTTGATACGATACGAATACGATGATACGAGAAAATTTTAAAATGTAAGATACGATACAGCTAGGATACTTCAATAAAAAATTAAATATATAAATGTAAAATATATATAAAACATAACTAAAATTAATAATAAAGAAACATTCACATTATTAAAATTATCAAAACAAGTAAATTATATATCTTAAATACTATCCAAAAAGCGGGTCATGCGCATCTCCACTAATGACCTATAATTTTGTCGCTCCTTTCATATATTTTCCATCTTTCTTTGACAAAAGTTGAAAATTTGTATGCACATTAACCAAATCATTAGCTCTTTTGGATCCATTTTATTTCTTTTCAAAGAATGTATAAAATAAAATAATATAAATACTGGATACTTCTCTAGTACGCATCGAGAAGTATCTGACAAGTATCACAAAAATGCCGACTTTTTATTTATTTAATTTAATAATTGGATACTTCCTCGATACGTATAGGAAGTATCAGGAAGTATCTGACGCGTATCTGTATCAGATACGGTATCTGACACGATATTTGATCAATTTTAGAATATTGAGACTTCATAGGTTGGAATTCATTCCAAGAGTTTTTTTTTTTATTTTTTATTTACTGAAACAAAGAGTTAGAATTGGACGAATTGATGTGATCGAAAATGGGACAATGCAATATTCTCAAATTACTCTGAATGTTCAATTTTGCTGTGCTTTGAAAGAAAGAATGCGACCTTAGATCAGTTCACACCAAATTTTATTTTGGGATATAGCTAACCAAGAGCGTATATTATTTTCTTCTTCCATCCCATAATAATACACGATTCTGAGTGACAGATAGATAGAGAACATTTGCCGAACTGGTGATAGGTTGAATAGTACTATTTAAGTTATGTTTAGATTGATTTATCTCAACTTATTTATTCATATATATTTAGTGAAACAATTTGTTGGAACTTGGAATATATGAAAATAACTTAATTAGGACATTTTTCATAAGTTTTTTTTACTTATTTTTATAAGTTCCCCGATATATATGAAAAAAAAATGTTCATGATGTATAAATATAATTTATCTTTATTTTATTTTTTGTTATAAAAATAACTTATATAAATTTATACATACATGCTTCTGCAAATAAGTAATTTATTCCAACATTAATAAGTGAAAGTTTTAGAGATAATATTGAATTATAATACATCTTTGCACAAAGAATCTATCTTTTGGATGGTAGTACATATAATTTAATGTCATATCTCAAACTTTAATGTCACACAATTGTTTGGACGGTAATAGAACCTCAATTTTATTTGTCTAAAAATTCTTATTCAACAAAAATAAAAATATCGAAATTACTAAAACGAACATCTATAATTGGAGTTTAAATTCTAATACTTCTACTTTGTATATATGAATTTTAATGGTTTGCGATTTGGTCTACGTTCCCAAAAAAAAAATCTCAACCTTTTTCATTTACTTAACTCTCACCCATACTACTAATTCAGTCAATATTATAACTTTTTTGTTACATGTATAGAGTTTTCATTAATGTTTAACACTAGTTAATTTTTCAAATTATTTTTATACAAGATAAGATGAATTCTTCTCAATCAAATTTTGTTCATGCATAAAATTCAGAGATCAAATGTAGTCTTTAAAAGTCACGTAATTTTAATTTAATGTTTAATTCTATGTATTATTATCAACAATGAATTAATTCAAATGGTAAGATACTCGAAGTCTTTTAAACAAATAATCATGAATTTAATCTCTGACTCTTACGTATTTTATAATTGATTTTCGGATAGGGTCTAATAAATATTAAACGGCAAAAATATATTCTATTTATTCAAATACAATTATTTGATTCAAGCTAGTTTGAAAAATTCAGAGCCACATACACGTACATTTACATTTTCCTAAACTTGAATTGAATGTGTAGGAGTATAAATGTATAATCGATATCATTATTACTTGCTAAAAAATCAGTATTATTATCATAGATTTGTTTGAAGTATATCTATGCCTCCACAATGATGGGGAGTGATGGACCCGCCTAGTCCACTAGACACGGCTCGCATGAAGCTCAACTCGATCGATTAATGTCAACCATAGAAATGCCTTTCATTTCATGGAATTAAATTACAATGCATGCTTTAGGCTCAACTAAGGGAAAGCCCCCCCTCCATTTCATTCAATTCATTGCACCCTTATGATACAAATCCTTGTCTTTGTGAATAATTAATCGAAGTCACTTTAGCTTGTCCACAGGCCACAAACGATGGTGTCACTTGGTGAAACATGAACGTTCATTGGGGTGATTCTTTTTTGTTATAGCTGACATATTAGAATAATAATAAAATATTAATCAAACACGGTTTTGTTTTATGCGGTAGTAAAAATACAAAAATATTAGAAACGTAAAAATTAGTATTGAAACCTTCTAAATAAAAATTCGCATTGAGTTTTGTAAAACACAATTTGGAGCATCAAAAGGAGAAATAAAAAAAATAAAATAAAACAGAGTATATAGAGGAGGTTAAAAACCCCCCACTATTTTAATTTTGTCAAATGATTAAACGTACTTAGAGGGGGTTAATAATCCCACAAAATAACATTTGATTAAGCCTCAACAACTTAACGAAGAACTCAAATTAAGAAAATCACATTTTTTTTATTAAGAAAAAAATAGTAAATAAATCGGGGGTAAAGAATCCACAGAAATGGAAATAGTGAAGGAAGATAAAATTGAGATTTTAATAAAAATGAGAGGATAGGAAAACAATGTGGGAGGAGGTATGAAAAAAAATAACTCAATCAAGCTTAAACATGATATATCATATATGGGTTTCAAGTTCCCTCTTTTTATTATAAAAAAAATTGTTCCCTCTCAAGTAAAAAAAAAAGTTCCCTCTTTTTTACCAAAAAAAAATTATATATGGACCTAGTTGGGCTTTTTTATTCTGTGATGAATACCAAACTTGCCTCAACTTGATAAGAGAGGTCTAGAAGAAAAAAATCCTAATTTGAAACTATACATATTATTCATGAAAGACAGACAGTAAGACTAAATCATGAGACACATTATTTGAAATTTATATAGTCATAGTCGTATTTAAATAATCATCACATCCTTTCAAGCATATTTTAGAGGTCCCCAAAAGGATAACTAATGAATATAACCAAAAAGAGAGTTTGCAAACGAGTAATAAATTATTTTTTAAGTACATAGACTTGTAAAATTTGAAGAGTTAAATCGAGAGTATGACACTTTTACTTATAATTTTGAGTTCGACTGAAAAATAACAATATTTTCAACGAAGGTTCTACTCAATTTAACTTTAACCGAAAGTCATTAAACGCTAAAGTCCAACCAACTAGTTAGTAATACTAATTTTTTTAAAGGAACTAGTAATTAGTAGTAATACATAAATATAATTATTGCAATTAAGTAAATTATAAAAAATTGAACAATTATGTGAATTAACTACTAGTGAGCCCGAAGAAAACCAATGACAAGTTTCTTATGCGTTAAGTTAAGCATAGCATGCCCTTTTCCATTGCTTTTGTTGCTAAATAAAAAGCACAACCCACTTTGGGATAGAATTTATGAACATACAAAATAACTTCTCCAAAAAAGAAGAAAAAATGGATTGTTTATAATAGAATCAAAGACTCCACATAAGAGGAGGAAAAACACTACATTATTATAAACTAGAAAGATAGGTGAGTGAGACCCATGTGTATAACTACGAGTTAGACATTCGTTTAAAGGATATAAGGGTACCTTTTGTTGCTCAAGTCCTAAGCAAAGGGATTCAATTCAAACAATTAAGAAAAAAAAAATATGCAACTTGGACTTTCAAAATCTAATTTACTTTGACAAATTAAAGTAAGGTCTTTAAATCAACATCTTCTTGATGAAGGAAATGAAAGTACTAAAACTTTTTTAATAATGGGGTACAAGAAGAAATGCATGCCCCAGTATATCTTAGCTGACTATATGTCCATGTTAGGTCGTGATTTTGCTTTGTTGATTTCCTTTTTTTTTTTTTTTATCAAATTCAATTGTATGTGAACTTTACAAAACAACAACCAAAATTATAAAAATTAAAAGTAGCATGCCTGAACTATCTAAGACTTTGTTTGCGAGTTGGTTTTTGGAGGAGACAATTTTAGAGTATAGAAATGAGTATGTGATACTAACTATGATTTACAGTTAAATTTGAAGATGTTAGTGCAACATACCAATCCAAAGTTTAAAAGATATTCAATATATAGTCAACAAATTAAATTTATGAAGAAAAAAAATGAGTTTGTGAGAAAAATCAATTTTAAGATAAAATTTGAAACCTATAATATACTTATGCTCAAATCACACGAGTCACTAAGGCAAACGTATTATTCTGATGAGGTGTGTGATTGTGTTACCAAACAATGGTGGTAGATAATTAACCTATTAGAGAAAAAAGAGAAGCTTTGGCTTTAGAAAGATTTGCAGCATGCCATAAAGTGATCAGTCTGAGTCATCTATGCATTTTCAAGTTCATAATAATTAATGAAAGGGAGGAGGACAAAAACTTATACATTAATTATCATATTTCTTTTTGTTTTTGGTATTAATCATTTGATTTTTAAGAGAATAAGTCCTTATTAGTAGTTCATAATTCGTCTGTGAAGTAAGACTTAGTTTAAAAAATTGTTATATCCAAAAATCAAACTCGAATTCTCTCGAAATTCGTTCATTAATGATGTTCATTAACCACTTTATAACTTAATTTCATTATCATATTTCCATATAGTCAAATTATAAGGAAAACTCTAAATACCGTAAATTAATGAAAAGAAGATTTAAATTACTGAAATAACAATATACATACTAGCAATCAATGTAGCTCCTAAAATTGGGAGATATGAATGGCCAACTTGGTAACTAACTTTTGTGAGGGATTTGCTGTTGGGATGCAATATGATCGAGGTTCATGAAGCTAGAGTGCATGTTATCTCTTATGTATATGAAGTATTGATAGTCACGTATAGCAAAAGTTTGATGATTCTTTCACAAAAACCATCACTTATGAGATCTCCAAAGTTCAAAGCAACTCAATGAAGATGGAATCCTTAGTTAATGAGTGATTATTAAAGTTTTTTAATTGAAAATGCAACTTTTATTTTGAGTTAAATTTCTACCAAAAAATAATACAATAAGTTTTTGTAGAATTTTTATGAAAATGTGTAAATGTCGACGTATTGAAAATTTTACTGTTTAAATTTTTGAATAAAACATTTCTTTTAATAGAATGCATATAGTGTCTTGTGGACACTCGTTACTCGTTAGCAAGACCCTATACTATATAATTATTTCGAGGAGAAAATTAAACCTGGCCCCTTTATCATCTTATAAAGGTAATGCATTGCAAAAAGCAAATTAAAAAGGCCTTTAATGATAAGTAAAGAAAAATTGTTTGTCAAACATGAAACTTAGTCTGTTAAGTATTGTCCCCTTTTCACAAAGACATACTACAATGTTAGCTTTTATTTCTCTCTCATTATCATCCCATATTTATAAATACCATGCAAACTTAATTCCTTTCTTGTGTCCCTCCTCACCCTCACTTAATTTGATTTGAATAATCTAAGTGACCAATTTTGAGGAGGAAGCAAGTAATTAATTAGCAAGGAAATGGATAAGCTGAATTTTATTAAAAATGGAGTGAGTAGATTGCCCCCTGGATTTCGTTTCCAACCAACAGATGAAGAGCTTGTGTTTCAATATTTGAAATGTAAGATCTTCTCATGCCCCTTGCCTGCTTCCATCATTCCTGAGGTCAATGTTTGCAAGTATGATCCTTGGGATTTGCCAGGTCAGCAACTAACAAGTAACAACAAATTACTAGTACTATACTTATATAAAAATTGAATTCGAATTTTTTACAATATCTTTATGGATAGAGTCGGATATCATATTAGATTTTTATATTAAAATTAGCTCACTCTAAAAATAATAATTTACGTGTATGATAAAATATGTGTCGCTCGTTATAATTGTTTAAGGACTCTATGAGACTTATAATTTCTTTTCTCAATACACACAACATTAAGTGTTCTTATTTTTCACATTAAATAGTTATATATAAAAAAATGCATATATTTGTAATGTACAAGATTAATACTACTAGCTTGGTAAATCTTATTAATTACTTAGACGTTTTGATTGATATAGGAGGTTGTGATGAACAAGAGAGGCACTTTTTCAGTTCAAAGGAAGCAAAGTATAGAAATAGTAATAGAATGAGTAGAACAACAAAATGTGGATATTGGAAGGCAACAGGGTCAGACAAAAGAATTTCATCTTCAACTTGTAATGGCATTGTTGGGCTAAGAAAAACTTTGGTTTTTTATGAAGGAAAATCACCAAATGGGTCTAGAACTAATTGGATCTTGCATGAATATCGTCTCATCAATGTAGAAACTAGTTCCACCAACTCAACTCAGGTTAGTTACTTAATTTTCATCAATTGGATATAAATATGTTTGTGAAAAATAAATCATTATGTAAATTGCAAATATATATGGGGATTCATGCATGTGTTTTTGTATGACATGCAGAACTATGGAAATGAGATAGGAGATTGGGTTTTGTGTCGATTATCAATGAAGAAAAGAAGTTTAGAATATGGAAGCACTAGTACTCATAATAATAATAATAATGCTCCTAATCCGAGATTAATGTTTGATTTTATGATGGTAAACAACACGACATGTTCTTCTACGTCCTCTTCATGTTCAAGTTCCGGTAACAACAACATTGAGGTCTCTTCAAATCATCATGAAGATGGCTATGCTGATTTTTAATCAAGAGTAATCAACATTCTTAATTATTTAATTTGCTATATCCATTGAAAGAAATATAATGGATCGTATGCTATAGGTTTTGATCGATCCATGTATCAAAATCAACATATTGTAGTATGCCTATCGTTCGTGTTTTTAATTAATTTAATAGTACGTAGTAATGTAATTTTATGTGTTACATAAGTTCAAGATTATAATTATAATTCAAAACCAAGTTTAATTTCACTTGAGATAAATTAAATCATCCCCATTTAAAATAATAACTATAATTTTTACTTTTTGACTCAAGTAATATAACTTAATCATCAAAAGGTTTTTGATTTTCCCTACAAAACCGTAAAGCATAGTGTCTTATTTATGCTTTGCTTTATTGAGTGCAAAAGAAGATGTAAAAGGGTTGTATACCTTAACTGGTGCGCTCCACTAATGTGCAAAATGTGCATGCTAACATTTTTCATTCTTTTTGAAAAAAATTGCACGTTGCAAAATTTCACCGTCAAGAACCATTAGCAGTACTTATACATCAATTAATAACTAGCTTTATGTACTTAACTTACTACTGATTTATACTGATCTATGTAACACAGTAATCTCTGCTTTGCATCCATTATTTTATTTTAATTACTCCAATTCCAAAAGACATATATGATCATGTTGATTAAATTAGAAAAATTATCAAACTTTTAAATATATTGAAATTTTAAGGCTCATCTACTTTTCTTTATAAAAAGAAGAAAATAATTTAAAATAAAAAACAAATAACATATTTTTTATAAATATTATAATTTATTTTTGTAATCAATTGATTGAGAATATGTGGATGATGTCAAATTTGGCTTGAATGTTATTGTTAGAATCTTAATGGGTGGCCACTTTGATTCCATAGCTGATCTTCAGGTGATTTTTTCTCTTACTTGACTAAAACAAGAAAAAAAATGAATTTTGTTAAACTCACAACCAACAATTAAAATCCACAAAACACACTATTTTAAATTTTTTACTAAACTAGTGAATACATTTTGAAAACCACAACCTGTACGTCAAATTACTATTGTATATGCTAAATTAACATTTTCAAAATTTCCCACACAAGAAAAGAATTTAAAACACAACCCTTAAGATCATGTTACTTAAATTAATTAGTTTCTTAAATAGCAAATGTAAGACACTCTCTCCTTTTTTTCAATTTAATTCACTTTTTCTATTATTGACAAACCAATAACTGTAAAAACAATATGCACAGGTGCTGTCATGTTTTTTCAACCGCCAAATTAAACCTCTTAATTAAAATAACTCCTCATTCTTAACATTTTCATTATCTTCTTCTGCTGAGTTTTATCATTTTCATTTCATTTCCACACCCGCCTCATTACAGACAAATAAATAATTATTTATTGTCTGTAATGGGGAATGGGAGCACAAAGTTAAATTCAACCGAAGAAGAAACAATACCAATCAAAACCCGATCTACACTTATTGGTCGATTTGATGAATTTAGAAAACGTAAGAATGTTGAATCTACCCTTTCAAAAAAAAACCTATTGAAAAATGCCGAAGAAGAGAATAGAGATAGCAATGTTACTGAGTCTTCTTCTCATGAAACTAATGAAACCGAAGACCATAAGGTTTCGGTTAAGACGAAAGAAGAAGCGACGGAGCCACTAATAACCACAGAAAAGATTTCTAGAGTTGTTCCATTGGAAAACTCTGAATACGAAACTACGAAGGAGAAGGTTAACATTAACAAAGACATTGATCTAAGCGAAGATAAAGTGATCCATGCAAATGAAAAAGTTAAGGCAGAGATCAAAACTGAAGATGAAATTATTGAGGAGATAGTGGAAAATATAAAGAAAGGAAATGAATTACATAAATTGAGTGAAAAAATTGATGAGAATGATAAAGAAACCGAAGAATTTGGACGATATTTATGTCCTGGATCACCGAGTTTCAGAATTTATTGCATCGAAGCCGATAAAATGGCAGAGGAGGAAGAAGAAGAAAAAGAACATGAGAGTCCAATCATTGTCATGCACCAAAAAGCGCATAGTGCCGACAGTGTTGTAACTATTGCAACAGGAATCACAAACGATGTAATTAATCTTCTCTTACAATCTCGCTTTAAATTAAATTGCAATCCAGAACCGCAGTTGCAGCTGCAATACAAAAGTTATAGAGGTCTCCCCAATAGAATCAAAATTACAATTGCAACCACATCGGTTGCATTTGTCCATATTTTTCTACAACAATAAAGTTACTAGACCACATAGAAAATGTTTCATATATATTGAGAAGGGTTTTTGTTAACTTTCTTATATATGTTTTTTATAGGTATGCGAAATTGTTGAAGAAGAATCAACTACAAAGAGAAAAGGGAATAAGATGAAGAAATTTGGAGCAGTGAGAACTCTGATGAAGGTTAAGTCACTCTACAATCCAATGTGTACCTGTGCAGGTGATGACAGACACCGTGTTATTGCTGCAAAAGCAGCAGCAAAATGATTATTATATATAATCAACAATTATAAATTAAAGGTGTTAGAAGAATGAAGACAGCTTATAATATTCATTTCATTTTTTTGTTAATTTTTTGAGCCATTTTTGGCTTCTTTAATAGATTCAATATATATATACCTATTGAATATCCGCATTCTGATCCAAATTAATCAGAATTAGAGCATAAGAAGAGGTTGTCTTTGTTCATTATGTGAAACATGTATTTGTGGTTCTAGCTTTGATGTAAGTAAGTATGTATCTCCCTTCATGTAAACTAGTCATGGTTTATGCCACGGTGATGTATTCATATAACATACATATTGAGCAATAGTAGTTGCAAAAATTGTTGATTAAATTATTTGCCTATTCATTGAAATGTATATATATATATATATATATATATATAGTCTCATAGCAGTTTGTTTCTGCATGAAAATCATATCAAATTCATGGTTTCTGTTTCTAGCTTTGATCCCCAAACAATATAATGCATGACTAAAAATCATATTTAAACCAAGTGTAGATGTCTATCAATGTCACAAAACTTGTATACTCATATATTTTGCTAACCTCATTTGGCTGATTTCGAGTAGTATATTAAATTTAACTCTGTGCGTAATTTATTCTAATTTTAAGGTAGAAATTAAAGTGTTTTGCTTTTAGAATAGATTTTTATAATCAAATTTACGATTCAACTCATTTTTACACTATTATGTTAAAGAATGAGTTATACTCCCTCCGTACCACAATATATGTCGTTTTGGAAAAAAAATGTCGTTTTACATTACCAATGTAACATTAATTTTGATCTTCCTAAATTACCTATACATTTATATTTTTTTTACCAACAAAAGTCACTACTCTCTCTCCAACTTTATTATTTTTCCATATACCAACAAAAAAAGAGAAATGGTAAAAGAAGAAAAACATGCATAATTTTGACAAGATTCATAGAAGTTACAAATTTCTTAATATGCGTAAAAATATCGGAACGACATATATTTTAGTACGGAGGGAGTACTAACTAGAGCCTCTAACGCATTAAATAAGGGAGAAAAAAAAGTATATTTTATATTGAAAATAACAAAAAATTTTACAATTTTAAAAAGCTGATTACATAAATTCCAAAATAAATTTGTTTTCTTAAAGACAATAATACCTTAATTTTTCTATATTTTTAAAAAGAATTTTTTACATAAATACAAATACACTAGTATTTCCTTACCAAAAAAAAAATACACTAGTATTTTCCTTAAAACAAAAATCATTTCATCTTCAATTCCTTAGAATTAATTCACTTAATAAAATCATCATTGAGATGTGTTTTCTTTGTAATGACAAAATCGTCGTAAACTCACACACATAAAGTAGAGTAACCAGAGATCCACCTTTAATCATAAATATTCGACTTAACAATTTCAGCATTTTCTACCAGTTGAGTTTGGACTTCTGAACCATCATTGAGATGTATTTAATGCCTACCAAGTAGATACTTTTTCCTACCACAATTATAAATAGGAGCATTCAAAAAAATAAACAGGAGCATTCATATTCATTAGCAGGATTCTATAAACAAAAATAATTGCGGCACTAAGCAAGTTGCTTCATTTCAAGAAGCTAACCATCACACTTAGTAATTTAAATTAATTGATTGAACAACTAATTTCATTCTAATTGGTCCCAATCCATTCTTCCTAATCCTATGACTATATAAGCAATCATAAATCCATTGTTTCTAACCAAATCCTTAAAGAAAGAATTGATTACAAATGAAATTCAAAAAATAGCAATAATTGGTTTGGTTTGGTACCAACCATATACAGTGGATGTCTGTGACATTTTTATTTTTGTTCATTCATTCATCATAAAAAGACACTTAGCTTTTATGGTATTGACTTTTTTGGTCCACAGTCAGAATCTTCTTCCATTTCATACTCAGAGTGGCAATTTCGTTATTCTATACAAACTCATGTCTTATTTCATCTTAGTGCAAGTAGAGTGACAAACAACCTCAAACTTCTTACCTTAATCTCTCCAACACCAAACTAACCTTCAAAAATCTTTGCTTATTTTCCGGCCACTTTTCCACCACCGTCTACGGCGACTCCATGCGTTTTCTCCACCGCCAACCACAGCCACCGCTGACAAATGGGTTGCGCGCTCGGAAAACCTGCCGGAGCTCGGCACCGGCGCCGAGATAACACTGTTACTTCTGACGGAGGTAATAATGCCGTTAACGTTGAGGAAAGGAAGGAGGCTGAAGCTTCCAACGCCGGTGAACTTTCCGGTAATGTTCCGGTAACGGTGAGCCAGCTACCTCGAATCAATTCATCGGCAACTCAACCGACTTGGCCGCCGTGGTTGATGGAAGTCGCCGGTGATGCAATCCGAGACTGGACTCCTCGCCGCGCCAGCACTTTCGAGAAGCTTGCTAAGGTAAGGTGCTTTGAACTTTGAAGCTTAAAACCCATTTTTCAAAAATGAAAATTGATTGTTTATTACTACTCCATTGCTGGATATTGGAATCACATGAATAAAGAAAGTTTGTATTAATATTAAATTTGTTGACAAGTTTGTAATTTAGGAGATAAAATTAGTTTATAGAAAAATAAAATAATTAGGAGTACATTGATAAAGAGATTTATTATTTAAGTGTATCTTTGGTATCACGACGATCCACCATGATTTTCCATAAGATGCAGTTGTTGTGATTCCGTCATAGCCACCGTGATACTAAGCATAGGTTAAACTAAATTTGTTTTGAATGTGTGACTGTTTTTTATTTATTTTATGTAAGGATGTTTTTGTTTGGGTTGTTGTTTTTTAGATTGGCAAAGGGACTTATAGCAATGTGTACAAAGCAAAAGATCTAATTACCGGAAAAATAGTGGCATTGAAGAAAGTTAGAATTGATAATATGGAAGCTGAGAGTGTGAAGTTCATGGCAAGAGAGATTCTTGTTTTGAGGAAGCTTGATCACCCTAATGTTATAAAGCTTGAGGGTTTGGTTACTTCAAGAATATCATCAAGTCTTTACTTAGTATTTGAGTACATGGAACATGATCTTGCTGGGCTTATTGCTGGAATTGGTGTCAAGTTCTCTGAGCCTCAGGTTCTTCCACCACTTTAAGCTGGTATTTGCAAGTAATTTGCATCATCTATTGTTGTGATTTTGAGGTGTTTCGTCTCATCCCTGTTTTTCGTTATGACATGCTTGGATTGGTTTATTTGATCTTATCTACTGACATAAGTACTTGTGACATGTTTATAAACTGTTTTTAGCTTATTTCTAAACCCTCTCCATGATAGCTTATGAAACCAACTTATAGCTTATATGAAAATAATTTGACTTTATTTTGTCTTTTGTTTCTTTTGTTATATAAACCCTCTCCGGTCTCATATATAAACAACAACAAAAAAGTTGAAAGTCTCAAATATAAGCAAAAGTTATTACGATCATTACTATTTGTTGTCAAACGTCCAATTTTACCCTTAATCATTACTACTCTCTTTCCAATTTCCAAGGCTACTTTCTTAAAGGGTGTGCCTTTTTTTTTTGTTTCTTATATTCAAGACTAGAGGAGGGAGTATATGATAAGTGCTTATTATGATATAAGCGATTAATTTACTTGTTTATCCAAATGCATATGTTCTATTCATATTTAGTTTTAATTTTGTATGATGATTTTGTATTCTCTTTTTACCTCACGCACTTGCTCTCAAATTTACTTTGTCATATTATATCTCTTTGTAAAATGAGTTTAGTACTTAATTGGGTTCCAACGAATGTAAGTGTGTCAAATTTGACACTCGGAAATTTTTACATTTAATACATGTTGAGTTGTGTGTTTCTCAATATATTGTTTATGATTATGACAGGTCAAATGTTATATGCAACAATTGTTGTCTGGCCTTGAGCATTGCCACAGCCGAGGTGTATTGCACCGCGATATCAAGGGCTCCAATCTTCTTATTGACGATGAAGGAATACTTAAAATTGCAGATTTTGGACTAGCAACTTTCTATAATTCTAAGCAAAAGCATCCAATGACTAGTAGAGTTGTTACCCTTTGGTATCGTCCCCCTGAGCTTCTTCTTGGGGCTACATTCTATGGTGTTGGGATTGATCTCTGGAGTGCTGGTTGCATCTTGGCAGAGCTTCTTGGTGGAAAGCCAATCATGCCCGGAAGAACAGAGGTTAGTTTATACATAAGTACTTATATGATAAGCGCTTAAGTTGTTTATCCAATCTGAGCATGCTTCATTTTCTGGACGTTCCTAACTAGTTTTTGGATTGCTTGGACCTAGGTTGAGCAACTGCACAAAATATATAAGTTATGTGGCTCTCCATCAGAGGAATATTGGAAGAAATATAGATTACCAAATGCTACTCTCTTTAAGCCACAACATCCTTATAAAAGGCGCATCTCAGAAACGTTCACGGATTTTCCATCTTCTTCATTACCTTTAATTGAAACTCTACTTGCAATAGATCCTGATGTTCGCGGCACTACCTCATCTGCTCTAAACAGTAAAGTGAGTAATCGCCGATTCCCTGTATGTTTGTCATGCATTTGAGATGCAATATATTCACACCTTTTTTATTTGTGCAGTTCTTTACCACTGAGCCCTATGCTTGCGAACCGTCAAGTTTACCGAAGTATCCACCCACCAAAGAATTGGATGTAAAGCTGAGAGATGAAGCAAGAAGGTTCTGTTATTCTGATATTGCGCTTATTAAATTCTTCTAAACCGATTTTTTTTCTTTCATGCCCATTAAAGCTTCTATTTTTTTAATCATTCCCAGGCAAAGAGCTCTAAATGGCAACAAAGCTAATGCAGTTGACGGTGTTAGACAAGTTAGAGTGCGTGAGCGCGGTTATGCAATTCCAGCCCCAGAAGCCAATGCAGAGATCCAAACAAACTTAGATGTATGTGAGATGTTTTTATTATGTTTGTTTGCTCCCCCATAATACTTACCTACCTCGCAATTCTTATTGAGTTTATAAGAACGAAACCATATTTAACCCTTTATAATATATGCTGCGACAGTTAATATATAATAATTTATTATGATTTTCAGAGGTTGAGAGTTGTAACACATGCAGATGGAAAAAGTAAAAGTGAAAAATTTCCACCTCCTCATGAGGATGGAGCTGTTTCATTTGGAACAAGTGAATCAACTTCCTTCAGTTCAATATTATCTAAATCAATATCTTCTAAATCTGTTGGAAGCTATGCTGCCAGATCTTATAAAGGGAGGAGAAGTAATGAAGCAGATTTCAAGATAAAATCGTCATGGAAATTTATGCGTTCTTTCAAGCCTTCAACAGTTGGTCTTTCATTTAATTTATTGTTTGGAAGCAGAAGATAATCTGTTTCTTTGGAAAGGAAGGAATTAATGATTCCTTGATAAATGATTTGGAAAATGTTGTGTACACCCCACATGGGTGATATACATCTTCAAATATAAAGGAGGAAATGAGAGTACTTATAAAATGAGATGTGAAATAGGTGTATAATATTATAGTGAGTATTTATATCATTGTACTCAAATCATTTTTGCCCCTGTAATGTCATGATTGAATTTTTTTTAATGTCTGTCCCATTTTTGTGTAGTTCATTTGATTTGGCATAGAAGTGTTTGCTGTGTATAATGTACAACGGTGATTATTACATTTGTATATTTAGAGGTTGAAGTTTGCTAGAAAATGATTAAAAAGAAGTTTAATATCATTTTTAACCTTTCAAAAAACATTTCATTTATAAATTTTGTACTCCCTTTGTCCCTCCCATGTTTTATGTAAAAAAAATGCACACCTATTAAAAAAAGTAAAATATAATAATTTGAAGTAAGATTACTTTTTTATGTTGATGTGTATAATGTAGAAGGGGGATTATTAGATCTGTATATTTTGAGGTTGAAGTTTGCTAGAAAATGATTAAAAATAAGTTTATTATTCCTCATCTCAAAATAATTGTCTCTTTAATATTTTTTATTTGTCTCAATACAATTGCCACTTTAGAATATTAATGCAATATTTACTATTTTTTTCATTATTATATCTTTTTTTTGTACAACCCATTATTATTTCTTTATTTATTGAAACTAATCTAACTTAACTATTCCACTAACTATAATTAATAAGGGTATTTTAGTAAATAATATAATTTTACTATTGATATTAACACAATTAATCATTTCTTTAAAAATTGTGCACAAGCCTTAATAAGAGTATTCAAACAACTATTATTTTGAGACGAATGAAATACATTTTTAATACTATTTTATTTATAAATTTTGTACCCCATCCGTCCTATATTATTAAGTAAAAAAAATCACATTTATGCACCAAAAATAAACATTTATTTATTAAGAAAAGTAAAATACTAATATACTACAATAATTCGAAGTAAGGGTTTTTTTGTGTCTTTCTTAAAATAAGTTGAAGAAAATTTTTGGATTGATTTGAGTATAAAATTGAATTTAGGATCAAATTTATCGTTAAGGTTTTTACTAATATATATATTAAGGTTTATCCTTAAAAATAAAATAAAAAAAAAGTTAATGAATATAAATAAATTTACTTCCGGACTGATTTTTAATTACTATATATAAAATTTTCTTTCACTAAATAAATACTCTGTAACTAATACTACAACATTAATTACTTGAAATGAGAGTATTATAAGATTGGAATTAGGATCGAATTTATTGTTAAATTCAGTTTTGCATTAATGAATATAAATAAATTACTTTCGGACTGAGTTTTAATTAAAGTTAATTAATTTTCTAGTAAAATTTTCTTTCACTAAATAAATACTCAGTAATTAATTAATACTACAACATTAATTATAACTAAAAAAAATCTATCAAATCAAAAGTATAGGAGATAGAAAATGGATAGAATGAGCACGTGTACAGCCCAGTTTATTACATTTTAGGCCCATTAAGACACCATTTGTTTTTATCTTCTACATGTTGATCATTCATTCATACAAGAACAACAACAACTTCTCCTACACGTCTACTTTTGAGAGAGAAAAAAGAACGACCGGAACTTCAACGACGCCGGAAACTTCAACGGAACTTCAAGATTCTGTGAGATTGTTACTGAAACTATAACTATGAACCATTCTTCTTCTTCTTCAAGATTTGTAATGATTGTTATTTGTTACTTGTTTGTTAAGATGCTACTATTTTAGGAGAAATAGTGGATTGAATTGAATGCTGATTATTGTGTGTTTCTTCTCTTACAATGTAACTAACCATTGTTGAAAGATTTCACCTCTAGGGTTAATCTTGTTATCATTTTTACTAACCCTAGCTTGATAATTTCATAACTGATTTTTTAAGAGTGGTTAATGTTCTACTTCTTATTGTTTAAACTTCCTTTTTTCATTTGTTTAGATTAACAATGCCTGAGATGAAAACTCTTTTCTGTTGGATTTTTTTTTTTTTTAATGTTGATTTTTGTGATTTAGCTTGTAATTTTACTATATATTTTGGTCAATTAATTAGTACAAAGCATTTTTAATTTAAATTAAACCTCAATTTGACCTTCTGATCTAACATTTCCATGCCTAATTTGGAACATCTTACCATAACATATACCCCCTTTTTCAATCACAACTGGCTGAACATGCAATTTGGTTTTGTAACATTGACATGAACAATGACATGCACCAAAATTAAGTCATGGTTTTATCTATTACTTCTAATCTAAATATATAAAATGCGAAGTTACTATTTATAATACATTAATGACATGTGTAAGCTTTTACATATTTAACATATTCTAATTTGGGGCAAGGAAGAATGTCAATTAGAAAAACACAAAATCTCAAATCATTAACTAATTAATACTAGCTAGTTTGATTAGAGTGAATACTTGATATGGATTTTTTTTACTGTAATTCATTGAGTCAACTGCCCCCAAGTCTTGATACTTTTATGCCTTGTTCTTTGTTACTTCTAGGTCGTTGAATGCAATGGATGATGAAAAGAAGGAAGCTCATGGAGCTCTAGGACCACGAGAAGGAGGACAGAAGCTATTTCTTCCCCAAGAATTAGTAAGAGTGCTTTATAATTTCATTGGTTTAGATTCACAATGCCTCTGGCTGTTGGATTTTTTTTTAAAATTTTGATTTAGCTTGTAATTTTACTATTTTAGTCATTGACAATTCTTTTAAGAGTTATGCTAGCATGTACCTTAGGACTCATGAATGATAGTAAATGTTATACTTTAAATATTATCTATATCTTAAACAAAATAATTTTTTACTTCTAGGTAGATAAAATGCAAAATTACTTTTTATAATACATTAACAAGCGTCTTAATGGCATCATACACTATATATCTTGATATGGATTTTTTTTTATACTGTAATTCATTGGATCAACTGCCCTCATATTTTTATGTCTTGCTCTTTGTTACTTTTATGTTGAATAACTCTCTCAAAAAATATCACTTATAGGCATTGGCTGATGATGGAAAGAAGGAAGCTCAAGGAGGACAAAGGCAAAAGCGACAAAAGCGACAAAAGCTTCACTTTCCTCCTGAATTACTAAGGGAGTGTTTTTTGATGTTAAGTGTAAAAGCTGTGATTCGACAAAGAAGTTTATCGAAGGAATTCAATTTGATGCTTAAGGAACCCAGTTTTATCGACCTCCACCTATCCCGGTCCCCAAGAAACAGAGTTTTGGTTGTAGATGAACAGCTACCGGATGGAAAATTAATAGTGGCAAGTCTTAAGAAGGTTAATGAAAAACTCATCACCGATGGAACTCAAAGCAGAAGGATTGGACTTCCTTTTGGTTGGAATCCCGTGACCTCCTGTGACGGTGTTGTGTGCTGTGTTAGAAGATCTCTACATCCCTATAAAAAAACAGGTATTACTCTAGCTGAGATCCAATACGGTTGGCACTTTAGTTTTGCAAATATTGCAACAAGGCAAGTGTTCAGTAGGTCTGAGTTCCTGCCACACATGGTGGATCATCTTGAAAAGATATATCCTGACCTAATGGGGTTTGGTTGTGATCGTTTTAACAAGATATATAAAGTTGTTGTCCTGCAAACAGCCGATGTATCTACTCCTCCAAAATCCAAGGTGTATGATCTTGGTCGTGATGAATGGAGAGATATCGAACAAACCTTCCCGGGAGTTCCTGTTCGGCGCACTCGCATCTATAAAGGTCCTACTTTTATTAGAAATGGTGTCTTCGTTGATGGAAGGTTAAATTGGCTGGCTCAAGACAAGAAAAGAACTGAGTTGTTTCTGGTGTCCCTTAATCTTACCACGGAATTGTATGTCAGAAAAGAGCTACCAAATGTTCCCCTAAAGGACATCAAAAACCCAAATGTGGGAGTTTTGAAAAATGGGCTCTTATTTTCTTATTTTTCAAAGACTGGGAGCTGTTTCAATGTTTGGAGACATGAGGAAGGGTGTTGGAATATGTTGGCGAACATTCCAAATGAACAATTAGCTTTGACCAGTGAAGAGCATCAAGAAAGTACTCCATTACTTGTTTTGGATTTGTTTGAGAAGGATACTATCGTGTTAATGAGAGTTAGACACAACAATGACTTAATCTTTTACAATTGCAAGGAAGATGCTATAGTTGGACGCCAAAATTTTGTGCCAAAAGAGATACCTTGGATGGATGATGCTGCATATGTTGAGAGTTTGGTTTTCCCTGACTTGGGCTGAAGTGAATGTTAGGTGGGTGGTAACTTTGTGCTCTTGACATTCTACTTGATGTTGTCCTTTTATTTGGAGTTTTCTCAGACTTTTGATATTCTACTTGATGTTGTCCTTTTATTTGGAGTTTGCATACAATGGCTTCCTTGCAATTACTAGTTAGGGAGTAGTTACCAGTAGTACCACTTTGGTTGAGTGATGAGACTTTTCTAAGTTTTTTCCAATGCTTTTCTAATTTCTAGTGATTGGTAGAGTAGTTTACTTGAGCAGGGATGTAGACTGCCAATTTGCAGGCAATTAGATACTACTATATGATACTGCCAACTTTGTGCTCTTGACATTCTACTTGATGTTGTCCTTTTATTTGGAGTTTTCTCAGACTTTTGATATTCTACTTGATGTTGTTCTTTTATTTGGAGTTTTTTCAATGGTTTGCATACAATGGCTTCCTTGCAATTACTAGTTAGTAGTTAC
Source organism: Trifolium dubium (assembly GCA_951804385.1). Lineage (NCBI taxonomy): Eukaryota > Viridiplantae > Streptophyta > Magnoliopsida > Fabales > Fabaceae > Trifolium > Trifolium dubium. The sequence continues at coordinate 3,209,026 of OX638071.1, forward strand.
TAGTAGTACCACTTTGGTTGGAGTGATGAGACTTTTCTAAGTTTTTTCAATGCTTTTCTAATTTCTAGTGATTGGTAGAGTAGTTTACTTGAGCAGGGATGTAGACTGCCAATTTGCAGGCAATTAGATACTACTATATGATATATGCATATATATGATGGTAGAGTAGTGGTAATCACATCACGTCACATCTTTGAACTCAAAAACAATTTCATCTGACCTCTGTAGTCTATTGACATCTCTCAGGCCACAAGAGATGCGTGGATTATACGTGAGGTAATGTGGTGATCCATATTGGAGTATTATGAAAACCTTGACACGCGCGTAGATCTGATATGTTAGGTGCCATATGATGTGGTAGATAATCTGTGTTTGGTATCACGGTAAATATTTTTTAATTACGATGATTTACCGTAATTTTTTAAAAGTTATTCATACTATTCAATTATGATACCAAACACACAACATTGCTTATTTTTGTATATTCATTTGTCTTGTGTAGCTAGCGCGCGTCATGCAGTGCTTTTTACTTTTTAGGGTCTTTGGATATATACACGTAATTTGAGTTTAATTATTTTTTAGACATATATAATTTAATTGTAAGAAAAATTAAAATAGTTTTAACTCTTTTTTTTTTTTGTCAAATAAAAAACTAGTCAATTATTTGTAATCTTTTATAGAAAATGGACTTTATTAATTTTGAGTTTGGAATGAATTTTGACATCAAATAGTTTTAATCTCTTTCCAAATGTAGTCGAGGGGGTTGAATTGAACCGTTGTTATCTCTATCAAATTTAACGTCAATCACAACAAAACTAACTAATGATTAGTTCATTTCGTCAGTAACAAGTTTTTTTAAGCTCTTTAAAGTTTAAACATGTTAATATAATATATGAACATATTTTCTTTAATCAAACTTGGAGAGCATGATATCATATGATAATATAATAATTTATCGGCATCCCAACTATGATGACACCTTAATGTACTATTACTCCTCTACCATCCCACCTAAAATATTATTAAAAACGTAAAACAAAAAAGGGTGGGGGCATAAACCAACCCCACCAAAATAAATTAGCGAAAACAATAGTTAGGCAAATCAACTTTATTTCTAAAAAAAGTTTCTAAAACAGCTTGGTAAAAGACACTTTTCTTAGAAGTCCTCTCATTCTCTCAATATCCATATGATATAATGATTTGAGTCTCGAAGTAATTACAAGTATCACTTTGGAAATTCTATATGTTTTCAAATATTTTGTCATTTTTGACAATATATAGACATTTTGTAGCCAAAAAATAATATATGTTACCTTTGTACCAAAAAAATAATAATATATGTTGTCATTTTTTATGTTAAATTAACAGATGTTGGTTTAAATGTAGAGGTTCATGTGGATTCAAGTGTGGTGGCTCACATTTTTTTTATCAAGTAGGTTAACAGTTTAAGATAAATAAGTGGTATGATTGAAATTCAAACTTCTATGCGTATATAATGTGATATCCACTATAGGGCTAATACGTTGTCTAATTGTTTTCCTTTTTAAGCTTATATCTCTTTTGTATAAGCATGTTTACGGCTCTAGCCAGTAGCCACGACGACCAGCCGACAAGAGTATATCAACAACTATAGGGCTAAAGATTTCGTGATGTAGATAAACATCTTTACATTCTGTAAAAAATTTTAACCACTAATTTTATAAAAAAAGGTTTATGTACAAAAAAAAAAAGCTCAAATTTGTGCAATAATAAAATAAATTTAGACCATTTAGGTTGGGTTGGTGGTATTGGTTTTTTTTGTGTATATCAGAATTATAAATTGCTCTCACTATAAATTGAATTAATTCATGTTGGTTTAAGACTTGGAAGTGTGTTCATTCTAAAAATCTCAAATTCGATTCTCTTTGATACCAATTTGAATGGGCCAATTTAATTTCATAAACAAATAATGAAATAAGCTTTTAACCAATAAATTAGTCCAAAGATCAAAACACATTAATATAATAAAGTATTGGTGCATGTGGTAAAAATTTTAAACTATAATTTCTAACTAATACATAGGAATTGGTCACAAAAAAAAAACTAATACATAGGAAAAAAATTATTTGAAAACGGAGACAAGAGATTAGTCATCAATCCTTAATTTAAAATTCAAGGTTTTAGGCTTGTTTTCATGTCTTCTCTGGCAGATCAGAGGTTGATTGGTAGTTGAATCCAAATGAGTGGTAAAACAACTCATTTGTGAGTGTTTAATTGGGTTTGTGTTTAATTCGCGACACAATTACTATTTATATAATTTATTTTTTTTACTAAAAATTACTATTTGTATAATCTTTAAAATGTATCTTTAGGGATTACATTAACATCACCATTTTATTTGAGGTATTCGGCCTAAATACGGTATCATGTGTTTCTTTGTATGTGTAACTCGATGTGCACACATGGACGGATTTGCTATAAGGGCTGTTTGGGCTCTATTCCGGATTCGGTCGGAATTTTTTTTATATTTTATGAATTAATTTAAAGTAAAATTAATATTTTTAGAGATTAATTTATAGCAAAATCAAAAAAAAATGTTTAAAATTGAGATTTTTCATTACAAAACAAATATTTTGGTGTTTTAAGGGTTAGTTTAAGGTAAAATTAAATTTTTTAAAAGTTAATTTAAGACAAAACTGATATTTTATTTTCAAAACTAAAAGTTTTCATTACAAAACTAAATTTTTTATTTAAATTTGATATTTTATTTAGACTTTATAAATTTGCTACCTCCGCCCACTGTGTGCACAAATGTACTATACTCTTCAGACATGTATCTCTATCCAGCTAGGATCTATTGTTGAGTGCATTTTCAATACAAAAGTAAAAGTTTACACAATAACAAGTGTTTAAAAGCACAGTTTTTCTCCTAAATATCCTCTTTTAAAATAGAAAATACCGAATTATCCTCTTTTCTTTTTTTTTGACAAAACAGTTTTATTCTCTTTTAAAACCTATATTTTCTGCTAAAGAGAGGGATTAAAGTATTAGATAAGGTGATCCAATATCGTCATATTTATTTGTTGTGTGTTGATAAGCTCTCACATCTCACTATTTATTTATATTGACCTTATTTTTCTACTAATTTATAAAGACAAATATTAGTATAAAAGATCTTATTTGATTTGTTTTGATGGGTATTTTTACAATATTAAATTTTTATAATTTTTCATAAAACAAAACTAAAAATATTAATGATTAAAATTATGCATTAATATGCTTAAGCTATAATTATTTTGAGACAGAGGTAGAGGTAGTATATGATAGTCCATATATGCATATATATATATATATATATATATATATATATACTTCCTTTTCTGTAAGAAGAAAAAAATTAAAAATCACACTTATTAAGAAAAAGTAAAATATAATGATTGTGTGTGTCTTTTTTGAAAAAGTTGTATGAAAAGATATAAAAATAATTTTTATTGGATATTGGTTATAGAAAAAATAAGAGAGAGAGTAAAAAATTTTTGAAAAATAAATGATTGAACTTTTTCTTTTATATTTTGAGATAAAATATTTAAATTTTTTCTCTTATATTATAGATTGGAGCAAGTACGATAGTAGAGAGTATTAGTCAAAAAAATGATGGTAGAGAGTAGTAGTAATCAGTAATCACATCACATCTTTGAACTCATAAAAACAATTTCAGCTAACCTCTCTAGTCTATTGACATCTCTCAGGCCAAAACGGATGCGTAGATTATACGTGAGGTAATGTAGTATTTCCTACGCCGTCAGTAAAAGGGGTTGAAGGCTCTGTGTGTTGGGAAAAGAGGTCCTGCATCTACATCCATACCATCCATCTTAGAGGTATAAATGGGCCGTACTCAATATATTATACTACCTCCGTCCCAATTTATAAGACCCATTTTAACTAAATGACACTATTTATGAATATTTATAAATGTAAATATTAGCATATTTACTATTGTTTGATTCGTCTTGATGAATATTTTCTAAGATATTCAGTTTCGTGTTCACGTCCAGTCTTCTCTGTCCACTAGTGCAGCTTCCAGCTCTATGCTATGTATGGTAGTCGTTTGACTCGGGAATCCCTTCGCCCAGCTAGCTCGTCCGTGCCTGGCTGTTTAAGCCTTGGATAAATTTTTATAATTTTTACTAATGCACAATTAAAAATATTAGTGATCAAAATTGTGCATTGGCGAACATGCAGTGATCAAAAGGGTTTTATAATTTGGGACGGAGGTAGTATTTCTTCACACTTTCCAATTATTTAAACAACTCAACAATATTTTCTAAATATCCATGTCACTCATTCAAAATTCTAAATTGAGTCCCATCAATTCTTCAATATACACTAACTTTGTATTTTTATAACACAAAAAGTTAAAATTTTATGCTAAACCATTGTGGTTCTTTGTGACAACGGTGGTATGCCAATTCCTCAAAAATGAAATTTAAATATATTATTTTCTGACACAAGAGTGGCTTAAAAATGCTTTGCCACCACCGATATTCATGGTCTTATGTTTCTCATTAAATGTTGGGTTAAATATTTTTTAATCTTTATAAATATATCAAATTTTGTTTTTAATATTTCTAAAAAATTTGTTCAATTTTTAGTCTCTATAAAATTTTTAATTACCACTTTTAGTCTTTATTTTTAATTTAACATTTGTGTAGCTTTTATATTATTTAATGAAATTGTGCTAAAATGTGTAAAATATTATGAAGATCTCTCCCAAAAAAAATTAGAGTTTTTTGACAAAACATAATGTAAATATGAATTTTAACTAAAAAAAATAATATTTCATATTTAATTCTTGTTCTGTTAAAAATTCTAATTATTTTTTGATAGAGATTATTATAATTTTTTATAAGAGTTAAAAATATATTTAACTCTTAAATGTTTACAGACTATTTATTACTTTTTGGTGAGGCAAAAAGAGAGAGTTAACATCATTAAATATAAATTAATAAAAATATAGTTTAATGTAATTCTTACCAAGTCGAAGGATAAATTTTGGCGGAAAAAAACATTATTGTTTCCAATTTTGATGACCTATGTATGCTCCAAATCTAAGATAAAGATTTGATTTAAATTAAAAAAAAAAAATTGTAATGATTCATTTTGTTATGTTCTATGCATCCATTCAAATTAGAGATAAGTAAAATTTCTATAAATTAATAGAGTCATGACTAGAATTTTTTTTTAATTTAGAGATTTATTAATTTATTGATGAATTAATAATTATTAATTTAAAAAGTTTTTAATGACTTGTAAATCAATAATGACTTTAGTAATATGCATTGGAAATTAATAATGACTTTTGTAATATGCATTGGAAATCAATAATGATTTTTGATGTAAACAAGATGAACGAATTGGTTAAATGTATTCTTAAGCAAGTTTACCATATATAAATTACATGAATGTGATAGAATATTAACACCATATCTCACAAGTTTGCCATATTATTAATTTATGATTTTCTTCGGACCGAAAATTACAAAGGGATCTCCTGAAAATTATTATCTTATTATTTTATCGAATTTTTCAATTTTTTATACTGACCCAAGTCAGGATCAGACAACTTTATTATTTTAAATAGTTTATTAATTTACTAAGTATTAATTTAAAGAGATTTTACTGTAGTACTAATCAATTAATTAAGAAGAAAATAATAAAAAAAATTGATATGTGTAAAAAAAAGACCGAAAAGATAAGCATATAATGAAAATAATCATTTGACCAATAAAATAAAAAACCTAAGAACAAAAATCGGCAATAATTAAAATTAAATTGAACAACAATATATAGTTATTTTTTTGCCAAAAAATATATAATTATTGATAAATTGATAGTGTGCGGTTATTTACGGAAGTTAAAAAGTTGTTAACACGGAAAATAATAAACTTTCAAAGATAAAACTCTATAATTAGAATTTAAGTGACTAATTAAATTAAATAAGTCTAATTCAATTGGTAAATGGCATTGCACATTTGTGTAAGAACTGAGGTTCTAATTCGGTATGCCTATTTATTCACCTTTAAAAAGTGAATTTATAGCCACTAGATTATCTGACAAAAAAAAGAATTTAAATGACTATATTTACCGGTTGAAGCAAGAATGAACCACCACTTTCCATTGTTTATCCCATCTACATTCCATACAACCATACTTCATATATTGATGTCAAAACGAGAATGGCAGTTCACATTGATCATTCAAAACTACAAAAACTATAAAATTAAAATCAAACCAAATTAATTGTATCGTAAATGTTGTTGCCTTGTTGGAGAAGGATATGTTGATAAGAGAAAAGGGTGTGCGCGACAACATATCTGACCAATCTATCCATAATTGTTCAACCGTCAGTATCAATGAAAAAGGTAATTGAAATTGTTAAACGGCTTAATTGAAAGAATTTTTTTAAAACAACTCTTTTCTAAATTAAAAAAATATTGTATCTTTTTAAATTTTCGTAAATTGAGGGTAAAATGGAAAGTAAAATAGGCTACACCAAAACAATCTCTTCTAATTATTGTTTTAGTTTTATTATTTTAGATATTGTTATTATTGTTACTATATAGTTATGGTTATAGATTATAGATATAGAGAGTTGCCAAAACGAGCTACACGACTCGTTTTGGACCAGCTCGGATAGGCGGTATACTCCATCAGTTTTGGCTAAGAAGATTGGAAAACTGCTTTTTAAAGGTGGACAAAAATAAAATTATTAGTATATACACGAGAATCAAGGATTTAGGATTCTTTTTAATCAGCGGCAAACCACTTCCTAACAACTCGGTCAACAACAGAGTTAACATTAGCAGACTTAGTTGTGATGTATTTGATCATACTATAAACTGGTGTATTCATCTTTGAAGGAAAGTTAATTATATTTTGGAATAATAATAGTTTTTATTTGTATTTTAGATGTTTGAAATGAAGCTACACAATGAATGTGCTTTATATATATATAGATTGGAAAATAAAGTAGTTTTTATCGGTAGAGTGGAAACAAAGTAGTTGTATCAGTCAAATTTTCTCTTTGTGTTGTTATCCATAATTTTTGTTTTAATTGTTTCTCTACACAAAAAAGTAGATTTTTATAAAATAATAGAAAACTCAATTATGCTAAAAAAATTCTAAAAAATATATTAGAGAAGCAACTGAATTATGCTAAAAAATATATATAAAATATTAGAAAAGCTCTTATTGAATGACACTTAAGTAAATTTTTTTGAGAATGTACGAGAGAGTTCCGTGAAACTAACGTAATGTATATAATAAATAGAGATAAAGATTATATTTTTGTTAAAATTTTTATAGAAAAACACTTGGGATACACACACATTCAAGATATCATTTAGAAACATACGGGATACACTATCATTCAAATAATTATAAGAAAATACACAGAATAAAAAAATACTTAATTAAAAGTGTATTATATTTTAAAAATCATATAAGTATTTTATTTAAAAGTCAACGGAACTAGAAAATGCAAAACAGAGTAAACTCGAGGCTAAAATATTATGTTTTTAATCTTATTATTAAAATCAATAAAAGAAATAAAACGCTTGGTAGATATTTAGACCCCTAAATTTTTCTATACACCACAATATCCAACAATGTAAGTTGGGTACCAATTTTTTTTCCAAAATAATATATACAACTTTAAAAATAAATTATCTTCAAATTTATTATAAAAAATATACATTTAAATTTAATTATATTTAAAATAATTTAAAAAAAACTTATATCATAATTAAAATCAATTTATATTTTTATAAGTAAAAATTAACCGGGTAACTTAGGTCCTGCTTGACCCGATTTATTTTTTACTTTTCTATTTTTTTTCAAACGAAATAGAGAAGTATAAAATTGAATATAGTCATATTTTTCTTTAAAAATATTTTAAAAAATAAAGTAAAGAAATAACAAATAAAGAGAAGTGAAGTCAAACACAATTTTTTATTCTTTCTTCGAGATTAACTAGTATGATAGAGGTGAATCAACTTTCTTTCCTAAGGAGCACGTTTTTCTTTATTTTAGTTGAGGCTGCCTTCACACAACCGACACAGGTTTTCATAGGCTGGTCTTGACCGGTTCCCTAGAATGGTTGGAGGCTTGGAGCAACAGGAGCTCCTACTCTTCCTATAAGCTGATGTCTGTTGTTGGCTATGCTCACTTGATCCATTCACTATTTTTAATACTATCTTCGTTCATTTTTTTTGTCGTTTTAGAAAAAATATTTGTTCCTTTTTCTTGTTGTTATAATATAATATTTTTATTGTATACAAATTTTGTTTGTTTTTAAATAAAGTTTGTTACAATTTTTTAAGAATAGATAATATTTGTGAAAAAGTAAGAAATTATTGGTGTATTAAAAATATGATATATATTTAAAAAAATGACATAATAGAAAAATAAGATGCAAAAATACACTCGTTTATTTTGGTTTTTTCTTTTCTTTTCTAAAATGACATGTAAAAAGGAACAGAGGTAGTAATAAGTAAAAAAAATATCAAGTCAATAACAACTATCATTTGCAACATCAGTTTAAATTTGTCATATTAGAAAGAAAAAAAACATTTTAAGGACTTTTAGAAAAATTATAATTTTACTTGGTATAAGTCAAAACTTGTTTCTTACATGGACTAAAATGAAAATGCGTCGTATTTGCAGGACCGAAATCATATTTAGGCCTATTATAAATAACACAAATAGATTCACTGTTCAAATGTAACAATTAAACAAAAAATTATTAAAATAATAATACTTAAAATTAGAGATAATAGTATCTAATAAAATAGCAAACAAACTCGATTCAATAATTCCAAAAAAAAATGTATCAAAGAAAAAAACTCCAAAAACCAAATTAAACAAATATTAAAATAATGCTCAAAAGCGAGCAACAAATATTACACTCACGACAACTTTCTGGAGAGGTTCTTCATGCCACAGCCAATACATTTGAGGAAAACGGAGTGTGGATGATCTGGAACTGATTCAATAATAAACTTTAAATCAAGAAAATCCCTTATGGTTGCAAGAGTTTCAAGTCCGTGTTGAGTAAATTTTCCAGTGCGAACTTTGGAAACATCTCGAGGACATAGAGCACAAAGAATAAATAGCAAACCCTATGTAAAATGACACAGCATCCAAAAAATTAGGTATTGTACAATTTGATTGACCTGTTAAAAAAAGATGTTTTGTAAATTGACTTATTAACTTGCAAACCTGATATGTTGAATCTACTACTCCAGTTTGAAGTATCTCCCCTAGTAAACCATTAGCCATTGTGATACCAAGATCATCCGGCGGCATCAGATGTTTTCTTACATGTTCTTTTTCATCATCTTTAAAGTCATCTTTAACCCTACCATGAGAAGCAGAATTGACAGAGATGTAACAACCACAAGTAGTCTCTGCAACTAGAAAAATTCCATATCCAGGAGAACTGTGCCAGCAAAATAACCAGTTAAATATAGAAAATATAATATGAATTTCTTTATTTCTATCAAATATTACTTAAAAATTCAAATGAATAATACCAAAAGAAAGGAATCGTACTTTCCAGCTAGTGGACCTGATCTGTGATCAGTGAAGATGTGAACATCAGAAATTAGTGGATTGATGATTCCGCGCACAGCTCTTATCATACTATTTTCAAATTGAGAAGATACTTTGGTTGAAAATGTAACTCCACGAATTTTCTTAACAAAACCCGCATCAATCCAATTAACTGCCTGCTGGGAAAAATATCTATAAGCTACCAAAATAAGTTGATATGAAGCATAAAAAAAGTTCAGAAACTTACCCTCAGACTCTGAACAATAGGAAGTGACAAAATAACTTCGCCACCACCACCAGGAGGTAGTCCACGACTCACTATATTAAGACTCAAGGCTTCAAAGTCCACTCCAAAGCGCTTTAGTATGTGAAAAGCAACAGACTTGAAAGTATCGACTGACGGACCTTTAGAATCATTTGTAACTCCTAATAACAATACATTCAACAGTTCAACTTCCAATCAACAATGTATTGTTAGAATATATCTTAATGATTGGAGTTTTTCTATACTCTAAGTCTAAGCATGTTTCTATGAGCGCTTAATTAAATTGCTTAACCAAATAGGACATTATATTCATCTTTACTGATCACAATAGTGATCGATCATGAAATAAAAAGAACAATGACAACAACAATAGTGATAAAAAAGAAAAGAAAAAACAGAAGTGGGTGAACCTTGGAGGGTAATGGTGAGGGGTTCCTTGGCAAACAAACACAAGACAACGAGGGGTTCAAGAAAATAAGCAATGGATCGTGAATCACCACAATCGTATGGACGATTTATTCTGCCACCCATAATGGTTCCCGGTTTGTATGTCAAATTGTTACCTGCCAAAACACAATCATAATAATTTCAATCAGTAGTAGTAGTAAACACAAAAAAAAAAAACAAAAAAAAAACAAGTTTTTTTTTTACCAGAATCATCAATATCGAAATAGCAGTCATCAGAGACAGTTTCAAATAATCGGAGGAGTGAAACCTCGTAGTCGCGAAGACCACGCCTAAGCAATGTCTCATCGGCGCGTATGTCTTGCATGATAATGGGAGTGGAAGAGAGGGTGGAGAGAAGCAACCTTTCTCTAAAGCTGCTTTCGCTTCCCTTCAGCTTCTTGTACTTCATTTTTGTTTTCCACATTCTGCCTGCCTGCCTTAATGAATAACACTATTCCAAACAACAATGCCGCGAATTAATAAGTCTCTAAAACCCTAATGCCGCAAATCACCACGCACACGCACACACACACAAAGATTAAACCGATACAAGAAGAACGTAGACGATTGAATAGTAAGGATAAACCTGACAAAGACGGTGGTAGCTGCTGGAGAGGATCGGAACGCCGGACTTGGCTGCGGCGGAGCAGATGATGATGTTGGGGTTTATGTTTTTAGGTTTGAGGGTATTATTATTTTTGTTTGTTTTAATGGTTTGACGGCTTTGACCCTCTAAATTCTTTAATTGTTGGATTTTGATGATTCCTACTTTTTACTAGTTCTCAAAATAAGTGGAAAACATTAAGGCAAGTTTGTGAAAAAGGTTAAAGTTAAAGTTAAAGTTAGAGGGCTAAAAATGTTATTATAAAAGTTTGTGAATGTTATGAGTCAAAAGTGTTATTATAGAAATATGTAAAGTCAACGTATTGAAAATTGTGTTATTTAATTTTATGAATAAATATTTTTTTTAAATAGAATGCTTAAAGAGTGCCTGGAGGGCACCCGTTAGCAAGACAAAGATGCTCTAAAAGATTATATGTGCTCTTAAAGCACATATTAAGGATCTATGAAGCCCCGATACTCCAAAATTGATCAAGTATCGTGTCAGATACCGTATCCGATACCAATACGCGCAGATACTTCCCGATACTTCATTATATGTATCAGAGAAGTATCCAATAATTAAATTTTATTTTTTAAATAAAAAAAAAACCCGAGACTTCTGTGATACTTGTCAGATACTTCTCGATACGTATCAGAAAAGTATTCAGTGTTTATATTTTATCAATTCTTTGAAAAGAAATAAAATCGATCTAAAAGAGCTAATGATTCGGTTAATGTGTATACAAATTTTCAACTTTTGTCAATGAAAAATGAAAGAAGCGACAAAACTATAGGACATTAGTGGAAATGTACATGGCTCGCTTTTTGGATAATATTTAAAATATATAATTTACTTGTTTTGATAATTTTAATAATGTAAATGTTTCTTTATTATCAATTTTAGTTATGTTCATATATTTTGCATTTATATATTTAATTTTTTCTTCAAATATCCTAGCCGTATCGTATCTTAAATTTTTAAATTTTCTCGTATCGCCGTATCCCTGTCGTGTCGTATCTCATATCTAAGCTTCATAGTTAAGGATTCAAAAATGAGAAAATTTTATCTTTGTAAATTGTGCATCGAAATTCTCAGAAAGGGAAGTGGAAAATGTCCTCATTGAATTTTATAACTATAGAAAATAAAGGATATTCGAGGGGGAAATTTTTCCTACGCCAAGGATTTGTAATATACAGAAAAAAGGTGAGAACATGCAGGAACCAAATGAGTACCGCCAAGAAAGCCACATGTGCATACAAACACACTGATACACATACTTCACAGCCATCACATTCAAAAGGATAAAAGTGGATCTAGCCATACCAGTAACTGGAAATAAACAAAGAGGAACATCTGTGTATTGAAAAATCACCTGCATGCACTAAATTCAAGCATATCGTGCTTACCAAGGCATGGTTTTCGTTACAGCTGGTGATACGCGGTTTAAAAAGGAACACATAATTTTTAACAAATGAATGTCAAGAAGCTACTTGATAGTAATGTAACGATTTGTTCCATGTCTGGCCCAGTAATCCTTAAGATCCAATGGTATAGATAAATCATGACCTTCTGATGCAAACCTACTGAGAAGTCTTGTAAAAACACTGCCGCTCATTTTCCGACCTCCAATGCGAGCATGACGCTTGTTGGGAAGCTGTGGTAGTGGGTGCATCGACAATGTAGTGGTACAACAAGATGATTGCCATCCACCGTTCCCCCATTTGTAGCATTGCCGTGGTACTCCGGTACACGAGCAAACTGGGACGGGCATGACAGATTCATCGAAAGCAATCAAATTCAAGCCAACATCCTGCCTATCCCATTCGGATTTGATTTTAGTTCCTTCAGAATAAGCCTTCCTATTTAAATCTTCACCCAATTTTATTTTGGTAGGTTGCTTTGGTGCCTTGCTCTCCTTTGTTCTTTTAGTTAGATGAGATTTGACAGCTTCAGAAGTTATAACAGTAACTGGGGAGGCATCTCTTATTATTATATCCGTCGTGCTATATGCTGCTTCTGCCATGTTGGATGTATGGTTTGAAGAATGATGCATTCGCTTTGATCCACGTTGAATTCCACCATTGAATGGAAAGTTGGCAGTACTACTCCGACTTTGAAGGGCTGCAAGGGCATTATCCCGTTCTAATAGAGCACTATCCCTCTGAGCAAGTGCTGCATCCCTCTGCCGAAGGGCTGCATCGCGAGCAGCCAAGGCTTCATTCTTTTCAGATATAGCAGCCTCTAGTTCAAGCTCCAGAAGGGCAGCCTGCCTTTCAGCCATAATGGACCTAATTTTTTTATTCATAACCAGGGCATTTTGTTCCTTTAATTGATGCTGGGGATCCGTATTCCACTACACATTTAAAATCAATCCAATTAATCAATGAAATAGTGCAACTGCAAGTTAAAATTCAGAAAGCATACTAAATATGTGCATTTTATTTACCAGGGAATGTGCTCCTCTGTAGTATTCAACCTTATGCCTACCATTTTCATATTGGTGGTCATCATCCATCTTGCATCCAGAGGATTTTGTAACAGATGCGGTAGTTGACTTCAAGAAGTCTTGAGGTTTAAATAATCAATAATCTCTGGCTGAAAGACAAATCCTGTCAACAAATTAAGAAGAAAAAAAACAGCTTGGCATCAAGTCAACAAACAAGACAGCATAAGGCATGTAGAGAGATTTTTGTTTAGAAGGAACAACAGGAAACCATGTAGAAAATCTTAACAACTAACAAATTAAGCTTGGGTAGAACCAAACCAATCAGTAATAACAGCTTGTATCGATATCGCGCAAGAAGTGCAAAGTACACAGTGGTCAATGAACAAACCACCAATGTTGCAAACAAAAGCACCTAAACCAAGCCAAACTACCGAAAGCAGACAAAACACCTGATATAAATTGTGCAAAAAATACAAGCCAAAATAAATAGCAATCACTAAATTCCCCAAGTGACTAACAATCCCCTAGTAACAAACTGCTCGGGCATAAAAAGTAACTAGACAATCTTGAAAATCAAAGTTGGACCACTAAAAGATAGCTTGCATAAATCTCCACATAAACCCACTATCGCCACCCTAATGACAAAACTAAAAGGCGTGGAAGGTCCATACATTACAAGTCAGTATTTTCTTTGTTATTGTATTATGGAAACTTTGAGAGTTCCACATCCACTAGAGATAGGATTGAGTAGTGCTTATAGAGCTTGGACAGTCCCCACTTTACAAGTCGGATTTTGTTAGACCCTAAACCCAAATTCTAATAGTACCAAAGTCTATCTTAGATCTGTTATTAGGACACAATCTATGTTATTCCAACTCCAATTGTCAACACTCAATATGTTGAATCTCACGCAGGATGTATGGTAGGGAATTGTGATCATTGTTATTCAACATGCATTAGTCCACACTTTAGACGTCCAGTCCTAAGAGTGAGTGGGTTGTGTTGAGGGTCTCACTTCGACAAGAGATATGGCCTAAGTAGTGCTTACAAAGATTGAATAGTCCTCACCTTACAACTCAGTTTTGTGGGATCAAATTATGCCCTAGCCCTCTAAGAGAAACATGTTAAGAGACATATATGGATAAATCCTTTGAAATTAACACTCTAGAGAGAGTCCTTCCTCCATGTGTCGACATCCATGAAGATAACATCTTCAAAATTTTACATAACATCAAATTGCACCACAAGGAAAGAACATATTTATAGCAGGTGTCTCAATTTGCCATCAACTATGCAAGTACATAATTGATTACATAGGCATCCTGGACACACCATGTTATGTGGGTGATATACTAGAAGAACACCGACTATTATTTGAAATTTATAAAAAAGAATATGACTTTCAACCATCTTAATACCAATGCCGTAAATACTTAATAATAATACAGCAAGAAAACGATCACTAAATATTAATCCCTCAAATTTACAAAGTAAAAGATGTTTCCCTGTGACCAACACATCCCTCCCTCCGACTATTTGCTTAACATGAATGACACAATGTATTGAAAAGAAGCAGAGAGTAGCAACCTAGAAAAGATTCAATTCAACATGATGAAACCTTAAATAACAGGTCTTTTTAAAATCATAATAACTATGTTGTACTACCTATGAAGCATACACCATCGTTTAACAGGGACTAATCTCGGTCAGCTAACCTATTGGGCAAACAACATGGATTCCTCTCCCCTCCAAGTCAGTGACTAAACCCCTAACCACTTGTTTAAGGTGGCCGAGGGAAGCACCCACAAAGAGACAAAAAAATGTAGACTTTCCAAAAAGGGAAACTAATAAAAGGCCTAAAAGGGCATCAAGAAAGAAACTTATAAATTATCATCATTGTGCTTTCTTTACACAGAAATCTCAAAATAAAAGGAAATCTCAAAGGCAGTTAGTTAAATATCTAAAAACCACTTCAATGAATCCCATTTGATCAGTACAATTTCACTTTCACCATGAGTGAGTACATAAATAAATAAATAAATAAAATTGTAAATTAAAGAAGTTAACATTTGCTAAAATAAAGCATGTAATGAAAATATAAAGAATTAAAGGGGAATAAAAGGCAGTAAAGAATGTATTTTGCAGTGAAATTGGAGAATGAAGAATAAGAAAAACAAGTGGGTATTGGAGAAAGTAGAAAATAAGTAGAAAGTTGCAGAGTAAAAGATTGCATTACCAAAAAAAAGAAATAATAAAGCTTTTGAAAATTAAAATGGAAAATACAGAGAGATGATAAAAATATATAAACAAACAAATGTGTAATGAGAGAGAGAGAGAGAGAGAGAGAGAGAACTTACAGCTACTACAATGGAATCGAAGAAGAAAATCTGTGTGTGTGTGTGTGAGAGAGAGAGAGAGAGAGAGAGAGAGAGAGAGAGAAATAGACAATCACAACGACAGCGTCGTTCACCTCTCAGCGAGAGAGAGAGAGTTTCACACACCTTCCTTCGTCCCTCACCCGTGTCATGTTTTCCTCAAGCCAAAACGACGCCGTTTATATTTTTTGGTATAATTCTTTTTTAAAATATTATAGACTATTATATAAATATATATATTCAAATTAATTACACATAAATGAAAAATTACACCACTAACTCTAGAATACTAGTATTAAAAAAATTTCCTATCACTTTTTTTTTACTATAAAATAAAATCGTATCACTTAAAATGTAAAAATGCGTAGAATAAAATGTTACAATAATTTTTACGCAATTATAAGAGATTTTAGGTTTAATTCAACTAACAATATTGATGTTGCTTCAGACATTTTCACTTGATTCGAACCATATACATGGCAAAAGAAAGTTTATAATGTAATTATTCATTTTAACATTGTCTCTCATCATATTAATTAGGCGAAGAGAATAAGAGGTTCAACTGTTCAAATATATATAGTTAAATCTGATAAACCATTTTATTAAAATTAATTAATTTTTCCGGTAAAAAAATAAAAAATTATGTTTTACAAGAGATTAATTAATCACTTATGATTGTAGAGAGAGACAGAGTTAGGAAAAGGGGAGGGGAGAAAAGAGAAGAAGATGGTCCAATATATGAGATTTGGATTGAGAATTATATATATCCTTTCAATCTCTTTCAACAATAAATCTTAGTCATTATAGTTAATTTAATTGTGAAAAAATTAAAACACAACTGTTAAAAAAATCACAAATTCTGTAAAAAAAAAAAAAAAAACTATTAAAGACAATCACATAAACAAAGAGAAAAAATCTCTCAACAATAAATCTGTGTGATTCAATTAACTTTCATCTACATCAGTTCCATTTCCATTGTAAAGTTTTTTATTTCTTGTGTATTAGAATGAGCACCAAATAACCAAATCACTAGGTTCAAGTGGTTAATGAATTTCGTCAAAAGACGAATTTTAGGAGAACCTAAATTCAATTCCTAGCTGAAACAATTTATTGCTCAGACTTTACTTACCTTGCTGTCGAATTATTGACTACTAGGGCCACCCCCTTCCCCTAAGAACCAGAGATGAAAACCAAAAAAGAAAACGAGCACCAAGTGCTTTACTTCATAATTTCACATTTTATTTAATGATCCCAAAATCATAAGGATTCCATCTCACCAATCAAAGAAAAAATAGAATCAAAGTTTAATAGCATTTACTCTTAATTTTGTTACTACACTTCATTTTCATAAATTGACTGAGATATTTCTCTGATGTCCGATCAAATATCAGTATATCACTAGTTGATGATTTTGCCATAGATAAGTAGTTTAATTTGCTAATGTTTTCTAGAAAAGACGCACCAAGTCGGAGAAGAAACACAACTAACTATGTAAGTCATGTGTTTTGGTTGGTTTTCGGCCTATTACTTCTGCAACACTTTTTGACATTTTACTGCCTTCAGTTTAGCACTGATTGGAAAGTTCATCTTCAACATTAATGCCTTGGTATCTAATCACTTCAAAGTAAAACACCATCCTTTCATGGAGGCTGCCTTAGGCCATAAACAAAATCATGCACGACCTACACCTCTCAAACATTGATAACGAAAGGTCTTAGTTGGTTTATTAGTGATCTATTCAATGTTGAACAGTGATCGTAGTTGGTATACTCGTCCGATCAAACATATACTATAGTTGCCACTTGCGAAAGAGCACATAAAATCTAGTATAAATATTTCGAGAACTATTGCATGCCGAGAAAATCTTGTTTGGAGTTGGACTCACATTGTGTGGCCAACAGATTCTCAAACAAAGATTAATCATCGTTAAACAATACCGCAGATTTTTCATACCTGCAAGTGTAGTTTTTTTGCAATTTAATGCGTAGCAGCTCCCATTGCTGCTCTGAACACCTAACTAGCAGTAGCACATAATTTCCCAACTACTTGTCATGTACTTACTCTCTATTAATGCAATCATTAAAAAATTCTTCATCTTCCCAAATATTCCTTACCTCTCAATTGAACAGTTATGACCTACTTACAACAGAAAATGGTCAATGGTTTTGTGGACCCATTACCAGGAGTGCCACACAATAATGGTCAATGTGAAAGGGAAAAATTACAAGAGGTAGGTTTTGTCTATAGGCATGCCAAGCCACATTTGTTCTTTACATATGTAGAAGTTAAACAAACTAACCTTTTGGCAAGTGCCCAATTCTGCAAGTGGAGCTTCCTTCTCCAACCTCGATCATCTTTTCAAAAAAATTAAGTATGTGTTGATCAAAGGACACAGCAGATACGCACAATCATATTTCAACAAATAATACGATACTAAGTGTTTCCAAAAAATAACCTATAACTCTGATCTGATTCAAACCACTAAATTTGACTTTTTAGGTGGTGGCTCCATCAACAGATATAGATTTACAATACAAAAAAATTGTATATGTAATGTGTTATCATTTCTGCCCAACAACAATACCACGGCGCCCACCATAAAATTCACATTTGCTATGTTCAAAAGGACAAGTTCAAAAGGTTTCTGAGACACAGTATATGCACCCAAGAACAAAGAGCTTTGGCGAAAGCAACTAACAGTAACCAAACATCAGCTCATAGAATTCTATTAATCCCAGTTAATAATATAAAAATAATGTCCAACAAGATCAGATTATACCACTAACTGAATTTACAAAGTTGCAAACTTGAAATCAAACTGGTACTCAGTGTTGACAATTGTTGCAGACACTGATATAGAAAATGGCATTATTGCAAAAAAAAATAAAAAAATAAGGCAACTCAGCAGAATCAGAACATTCCATTTAATCCATGATAATCACACAAAACAAAACAAATTGTGACCGTATCTACTGTTAGAAATTGGGTTGGGCCTAACTCAACCCTACAAAACCGGCTTGTAAGGTGAGGATTGCCTCTTAAATATAAACCCATGTTCAGGCCATCTCACATCCGATGTGGGACTTCTTAACATCTACAAAATATATGAGCTAAAGCCTAAATAGTCACAGTAATTACTTTACATGAAGGATAACACCTGAAATGACTTTGTTAAGTTTTGAAAAACTAATTTATGTTTCTAATAGTATGACAACTCATCGAGAAACACCACCACATCGTAGTATCCGCAAAAAAAAAGGATGGAAAAGACTTGTGCAGACTAAGTTCACACAAGTTGTGCAAATTCAAAATCGACAATATACGCTATAAATGTACACTAATTGCATCACAAAAATCACAAAAAGATTAACGTATATAAAGGAATGGTGTATCAACTGTTGAATGATTTAGACAACACACCCATAAGCCATTGTCAAAAAGGTCTACACAAGAATTTTCCAACACTAATTGCACCCTTGATATAACATCAATTCTCTTTTCTTTTAGGAAAAAACTTTCCAAGTGTGCTACATTGTGCTTATTTTAACACCATTTTAATGAGTTGTCAAATGACAACAATACAGGTATAATTACTTAAGGAAATGAAACAACAACAACAAATTGCTCGAACAAAACTTGCAGTTATATGTACTTGCACTGGATTTCAAAAAGGATGTTTCTCAAATGAGAACCTAACGATTCCAAGTCTAAAAAAATGTCATTGGAGAACATAACGATTTCATTTCAGACATGCATCTGAATTATGCTATGGCTGAGAATCCTTTTCTTCCCTGCTAGTACTACAAAAGAAAAACAAGTAAAACTCATAACTCAGGAGAAGCCCTTACCAAGCTTCTGAATAGCACAATACAATTTTCTTCTGGATCCAACAGCATTAATTCCCATATCTTTAAGATCTTCTAATGTCAACATTGGCAAAACTTCATCATCAACTTCATGCACTTCAAACACCGGCGCATAACGACCTAATCCCAATCCATTAAGCCAAATCCTAATCCCATCTTCTCCACACCTAATCCTCCCACCATTCCCATTTCTAACATCATTTTCAGATGGCCCAGATAACTCAATCCCATCATGATGATCCCTACCCTTAAAAGACCTTCTATGCCCATCAATCCCTAAATTCTCCAATGAATGAATAGGACTTTGTTCTTTCAAAGGGCTTTCCGAATTTTCCACATCGAATTCTCGATACCCATCATCCAAATCTTCAGCACCACTATACTTTTCCTCTAATTCAACAACACCGGCGCCACCACCACCTGTTTCATCAATTCTCGAAACCCAATTCGATCTAACTCTCTTAGTAGCAACAGAGCCTCTTTTCTTAGATTCCTTAACCTTCCAGCTACCAATTGCAACAGTAGTATCAATATTCCCTTCTCTATCTTCACCATCTAGGGTTTCGTTGAAATCAGCAACAGAACTCAAATTAGTTAAAGGTCGAGTCTTTGAAGGTTTACCTGAAGCATTGGAATCTTTATCCTTGCGTTGGTGATCGAAAGCAAGTTTCCAACTCTTGTTATTGCGTCGTGCGTGAGAATCGTAAGGTGGGTCGACGCCGATGTCTCCCAATCGAACACTTGGTCTTCTCTGACGCTTCGTTCCGATTGGTTCGGTAGTGTTCAAAATTAGGGTTCCACCGCCGTTTATCTTCCCCTCCGCCGGTTGAATCTCCGCCATTTTTCTGTAACACGATTTCTTGTTTGTTCTTTTGTTTAGAAATGCAGAGAGTTAGGGATAGGGTTTTGTTTAGAAAAGAAGAAGAAGAAGAAGAAGAAGAAGAAAACAGAGAAAGTGTATGTATGTAGTTAGTGGGGAAGGTAAAGGGTTCGGAGTGAGTGAGTGAAGTTAATCTATATAGCGATATTGTGGTGTTTCGAAGTTGGGGGTTGGAAGTGTGAGGGTTGTACTCGTACTTGTTTGTTTGTTTTATTTGTTGTTCTCTAAAAAGTAAAGTCATACACTAGTTACTTCTTTCATACATTCCTCTCTCTTCTCAAGAATGCTAATGTGGATATGGTGGCTTTTTGTTCCATTCTCAAGTAATGGCACTAGTAGTTGAGATTTGAGATATGAGAGTGTTGTATATAAAATATCGTCTTTAGTCGAGGTTAATGGGATAGAGTTGTAGAGATATATCGTGTTTCATTTTCAAATTTGTTATATCATGTTTTGAGATATTGTCTGTTTTGGACTGCATTTAATCTCTCACGGTTTTGTCGTTTGTAAAAAGCGTCTTTTGAATTGAACTATTGAAGAGTGAGTGTTGTATATGTACCACTTTATTCTCGGTTCCAAAGTGGCATGAGACTTTTAGATATACCTAAACATTTTTAAAGATGATCTTATTGGATACATCTAAAAGACCGCCTTAGTCGAGGTTAATGGGGTAGAGATATATCATGTTTCATTTTCAAATTTGTTATATCACGTTTTGAGATATTGTCTGTTTTGAACTGCATTTGATCTCTCACGGTTTTGTCATTTGTAAAAAGTATCTTCTGAATTGAACTATTGAAGAGTAAGAGTGTTATATATATCACTTTATTCTCTATTCCAAAGCGGCATGAGACTTATAAATATACCTAAACATTTTATAAAGATGATTTTATTGGATATACGATAGATGTATGCTTAACAATTAGAGAAAATATATTTTGATATCAAAAATTCTATGTCAAACACAATGCCATTTAAAATATGTATGAGTTGTAGAAAGAAAGATATATAAATTTTGTTTTGGATATGAGATGTATGTATGAAAACAACTATATAAGAGTCGTTGAAGGTGGATCAATTATCGACAATCACTAAGTGTCCGTTTGACCCGGCTTATTTTCTACTTTTCTATTTAGCTTAAACGAAATAGAGAAGTATAAAATTGAATTTAGCCATATTTCTCTTTAAAAGTATTAGAGAAATAAAGTAAAGAAGTAAAAAATAAAAAGAAGTAGAGTCAAACACAATTTTTTCCTACTTTACTATTTTTAAGGAGAAGAAAAAAAAGTAGAAAATAAGCCGGGCCAAACGGGCAATAAATATGCATAAGTCTGAGATTTAAGGGTTAGAAGCAATTGTAAAATAATCACTAATGAACTGATTAATACAAATTTCCTCTTTCTCCAATTAAAAATAAAATCCGATGAAGTAATTTTCTAAGCAGAAAGAACGTAGAGAAACTAAAATTCTATACTTAATTAATCATAGACAAATGGTGTAAATATATTTGAAGAAATAGCATTATGATTATATGACTAAACATACGTAAAACTTTCATATTATGGGTGTACAATTATTATTCCTATAATTATCTAATTAAAAAATTCATTACAGCTCAACTTGTTATGGTTCAACTAAGCAGCACAGATGCCTCAAAATTGTGTCCTCGCTGTTCTATCATCTTGTCCTCAACCATAAATCTGAGTATTTGTAATTATCAAACAAAGAAGAATGTGAATTTTTTAATAGATTTGCTACCAAACCCTGACTAAGAAGCTCCGTTGCCATTTTATCAAGTTGATGGCATATATTTTGCAAGAAAGTTAACAGAAGATTTTGTATAGTAGGCGGCCAGATGCTTCTCAACAGCACAAATTGAATGATGCATAGAATCTTAGTACGGTTCAATCAGTTGGCACAGTGCAAAGCGACCCATGTCCTAGACTATGCTCCAGAGGATACATGGTTGCCTTCTTCACATACCTTATATGATCAAGTGCCGCCTTTCGAAGGTTTGAAACTGCATTTAAATTTCTTTTAACTTGCTTCTTAATTATGGAACATGAACGCAATGGATCTTCAGATCCTGCCCCAACTCTCCTGTAAAAATCATAAATTGAGAAATTCCAACTGATCAAATGCAATCAATATACTCTCAAAATCAAGTTCAGCTAACAATTAATAAAATGTGATTTGTGATCAGAAAATTACAGGATCAATAGTGT
Source organism: Trifolium dubium (assembly GCA_951804385.1). NCBI lineage: Eukaryota > Viridiplantae > Streptophyta > Magnoliopsida > Fabales > Fabaceae > Trifolium > Trifolium dubium. Next base: position 3,231,725 of record OX638071.1, read on the forward strand.
ACGCCCATAGAGCAAACTACTTGTCATCTCTAACTTTTAAAGTTGGACAGATAACTTGAAGATCTGTACAATGGTAAACTAGCAGGACGGAATGACTGGTGCCAGACGAAGTTTGTCTACTCATGTACATGACTTACAAAGTACTCAATATCCTATTATTTATTTATTTTTGACAATAGTACTCAATATTCTATTTGTCACAGTTTCACTTGTCTTAATAAGAGCATGAGCCAAGAAACTAAGAGGGTTGATACTACAATTATTCTTAGAGAAGCAACATAAAACCATTCATGAGCTTTCGTCTAACAACTTTTGAATAGTTGCTTCATCAAAATTATACATTTATACATAAGGTCCCCATTAAAATCTATACAAAAAGGTTTTAATGGGAAATAAAGAAAAAATAAGCGAGATTCATTTACCTTAGTAATTTCTCTGAGGCAATCCTAGCAGCTCTTATAATATGGGGGCTTGGAACCCATTTTACCACTCGGTTTGGATCAGCTCTCATGGGAGAATGAATTTTGATCAGCTTAACAATGAAGAAGGCAGAGAAGGTCAATAATTGGAAAAACAAGAAACATGATTGTACTCATATTGCTAGGCACCAAGTCAATACAAAATAAACACCATTTGCTTATGATTTGTACAACATTAGTTGAAAACTTCGATAATTGACATAATTATAGCTCAATAACAATATATATACATAATTTTAATTTTCAACCAACAATAAGGACGTGCCGATTGAAAGTCATCAGTATCACTTGAACCTATGAACTCCAGAACTTTAAATCATCTTAATTCAGTTCATGATGCTAAACTTAACTGTTTATAAATACTTTCTACTAGCAGTAATTAATAAGTATAGTTTACTTACTCCCAGGCACTCCATCATCTGGTAATAAGCTCTACCATGCAATGGCGTATGGCCTTGACGAGATTCAGAGAAATATCTTGTCCTGAAATAATTTTTAAGGTCTACTGATCAAGTAATCACATTTCAAAGACAGAAGTAGCTAACCAGAAATACTATAATTTCAAACAAATAATTTATTACCATTCTTTATATCCAGGATCCACAGTGAAACCATACATATCCACAGAATCACAAATGGAGAGGGCAAATTCAAGAGCCTTAAGCCCAGTTCCTTTTGCGGCGGAACCAAAGGAAGCACCTAGCATGAGATATACAGGATTTTTTATTGGAAGTTCCTGCAGAAGACAAAAGCTGATTGGTTTGCAAATGGGTACATGGAATATTTGGCACAACAAATAAAGGATCTTGGAAGGTGGTTTCCATTGATAAGAAAACATACCTTGATCATTTTGTTCATGATGTCGTGAATGGTTGTTTTTACTATCAAGACTTCTTTTCTTTGCTCTGCAGAAACAGAGTTTATGTAAGGCGCGCTGGTAATTCACAATGGCATTTTAACAAGTGGAACTCATCTAATAACAATTAGCAATACCATCTAATTCTACAACTTTATCCAGTGCTTTGGCAGATCCTCGGTTTAGAAGACGAAATGTGCTTTTCCTACCCACATATTCAGTATAGTTCTGCAGGTGTGAATATAACTTAGTGGGCAAGGTCTTAATAGTTGGGATAAAATAGAAAGAAAAGCAAAAAACATTGTTGATCAACTAACCTGTATTGGAGCGCCATTTTCTCTTAAGACAGCTTCATAACCATCTATCTCCTTTCCAAATTTTGTTTTCAAGAGATCTCCCGAATTACCAATAACAGCACAGCGCCCATACTGTCTTGGGAAGTATGGTGGTGTTTCAGGGAGCACCAGTGAAAGCTTCTCCATGCACAAGGTCCTGTTCTCGCAGCGGTTGCTGCAACACAGAACAAACCTATTTGTGAGACTTTATACAATCTTCAATTTCCTTCTTAAAAACTCCTGAATTTATAACTATAAGTAATTATAAATGGATAAACATGGAATATGGTAATCATGATATATATTGAGATTGAGAAGCCTATGTTGCATTTAGCAATCAAGGTATAGTGGAAAAAATGGAATAGGGAAAGGTTTTATCACTGCTATAAGAGCGAGAGAATGCTAGACTCTCCCTTGGGGAGCAAGAGAAGGGATAAGTCTACTTATTTCCCAATGTTGAAATGTCACACTCACATGGCTAATTCTAGAGATGGTTTGTTCTCAACATCAAAGTAAAAGAAGTCTTAGAATAGAAAAATTTACAGATTGCCCTAGTTAGGATAAAGATTGCCCTAGTGACATCAAGATGAAGAGCTCAATGTCAAAATCTACTGTCTTTTAGGATAAAGAAAGCTTCAAACCGTTTGAGGTTTTGAAATTTGCATAACCTTTGTGGCAATTTATATTCAACTATACAGACGTATACTAATATTATGCTAGGTACACTTCACTTCTAATAAACGAATGAATTTAACTAGGTTTTCTTCCTTGTAGGCTACTATTATTCAATGATTAAATAATTGTTAGTAAAATCCAGATGCACATTTACTTACAGATTTATTCCTTTATTGATCCTACGCCATGCATACTCCTCCCATCCATTTGGTAAAGAATCAATGAATTCCTTGGTGAGTACAGTGGTGCTGTTCCGCACCTGAGCAGTCATTACACACAACAATAAAATGCAAGGCATACATCATAAATTCATTCTACAACACTTTCCAAAAATAAATAAATGAAAGCTGACATGAATGTCGATAAGATTGTAAGGGTAACTGAACAGCCTTGTGTTGCGGTACACTACAGAATATATACTACGTGTTTAGATAGTCTAATAGCAGCAGCTATCAAAATTGAATATCCAAAGCACCTGGGTTTATATTCATGAGAGAGAGATAGTATATTTACAGGTATTCACAATCGCAAATAGCACAGACCAATCTGCTTACCTGTTCCCATGTGGCGACAGCTTCACATAGATTAAAATCAAAAGATAGAGCTTCAAGTTCACCAGTTTTGGGATCTCTCTGTCAATACAGAAACCTCCATCAGTCAACAACCGCAACAATTGTTTAACTACTTTTAAACCAAATATGACAAAATATATGTATATCACTATCATAATTTTGAATACGATGAAACTATTTTCCCGTTGGTTATAGGTTGTCATAATTAACATATTTTTTAGAGCCATATATGCAATATTTTATTTTACTTCGTAGAATAAGGTCAGTGATTGATTAGGAATATTTACCCATTTGGGGATGGTGTCACCGGGAAAACTTATTGTGGTTTGACAAAAATCACTGCCGCTAGCTGCTTTCAGACCAAGTCCATTTGCACTCTGTACAAAAATTAGCTACTCAGTCAAATCATCCAAATAATTTATACTCAGTACAAGATCAAAAGATTGAGACTATAAGAAAACAAATCGGAACCAATATATTACAATTTAAACTCCAAAATAAACACCACACTGCAATCAATTTTCATAAACTACTAGTATTTCAAAACTCACCACCACAATCATTTCAAGGAAAACACAATAGTAGCTTTCTACATTGAAAAATAGCCTTGTGAAATTCAGTTCAAGAAATTCCCCTAACTATTACCAAAGTTTCAGCATTCAATATTGGTGAATATAGTATTCAACTATTCAACAATATGCACAGATCTATCTTACATCAAAACATTGTTGACATCCAATCAAACCCATACTGAAATTAATCATCCATTCATACATAACCTAAACAAACTAGAAAACTAAAATCTTGTTTTGTAGTTTCTCTTCTACCGGTCTCTGTTCGTCTTGCGCAGAGACCTGGTTATTAATTAATAATAATACATTTGCCGTTCAATAAAAAAAAAATCAATACAAATGCAACAACAAAACTAAAGTAATCACTAATAAGCAGAAGTGGAAACATTACCACACACTTCTGGAAAGAATTGTGAAGTGAAAGCAACGATTGAGTTTCTTCATCTGAGAGGTGATAACTGGGATCTGTATCAATGATTACATTACGAGAATTATTAGATTTAACGAAATTGAAAAATCTTAGAATTTAGATAAAAAATGATGATACATTGTATTGTATTGTAATGTATACATACAGACATACATACAGAAGGATCGGAGAGTCCAGTGATGTAGATGCAAATGGCTGCAAAGCCAGATGCAAGAGCAAGCAATAAGCCTAATCGAAGAACCCTCATTGAACTTAGTCGCTGATTGAAGCTATGAATTAGGGTTTATGGAAACTCTTGAGATTGAATCTGGTGTTGAAAGCAAAATCAATCTACGCTCAATTTCTGAATACTTGGTGATCAAATATTGAAATTTTAAAGTGAATTTAATTTTCCAGAAATAATAAAAAAAACTCTTTTGTACCTTTTTCAAAACAATAAAGGATCACCTTAGTTAACATGTGTCCTAAAGGCACATTTTAAAGATATTCGATATAGTAATTTTGTCTTAAAATTAACAATATTTGACTTTTTAAAGTATAAAATGCACAAGTTCTAATGTTAAATTTCTATTATCAGTATATTAACAAGTGTTCCAAATGTACATGTATTTATTTTATATCGTAAATTTCTAACATTTCCCTTAATTTATATATATCGTAAATGTAAAGTTATTTTATACACACATCAAATAATATATTGACACATTATATATTGTGTTTAAATATATATGACGCGTCACATTCATTAAATGATGTGGCAAAACATTATTAGATGTATATGTAAAATAATTTTATTTTATACGCATAACAATTAAACTCTTTTAAAGTTTGCAATTTTGCATAGAAAATGTAAATTATTTTGGACCAATCAAGTCATGCACCGGTACTTCATTTTAGAAAGAGCAATTACAGGATAGTATTGGGTACCGATATATACCTGATACCCGTACTTTAATAATGAACATTTTTAAAGTATTTTTTTAAATTATACCAACGTACCTGTATATTAGTTTTTTTAAAATGTCGTATTGTGCACCAGTACTCGTACTAGATACCGGTACCATATCCGTAAAAAAAATATAATTTAATATGTAAAATAGAATTAATTTTTCCATCACTAGGCTAATTAATCTGGTTCCGAACAAATTTTGAAATTTTAATCTCCTCCATACGTAATTGTGAAAAATAAAAAATAATTATTTATATTAAATTCAGCACTGATGGTCACTAAACACGAACGTTTAGTCGATAAAGTAAAATTTAAATTCTAAAATTCAAACATACTATTTTTTAAAACTCAGACAAAGGAGAAAAAACATTCCACCAAATTTTTTGTTGAAAAATCTGATAAACAAAAATGTTCTGAAGGTTATAAATGAGCATGGGCCAACCCAACAGAAAAAGAGCATACTTTTTTGGCAGATATTATCCACACCCCAATAATCTGTATTACACATTTTTTGCAAAAATGAATTTTCCGTCAACTTCACGTCTATAATATACATTTAAAAGAAAGACTTAAATATAGTTTTAATACTCATATTTTGACACATTTGAAATTTTAATATTTCTATTTTAAAATTCAAAATTTCAACTCTCCTATTTTAAAAAAATTAGGATTTTTTCACCTCATCACATTTGACTTATTTTAGATTCTTTTATATAAGAATTGTTCACGACTAATTCCTTGGATAAATTGACCATGTACGTTTGATCATGTGACAACTTCACACTCCATTTTTCAATAGTCAAAGCAGTCAACCTCTTCACTTTTATTTCAAAAGTATGTCGAAGTGTATTCAAAAGCTTTTTAGCAAACAAATTTATTTTGACTTGTCTGTTTCTAGATGTTCTATGACACAAGTAATCATCTATGAAGCTTACATAATAAACAAAAAATAAGCCAATTGTGAATGGGGGTGAAAAAATTAAAATAAGAGTTGAAATTTTGAATTTTAAAATAGGAGAGTTAACATTTTAAATTTGTCAAAATAGAAGAGTTACAACTGCATTCAAACCTAAAAAAAATGTATACAATTACAAGTTTTTAACAAAAATGTGTATTATACTAAACTATTTTATTGAGTAGAATTTATGTATATTTTTATTTGTCTGTCTATCTTTCTTTTTTCTTTTTCATTTTATTAAAAATAAATGCTATTCATGTATTTTATAGCATAATATATCAATACAATACAAATTTAAAGATGTTCAAAATGAAAAGATTAACTTGCAAATAAATCCACAACAATCATATTAACATCAAACAAGTTGTTTTAGTTTTTCTATATAAACATATCAAAAGTATTTAATACATATTTGTTGGGACAAATAAATAGAGTCCAAGAGAAACAAGTAACTGAAGTGAGTAACAAATAAGCAAGTGGGATATAATTAAGTATAAGGTGCATTGTTGGGACAGCCATGCCTTGCTTAGGACTATAATGTATATTAGATAAAACCTATAAATCAATGTCAAGTTCTGTATTATCTTCTCTTGTTCCTCTATCTTGACAAAAGGGACATGGCAATTCAATGGCTTAAGGATTTTGTGTGGGACCACCACATATACACACCATAGGGCATTGGCTCCTAGTGTCACCCGAGCCATGACCATCCCCAACCATGTTGCCTCCAAAGATGGGCCCTCTATTAATCCCTTACTCACTAAGACCTTTGTATGGAACCATTAGAATATCATAATCTTATGTGCTTATCCTCTCACACAACAAAGATATTAAGATCGATTCAGTACTCTTTCTAACTAAAATTTTTGCATACGTATAAGTCCAAAATTCTTACACCAATTCATTGTTGGATGTACACACTTATTATTACTAGTAGTAGTTATTAATATATACTTTCAGTTTGAACATATTGATGGCCTTAATTTGAAGCTAAACATACCCGACAAGCTGTCTATGCCGACTATTAGATCCTTTTAATATTACACAAGAAATGTACATTACATGTCTCTCTATATATGATGTTACAAGCAGATACTCCCATATACGCCAAATTAGCACCTAATAATTAAGATTATATTTCGGTTGCATATTTAAGATTTGTTTACTTTTTTGAGTTAGATCTTCCTTCATTAAATTACGCTAGTCGCTATATTCAATTTGAGTTAGATCTTCCTTCATCAAATCTTTTGTGTGTGTTTACAATTATTAGAAGGAAGTGGTTTCATGATAGCAAAAATACCGGCGTACGTACCCATAAATCAATGTCGGCTAGCAAGGACAAACAAATTAAACTCATTTAACTTTTAGAATTTGTTTGGAATTGAGGAAAAGACAAAAAAAAAAAAAATACCTAATTCGTGCTTAACTTTGTACGATATTCTTAAATTGATCTTTAATTTTATAAATATTGGTTAAAAAGTTGACTCAACCAATTTTACTCATATTTATTGTATGATAAAAAAAAGGAGAAACGTGAATGGAGTATTCCTTTAGAGAGTGATATGCACAATTCTAACTAAATGATATAGTTTTTTGAAAATAATTTTTTTATGATAACTAATTGAAATTATACTACTAGAAATAGAAAACGATAGTTTAAAACAATTTTTTGTCAAATGTGTTATTTATAATGAGACAATTAGAGTATGTAATAAAGTGAAGAAAAAAAAAGATATGTACAAAAATAATCAAATTGATAAAAAATGAAGAGCAAATATGGTATAGAATTTTTTTTGGGGAAAAAGAAACAAATGAGTAGAAGGAGTAAATATTATAACAATTGATTGATGTAAAGTTATTGAGTTTTCAATCAAATTACACGTAACATTTTTTAAATCAACTCAGTTCCTTAATTAATTTTTCATTTATCGGCAAATTAGTCCACAAGCAATATATATTAAAAAAGAATCCATAAATAATTTTGGGCAAAATAATTCCTAACTTGTGACATGAGAATTGAGAATGATGTGACATTCGGTTCATATTTAACTAGTTTAGTTCCCGTGTGCATACGCACGGGCGTCGCGCTGCGCGCGACTTCTTTATAATTTAACATCAAAATTTGAAGATTATTAACATGCTTTAAGATTCATTTTAAATTTTTATGTAAGTTAATGTAATAACACATGAGTATAAATATAAACTACGTAAAAGTCACCAAAAAATTGACAATTATATTAATATATGCGTAAAAACATAGATCCTGAAGAAACTATAAAAAAAAAAAGTTAGGTCCCCATTATATTATATTGAGTATAAATATAAATTCCGTCAAAATTAACAAAAAATGTACTACTTTATTAATATATGCGTCAAAAAATAGATTTTAAAGAAATAATCAAAAAAGTTATATGCCCGTAATAACATATGAGTATAAATATACTATACCAAAAAAAAAAATATGAGTATAAATATAGACTCCGTAAAAGTCGCCAAAAAACAGACAATTATATTAATATATGCGTAACTTAAAATATTAAAATTCATTTTAAATTTATCTTTATATAGCGGCCAAACGGGCACGTTCCGTGCCCGTTTGTGTACCCGTCAGCCTGCTTAACCGGAATGCCAAACATGAATTTCGAATAATGATCATCTTTCATTTCCCTACAAATATTATTTCTTTTTTGTTGTCAGTGAAAAAAGAAAAACAATTACGTTGCATGAAAAAGAAAGATCAATAATTACATAATTTAAAACTTGATAAGAATTATACCTTGTAAAATAGTTTGAAGTCTTCATACATCCTTTGATCAATGAGTTTATTTTCTTTTAAAAACTACATATTAAATATAAAAATACAAATGATCCTTTGAATAATGAAATATCTATGGAATTTCAATGTTATAAACATACAAATGATCCCTTATAAAAGACATGACATTTCTCTTCAACATAATTGAGAATGGCAAGCAAAATATAAAAATAATGAACATTAGAATTGATGAATAAAATAGAATAAATAAAGAAATGTGAAAGAAACTATCATTTTTATAAAATAAAATAAAAAGCAAAAGTATAATCTATAATATCATAATATTAAATTATTTTATCTCTTATTATAATATCATAATATTAAAAGAGTTAGACATGAAATATGATATCGAAATTACTATATAATTTACTATTGGATATCACAATAAATACATATTTCATCTTCATGACCACAAATTCCTAAAATCAAGAGGTTGCAAAATAAAAAGTATCAACCACAAAATCAAAATAAAAAAATATAACACAAACTTGTGATTATGACTTTGAACCTTGAGACAAATAGCTCACATTTTTTCTCATTGCAGAAGTAAAGTTAAAACAGCCACCAGCTCATTCCAAAAATCACAACTTTGTGATGATAATCCATTGTAGCATTTTATCAAATATGTGGCATGCATATATGAATAAACAAAGAATTTTCATACCTTTTAGTTAACAAATTCAATATGAGAAGAAAAAAAAAGGCAAATTTACCTCCTTATTGCTTATTGGAGTGCATAAATAGCATGCCAAATCATTATCTTCAACAACTCTAAACAATAAAAAATATACAACTAATCAAATTACCATTAGAGATGAAGAGAAAACTTTAAAAATTGAGAGAGAAAAAAAACAGAAATATGTGATCTTTAAAAATTGCCACACCCAAATTCCACATCACTTTAGATATACACTTTAACAATGGAATTTGAAAATCAAATAAAATCAAAGTTAGATTCTCATATTAACAAAGTGGTTAAGTAATAGATTGGAAGTTGATTTGCCATAAACATAAAATAGAAAAAAAAAATAGACATAAGAGTCTAAAATGTAAACATAAACATGAACTGATGAATGAAAGAAGGGCAAGCAAACATTTGAGTTTAGCAAAAACTATTTTTCAAAATTAACAAATACATATACTACTTTTTTTATTAATATATGTGTCATAAATCAATTTTGAAGAAATATTCAAAAAAGTTAGATGCCCGTAATAACATATGAGTATAAATATAGACTCTGTAAAAGTTACCAAAAAATAGTCAATTTTATTAATATATGCGTAAAAACATAGATCTCGAAGAAACTATAAAAAAAGTTAAGTCCCCGTAATAATATATAGAGTATAAAAATAAACTCCGCCAAAATTTACAAAAAGTATAATACTTTTTTATTAATATATATGCGTCAAAAAATAGATTTTGAAAAAATAATCACAATATTAGGTGCCCGTAATAACATGTATAAATATATACTCCGTAAAAGTCACAAAAAAATAGACAATTATACTAATATATGCGTAAAAATATAGATCTCGAAGAAACTATAAAAAAATTTAGATGCCCAAAATAATATATGGAGTATAAAAATAAACTCGATTGTAAAAAAATATACTACTTTTTTATTAATATATGCGTCAAAAAATAGATTTTGAAGAAATAATCAAAAAAGTTAGGTGCCCGTAATAACATATGAGTATAAATATAGACTCCGTAAAAGTCACAAAAAAAAGTCAATTTTACTAATATATGCGTAAAAACATAGATCTCGAAGAAACTATAAAAAAACTTAGGTCCCCATAATAATATATAGAGTATAAAAATAAACTCCGTCAAAATTGAAAAAAATTATACTACTTTTTTATTAATATATGCGTCAAAAAATAGATTTTGAAGAAATAATAAAAAAAGTTAGGTGCCCGTAATAACATTTGAGTATAAATATAGACTCCGTAAAAATCATCAAAAAATAGACGATTTTATTAATATATGTGTAAAAACATAGATCCCTAAAAAACTATTAAAAAAGTTATGTCCGCATAATAATATATGAAGTATAAATATAAACTCCGTCAAAATTAACAAAAAATATACTACTTTTTTTATTAATATGTGTACTGTGTAGTGCCCCAATTTTACCCCACCACATTTAAAAATTTCCAAAATATAGTTAATAATTTGTTTAATTTTGTTACTTTTTAAATTTAGTCATAAAATCCAAAAATATGCATTTGTTTCCAAAATATGTCAAATTATTTAAGATATTTATTGTTTGTAACTTTATTTGAAAAAATCATAAACAGAGTTTATTTATTTAGTTTTTTTTGTGTATTCTTTAATCTTAAATCCATCCTTTTAATTAATAATTTAATATTCCATTGATTATAATTAATTAGTGTAATTAACAAAAAAAATGAAAGAAGGATAACAACAACAGTGGCAGCCACTACCGTGTTCCCAGGGCCGGCTCCAGGGGTGTGCGGCATGTGCAACGGCATAAGGCCTCAAAATATCGATAAATTTTAGGGCCTCAAAATTATAAACTCTTATAATAATAATTATATATTTTTAATGTTCATAAAATATCATATGTTCATTAATAGATTAGTGGTTAATAATATTCATTGTGAGTGGAAGGTCTTGGATTCTAAACTTAGCTTCTACACTTTTTTTATTGATAATTTTAAATTTTTTAATTAAAGTCGAGAAATAGTTTTAGACTAAATTATTATATCATTTAAAATCTTTGCAATAAATTTAATCCTTATTAGGATATGTTTGTTTTTGACGGTTTTTACAACAGCAATATAAAGATCACCAAAAAACAAAACATCTTATATTTAAGTATAAATATAGACTCCGTAAAAGTCACCAAAAAATAGACAATTTTATTAATACATGCATAAAAACATAGATTTCGAAGAAACTTAAAAAAAAAGTTAAGTCTCCATAATAGTAATAGTATATATATAGAGTATAAAAATAAACTCCATAATACATTAGTAAAAACATAGATCAATCTTAGCAAGTGAATTTTATTAAAAAATAATAGTTCATCTAAAAAACACAAAATACAACAATTAAAAAAACAAAATTCATCTACAAAAATGCCATTTATTTCTCAACTAATTACTTGTTTCTCTCACCATTTAGTTTACGGGAGTTTTTCTCCCATCATATTATCACATTAAATTAATTATTTAATTGAAAATATGTAAAAATTAACTTAATTGAATGTTAGGTTGAAGTCCATAAGGCAAGTTGAGATTTATTTTGGAGTCCAATTCACCCACCTACTACTATTTTCACTCTCTCTCTCTCTCTCTTTCATTATTTTTCACGTGAAACACCATCATCTTCTATTTTTACTTTTTCTTCAATTTCCTCTTTGTAAAACATCATCCTCTTCTTCTTCTTTAAAACCCTAGCCGCCACCCTTCTCCATATCACCTCCATAACCTAAATCAGCATCACCAATAACTTTCTTTCATGGATTACTTTCTAAAATCAAGTTTCTATTTGGTAGAATGTTTATATTTTCTTTTAGATGATCAAAACTATGAAGTTTGCTACCACCTCAAAAACGTCAATTTTCGATCACTTTAGAGTTCATCCACGACGTTTGCTATCAGATCTGAAACATTTATCATGTAAGCTCCTTATCATGTAAGCTCCTATTTGAACTCATTTGCTTCATGATTTGAGCATCTTATTTATCGGCGTCTTTTTGTTCTCCACTTCTCTAATACATGCCATAAAAAAATGAGTGATTCAGACATAAAAAAGACAGTCTTTTGTACTTTTAGATCTGGTTCGATTTTTCTTTCATTCAACATAAAATAAGTTTTCCCTATCAAAATCTGAATAAGAAAATTACGTTCTTTTAATGCTTTTTTTTATATGTTGATATTCTATAAAAAATAAAACCAACATAGATCTGAAAAAAAATTTAGATCTTTTTAAAAAAGAAGTATCTTGTAAAGCTACTCCTGTTATTGTAATTTTTTTTTTGACAGAAAAAATTGATTTTTTGTGGATCTCTGTACTATTTCCAACTCTTGTGTTTATCTTCTTTATTTATACTATTTATAATTATGATAAATAATTTGTAGTGTGAGAAATTATTCTGGATCTATTAGTAAGATAATTAGTAATAAAAATTCTTACTAATCTTAGTTTGACATAATAAGAAAAAATGTATGTATAAACATAGTAAGAAAATTGTTTATTATTTTGATTTGTTTTGCTTCTGTTGGTTAATGTTATGATTTTTTATTTAATAAATAAAAATTGTAAGAAATAGAATACATAAAACACAACAATAACATAAATAATTTTATTTTGTTTCTGTTGATTTTATCTATAAACACAGAACAATAATTTTTTTTTTCCACTTAGAGATATCTTCTAATTTCCCATTCCAAACATATAGGAAAAATTTCAGCTTTGATTTATAATTGGTTTGTGTAAAGAATAAATAAATTAATATTAAAGAAAAGGAAGAGATTTTATTTTACATACCCTTGTTGTTCTTATATTTATTTTTCTTGAGACAATAATCTTAACTTTAGATATGCTTTTGTATTTTGTGTGTAGAAATCACAAAGAATCAAGTAACTTTCATTGAAACTTTGATTCATACATAAAAAGGAAAAAAAAAAGTAATTATAAAAAAAAGGGAAAAAAAAGTAACATGAGATAAAAAAAATTTCAATTACTTACCCGAATTTATGTTATATTTTCTTCGTTTGAGACAAGAAACTTTGCATTTCCTACAAAATAAAAACAATTGATTGGTTAGAAAAATTGAAGTTGAAAATGAAAATGAGATAAATGGAGAATAATGAGAGAAATAAGATGAGGATGAAATATAGAAAGAAAAGTTAGAGATGAAGAGTGAGAGAAAGTATGTTACTATATAATACTAATGAATAGGTAAAGAGGGGGAAATTTTTGAATTTGAATTTTTGAGGTAAAAGATGGTGTTGAATAAACTAAGAATAAAAAAGACAACCAATGTGTGAAATTACAGGTTTTGACCAAAAAAGACCATGTGTCAAATTTTCAATAAGGGGCCTTTTAGTATTATCATTAGGGTGTTATTTACATATATATAGATAGATACTGTAACAGAAAGTTCGGCAATATAATAGACTAAAATGATAAAAGTATTAGAAATAATTAAATATTGATTTATTGGTAAAATTTAGGGATTGAAATGCGACGAATGTTTACAATTTTAAGATTAATTTAGTAACTTACTCTAAAATAAATTGTTTGAATCGATGAAAAGGGATAAGAAAGAAAGATTAGTTTTTTTTTTTTATAGAAAAATTAGCTACAAGAAAATGTGGTTTTGCAAATTTTGGCATCCCTTAATTATATATATCTCAAATAAGCTTTCTGATTTTAATAAATTTTACTCTTTAAAAATAAAGTATATATGGAAAAGAAAATGTGAAAGTGGTGAAAGAAAAAGTAGACACCAATATCATATGTGTGAGACTGTTTGCAATAATATATAAAACTATGTACTTTCAATATCATATGATAAATAGTTTATAATTAATTATGTATATGATAAAAATTTGATTAGATTTTGTTTCAAAAAAATAAAAGAAATTAATTACATTTTATCTTGTAAAAAGAGAAATAGATTATTCATATATAAGCACTTATATGATAAAAACTTATTATATAATACTAATCAAGTAATAAAAATTTGTCAAAATCTTATAGATCTATTTTTGTTAGTGTTGGTGTTTTTATTGTATGAACAGAACCTTATGATTGTGTTCTCTTATTTAAAATTATATAGCTGTAACAAGTGACAACTTGTCAAAAAGAAAAGTAGCAAATAACAAATTGGGTTGCCTGCTATAAATTATAAACTGAAATTTTGAGGTTCCAAAAATTTGTAAGTCTATTTTTGTTAAGCTGGATGACCTGGTCACATACAATCGGCTGAGAATATATTGATCTTGTCAGTTGAGAATTGAGATCAAACACAAACACTCTTCTCTATTAACCAAAAATATTTCACTCCATTATAATGATTAATGACTGACATATTTAGTTTGGTGCTAATTACGTGAAAAATATATTTATACCGTGCTTTCATATAGTTTGGTGCTTTCATATACCTTATGCATGGTTTAATTGAGTTGTACTCCTTCCTTATACTATGGTTTGAATCGACGTTAAAGTTTGAGTAAAATTATACTCCTACCGTCACGAAAAACAAATCGTAAAGCAATGCACTTAATAGAGTCTTAGACACGTGTCAAGCAATGCAAGTTAATTGCTTAATTAATTACCCATACTACCTCCCTCCCAAATTATAAGACTCATTTTGACCACTGCACGTTCGTCAATGCTCAATTTTGATCACTAGTATCTTTAATTGTGCATTAGTAAAAGTTATAAAAATTTGATATCTTGAAAATATCAAAACGAATCAAACAGGATCTTATATGCTAATATTTACATCTATAAATTATAATAAAAATACGGTCAAAGTAAAAAACATGAATAATGTCATTTAGTCAAAATGGGTCTTATATATTGGGATGGATAGAAGTAAGTATGTGGTTTGAGTTGTCCTCCTTCCTTATACTATATGGTTCCAAATTACTAAAACATTAATCAATATTGAAATTACACTTATTTGTTCTGATTCCAAAAATGATAATCCTCAAATTGATACCAGCAAATTTTCGCAGTAGCTTCTCAAAATAAAATAAAAAAAGTTTGCAACTGCTGTGTATAGGAATAGAACCAAGTGAAAATGTGCACCGACCGGCCCATAGAATAGTTCCTGATGTCCAAATCAAGCATTGATGATGAACATGATTTGTAAATCATACGATGAGACTCATCAATGTAACTAACTAGGCCTTGGCTTTATCAAGCCTTAATTAATCTGTTTTAGGCATCATGTGGGTACAAACTTTCACAAACATTTAAATCAAGGATTTACCCCTCTTAAAAGAAGTACTCCTACACTACTCCGTCAAAAAAAAAAAAAACAAATACTCCTACACAACAACCTCTCAATAAATGTAGAAGTGATGTTGAATATGTCAACTTGTCAAATATTTAATCAAAAGACTAGAATTGTATAGGTGAATAAATATAGAATTTGAATCTCAATATCTGCATACCTCAATCTCTACATTACGTACAATATCTTTAGTCTTTACCAGCTGATCAAAGCTCACGGGGACAACTATGTATGCTGCCGTTCTATGTACACTTCTACTAATACTTATTGGAGTAGATGATGTGTAATAGAGTGATATTTTTTTTACAAGAATACCAATAATATATCTATATTTATAGTTGTGCATATTTTATTTTTTTACAGAGAGATAATAATAGAAATATATAAAGACTTTTTACTATAGAACAATTTCATGTATATCTTTTTTTTTACAAGAGTTTCATTTATATATATATATATATATACAACAATATCTGTAAAAATTATATTCTCTCTCTTTCATTTACACATTTTTCTTAAAATGTGTGATTTGGTCAACTGTAACACTTAAATTAAGACGGAGGGAGTAACTAGCTAGAGCTGGGTCAACTATTACACGCCCTTGGGAGTTGGGATCTATACAAACATGATTGACTAATGCCTTTTTTCAATGCTAGGAAAAATGCACCAGATACTAGTATAAGATTTTCCTGTGTAAATGATTAAGGAAATCATACCCATATAATAGTTGGAGGCAAGTCAGAATTATACTAAAAAGTTGAATTTGGGGCAGCTCACATTTTTAGATGGATTGCATGAATTGGGCTATGATTGAATTCATTTATTTAAACTTATTGACATATTATATAAGTATTTGAAATTATATGGATAAAAAAATAAAAAAGTATTTGAAATTATAAAGTTAATTTAAGACTGTCAAAAAAAAAGAGGTTAATTTTAGTTTTTTTTGGATACATAATTTTAAGACTGGTTTAAGGGATAAGTAACTTAAATAAGAGTTTTAGGTTTCAATTTTTTGAGTAAAAACAAATTTTTAAAATTCAATTATGTTATAAATATAATATGATGAAATATATTTGTCTGACTCAAGTTAAGTTGGGGCATCATGTCTTCCTTAACTAAAGTTCAACATTTAGATTATGCAAAATTTAATATTCTTAATTTATTTTTACAATCATTGTGTTTTTTTAAGGTTCACTAACATTTTTGTTTGCTTTGGGGTTCCATATCGATTGAACCTTAATACAAATTTAGTGGTTAAGGTAGAAGATATAAGGAGTAATTAAGAATGGTCTCAATTTTACCTTCACAAAGGAAACTTCTTTCATTATTTTTTTGTTATGAAAATAGTTTATAAACTCTTAATTGAACTGATTATTAAAATTAGCAAAATGGTTGGTTAATTTTATTTGTTGGTTTTTAAATCTGTTGAGATTTGCAGGTTTCTTTGTATCTAGTTGACATCTACTGCGTTGATGTTGACTGTTTGGAGAAGGTATGCGAGGTGAGACTTATATGTCTATACTCTCATTATACTATTGCCCCTTTCAACTTTTGACTCAAGAAGTTGTTCTTTGGATTCTGATGAACTGATCACATTTATTTCGATATCATGAGTTAATGTCTAGTAACATCATTTTGAGTCGGGTTGAGATCTCTCTGGTGGTCTGAAAGCTGAGGAGTGTCTTTCTCAGAATGAGAAGCGGACCTCCTTTAGGTAGTATGAGTTTCGATGTTTTCATTAGTGTTCCACTTATATACGGCACTTTTGTTTTTGTAGCTCTTCTTTTACCAGTTTCAGTTGTCTTGTGCCGAAATCTAATCTTATTAATAATATTTCCGTTAAAAAAAATGTATTTGTTGCTTTCTACCTTGATTTAATCCTTTGGTCTAGGATCTGTCAATGATCTGAAAGTGAAAATCCAATGGCTCCACTCCACACACACACACATAGTAAAAAACTTGTAGCAACAATAATTAAATTGAAGAAAAACTACAATAATTCCAAGACTGAAAATTTTGCAGATATATACCCCATGAAGTTAACTAAACAAAAATAAAAAGGCATGGTATGTCTTGTCAAAAAACTGTTGCGTTGCGTTACATCATGAGGCATTAATCATTTCTCAATAACGGTGGCCAAATTAACTGTCTCAACAGAATAACTGTAATTTACATAAATTTCAATGAGTCTGAATTCTGATAAGATATCTCTCTAGGATTCATATTCATTCATACAGAGTCTCTTGATTTTTGTGCATCAGAATAATTAAGACTTCAGAGTCAAAATTATTTGTATTACAACAAAGAAAGAAAGGATCTAGAAAAAGATATGGTCTTATTTTGTCGGCATTTTTCTGTCCTTTTGGCTTCCTCATCCATTAATTTTGCTACACTTTATTCATCATGTTCATATGTCACTTTAATTTGGTGGACTAGGAAAAACAGAATCATCACTTCACAAACAACCTTCTTTCCACTGATTCTGCTACTTGTTTGGATCATTTCAACTCTATCAATAATACTACAAAAGATAAAATACCCTGCAAAACATTAAAATACAAAGTGTTAGGAGGACATTATAAGAAAAATATATTTAAATACTATGATTTTAGTCTGCATTTTTTTGGTTTTAGTCCCATAATTTTTATTGTTTTAAGTTGAACTAATCCATCAAAATTCAAAAACTGTTGCCTTTAGTTCTGACGTCATACATGACTCAATAAAATCACGCCACTTGACTTAATAAGTTGACGTCAGAGACTAAAACAACAGTTATTAAATTTACAAGGACTGAATCTAAACAAATAAACGTTATGATGGCATGAACAAAAATCATATTTAAACCGAAATACTATTATTTTATAAGGCATGAATTGAGAGCATACAACATGTTTGTAGACTTGTAGGGCAGATATGTGAAATTGATATTAATTTAAGGAACATGTATTGTTGCCGAATCCATATGGATTAAGAAGCTTTTGTCGTTGGTCTTCTGCTTCCCAAGGACCATCAGTGTGCTGAAAATGATGTATATATGATTTTCATTACAATAAGGAAATTATGATTTTCACTAGAATATTTTAAGATATAATCTCTAAAATTTGTTAATAATCATATGATCAAAATCTAATCATCTAAGGTACCTCAAAGAAGGTATTTGACCTCTGTCCTTGAAGAAAAACAGAAGTTGGATAATCCAAAACATAGTGATCATTAGCAGAGTGAAAGCTTGTGTCAGCAAAAGGTGTGGCATGGTTGGAGCTGCATAATGCAACAGATTGTAGTGGTACTGATGATGGTGATGGTGATGTTATGCTATTTAATCTCTGAAAATTAAGTTAAATTTCATCATTAGATTTGGTTGACACAACTAATAATAATAGGAGTATATCTCAATTAAGTACATGAAAATTAATTTGTGAGTAGACTGAGTATTGTACTATTTTCCTCACCTGATGATCTGGTCTAATCAAGATGTCTTGGTCCATTGCAAAGTCATAGAAGATTGGATTTACTGAAGCAAGTTTCATTGACAGGAACTGCAGAAGAAACATACATGTTTATAAAGTTGGGCTTGTTGGTTTATGAATCAATGAACAAAAAGTACAAATTTTATATTTTTTTGGTACTATTACCTCTACTTGATTCTGTAGGGACTGTACATAATTGATTATTTCATCCAACACAAGGGCCTTCCCAGTTACCTATTTAATATAAAACCAAATCAAATGTTGCGTTGAAAAGAGCTTATACAAAGATAAGTAGCACTTACACTTCAGATGAAAATTGTGTCTAATATTAGACACATAATAGTGTTAATATTGACATATGTTCGATTACATTCAATTACTTCCTTTTTTTGAATTATTACGAGTGTCAATGTTTTAGTAACAGTGTTGTGTTCGGTGTCGGTGATATAGAAACACATAACCATCTCAAAAAACAATAGAAGTACACCATAAAGATTATAGAAATGATCACTCACCTTATCACAGCCAGGCACAAGTTGCTGCAATATCTTCATCCTTTCACTTATTTTCTCTCTTCTCACCTGAAATCCATTTTTTTCCACATTAATTCACAATGAGACATAAAGTTTTGAGTTCGATTAAGTAATTCCCTTTCAACTGTTAAAGACTAATAACCTATGTAGCATCGACACTTCTATCCAATATATGTCTCTGTTCAACACCGAAACCAAACAAACACGTATATGTTTACATTAAGTGCTAGTATTGTCGACGTGATAGTGTTGTGTCTGGTGTCAATATTAATATTTCGTAGCTAATAACTCTATTGTATACCCTTTCAGCAAGGCTATGGCTATCTGTTGCCTGACCCCTTCTTGCTCTGACATGGATATAACCAGTTGGAGCTTCTTCAACATTTTTCTTTTGATCCTTATTCTTCTCTTCTTTTTTCTTCTCCTCTCCTTTCATCCCTTCACCACTACTCTTCTTTTGTTTTTTGCCTCTCCCTTCTTTTGAATCCTACAATAATTTTCAAAATCATTACAAAGTAACAAAATCAATAACATGAAACAATTATATTATATTCACACACATAAATCAACAGCATCAAATTTACCTTAGATAAGGGGCTACTCAAAGAAGACTTGTTCCTAACTCTTCTTTTTTTCTCAACAGAACTCACTTTCTGAGTAACTTGTTCACCCTTTTCAAGATTATTATCAACTACCATGGATGATGATTCAGGACTAAGATTATTCTCACCTAAACTATTCTTAGAGTTTTGATCAACAACAGAACTAGTGTTGTTTATATGGAGTTGTTGTTGTTCTTGAAGAGAAGACATCATCTTAATAGTGAAGTATGGTGCAGAGTCAAGAAAAAAAGGTGGTTGTTGGTATTGGTACTCAAAAGCTGCCATATGAGTGAGTTATCAAAGATTTGAGAGGTCTTGAAAATGAAAGAAGAAAGAAGAAGGGAAAGAGTGGTTATCTGTTTATGGTTTTGGTGATGATGATACTCAAAAGCTAGCTAGCAGGTTTATAGGTAACAGTGATGATGGATGGAGTCAGGAAAAAGTTGGTCTGTGACAAAAACACAGAGAAACACAGAGCTATATATAAACATATTTTGGCATATAAATCTTTAACTTAACTCATTCCCATGCAGAGACCGGTACATGTATATTTGACCAGTCTAATCTCATCAACCTCTATGTTTTTTCTGTAACATAACATAATTGTCAATAATAAATGAGACCCCTGTAGTAGTGGTCATAAATAAAACATGATGTCGTTCAATTGATTTTTGTTGGCTAGTTAAGCCTCCTTGAATTTTAATAACCGGTATCCGTTCTATCTCATTTATAAGTTTCATATCACTTGAAATTCGATGCTAACGGTAGTTTATATATAACACGGCACACTCTTCAATTCAACGATGTGTCTTTTCTACAAAGGACAAAACTCTGATGGGTTAACTCAAAGCGGACAATCTCTCTTAGCCTCAACCGGGGAGCATTTGTCCTGGCTCACCTATAAGTCCCACATTGCTCGGAACTCGAGGTTAATCGTAATTTATATACAACATGACACAGCGGACAATCTTTCGGGAATGTGAACTTTTGGACTAATGAATTTAGTTCTTAGTTCTTACTAATTGATAAGAGACACTAATTATATAAGATATGGCCTAACAACATATTTATAAGTGAAGATAATTACCAAACATATTTATAAGTGAAGATAATTATCATCTTACAAGTCTATTTTGTAGCATTGAGTTAAACTCAACCCAACATTCAAAAACAGAAAATAAAGAGGGAGCAAGATAAATCAGTTATAAGGATATTGCATATAATATATAGAGACCAAAGTTTGAATCATAATACGTTTAAATATTCACTTTTAAAAAATGAAATTCTAACCACTAAACTACTTGAGCGAATTTTTTTATGTTGGCACGAAAGACCCGTGGTCTAGGGGGTTAAAAAATAGGTGAAGTGAAATCAATTTGAGTATTTTGGGAAGGTAGTGTAAAAAAATCAGAGAATTCAAAATACAAAATATATAGAGACATATGTGTTTTTTTAAGTTTAGAGGGTTCAATTGAAGTTGAACCCCAACAATATACTCTAGTTCCGTCACTGATCATATACCGGAAACTAAGAATAATTTATTAATAAAAATAAAAGAAAAAACAAGTATGGAAGACATAAATCAAAACTCATGGTAAAAAACCAAACAAACCTAAAAAAACGAAAGACTAAGCTTATAGTAACTAAAAAAGCCAGAATAATTCAAGGTTGAAGAGACGATCAAATATAATTTCTAGATGAAAAATCAAATGCCGCTAACTTTTTTTTTTGGTACAAATGCCGCTAACTTATTATGAGCATAATTGTTTTTTTCTCTATAAATATGAGAGACGATAAATTGCATTTGAGAACATAATGAATTGATCAAGTAAATGATAGAGTAACCAACATTTTACATAGTTTATAACTATAAAATCCGAACCATTCATTTTATATAGCTTAAAAAAATGATCGAAAAACCAACATGCTAAGAGTTTTAGACATCTTTAGTAAAAAAAATAAAAGGAGTTTTATACATCTTAAATATTCAGAAGTTCAATTCAGACTCCGGTGTACCCAGTAATTTATTTATTATTGAAAAATAGAATTGCTTCAATTGTGGCAGAAAAAACGTTATTCATAAGGTGTGGGAGAGACAAAGGTCAAGTTGAAGTTTGATTGTGATTGTGATTGTGATGTTACAATACACAATTGTAACGGTCCTTGCCACAAAAACCGGACAGTTATATACCGGAAATTTCACATGGTAGAACAGTAGAAAATGTAAGAGTTAATCTTAAAACACCAGGCAATGTTCCGGGATGTTTTGTTGGTTTGATTTATATATAGCTTTTTATACACCTGAATGAAATAATAATCCCTTTATCCACGGCACGGGAAAAAGTAACTTATTATATACCGTACTTTAAGTTGTTTGGGTAGTTTCCATTTTATTGCCTTTTTAAGACTTAAAAAAAAAATCATTAGAGCAAATATAGAGTCTAATAACATCAGCAAATAACAAATGTTCCACACAAGTTGGAGGATGAGCTAAAATAATCAAAACATTAACATTTAGTACAACCCTTAATAGCTATAGCATCAACAGTTTCTATACACATGATGAACTCACACTCTCTAATTCGATAGAAGAATTTTGTCAAATTCTTTGCACCAATATACAACCTATGAAGTTTCACATTGGTAAATCCTTAAGCTCTAGCCATTAGATTTATCCGCAGAACTCAAAGTTATTTATGAGGGATAAATGAGAGGATAGAGAACTCACTGTAGTGGTGGTCCAGTGGAAGAGATGTTATGGGATGGAGGTTGGCCTCCGAGCGTGGAGATGACCGACGATACAAAATGGGAAGTGTACGAGTAGTTTATGGAAGAAAGACTTTAATACAGTAGTTTTTTTATGTATATATTGATTTTGTTGCTCTGTATATTCTTGAGAGTGTTTTTTTTCCTTTATCAAGTAGTAATTTAACAGTTAGATTCCCACACATTTAAATATAAAAATGATGTTATAAAGAAGACTTTAGAGTTCAAAGAACATTTGCAAAAATATTTATATTTATTTTTTCAAGGACACTAACAACCAACTCATCATACTAAATCAATATTTAGTCTTTAATAAGTAGCCATTAGCCAGTTGGTCAAAATACACAACAAAATTCATAGTTAATTTTAAATTTAAATTTAGCATATGTATTTCACTATTTTGGTTTCATATAATTTTTTTAATTTAGCATATTAAATTTGAGTAAATGAAGTAACCAAAAAAAAAAAGAAAAAACTGAGTAAGTGACCAAGATGCTCTTTTTTGGTTGAATGGATCAATGCAATTTTAGTACAAGTCAAAAATTGTTGGCCCAGTACTTTTTGAGATGTGGGCCAATTGGACCGACCTTTTGATTTATATTAACAAAAATAAATTATATAATTCAATTGAAGTTTTTTATGATTTTTTTAAATGGTCAATGTTAATAATTAATATTGTTACTTTTGTTAAGAGTAAAAATCCAATTTATATTATCAAAAATAAAAATAAACTTATGATTTTATCACTTTATTCTTTAACTCATCTATCTAAATATCACAAGTTATTCTTATTTCATCTTGTGAGAAAAATTTAGAGTGAAAAATATGTTAGACTACGAGAAACAGCTGTATGACCCAATTTGATTTTTGAAAGAAAAAAAGGGACAAATTGACCCTTATATACCATCATGAAAAAATTGACTATTAGGGTCTATTTAGTTCAACTACAGAAGAGAAGAGGGGAGGTGAGAGATTTTTATGGAAGTGAAGTGAGATAAAATATAATTTATTATGTTGATAAAATTATCTTCATTTTTTTATTAAAATTCTAAATTATCTTTGTTGAAATGTTAAAATTTAAGTTTTTATTTTTTTGACAACAAAATAAATTTAAGTTTTCTACTCATTAAATTTTTTTTTGGTTATATATCCTTTAAATTTTTTTATCCATTATAATTTGATCCTGCCATTTGAGTTAATAAGGTTAAGAGTAAAAAAGTAAATTAATTATTTCCTCCCCTCCACCTCATTAAAAAGTTGAACCAAACATAAAAATTTAAAATGTTTTCTCCCCTCCCCTCTAAAAACCCCGAACCAAACAAGGTCAGCAATTAAAAATTAAAATTAAAATGGTACTACAAAAATTAAAATGATACTACAGTTTAGTCCTAATAAACTCGGAAAGGTAGAATCAATTTGACTAATAAGATGCCAGTAATTTGATTCAATATAACTATAGATTGTTTAGAAGTCCTATCTCAACTGATAAAATATTGAAATTGTTAAATCAAACTTTGTGATTTGATTCGAATCTGAGATTTCACAGTTGTGTATCAGTTTAATTTTAGTGTGTTATCACTTTTTCTAAGAAAAAAAAAAAAAAAACAATGCGGATCGGATTACCTTAAGTGTGTAGATATATGAATGAGTCACTATACCAAAAATAAAGATACAAATTCCTCAATGGAGAAGCACATACAATTATTGTCTCGAAACGTATTCATTTATTGTTTCCGATATATTAACCTGCGGATGACTACATGTTCATGATGATACTTGATGCACTAATGATGCACTTACCTATGCTATAATCGCTATATTAATATGAAACTTTCAATCAACATACGTAACACAATATTATAGTAAATGCTATGATGCACTGAAAACACATGTTCTATCTATGTCCAATTTAGTATCAGAAATTGATCAAGAACCGTCACGTTAATTTGTACTATAGGCATAGTAGTAGAAAGCAAATGTTTCGATGCAGACAAGAAGAATCGGCCGCGCGTGATTTAAAGGGTTTCGATACTTGAATTTGTAGTGTGCCTATTTCTTCATGCAGGCATGTAGCATATGCATGCACCTATATATTGTGAATGTGTAACACGCACAAAGTCGTTTATATAACTTTAACTTAATTGATAGAGATATTATTTTTTATATGTAAGAGTTTTTTTTTTTTAAGGTTATATGTAAGAGTTAAACTTTGAATTTTAAACACTTTATTTATTCATTCTGAGAGTAAAATTCTAGTCATTATTTCACATGTAGGGTAGCGGATGTTTAATCAATTATGAATTGAATGAATGTTAGATTTATAAGAGATTGAAGTGATTCATTGACCTAATGTTTTGGGTAGAGATGTGTCGTCTCCCTCTCTTGGAGCATTATTGACCTGTATATTGTTTCTCCCGACGCTCCTCTGACTTCCTAACAAGTGGTTTCAGAACCGTGGTTCGCTTTGGTGGGGGAGCATGGGTTGATCACCAGTGTCGGAGTCAGAAAATTTATAAAGTCCGAGCAAAATATCAAACTTAAACAAAAAAAATTAGTTTTGCAATAAAAATTTCCAGTTTTAATTTGAAAACAAAATCTCAATTTTGTCATAAATTAATTTTTAAGAATTTTAATTTTACTCTAACTAACCCTTAAAACACCAAAATTTTTGTTTTGAAGTAAAAATTCTCAATTTTAAACAAAAAAGTTCAATTTTATCATAAATTAATCTCTAGAAATATCAATTTTCTCTAAATTAATCTTTAAAATATTAAAAAAATTCTGACCGAATCCGGGCTAGAGCCCTGACAGTCTTTATGGTGAATCTGCTAATGTTGATCATGGTATTGGACCAATTATAGAATGTGGGAACTCATACTTAAAAGGAAAATGTTGGATTTCAAGTGTGAGTATTTAAGTCTCACATTAACAATGAATAGGAAGAGTGTTGAATTTATACCAATTTATTTATTTTCTTAGATTCTTTCTTGGTAAATTGGGAAAGTTGGTGAAGGGATTGTTGTTGGCATCGCGTACGTACAATTTATTTATTTATTTTTCCAAAAGGAAGAGTATTATCTACTACTTTGTATATTGTACTAAGAAGATCATATATGTGTATGTATATTGTATGTATAGTGTAGTTTTGGTTTTGTGACTTTTTTTTTTACAGGAATTGTATGCACATAACTTTGAAGATTAAATTGGTCAAATAGTTTAGTCAAAAGAGATAGTCAAGCTTCAATTCATGTCAGGTCAGTATGCTAAATCAACTAGTTAGGTCGTTAAACAAGTCAAGGTCAACTTATTGTTTCAGTAAAGAAAAAGTAAATATTTTAAGTGTTCAATAAATATAATGATTGAGTTAAATATGTTTTTGTTCCTTCTAAATATATTAAATTTTAGTTTTAGTCTTTTTAAAAATTTTCTTCAATTTTTAGTTTCTATAAAATTTTTCATCTTCACTTTTGAATATTTTTGAAAATTTTCTTCAAAGTAAACTCATATGTAGAATTCATATTTTTGATTAAAATTTTGTAGAAAAATTTATAAAATTATAATAATCTCTCCCAAAAAAAATTGGAATTTTTTAACAAAACAATAATTAAATATGAATTTTTATATTTTTTGTGGTTAAAAATTCATATTTAATTCAAGTTTTGTTAAAAAATTCCAATTTTTTTGGAGAGAATTTGATAATATTTTAGAATTTTATGTACAATTTTATTGAAAAATTCAAAGGCTACATATGAGTTGCATTGAAAAATGAGACTAAAATTGATGACTGAAAATTTTATAGAGACTTAAAGTCGAAGAAAATTTTTATAAGGACTAAATCTAAAATTTTATATATTTATAATGAACAAAAACATATTTAACCTTATAATGATATAATCAATTAAGAATTTACAAGAAATAAATGGATTGATTTTTCTTTAACCATCTTTTAACTTAAGCTTTCAATTAAATTTAGTTGGATAACAAATTGTAGATATGCCTACCATTTTAATAACTGTGTGCAAGGAAATACAATATCAATTCAAAAGAGATAAACTTCAAAAATACTAAGAAATTGACAAGAAATTGTGTCTTAAAAATATAAGCAAAACACTTGTTAAAGTAAAACAATAAATAATACTCCGTTTATAATTTTTTTTGACTAAATTTTTATTTATTTCTTTAACAATACCTCAATGACACTTGATTTCTTACGAGCTGTGTTATTTTTATGCATAAATTAATTTGACAACAATTTGCATTATGAACCCATTTTAAATATGTGGTTGATTTTTTTTTTTTGGTAATTAAATGTATATAATATGTGATTGATAAATATAAAAAAGAAATTGCAATTCATTAAGAGTTCACTGAACACAGGTATTCGAGACAAACAAATATTCAAAATATAATCTTATTTAATTTTTTTGGTATAAAAGATCGACAAATTATTATCAAAAAGTAAAATAAAATGGGGCGAGCCTTCAAACAACTTAATCTAAATCGCAATAAATGGATTTGTATGTGCAACGACAACTAGTTGATGTGTTGCAATTTCCATATGCTTCACCAAAGAACTTCTTGCAATCATTGTTGCAAGTTAAGTTATCACAATGAGGTAGCTTGAATACCTTTGTACAAGTTTGTTTTTGCGCTTCAACATCTGCATCAATTATTAAACATAAATAAACTATTAGCTGTTATACATGTAGATATAGATAAGCAAATACAATTGAAAAACGTGGAGAATATATCCATATACCTAAGCCAATTGAAAGAGTTATCATCAAAATCATTAAGAATGTGAAAACGGTTTGATTCTTCATTTTTTTTCTTCTCTGTGTAAAAGAATATTTATCTAGTCTAGTATACGAATTTGTATTTGCATAATGTAAAAATGAGAGAAATATATGTGTATATATAATAGTTTTAGTTATTCCTATGTACCTTTGAAAATTAAATTGGTCAACTAACTTAATAGGAAGGTTTTAAATTTGGTCAAACTTCAATATTGTTATGTCAACTATGGTAAATAAACTCATAATTTGATTTTTATGTTGATATTTTGTTACTTTTATCCTTAATTTTTGAAATTTAAAAAATTCATATTTATTTTTTGTTATTTTTAAAAATTAAATTTTT
Organism: Trifolium dubium; assembly: GCA_951804385.1. Taxonomy (NCBI): domain Eukaryota; kingdom Viridiplantae; phylum Streptophyta; class Magnoliopsida; order Fabales; family Fabaceae; genus Trifolium; species Trifolium dubium. The sequence goes on from OX638071.1 coordinate 3,259,880, forward strand.
ATTAAAAAACTTTTTTATAGTACTCTAAACGGATATGCATAGAAAGATACTATTTAAAATTTAAAAGTTTAAAATTTAAAGATTTTGGAGTGATTTTTAATTGTTGGTATACTAATCCGATGCTTTGTATTGGTTGGAGGGGCGTGTAGTTCTATGTTGTTCTTCTGTCTCTTGTTTTGTTTTATCTGACACTGCAGACATACTGCTTGTAACTGACCTTTTTGTATTTGTCCTGATCCCTTAGGTGTTGCACACCTTGTGCTCACCAAGTGATAATAAAGTTCTATTTTAGTTGCTTCGGAAAAAAGAATAATTATACAATTTTTAAAATTTTGACAAACAACAAAGACCAACGATATCAGATTTTATTCTATAAATACCAAAATATGCTACTTTCTTTTTTGTCAAGTAGTCTAGTGTTAGAAATTTCACTTTTAGAATGGAGAAGTATGATGACGGAGTCCGAACCCCTGCCCTCTACATATATAATGCGATGTCCAACCAATTAAGCTAAGTTCATGGAACAATATACTACTTTTATTATAAGGATTAGTTTTTTTTTTGGTATAAAAAATTCGTTAATTTTATAGGGATAAAATACATACACGTAGTAACTCATATAAAAAAAAAATTATAAAAAAAAAATTACTCTTCTAAAAAAAATAATTTAATAAAATAGTCAATTCTTTGTTACTCAAAAGTCAAAATAATAATAAAAAAATGTGAAGAAATAATTATCCTTGCAGTTGCAGCATGAACCCTTAAACCCTATCAACATCAATCACACTTCCATTTCCATGGCAATTTCCACTTTAAAATTAGTCTGCAAACCCAATCTTCATCTTCGCCCAATCCCATTCCAATACGCGCGCAAGGTATCGTATCTCAACATTCTAGATAATTATTCTTCAAATTCTATCTTTCTCTGTTTTTTAATTTTGTGTTTTTTTTGTCTCTCTTCTAGGTTGTGACAAGATCTGTACCTTCTGTTAAACCAGAGGAATGTAGTAGAAGCTTAATTCGCAAACAAGGCAAGTGAAATTAGTCATGAATTGAATTGAATTGACTCGAAGTAATATTAAGGCTTAACTGTATGTTTGATCGCTTACGTTTATTTTATGTTTCAATTTGGTCCTTTGTGTTTAAAAAGTTTCAAGTTAGTCCTTTCAGTCAAAGTTTTAGATGAAATTAACTCAAAATTCAACAGAAAGTTAGGGAAAATTAACTCAAAATTTGATGAAAAGAACCGACTTATGCTGACATCAGTAACATGAGGGACCAACTTGAAACTTTTTAAAGGACAAACTTGAGACATAAAATAAACGTAAGGGATCAAATATGCAATTAAGCCCAATATTAATAATGTGCAATAGGAGTTTTTTTTTGAAATTTTTGACTTTGAAATTTATCTATTATTGATTATATCTTGGTTTTGTTAAATTGATTAAGTAAATAAGAAAGCACCAGCATGGAGGAAGTTTAATTCCAAAGAGCTTGGATTTAGAAATTCTATGATAGCTAGTCCAATTAAAAAGGTTCTCAACATGTTAAAGGAAAAAGGTTTGTGCTTCTATCACTCCTTATTATGTATTTGGGTTTTACTTGAAAGAAAGAAACATAGACCATTTATTTGATTTTGTGTTTCAAACATGTTCATTTCTGTGCGTTCATTTTTTTCCAATTAAGATAACAAGGTCAAATTGAGTGAGAGAAAAAAAATGATAAGCTATAAGTTCATGAGAAAATGACGGCTGTCAAATGAGTATTTTTTTAGTCATATGGACTTATAAGCTATATGGTACTTTAGAAATTATTGTTTTGTATCCTCGCAAGTATTAGACAGACATGGTTCAAATTGTTATTTACACTATCAAATGATTCAAATTGATTAGAGTATTAGACCTGCTTCTGACTTATTTAGAGTAAAACAGTTCTTATTTTTTTTTCACTTGTTAGTTACATTATCCAATGATCCGTCTACTGTCTATAATGGTTCTTCTTGAACATCTCTATATGTATCTGGTAATATTAATCTTTATGCTGTGGTAGATGTTTTGGTGGGTCTGTGCGCATCATTTAAGTGTGGAATTCCAAGGTTTCTAGGTTTATGTCTTTGAGTTAAGGGAGAGAAGTGCATAGTTGATAATCCTTTTTCTTGTTGTTGTAGGGTATAATGTTTATCTTGTAGGAGGTTGTGTACGGGACCTGATACTAATGAAAACACCAAAAGATTTTGACATTATAACTTCAGCGGGTCTTGGAGAGGTTACCTTAAGTTCCTATTTCTATCTTATTTTTAAATTATTTGTTTACATTGTAGTTTGCCTGGACAACTATGTAGATCAAGAGCTAAGTTATAGCAGTTAGAACTTAGAAGGGCTTCAACTGTTTTTATATTGGCATCTGGAGTTTGTAACATATGGACTTTATATGCCTATATGTATGGGGTGACTGGGGTGAAGGCACATGGTTATTGTGAGAAATAAGAGCAAACAATCATAATTACAAGATCAAAACTAATTAAAACTAACGGTCTAGATTATTATTATTATTATTATTATTATTATTATTATTATTATTATTATTATTATTATTATTATTATTATTATTATTATTATTATTATAGAACGGGAGATAACGCTTCCTCATATCGATTGTTGCCTACCACCGTGTAACAGAATACTCGATTCTCCATTGCAGACTAAACAATTGGATTAGAAACACACAAAGGAGAAAGAAACACCAAAAATATTTGATTCTTCAGCACTATTAAAGATATAAAGTTGGGATTTTTTCTATAGCAATTGCTTTAATTTGTCAGATTCTGTTTCTTTTTCTATAATTTAATTTTCTTATATTAATTATGCCTTTCAACGATGCTGCATCATTTGAGCTAATGCTGCACTATTTCAACTTGTTGGTTTTCTAAATAGCACCACCGTTGCTTTGTGCTACAGATTAAAAAGGGAAAACAACAGCTGAGCGATGAAAGGAAGGACCATTATTTTAATCTTATAATTATGTTTGTTTGTTCTCATTTCTCACAATAACCAAATGTTTTCACTTGAGTTGCTCCCCATATATATGACTTTGATCTCCAGTATTCAAAAGTCACATTGGATTTTGACTAATCATATTTGAACTGAGTAAGCTCAATTAAATGAGCAACAAACCTCTCCCAACCTTCTATTTTTCATTCGCAGAATTTGAAATTGAGACCTTAAGGGAAATTGAGTTCCTTGTCAGTCAAGCTAATAGGCACTGGCTGTAACATGAAGACTTTACATAAAATCTAATTTCTAAATTGAAATGTATGTTTTGAGCTTGTCGTCTTCAGACCTTAACTTTGCTTGGTGAATCTTGACTCAATTTTTAGGTGATGAGAACATTTTCTTGGTGTCAGATAGTTGGTAAAAGATTCCCAATATGTCATGTTCACATGGATGGTATCATCGTTGAGGTTGGTATATTTCTATGTTTCTCAATATGTTTTTACCTTTGGTTAGTTATCTTTACTAGGGAAATTGCTTGAAAACCCCTCTATTCTGCTTTTCATGATAACTTCATTCTCCCTTTCAATTAGGTTTCAAGTTTTAACACTGCCAGATACAAGCCTGGTAAACACTTCGCTCATGATGTCAAATTCGAGGCACCCAAGGGATGTGACAAGGAGGACTATCTTCGTTGGAGAAATTGTTCGAATAGAGATTTTACAATTAACGGGTTATGCACCAGTTCTTTCAATTTTAAAAGCAGAAACTCTATTTCCTTTTGTATTCTGCTGCAACTGTTTGTTTATGACATTTCCACTTTATATACAATACAGTTCTTTCTGCTGTTAACAAAATTTACACTATTTCAGGTTCATGTTTGATCCATTTGCAAAAATAGTATATGATTACATGGGAGGAATGGAAGATATTATAAATGCTAAAGTGTGCACTCTTTGAAGCTGTGGTTTCATATATTGCCTTTTATAATCAGAAATGTAAACTTTTCTATCATTATTTTATGTAAACAGGTCCGAACCATGGTTCCTGCAGCTACTTCTTTTCAAGAGGATTGTGGTGAGTTTTTGTTGAGCAATTCACAATCACAATATAAAAGCGTACTTTGTCACCATTTCTCATATTTAGGGCAGTATAAACTTCGTTGGACATACCTACTCTTCTGAATAGTAAATACATAGGTCTTTCTGCTTCCATTTGTTTCTGCAGCTCGCATTCTTCGTGCAATTAGAGTAGCTGCTCGCTTGGGGTTTAGTATTTCGACTGAAACCGCTCGTTCTGTTAAAGCTCTTTCATATTCAGTATTAAGACTTGATAAGGTATTTAAAATGTTATATCTTCTCCCTACTTTATCTTATACATATACGGGAATTTTTTCAAAACAAATAAATAACATAGATGAGAATATCATGTGGCTTAGGTGCCCCTCTTTAACTGTTTTAGCCTTTTAGGGTAGGCTCCTGATGGAAATGAATTATATGCTAGCATACGGATCTGGTGAAACTTCTTTGAGACTATTATGGAAATATGGACTTCTAGATATTCTTCTTCCCTTTCAGGTAGTTGATGATTCTGTGCATTCTAATTTCTAAAGCTTAATCATGTAATGCTAGCTCAGTTTGCTTTTGACATTACAGGCTCTTTACTTTGTTCGTCATGGGTTTCGGAGACGGGACAAAGGAACCAATATGCTTTTGGTAACCCCCATTCCTCCTTATGAAGTTTATATTGAAAGCATACAGAATTCAAGTTATGCATTGGTGGTTTACCATACAAAAGACTAGTTTCTTAAACTAACTCAACTTGGTTATAAACATGTACTTGCTCTGTCATCCCTGATCTTTGGTCCTTTAAAGTTTGAGCACACATATTAAGAAACAAGAAGTTTGTACAAGTATTTACCCTTAATTCATTTAGTAAAAATAAAATGTATGCCTTTAGTTCTTGTAAGTTGTAAGGTTTCACAAGGAAAAACATGCTTAACTGTATCTTGGTTTCATACAACAACCAAATTTTTAGAACAAAAATAACTTTTTTGAAAGACTAGATTAGGGACGGAGGCAGTACGTTTGGTAACTAATGTAGTTCCTTCTGCCTAAGGCGGGGGTTTTATTTTTCCTAATTTGTATATGGCTTGGTAGATTATCTCAGAATTACTCTGTGTTACTTGAGTATCAATTCAAAATGCATAGCATGTTTGCACCACATTGACACATTTTTTTATTAGATCTTTGGAATTTTATCTGCAGTCTTTCTTCTTCAATTTGGACAAACTTTTGGCACCTAACCGTCCGTGTCATAGCAGCTTATGGTAAGACCCATGCAACAATGATGCCTATTTATTGTTTTTACGAAGAACTTTAGTTTCCTTACTCATATTCATCGAACTCATATTTCTCGGTGCCATTTGATTTTGGGGGGCCAGGATGAAGAGTGTTGCACCTACTTCTAAGAATTAATGTTTTCTATATCATTGCTGTTTTTTTTTTTTTTTTTAAATCAACGCCAGGTTTCAGTTTGTTACAAATTTATTTTAAAATTGACGCTTCCCGGAGCTTTTTGTTGAAGTCACTTATATATCTAAATTGTTTGGTGATTAGATTTACAATTTAATTTTCTCTATGTATTGAATTTGCTTTTCATAATTCTCTTCAATGTTAAGAACGGGTTTTAAAAGTAAGAACTACTAGTGTCCATGTGATATAAATATCAGATATACATGGTTAGAATGATTTACAAGCTGATTACATGTTGGGTCTATACAGCAAGACTCATAAGGAATCTATGCTTTCAGGGTTGGTATCCTTGCATTTCATAAGTCTTTAAGTGATCAACCAAGGAATCCCTTGGTGATTGCTGCATTTAGCTTTGCAATTCATAATGGCGGAAATTTGTTGGAAGCAGCACACATAGCTAGGAGGATCAACAAACCACACGACATCAGATTTCTTGAATTATCAGATCCTTGTGATCTGAATGCAGAGGATTTGGTAAATGAGATTTTTGATCTTGCAGAGTCTGTTAAAGTGTCACTATTGCAGATGACATCTAAGCGTTCAGTAGCTCGAGCTATGGTTGACTATCCTCAAGCGCCTCAGTCAGATATGGTGAGCGTATCTTTCTTTTTTTTGTTGATAAAAACAAATACTTTTGTTATTTGATACGTCTCGACATTACTATCCAACAAATGGAATGGAATAGGATATTATTGAACCTAATCATTCACCATTCCTTATAAAAGAAACTCAAATACTCAAATCTACCCCCAATCACAAACAGAACATATACATGCATGTGCAAGCATTAAAAAAAAGAATGAGTAAAAAAATTATTCTAGTGACACTGGTATCAATTCAAAAGTTGAATTTTCCAGTGAGATTGAATTGTAGTTACCAGGAAAATTAAACTGTTGTTGTAATTTTTGAATTCATTGTTTAATGGTTGATGATGATGGTAGACAATTCAACATCTCAACCAGATATCTGAAGTATATGATAATATGATTGTTATTTTTGAATTTGGGCTATCTTTGTTGATATGTTGGTCTAATGATACTGATTAACACCAACACTTTGTCGTTTGTACTTTATTAATCTTTGACAATTTGATAGGTGTTCATCCCATTGGCAATGTACCTAAAAGCTCTTGGCATTTTTGACTGTGTGAAAGCAAGTGGTTCCAAGAAAGGCAGAAAAATTGATTATGAATCTTTAGCTCGTGGTGACCTGCTAGAAATACGGCACTTGTTTGCGAGGATTGTATTTGACACTGTATATCCACTACACCTTGGACAGTCCTAAATGACCATCGGATTTACAGGACACTAGTTTGAAGTTTTATTAGAAGTTGGGACAAAATTGATCTTGGAGTAGGCATTAAATCACAGGGATAGTCGGATGAAAATTCGAACAGAAATGCGGTGAAGGTCAGATTCCAGCATCTAATATTTGAGTGTCACTTGCAGAAATGATAACCAACTGTCATGGGCCAGTGACAGCTTCTGGGCGGGACTTGCTATGCAACGTACCTAACTCAAAGACTAAATAGTCTGCAGAAAAAATCATAACAGAGGAAAACTTTTCCATTACCCCCAAAAAATTCACCTATTTATTTTTTGTTCTAATTTTATTTATTTATTTTAGTTATAGAATAATTCTTTTATCAAGTATGAAACTTCCATATTGTTCTTTTTGATGGGTTATTTTTGGTATACCACTAATAGTTTTTATTTATGTTTTGTATAGCGGAATTTGGTGAGGTATATTTATACGGAGAATGCTTCAAATATATTATTCATTCATTGTGTTCTCATTTTCATTCTCATTATTATTCATGGTGTATATGGCTCCATATATAAAGCTACAAAATATATTTCTACATCATACTTATCATATAAATAACACACAAATTTTAAAATATTTAAACAGAAATATAAATCTAAATCTAAACTATATTTAAATATAAAATCTTCAAAAGATATTTATGCATTATTCTCAACACTTATAGTGTAATGTAAACTCACTAGCAGATTTAACATCAATATTGTATCTCCAGTAAAAAAAAATGAAAAACAATGTTGTATGTACAACAAATTCAGATGGCAAAGTCATTAAATTGCCTAAAGTTCATTATTATGAATTGCTCAATTCACGAATGAAATGTAAGTAGTCATTTTTTTCAAGTAAATAGGAATAGCTTAAGACTACAGACACATGCTTTGCCCTCTGTTTTATTTTCCTTAAAAGCCAGTTTTCTTTTGCTAGCCCTGTTACTCTTTTAGCTCAACAATGCAAAAGAAAATAAAAATAGCTCAGTTTCTTATTTATGTGGGATTATTGATGAACTTTTAGGTGGTATATTGTGTGTAAGATGAGAAATCTTACGCAAATATCAGATGCAGTACAAAAAACATGGGTTGTTCTATATATTTTACACGGCACATACTCAAAAAACGTCATAACCTTGACATGTCTAACAAGATCATATATGATTAAATTAGAAAAAAATCAATCTATTGTTACACTGATAACCGAGTGACCATAATCAAGTGCCAATTGAAAAAAGTTAAATGAGGGATAAAATCTGAACATTCATCTTAATATGCTATATGTTGTGGTGGTTCTGTAGTAAAGCAAGCTTTAGCTGAAAAGCATTAGAAATCTAACATTATTCGTCTGTCGATATAATCTCTCTTGTGCATAACCAAACATCTGTAGTTTGAATGGTTTCTATTTTGTAGGTGCAGGAGCAGCTCCACCAGAAGTTGGCCTGAAACACCAAACAGCATAATGATTAACAGGAAAAGAGAAACAAATCACAGAAACTTGGGACATGTGAGTCGACAATTGACAAGTACAACATGGAGCAACTATACATAAATATGATGAAAGCTATGAAACACACAACAAAAACTGGATATGGACGGCTTTGATACATAAACACGCGTAATAATTTAAGAAAATAAAAGTGGTTGAATATAACTATATGTGTCGGTGTTGTTTAACACCAATGTAGTCATTTTAATCGAAAATGTCAATGCTACACAAGATAAAAGTAGGATATATGAGATAAGAGGAGGTACTTACAGGCCTACAAATACTTTAAATGAATCATAGAGACCCCACTGAGCTCCAGTTAGTGTTCCAATCATAACTATACGAAGAGGAAGGCCGCGGGTGAAAAGACCAACTACTCCAATCTTCTTCACTGCCTGCAAAATCAACAATGAAAAGGCTCAAGTAAGCAAACATTACACACAAGAATGCATCTATATGTGTGTGTGTGTGTGTGTGTGTGCGCGTAACAGTGTGTGTGAGTGCATGCATGTATCAACTCACATCACCAACAGTGGCTCCCTTGGCATTGTTGAGAAAAGAAACAAGGTTATCAGCAGGGTGTGAGACAATTGCACAGAGAACACCTGCAATATATCCTGCTGCAAAACTCACTCCCAGCTGTTTACTTTTGCTGCACTCTGCTTTCGGGGTTGGAATGACATTTTTGTAGATCATCTCCACAATAGTCTCAAAGGAAGCAAATTTCATCATCGTGTCTGATAAAGCCAAAATGTTTGTGTAAGGGGGAAGAGCGGAGAAAAAGAAAGAAGGTAAAAACATATATATTGAAGAGGATACTAAGTTGTATATTCTGCACTGCTAAGAAATTTAAACTATTGATGTGTCTTCACCTTACAACTTAGAGCCATTTTGTTACATCCAATATAAAATTATAGTTATGTTTGGATAAAAAACACAATTAAGTGCTCATCATGTAAGTGTTTATTTATCTCTTTAACAAAAATAAAACTTTTCTCGTATAAGCTATAAGTTGTTTTCATAAGCTATTATGGAAAAATTCTGGAAAGAAACTGAAAAAAACTTATGAAATCTCACCAACAGCCTCAAAAGTGCTTATAAACTCAAATAAGTCAATCCAAACAGATCTTATGGACATAGGTTGACATACTTACATGGTATCTGACGGCCCCAAAGAGGAACAATTCCTTTATACAACCTACACATTGTATCAAGTTCTGATCAAATTTGGATGTTACAAATTTTAAAACTACCAATGTACTATGAAGCATACACAAACACCGGACACGACAATGACACGTCGACAAAAGTAATAATTTGAGAAAATGGAATGATTGAATGTCCCTGTATGTGTGGATGTCGTGTTCATGTCCAAGACTGGCACGTGCCAAACAACGAATCTGAAGTGTCAATGCTACATAAATTATGTATGATAAGCAGCAAAAGACTATAGGTAGTTAGCATTTAGGATAAAAGAAAAAGTACCCGGAAACACCATCAGCCTTGATAAATTTTGGTAACCCATCGGCCAAACCACGAGCATAGCCAGGCTGAGTTTGTACGCGAACTTTGACAGCTTCCATAGGACAAAGTGCAACATCAGCAATAACTTCTGCTGAAGCAGAACCAGCTAGATATATTAAAGTTTTATACTTGACTGCATTTTCTGGTCCTGCAAGATCTGAGTAATACTTTTTGAAGAATTCATAGAATCCAAACTTGCATGCTCCTTGAGCACTGTAACCAAGCAAAGTTGGCACCCAGCCTTTGAAGAAACCTTTAGCACCCTGCTCCTTCAGTAAAACTCCAAATCCTGAAGTGATGCTCTTATACTTTGTAGGGTCAATCTGAAAATAACAACAACTCACATTAATTCTGTGTTGAGTTGAAATTTTTAATTACATATTTTACATCAAACTTCCTTTCGGAGTAAAAACATCTAAACATTAATCACTTCAAATTCAATTGTAACAAAGCATATGTTTTGTTTGCACGCCAATTTTGTCATTATCGTGTTGCAACGCAATGCACATTAGTTTGTAGCTTTTACTCAAAGGTGCATTAGGTTGTATTTCAATGCGATATCAAACATACCGGAAATTAAGCTTACAGAATCAATTCTATTGATAATAATTTTTATCAAATATATGCTCAAAACACACAAATTCAGATTTTTATTTGAAACACTATTCATGGCAAAATTCAAATGTCAATGTCATGGTACATTTAATTCCAAAACATTATAAAATTAAATTGAATCTAGCAATGTATATATACTCCCTCAGGCCACAGTTATAAACAAAAGTTCATTGGATCCATTGAATATCTGAATATAAACAAGATATATCAGTTATTCAATAAATTTAAAAAGTGAATTGTTTCAGAATGAGTTACATGTTGTGATTACGACATACCTGCATGTTGCACTTGACGAGATCAAGAGGAGTGACAGCCATGTGAGTAAGACCACAGCTGAAGACGCCACCAGCGCTGCATGCACCATAGTAAGCAGGAGAAAACATTTTGATACTCTCATTTGGTGAAGGGATCATAGGAATATTTTTCCTATTCAAATCATGTGGTCGCGATGACAATGATGAACGTGAGGATGGTGGTAACCCTGCATGATTAATATTATTGTTGATGATTGAAGAAGAATCCAAATGAGAAAGTGCATTTGATGAATAAAGAAATCCAGGAACAAGAGAGTGTCGAGGTGATTGGTCAAAGGAAGCCATTGGGATCAAAAAAACAAAACAACAATTGTGTTTTTGTTTTTGTGTTTTGTTTGTGTTTATGTGTGTAGCTATTATCTAAGTAATTAACAAAGATGGAAAATGGGAAATAGTATTTTGTTTGAGTGGAAGAGATAGATTAATGAGCGATAAAATGGGAAGGTTTGTGGTTAGAAAATGTGAGAATGGTACGTAGTGTATGTTGTTGTCGGAAATGGAGTGTATATATGTGATCATCACCATGATTTTCGGCCAACCTTTGACTCTGTAATGTAACGTTTTCCAATTTACAGGTTAGTAGATGCATGCACCACATTGGATTTTCTGCAATCATGCATGATATGGATTCTTGCATTTAAGACATAAATGATCGCCCGATTTCGATCTAACGGTTTAAAGAAAAGTAGATTTTATTTTTTAATTTATAATTTTAAATATCGAACTTGAATTTGAACGGTTTAATCTTGAACAAACAATTACCGTGATTGCGTGGAAGATGTGACCGCCGGATCATACTAAATTTTTATTACTTATTTTGTGACGTTCTTTAAAAGTGAATAAATAGACTGTTTAAAATTCGATCCTCAATTTCTACGTATAAAATTCAATATCTCTAACAACCGAAAACATTGACACATATTTGATGTGTACTTCTAATAAAAATTTCATTTTTTTTAAATTCCTTTAACCATGCACTTATTAATTTATGACAATTATTTTTTTTTTTTTATAGACAAATGTTAGTTGTTAGTATATTATATATTTTTTTTCCTTTATCAGGATTCGAACCCTTGTTAATTGCCCCTTCATATTAAACTCAATTTCTTTAATAAATATTTTAAACATATTTTTATTTTAAAACAGATGAAGATGGTAATTGTTCATTGAAAAATTGTTAGCACTGAAACTTGCTACATAATTATTGGATTAGATTGTTACATTCCAAGAGCAATGTTAACCACTCGTTCATACATCACATAGTAGTATAAGCCAAATTTGATTCTGACATGGCTTACTTTACAACTAAGCACCAACATGTACACTTATCTAGTTTTGTTTACTACTATCACCATTTCATTCATTCATCAACCCAATCCATATCTCTTACTATTCATTCCTCTCTATCTTAGCTTCATTACAATAATGGCCTCTCTTTCAGCCACTTCTCTTACTTTTCAACCCACTTTCAATTTCTCTACAAGGACTAACCAGGTTCATATTTCTCTTAATGCATATACTTTCTTTTTATTTATTTGTCTTTACAATTCATAAGTTCATATGATTAAAAATGTTATATGATTTGTTCTGGAGCTTAATTGGTAAAACATTGTGACCACATTTGATATATGTTGCGACCGCTGTTCGAACCTGCAATGCTTGTATCTGAGTTTTGTCACTAGGTCCATTGATACTAAAAATAATACTATATGCTTTTGTCACACATATTAAATGCATGAACTGACTTGGTTAAAGTTTTCTATACATAAACTATTCTTATTATAAGATACGATAAAATAAAGTCAAATTGTTTTCGTACATATCATAAGTTGTTTTCTTAAGCCTATTTGTGTGTTTAACAAGAGTGCTTATTTATGAAAGATAAACTCAAAACTATATAGCATCTATTAGATGAAAGATTACTTATTTAATCTCTTAAACCACTTTGAAATTCTTGATTAGTTAGGTTCTTCTAGGTAACACTATGGTTATTATTTTGGGCTGACCCTTACTTTTTTATGAGGTGAGGAAGAAGTGAAATTCTAATTTGAGTGGTTAAAACATGATGTAGGTTTCATACAAAACTTCAAGTTTTGGTGCAATTTCTGTGGAATGGACGAGGAAGAGCTTTCCTTCTTTAAGATCCTCTCGGTTTCGCATTTGTGCAGTAAGTTTGATTCCATTTTATATACATTTTATTTTTCCTGTAAAAAACTTGCAAGTAACAATAACAACTTTGAATTTTGTTATAAAGGTTCAGGCAAAACCTGAGACAGTGCAGAAAGTGAGCAACATTGTGAGAAAACAACTTGCTTTGACACCTGAAACTGAGCTTACACCAGAAACCAAGTTTTCAGAACTTGGTGCTGATTCCCTTGACACAGTAAGAAATTCAATTGTCATCAATCAAACATCGTTAGTTGACAACAACTATCTCCGATGAGACCTGAACTCTGTAGTATACAAAGTCAGGTTCTCACTATCGAGCCGGACATTGTCAGAATCAAATCTAACAATGTCCATGAGGTGTCAGCTCAGTGATGACAAAGTCAAGTTCTCATTACTGAGCTGACACCTCATGAATTTTGTAGACTAGATTTGATTCTGATGTTTGTCTTGTTTATGTTTACATTGTTAGTTTCCATCTATGGTCTCATTGAATTGATTGAGTTTTATTTAATGTGGCAGGTGGAAATAGTGATGGGTTTAGAGGAAGAGTTTGGCCTTAATATCGAAGACGATAGCGCTGAAGACATCACAACCATTCAACAAGCAGCTGATTTGATAGAGAAACTGGTTCAAAAGAAAGATGAAGCTTAAGATCAGGTGAACCTAATGGGAAGCTCTATTGGAAAATATATTGAGAAGTGAAGAGAAAATGAGTTAGGATAATCATCAGCAATATTATTTTTGGTCTTTTTTTGTGCTTATGTTTGTATTCTTTAGGAAGGAATTTGATTTTTTGTTGCATTGTAACTTTGTTTAACTTTCTATTTGTTGCAAGTGGTGACAGAAAATGATTTATTTTTGGACTCGAGATAAGATAAGCATGTCATTTGTTTTTTTAGGTCAAGATTATAGGTAATGTTTGTCTATGGTTTGTCTTTCATGTTCCATCCTATGCACGAATATAGACACAGACACTAAACACGACATTGATATTAATATGTCGACACCAATAATAATTTGAGAAAGTAACATAATTCAATATAATCATATGTGTTGGTGTTGTGTCAGTATCAGACACCGACACATGTCTAACATCAGAACACGCTAATCTGAGAAGTATTCGTGTTTCATAGTCGGTGTCTCGCATTATATGGAAAATTAAATGTTGAACATTATACAAGTGAGAGAATCTATATATCTCAATGTCTTAAGGTTTTGGATGAATAGGTGGTGTTCAAACTTCAAACTACTTGTGTGGTTACTTTTATCATGCTAGAGACCATACCCTCGCTCAATATTACACCCCCACCCCATTATGTATGTCCATTTCTAGTTTATTTATTTATTTATTTATTTATTTCGTAGTGCTTCTCTTCAAAATAGTATTTTCTAATCTTAATGGAACTTTCTCTTAATGGATTATCAATAGTTGAGTTATCATTGCATTCACACAATCAGTACATTAGTGACCGTTAGAATCAAATCAAACCATTCAAAAAATATGCAGATTTTATACCATACCATATGGCAAAATATATATTCTCTCTCCCTCCCCTTAAAATGAGCACATTACTTTGCCTCCTATTCCGTCCATTTTTCTCTTCTAATTTAACCACAAACACTTTTATACCATACCATATGGCAAAATATCAAAATCAAGTTAGTTAACAAACTGTTACATACACAACATCATTTATTTACATTTTATACACCAAACTAAATAAAAAATAACACCTATGTTATGATCATAATTCATAATCATAAATTTAACTTTATATCTTACATTACACATGCATGTTTCTTATTGTAAATTGTAATGTGATCTGCATTCACTTATAATTGCAACATTTTTTGCATGTGGGAGTGGATATTGCAGGAAAAAGACCAAGACAAGGAATTAGAATTCAAATGCAACGAAGTTGAATCTGAAATTGAGGTACCGTTGCCTCTCACGTCACTTCTAGGGTCAGTCTGCCATCTTTTTCCCACTTTTCTATATTTGAAATTTCAAATGTAGGGTATATTGAAAATGGAAGTGCATTGCATGGATTAATGATGAATGTTCAAAATTTGAAGCTTTTTGAAATTGTTTGTGGAATGAAGGAAATAGGCAATGCAGGCTTTGTTGGGAGATATAGTTGCAGGGCCTGCGTAGGCTGCGTTTAGGTTCACGCAATGCCTCCAATTCTGGCTTCCCTCGTAGTCTTTCAATCACCATGCTTTCTAATTCTAGGTTAGTTTTTACAACTCTACTTGCCAAATTCGTCGTTGAAATTATAATCAATTTAGTCCCCTCACATTATCGATATTTAAAAGGATCATGAAATTGCAAAACTTAAATCAAACTTGTTTGGTATTCTTCATGTGTAATTATCGATATATACAAGTTAAATCCTACAAGATATACTTTGTGCATGTTATTATGACATAAATTTCCTCAAGCTCAAGTTAGGTAATAGCAGTAGAATTTGTTTAAAGAGTGAATACAATATTTTGATAATTGTAATAATATATTTGAATGGCAGTGAAAGTGGTACAGCTAATGATGAAAAATCTGAAGCCTTTTGTAAAAGCTTTTAAGGCAGCACCATTTTCTTCTCTCTTTTGCCACTTCCTTGGCTTTATTGAGCATATATTACAAAATCACACCCCCCCACCCCACCATGTATTTCCTAAGCTTAATGGAATTTTCTCTTCAAATATTCCCAAGAAAGTTGATTCTCAACAGTTAAGATATCACTGTACAATCAGCAGATTGGTGACCATTAGATTCAAATCAAACCGTTCACAAAATATGCAAACGTAAGACGTTGGTTTTTCCCGAAAGAAAATTCAAAATAGCCAACTAGAAATATGAACCACTCAATCTTGATCTAACTGTCACTAATGTGTCGACTGCATGAATTCAATAGATGCGAACGGACTAAAGATATAGCAACTCAATATTGATTAGACTTTGAAACAGTTATATCATAATTAGACCAATTTTTTTCCCTTCAACTGTACTTGTATAGGGTCCATTGATATTCACTCAAATATGTTTGCCAAAACATAAACATCCATAAATTGAACAATCACATTGCTAGCATACAAATTTAACACAGCTTGTACAAGTGAAATTTGACGAATGAAGGAAGGACCCGCTACCCCCACCAATGAAAGCTAGCATGGAAGGATTTGAGGCCATGATGGGAACATGTTGCTCCTTATAGGCTAGCATGTGAATTTGTACATAAAAGTAATGGATGATGAAGGTGGGGTTATGAGGTTAAGATAGTTGCTTTCTATAAACAGGACAAAAATGGAAAACTAGTTCATTCATTCATTCCCATAGTAACTATATGAAATATATATAATTCATCAGTTAATTTTTGTAATGATGAATGATATATTTTATGATCAAAATGTAGTTAGTGAGTACTATTAATCTATTTATTTTCCTTGGAATATAGTCTTGCATTTACTTGTTGATAAAGTGAAGTTAATCAATCAAACAACTTTTTGAGAAAAAACAAAAAAATAGCTGTGTATATCTCTGTTGTCACCCTGCAATATCCCCACTCCAGAATGCTATCAAATGCTCATTTCTCTGAGTGCTCAGCACAGTACACAGAAATAAGACAATTTTATCAAACAAAACCTCAGTCATTTTCACACATTTTTTGAAGAATAAAACAGGCACTGTAAAGTTGTTTTTACTGAAATTTTTACACTTAAGTTTAGTGTTCAAACCACTCTTATTTGAACGAATCCAAACATAAATCATTTTTTTCCGCTGTAGAACCAAATACAGACCCCATGTACACACTGTAATTTGCAAAATAAAAAAAAAAAACTTTTTAATAACAGAAAACTTACATGCTGACTCAGATTCATGTATTAAGAGGCCCCAACTATCAACACTAAAAATCACAAAAGCATGATGATTCAGTTTTCCATGATGTGCTGGCAAAGATGGAAAAGCATGGCAATGACTGTGGTTTTGCTTCAGCTGAGTTCTTCCATGGAAATCTTCTGTCACTCTTATCATACAGATAGAATTGATAAGCTTCCAGGACAACCTCACATAGGCTTTCGACACTTCTCAGGATATGTTACAGTTGATGAAGAAAAACACAGACATCTCTTTTACTATTTTGTTGAATCAGAAACTGATCCATCTTCAAAGCCTCTTGTCCTTTGGCTCAATGGAGGTATGCAATCTCTCACTTGCTACAACTATATGTATTTCATGAAAGCTAGAATTGAAACTATATATATAGTTTAGAAAATTTAGTTTAAAAGTTTTTAATGTCTGAACTAGTTTTTGTTTGGTACAGGACCGGGTTGTTCTTCTCTTGGAGTAGGTGCATTCTCTGAAAATGGACCTTTCAGGCCCAATGGAGATTTTCTGATTAAAAATGAGCATAGTTGGAATAGAGGTAATTTATTTATCATTGCATTACATCTGCAAGATTTGAACCATTATGATATAGACTGAGGATTTATTTGGATAAACAAATTAATTAAGTGCTTATAGCATATGTGTTTATTATACATGTCATAAGCTATTTCCATATGCTCGCCAAACAATCGTACAAGTACTTTTTTCAATAGATAAACTCAAATAAGTCAACCGAAACAGACCTTAATTACTTTGCATTACTTTGTGATGCAGAGGCAAACATGTTGTATTTGGAGACACCAGTAGGAGTGGGGTGGTAAAATATTTATCATGCTTAGGCTTTTTAAAAGTTGATACAACTTTGATTATTCTTCATGTTTTATCTTCAAAGGTAGCATTATATTGGTATATGGTTTTGGTTTTGATATATGATTCTTGGAATAATCAAATAGCCATTATAGTATTTTTTTTTATTTCTTTTAGCTAGGGAAAACCTTGTGTTCATGCAACACTGGTTCAACAAGTTCCCTCAATACAAACACAGAGATTTGTTCTTGACAGGAGAAAGCTATGCAGGTAAGTATGTCACTGTCACATCATTTCTAGAAAACTTCAATGTCACTCTTTTTTGTTTTCTTACACATTTTTCATTGTCAAAAAACATCAGGACATTTCATTCCACAACTAGCAAATCTCATGATTGGAATCAACAAAAAGGAAAAGATATTCAATCTAAAAGGCATAGCAGTAAGTACTATCATACCATTTATTTATCAACCATGCTTTTGATGTTTCCTTCTTAGACATTTCTAATGCCAAAATGGTTTTGTTGGATGTGACTCGGGAGTAATTTGTAAATTGAACCGTAGTATTTACACACAATTTGTAATTTGTAAATTCTAAGCTTAAAAAGTAGAAAGATATTGTACCCGCATTGCAGTTGAATACATAGGCAAAATTGGCTGAACTTCATGATCAAATCCCGTGGGTTCTTTGTTTGCGTTATTTATTGCAGTTGGGAAATCCGCTTCTAGAATACGCCACTGACTTCAATTCAAGAGCTGAGTTTTTCTGGTCTCATGGATTGATATCAGATTCTACGTACAAAATGTTCACTGCAGGCTGTAATTATTCACGATATGTCAGTGAGTACTATCGAGACTCACTTTCGCCTCTTTGTTTAAAGGTAATGAGACAAGTTAGCAGAGAAACCAGCAAGTTTGTGGACAAATATGATGTAACCCTTGATGTATGCATTTCCTCAGTTCTTACACAATCCAAAGTTTTCTGTCCTCAAACTCATGTAAGTTTTCTCTATTGAAGATTCTCTCATGCAACATTTTTTACTATTTTACTTCTGATATTACTATTTTTTATAGACAAATGTTAGTAAGTTGATGATAACGTTACTTCTAATATTGATTTTCAAATCAGCTTGGTCATTGTGATTTGAGAAATTGTTTAATGTTTCATAACAGCAAACAAATGAAAGTATAGATGTATGTGTAGACGACAAAGTTACAAATTACTTAAATAGACGAGATGTACAAAAGGCGCTCCATGCCAAGCTTATTGGAGTTTCAAAGTGGGATGTATGCAACAAGTAATTTCTTCTGAACTAAACAAACAAATAAATGTATAAATGTATCTAGTTTATCATTTATCAAATTAGTCACTAACCTTAATGAAATTGCTTAATTGCGCTACATTAATGTTGGTAATAGCATCCTGAACTACAATATGCTCAACATGGAAGTACCTGCACTCCATGCTGTTGGATCACTCATAAATGCAGGAGTTAGGGTATTAATTTATAGGTAACTTGAACTAAAATAACTTAATTTCCTCATTGGTGGAAATTTGAAGGCTTGTATATATAAGCTGTAACTAACTTTACCATGTTTTGTTGAAACTACTATAGTGGAGATCAAGATTCAGTAATTCCACTGACTGGTAGCCGCACCTTGGTTCAAAAGATAGCAAGACAATTAGCACTTAATACAACAGTCCCTTACAGGGTATGGTTTGAAGGTCATCAGGTATATAATAACTATTCTACTTAAAATCTTGAATGTTTTAATATAAACAGTTTAATTAAGCGTTTATAGCATAAACGCTTAATTGCTTTTCATATAATCGCTTAATTGCTTTGCATAAAATGTTTTTTTCATAAGCTATCATGGACAGTTTACAGAAAGAAGTTGAAAATATCTTATGGACATGTCATATGCTGTTTTCATAAGCTCTCTCAAAAACAGTCTCACAGATGAGATGTTTACTTCAGCAGATAAACTCGAATAAGGCAATCCAAAACTAGCTCAGACTGTCGTCTTATATATGCGTGCATCCATGCACAACAATCGTAGAAAGCTTTTCTTATGAAATTAAAGCGCTTAAATTCAAAACATAATCCTACTTATAGAATAAATGCACATCAAAAAGTAATTTAAGTTCATTATATATTCTTTTGGTTTTAGGTTGGTGGATGGACTCAAATTTATGGAAATATTCTGTCATTTGCTACCATCAGAGGTGCCTCCCATGAAGCTCCTTTCTCACAACCAGAAAGATCACTTGTTTTATTCAAGTCCTTCTTGGAAGACAGACCTTTACCTGAAATGATATTTGGGAGGAAAAAGGAGTTGAGTCCATAAGCAGAAATTAATTACTGCTTTTGTCTTATACTATTCTGTTTCAAATAATATAATAGCTTGTCACAAATTATTTGTTTTAGAATACAACTCTTAGTTATTTATTGATATATCTTACTAAGGATATTTTAGTTAAAAGAGATTAATTAACTTTAAAGATGGGCATAACTGATAAACTTCTAAAGAAAAATGTGCACATTACCTTAAACAATGTACTTAATAAGAGTTGAAGAGAATAAAAGTTATAAAACGTGTGCATCAGTTGGTGTTAGAACAACAAATCCACCTCCATAGAAATATGAGTACGTACTAATCAAATCTTACTACTATTTACATGGACTTGGGATTTCTTGTTGTAGCAACTTCACACAGTAGCCGATTCAGTTGTTGATTTGAGATCAAACGATTCAGATTTCATATGCAGTTTTTCCTGCACTAAAAATTATCTCATACGCCGATTTAAGATTGGACGGTTCAAATTTGTTACAACGGAAAATCCAAATTTTATTTATATATGGCAGAATTATTTTCAAAAATACAAACACAAACATTCAATCAATGAAAGTGACTATATTTTTTGTTTGAACCGGGCGCGCAGCTGCATAGACTAATCCCTTGAGTCGGGTAGGACTATAAAGGATGATAAAGCTCTCCATCAACTCTCTCAAGAGAATGTGTAAAACTATTTTCCACTATACATACTACATACAAATTAAATTCAAATGTCAAATTGTAAGCATGAAATGTTTCATTTTTTGTTTATATTTCTATGAATATATTATTATTATCCAATAGAAGCACAAAAGTCTGACACCGTAGTTATATTTCTAGGTGGCATGCAGGCAAACAATTTCATGTGATGATGATGGTACTATAGTACTAGTACATAATAATAATCTATCAATAAAATAAAGTCCTTCACCGATTCACCGTCATGATTTTGCTTGCTTTATTCAACTCAAACTTTAATCTTCCTTCTCTTTTAAACTAACTGACATGACCCATTTCAATACCAAACCATATTCTTGTTAATTTGTAAGTTATTACTATCATAAAATAATCCAAGCACCCATCTTTTCAGATCTTCAAAATCTATCTATGTTGAAGTTGGCATCATAATAATAATAATCAATCTTAATCACAGTTCTTTCTTTCTAGCTACTATTTCTCTCTCTCTCTCTCTCTCTCTCTCTCTCTCTCTCTCTCTCTCTCTCTCTCTCTCTCTCTCTCTCTCTCTCTCTCTCTCTCTCCTCTCCTTAAAATAAGCACATTACTTTGCCTTCTATTCCGTCCATTTTTGTCTTATAATTTCACCACAAACACTTTTATACTATACCATATGGCAAAACACCAAAACCAGGTTAGTTAGTTAGTTAGTTACTTAATTAACAAACAAACCCTCTTTCATACTCCTCAAATAAAACAAATTAATATTATTTATGTATTGTACACCAAATAAAACCTATATATATGATGATATGAATATGATCATAATCATAATAATGAATTTAACTTTATATCTTACATTATTGTAAATTGTAATGTGATCTGCATTCACTTATAACTGCATTAATTGTACATGATCCATTATAGGATCTTGTTGTCAACTTTTTTACATTAACATCAACAATTTTTTGCATGTGGGAGTGTACATTGCAGGGAAAACACCAAGCCAGGGAATTGGGATTCGACGAGGCTGAATCTGAAATTGAGGCTCCATTGCCTCTAACCGTCACTTCTCGGGTCAGTCTGTTATCTTTTGTCCCACTTTTCTATATTTCTAATTTCTTTTTTTAGGGTATATGGAAAATGCAAGTGCAAATGCATGGATTAATGATGAATATAATGTTTGAAATGGGCAATGCTGCAGGCTTTGTATATGTTGGGAGATATAGCTGCAGGGCCTGCGTTTAGGTTCACGCAATGGCTCCAATTGGTTCGTAAACGCACTTCCAATTATCGCTCTTCTGGTTTCCCTCGCTATCCTTCAACCACCATGCTTTCCAATTCTAGGTTAGTTTTTTACAACTCTACTTGCCAAATTCGTTATTGGAATTATAGGATCGGATCAATTTAGTCCCTCACATTATCGATATTCCAAAATGATCCTGAAATTGTAGGGACTAGAATAATATTAAGTTGGTAATATCGGAGATGAATATGAGTCTAAGTGATTAATGTCAGGGCTGCATTTGATAACAAATTCAGATAGAGAGGTGAACTTGATTAACATTTTGCAATAGGGATCATTTTGGAATATTGTAAATGTGGGGTATTAGATTGGTACAACTCTACAATTTTAGGGACCAACTTGGATGTTTACTCGTTTCAAGTTTCTTTTTTGAGTGAATCGTTAAAATAGTCCCTTAAATTGTAAGGTGGTGAACTTAGTCCCTAAAATTATTGAAATTGAAAATACTCTATCACAATGATCCTTTGTTAAATCAGTCAATTATGTTCCTAAAAATGTGCAGCAAGGACTAATGTGATCAAGTATTTTCAGTTTCACGGATTATTTTAGTTTTCTATTAATTTAAGAGATCAAAATATTTAATCCTTACAATTTTGAAGACTAGAGTGGTGTTTCAACGATTTTCATTATGGGTTTGATAAGTTCATCTTGTGTCCATTGGTTATGTTCATATAATCGGCTTTCAGCATCAAAGAATCGATTGAGGATCCCAAATGTGATGTGCAGCCTGATCAAACAGAAATTAGCTTATGGGAGAGACTTGGGAAAGCTGCAATGTTGGATATTGAATCAAGCTCCTTTTCTTGGGATGAGCTCTCTTCACTGCACCATACTGAACACAGCAGTAGCAATGAACATTCTGAGGATGAAATGAACAAAGCTCTTGAGGTTCATTAATTTTCTACACTAGTTATGTGCACAAGCATTAATATAATACTACTTTCTGTGTTTATTAGAAAGTCTTCCAATGTTGAGGAGTAAATAGCAAATTAGGCTTGATATCTTGGATACAATTTGCATGTCATTCATTGCCAGCATAGGTCTCATTTAATATAATAGTAGTTATTATGTTGTGTTTTGTATTTAATATGAAAGTAGACAGAAGTATGCGTCAATTGTGTATTTTCTCAATTTTTGTCTTTGTTTTTCCTCACCTGTGTGTGTTCATATAGGTAACCGTCAATTCTGGAGGTGTTGTCTTCTTTGCGTTTTTCAATTGTCAAGAGAGTGATGGTGCTTCTCAAAATGAGGCGGCAGCTGTTATAAAAATAGCATCGTCAAGAATGGCAACACAGTCTGAACGCCTCGGATATGAATTGGCTAAGTGGATGGGAATCCAAACTCCGCAGGTAACCCTTTGGTTTTTAAAACACAAGCATCACATCTTCAAGAGGCTATCACCTATCAGACAGTAATTGTACCAAATTCATTCTCTTTCATTATTTTGAGTGTGCAGGCTAGAGTCATTCACAATACCAGTTCAGAATGGCAACAAATAAAGGAAGCTACAGAGAAAGCTAGAGAAGCAGCGGCAAATTCTGGTAGTGATGAAATTGGTGAAGTGACATGTGTTGAACTTTTGGAAGCTCTTGAGCTTAGCCGATGTCTGTTTTTAATGAGGTATGGTTCAAATCTAATTTGAATATGATCAGGCATATAACATGTCAGCACGTAACATCTTTGCGCATCTTTTTATTATTGAATATTTATAAGCTCGGTACATGATTCTTAGACTGAGCTAGGCATTTACTTACCTCAAGTAAATATTTGATATATACTGGTGTTATTTTTCATATATGAAAGTCTCATTGCCCCGTATAACAATGCAAGTGTCTTTTTTGATACTTGTCCTATCCATCTCAGTTTCTTTGATTTGGCCTGTTTCTCAAACATGCCAGTATAAGGCAGTTTCTGCTAGTATTTCTAATAAAACACATGAGAGAATCTTAGCAGACCCTTATGTCTATGTATTTATCGATGATTAGTACTATACCTCTTACTTTTTATTTATACAAAAAAGGGTATGTGTTTACATCCAATAGTACTAGTCAGAAGTATAAAAGTACAGCCACACACAAACCGTATACAAAAGAATTACCGTTTTATTGCAGTTATGTGCATGGTTCACCATTGCTTGAAAGTTCTAGTGCCTTTGAGGCACGGGAATCAGCAGAAAAAACATCAGAAGCTCTTGGCAGGGTACTGATGTTGGACTTAGTCATCCGAAATGAAGATAGGCTCCCTTGCCGTGAGCTTAGATGGCGTGGCAATTCTGCAAATTTATTGTTGGCTGAAAAGACGATATTTGGAAATACAAATACACTAGAAGCCGCTTTGGATTCTGCAATTAATCAATATAGACCGAAGGTGATTAGGGCACTTCAAAAAGAAAGAAGGTCAAGTTCAGTAGATAGCAAATTGAATTCCCATAATACTGGTTTGATATCGCAAGCCTCTGATCTTTCAGAGATCCTAGAATCACCGAGATCCATTGACATGTGCCTTATAAGTCAAACATCAGAAGAATCAATGTCTTCTGACCTTAACATTGTAGTCATCGATTCTGGTGTTCCTCGGCGACCCCCTGCTGGAAAGCGTGCAAATGATCAGGTTAATTATCCTAAGTTGGTTGAGTTGCTAATCAATAGTTCCGAGTATGCATCAAACCTATTAAACGATATAACTGGAGGGAAATTAGGATGTCCTCTACCAGAAGACATGGATACAACTGATATACATGCAAGTGACATGACATCAGTAGTTCATGCATTTCGTGCTGGCTTCCGAGCTGCTCTTAGGGATCTACAGGGATTCCATATATTCCTACTCACCCTTCACCAAAGGCTTGATACTTTGTTGCGATCCTTTATGAACATTATAAGCAAAATGTCTTCAGGGGAATCTGATAAAGAGGACTTATTGGTTCCTGACTCACCTTCACTTGCTGGTGGTGGTACTTGTTCCTCTCCAACAAGTAAAGAGAGGCATTCTAATGATAACAATCAAGATTTTACCGATTCGGAATCACAAAGAACTACTTCAAGATCATTGTCTTCATGTAATAGAGATTGTAGTGACTCGACTTCAGCGTCAAGAGAGAGTTGGCACGGAAAGTACTGTAAAGGAAATGGGGAGCTGCAGCGTAATCTTCGTTTGACAGCCAAGCTCCGTGACTTTAATAAATTTGCCAAGGTTGGTACTTGTTTACTAGTCACATGGTTTTGTGATGCTGAGGTGTACTATAAATTGCTGATGTGATGAATCATTTCCAGTTTTTGGATATCATAATCGGTCTATAGCATATTTGCTCTAATATGTAAAAAGAAGACAATTTTATTGCATGTCTGTGCACAAAATTGACTAATGACAACAATGCTTATGTTCTCAAATTAAATATTAACCAGCAATTCTATTAGCTTTTGTTTTGCATGTGCAAATACCATATGCAGTCCTGTGTGCTGATTGGAAAAGATGAAAATTAAAGCATTTCACACGCGTTTTATATTTTATCATGGTTTTCAGGTTGATACTGAATCTAGTAAAGAATTGGAACAGTGGAATGAAATGCTTAAAAATGATGCCGTCAAGCTATGCCAGGAGAACAATTTCAACACAGGATTTTTCGAGGGCAGTGAAAATAACAGTGTCGTTGATGCATATGAACTGAAGGTTATCTTCACTTCAGCATATTCAAAATTGAAATATATTAGACTCTTTCCACTTATGAGGGATTCCAATGTTTGATGAATTATCCTTTCAACCTTCAGGTCAGACTTGAACATATTCTTGAGAGAATTGGTTTGATATCTGATGCTGCAAATACAGAGAAACCATCTGCTGTTACAAGCTGTCTATTCATCGGGGGCGCACTGGCTGCAAGATCTGTATACACTATGCAATACTTAGGAATTACACATATTTTGTGTTTGTGTACAAATGAAATTGGACAATCCGAAACTCAATTTCCTGATCTGTTTGAATACAAAAATTTCTCGGTAAGTCACGTTCACTTGTCTAGGATATTACTTTCTATTACAAACTTACTTCTAATATTAGGTTATTTCATCAATGTATTCATGTTGGTTTTATTTACTATCCCATTGGAACAGGTGTGTGACAGTGAAGATTTTAACATCACTGCCATATTTGAAGAAGCATGTGATTTTATAGATTCTGTTGAACAAAATGGTCAGAAAATTTTAGTCCATTGCTTTGAAGGGAAAAGCAGAAGTGTTACATTGGTCCTTGCTTACCTAATGCTCAGGAAGTAAGTAAAAATGAAAATTATAAAACATTATACAGTGTTCCAGATCGATTCAGTAATATATTACTAATTTGCTATGTGATTAAATAATTAATCTTAATATATACATATTGCCACCGAGTTTTTTGAACAAACTATTTGTTCAGTGTTCAAATCGTTCATGGATGATATCAGCAAACCATAAATTTGTGTTGTTGGATATTTAGGGCCTATTTGAACTGGTTTACTTAAGTTTATATACCGACATTAATACTAGTGAGACTGTTTGAAAGAGTTTATGAAAAACAACTTATGGCATGTTCAAGATAGCTTATGAAAACCATTTGACTTTATTTTATCTTATACATAAACACGTCTATGATAAGTGTTTAACTAAATATGTCATTAAGATTATTAATACTAGTGAGACTGTTTGAAAGAGCTTATGAAAAACAACTTATGGCATGTTCAAGATAGCTTATGAAAACCATTTGACTTTATTTTATCTTATACATAAACACGTCTGTGATAAGAGTTTAACTAAATATGTCATTAAGATTATTACTGTTAGGGAAGTTATGAACTGAAAGTTTTCTCTGTGCAGGAAGTATACTTTATCGAAAGCATGGCAAAAACTGAAACGAGTTCACCGTCGAGCACAGCCAAACGACGGTTTTGCGAAGATCTTACAAGTACTGGATCAAAAACTGCATGGGAAAATTTCAATGGAGTGGCATCAGCGGAAACCAACCATGAAAGTTTGTCCCATCTGTGGAAAAAATGCTGGCTTAAGCAGTAGTTCACTTAAGCTACACCTGCAGAAATCACATAGAAAGCTATCATCAGGTAGTGTAGATAGTGCCATGTCAATGGAGATTCAAAAGGCATTAACAGCTTTGAAGATTAGCCGCAGTGGGAGTGCCAGCCCCACACAAATGACTTCTCCAAATGGTAGCAAGTTATAAATTGTTGCGCAGAAGCCAAAAGGCTCAGAATGTGTGCCTTTTATTGTCTTTTCCTTGTTTTTATTCTGTGAATTGTAAGTAAAACATAGTTTTGAAAGTAGGTCCTACGACACGGCTGCCCATTTTGTTTATATGTTCATTAGAAGTGGAATTACAGAGAAATTTTACTCGTCTCAATTCATTGGAAGTGATATTTACTAAAATAAATACCATTAAGACTATTTAATACTGTATAATTTATAGAAAATGTTCATGATATATTTACAAGTTAATTCAACTTATTACTAAGCTTTCTAAGATCGAATTGCAATGGTAAGAGATCATCCGCCATTGCGATATAAAATCTATCTAAAGTTTAAGTTAAAATAGTTTACATACTACCTTAGGAAGTCCAAAGCTTTAAGAATTTTGTATGGTGATATGAAGAAATCAAAGCAACCCATTTCATCTGGTGCTAGCTTTTTGATTTCACTTTTCACTTCTAGTGGAAATACCAAAACATCAAAGGTATCATCATCAGTTACGAAAACTACTACAAATTCTGTTTTGAAAGCAAAATCATTGCAAACATCAATATGTTCATCACTTTTATCTTTTTCAAGTCTTGTTTAAGCAAAACACTTTTCAAGTCTTTTTCAAGTATTGTTGATGAAGATTGTAGATCTTGTGGACATAAGAATTTGCATGAAGGTAAGGGTTTGATAGCAAATTCAAACTATGGTGGAAAAAATAGTAGTGGGGAACTGAGGTTGCCTGTGATGCAAGAAAGTAGAAGGGTTGAAGAATTATCAGGAAAAAAAAATGAAGTTGATTTTAATATGCAATTTGAAGATGAAGATTATGATGGAGCTAGTTGTTCTAGTTCTAATTGTCCTAGCTCAAGTGATAAAATGTCAAAATTAATAAATCAAATGTGGTGATCCGAATTCGAACCCAGATTTCACAGTTGTGTGGAAGATTAAATTGATGAATTTATTAAGTTTAAAGATTAAATTAGAAGATATATATAGTTTAGAGGTTAAAATATTTGTTTATTATCATTTGAAAGATTTGTACAATATGCTATATATATATATATATATATATATATATTACTCATCATGATCTTATCTTCAACCCCAAATAACTCCAATATCTTAAGCACCTTTTCTATGTTTTTCTTTTGTTTCATTCATGTTTTGTCTTAACTTTTTTATTTTCACACAGTCTCATCTTCATTAATAAATTAGAGTTCAAGCCAAATTTAATTTGTCCTTTAAGTGTTTATCAAAAACCTTATTAAACCAACTAATTTCAATTGCACTAAACTTGCATTGTAGAGAGCTCACATTCACCCAATGCTTTCTCTACATATGAAAATGCAAGTTTGAGTTGAAAAATATTTTTATAGGGGGTGTCCCACCTATGAGTCTATGTTTTTTGTCTTTGTCTACTTCTCACTATTTTCTCTCACGTGCTCACTTACCCTTAGGGATATGAACCATATCTTTTAATTTTAAGATTGAAGTGTGTAAGTTTAAGATTGAAGTGTCCCACCTATGATATGAGGAATTTGTCTATGTTTCTTAAACTATATCTTTTAATTTATTTTTTTAATAGTAATTTTGATTATTAATTTAATCATAATTTTGTTTATCATTACATGTGCAATATTCAAAAACAATTACTTATTCAAAATTTACACATTTAATATAAATATAAATTCAATAAAAATTTACTATTTTGATTTTCTTAAATATATAAAAATTTGTACTATATAATAGAAAAAATCTTTTATTTATTTATTAATAATCCAGTTCAATAACGGTTGAACCGGTTAAATCGGTTGAGCTATGAGCTAGAGGTCTTGGTTCAATCTCTGGTTCAAATTGTTGGATCTATATTTTCACTCATGTAACAAAGTGAATTGCTTTGTACCACAAAAAAAATATACAAATTGTTTTTTTTTTTTTTAATTTCAACGGGTATCTAAAATTTCACTCATACATTAATTTAAATATTTTTTTTATAATTTAAAAGCGCTTCTAATATTTTTGTAAAAAATCTATCGGAACCATTTTTTTAATTTGTACAACAAGTCATATTTATACTTATATATATTAATACGAACATTTTTTTGTAGTTTTTACGAGTATTTATATTTAAACTCATATTTTTTAAATCCCCAGATACTCAAGTGGTAAAAGTTGGGGGACATATGCATTGTATTCAATCCCTAACGGAAGCAATTTATCATTTCAATATACAAAAAAAACTCATACTTTTTAAATAGAAATTCTAAATTTTATATAAAACATTAATAATTTTATTTTAAACTTATCATTTTTTGTAAAAATTATACCAAATGTATCCACATGTCCTTTAAAGATCTCTGGATAAATTTGTCCTAATTATTATTATTATTATTATTATTATTATTATTATTATTATTGAACTTTGATGTCTTCAGACATATTTGTAGTTTATGTTTCAGAGTATTTTTTGTATTTTTGAAAAGTTCTAGAACGTTTTTTGCAATTATGAATATAGTAGTTTTAATGTAAAATATATTATAATTAATATAAATTTATTTAAATTATAAAATTCTATTGAATCACTAAACATTAATTGGTCAATTAGTGATTGACATTAAACAATTGATAAGAAGTACCATTGTTCGATCTATTTAAAAAAAACTTATATATTAATGAATAGAGAGGACCACTAACTTTTTACTAAAAAAACAACTTAACAAACCCGTGCAATCGCACAGGAAGAACACTAGTTCTATGACAAAAGGCTTACATCTCATACTACATACTATTAACTATAAAGGGGTAAAAAACAACTTTATATTGGGATTCTCACGTTATCTCGAATCTAATAAAGGGAGTAAAAAAAAACATAACATAAACGTTCAGTTCAAATTAATATTATTTCTTTTGATATCTAATTAATATTACTTTTAAAATTACTATAGACTACAAAAGCATCATCCATTTTTTTTTTTGGTATGGGAAACTATCATCCATCTAATATAACAATTTAAAAAAAGCAACCCTCTTAATAAATAAAAAATCTCATACAAAGAAAATATACTTGAACGTTTTCTTAACACTTTTTTCAGTTAATCACAATCATTGTTCAAGTACACATCCACTTTTCTTAACATCATATGATTGTGTACCACTAGTAGGTACACAATCACTGTTCAAGTACACATCCACTTTTCTCAATACTTTTTTTAGTTAATCACAAATTCTATTACTCTAAATCTTTCTTCAAAGCATTTCTGAGATCTGCATTGTCTGGTATAGCATTGAATAGAACCACCACATCTTCATTTTTCTCTGCATATGCAATTTTGCATAACTCATCAGCAGGATAACTTGCAGTTCGATATACCTGAACGAATTCCAAGTCCATCACATTTTTGAAACCATCAATAGCCTTACGGAATCCAGCATGCTTCTTTTTAATTTTTTTTTGAGTTTATTACAGCCACCGATAGGTTATCAGAATGAACCGCAATCTTTAACTTTATCTCTGAGTTTATGGATGCCAATTCTTGGGATTCTGAGTCTTGGACAGCTGGTGACCATTGGAAAGCCAATGCCCATTGGTAAGCAAACGACCATTTTTCTATAGTTGTTCTCTTTAGTAATTCTAATCCTAAAATATTGTTCTATATGTGTTTGTCTTTAAACATGGAATTTTCCTATAGTTGTTTAAACCAAAGTACTCCAAGAAAAATTCCATGTTTAAACACAAGCACATATAGAACAATATTTTAGGATTTGAACTACTAAAGGGAACAACTATAGGAACTTAATGACTCGGAAACAGATATAACAAGATAAAACAAGCAGAGAATGAACAGTGTGAATTGAGTGCATCATACACCAAAAGTATAATACTACCATAGTACAGTTATAAAGAAAAGATGTCACAAATTCATAAACCTGTCAAAGTTTTATGTGTTGTACATAAAACATCTGTAAATTATACATACAATCATTATGCATGCTCTCTAAATATCATTTTTAAACTGAAAAAGCATCTATAATACGCTCAATTGGGCTACAATTACTAAATGGTTCCTAAATCATAACTTCATCACGACATAAAATCAATCAATCATCATAATAATAATCAATCATCACAATATATCAACAAAAGATACCAAAATGATTACCAGTTGGCGGGTACGAAACGCAAGAACTGATTTCCGAGCTAAGAATGAGGTCATTTAAACAAACAACAGAACCTTAATTAGAAGAAAAATCAAAATTAGAAAGGATTAACAACAAGAAGAAAAAACAAAATTAATAAAGGAAACACTAAAATAGAGAAACAATTCAATGATTTCTGACTCAAAGAGAGATTCCTGAAGATGAATCTTTTCTGATAGGAAAACGAGAATAGTGGAAACCAGAAAAACGTACCTAATGTTGAATCTTGATCAGAGAGGAAAACGAACAGACGAGAATGGAAATGAGGAGGAAAACGATATTGAATCAGAGATACACAGCGCTGTTTTATGTGGCAATAACATAGACGGGTTTTTCAGTCCATCTCAGCTAGCCCAATTATTTTGGCTACCATACACCCTCACAATACCAACCACACGCTTATGTGTGATCCCTTCTATATTTTTTGTTATAAAATTCTATATTTATTTTTTGTTACTGCTATAGTGATTGGGTTTATAATTAACTAGTATGATCCTCACGCCTTGCGCGGTATAAGTGTTATTTGAATCATGTATTTATTTTATATATTTAATTTGTACATATTATTTAAGTAAAAAAACAATTATACATTTGTTCAAAAAAAAAAACAATTATACATGCATCAATTGCGTACATAAATTTCTTAACAAATATAATAGGATGTTTTGGATTTCCCTAAAAAAAACATGAGAAAAAGTGTTTCTTTTGTAATAAATCAATTGATCAATAGTTATATATTTTTGAACTTTAATTTTATGAAATACATTGAAACGTTTAACTTATTTTATGGTTTCATTTTAATTGATTAATTAATTATGTAACGGTTTACTTAAAAAATAATCATTATTAACATTGGTAATAAATAATTTATTAATTTATGATAAACCATTTTTTAAATTAGAATCAACTATGAAATAAAAAATTTATACGATGAAAAATAAATTCTTTTGTGGTTATTTATGTTAAAATATCGATTTCAAAATTACACAAATGTTACAAAAGATTTTTTCATAAATGAATGATTACATGAATATTTACGAATGTTGATTACACAAAATTTTACGAACGTTGATTACATGAATGTTTACGAATGTTGATTTCACGAATGATTACACTAATTTTATTTTTTTCATAAATGAATGTTTACGAATGTTGATTATACGAATGATTACACGAATGTTGATTACACCAATGATTACACAAATTTTTGTTGGTTTCGTGAATGAATGTTTACGAATGATTACGCGAATGTTGCAGAGTCAGTTGAATCAATTACACGAACTATTGTAATGTATCTATAAGATAAAATAATTAAAAACAATAGTTATACAATTTATTCATTTAATTTATACTTTTCAAATATATCCTATGTGAAATTCATATGTTACCTCTGATAAACGTTACCTTCTATCAATTATTTTTCATACTTATAAATTAAAGTGTAACACACTGTGCCATGAATCTTATTTTCCTGTCCAATACAATAATTTTTTTAACATAATACATGATAAAAACAATAATATTAGTTATTATAAGAATAAAAATTTATATTGTCAACAAAAATAATAATATAAATTTTACTTATAACAATTCTTATCTTTTAATCCATTAGTATCATGTTTAATGAAAATGTGTGATTGTTGCGAGCCAAATCTCGAACAAACCACAACATTCAAACTCTCACTCTTTGCGTTGATTTCAAATAGTTGATTAATTTATAGAATCATTTTGTATTGTCTATCATATGAAGCATTTACACTCTAATTTTTTTTTTAAAAAATAGTCATTTTGTATTGACTTAAGTAAACGAGAAATACAAAAATGATAAACACATAAATATAGTTGGATATGAAATGAAATTGTGAAGTTGTTGTTGAAATCTACAACATATTTATAGTGAGTTTTAAAATCACAAAATTAAATTAAATTTATTATAATTTTAATTTAATATCGACCGTTTTATTTAAATAATTATGATTTTTACGTAACTGACAAATATTCTTATGACACATAAAATTGATATTGTAAATTTTATCTTATTTAATTTAATTCTTTTGTAACTGAATGAATAATTTAATTTTGACAGTTTTATTTAAATAATTATGATTTTTTACGTAACTGAAAAAAAATGTGTTTATGAGACATAAAACTAATACCGTAACGTTTATCTGATTTAATTTAATTCTTTTGTAACTTTTTTTTGTAACTGAAAAAATAATAATAAAACATAAATATAAAATTGAAACGTCATATGCAGAAAATCAAAATGTTAAAAATATTAATTTAAAAAACGTAACGTCAAAACTATTCATTATAATAATACACATGTACTATTTTTCTTATGAAACATGTATATATATATATATATATATATATATATATATATATATATATATATATATATATATATTGTAGATTTGGTTTACGTGTAATTAATTTGAATATATATTTAAAAAAATAAAATAAATTATTATACCAAAAAACATAATCTTTCTCTCTCTTTCTCTTTTACTTTTTCTATAACCAATAACTAATAAAAATTGTTTTTATATTTTTCCATACAACCTTTTTAAAAAAAAACATATTTTCAACCATTATATTTTATTTTTTCTTAGTGTGATTTTTGTATTTATGTATTTTCTCTTATAATATCAACAACCATAAATTTGTGTTAGACATTTAGGGCCTATTTGAATTGGTTTATTCAAGTTTATCTACCGGCATTAATACTTGTGAGACTGTTTGAAAGAGCTTATGAAAAACAACTTATGGTATGGTTTGTTCAAGATAGCTTAAGGAAATCATTTGACTTTATTTTATCTTATGCATAAACACGTCTATGATAACTGTTTAATTAAGTTGTTTATCTAAATATGTCATTAAGATTATTACTGTTAGGGAAGTTATGAACTGAAAACTTTCGCAGCAAGTATACTTTATCAAAAGATCTTAAAAGTACTAGATCAGAAATTGCATGGGAAAGTTTCAATGGAGTGGCATCAGTGGAAACCAACCATGAAAGTTTATCCCATGTGTGGAAAAAATGCTGGCTTAAGCAGTAGTTCACTTAAGCTACACTTGCAGAAATCACATAGAAAGCTATCATCAGGTAGTATAGATAGTGCTATGTCAATGGAGATTCAAAAGGCATTAACAGCTTTGAAGATTAGCCGCAGTGGGAGTGCCAGCCCCACACAAATGACATCTCCAAATGCTAGTAAGTTATAAATTGTTGTGCAGAAGTCAAAAGGCTCACAATGTGTGACTTTTATTGTCTTTTCTTTGTTTTTATTATGTGAATTGTAAGTAAAACATAGTTTTGAAAGTAGGTCCTACGACACGAACCCCCTACCTTAAGCTCAGTGAATTCTCCACATCCTCACTATTACCATCTCAACCAAGTATTTGTCTTGAAAAGGAAGTAAGTTGAAAATTATATATACAAAAACTATAGGGTAAAATTTGGAGTATGACAACTGGTTTGGTCTTGATCACGTTTTTGTAACTTGAGATTTTTATAAGATTACAAACCAACTATGGATTCAGATGATACACATATCCGAGACACAGAAGACAACAAATGCTTTTGGTTTTTTCTCCGTGATTTCGCGGTCTGGCCATGCTCTACGGATAGCCCTGCTAATGGCTTCTACTGCTTCATGTTGACCAATTTTGTATAAGGTCTATAAGTGCTGATATCAGTCTCTTAAGAACCATTTCTTTATCCCGCAGCTCTCCAGCCTATTCAGAAATTAAGATATCATCAGCCAGCAAATTATTAGCCAAAAGTAAAAGAATTTGGAGATATGATTGAAGGAACGAACCACTACAATGTTTGCAAACCAAAACTAGAGACCGAAGTCGCTATAGAACGTTAGGAAAGATAAAGGAGGTTGAGTATCCTAAAAATGTTGAGTAATGTTAAAACTTTACAAGTTAAATCTAAAACTAAAGCATTACCTTTTCAAATTCTTGGTTAAGAACAGCTTCATCTTTCGCCTTGATTATGTGTTTAACCTCCTTTTCGAGAATTCTTGCTTCTTCAAGTAACTGCAAGTATGTAAATCTGGCACAATTAGATCAACAATAGACGAGACAAGAACTTCCGGTTCAGGGAATGGTAGAAGAACAATACCTTGCTCATCTCCTTGATTTTTTCTATAAGTGCTGATATTTGGGTACTAAGATCCCATAGCTCTCCAGCCTATTCAGAGACTAAGATATCATCAGCCAGCTATTTATTAGACAAAAAGTAAAAGAATTTGGAGATATGATTGAAGGAACAAACCACTACAATATCTGCAAACCAAAACTAGAGACCGAAGTTGCTATAGAACGTTAGGAAAGATAAAATAGCCTTACTTGGGTTACTTTTCGGTTTAGAAAAATATGATGTAATCTCGTAGAAAAAAAGGAGATTGAGTATCCTAAAAATGTTGAGTAATGTTAAAGCTTTACAAATTAAATCTAAAACTAAAGCATTACCTTTTCAAATTCTCGGTTACAAACAGCTTCTTCTGTCTCCTTGGTTATGCGTCTTATCTCCTTTTCAAGACCTTTTGCTTTTTCAAATAACTGCAAGTATGTAAATCAGGCACAATTAGATCAACAATAGATGCGACAAGAACTGCCGGTTCAGGGAATGGTAGAAGAACAATACCTGTGCATGAAGTCGGACTCGGGAACTATATCCTGCCTCACTCTCTGCCTTGCTCATCTTCTTGTTTTTTTCGCTATTTGCTGATATTTGAAACATAATACTAGCCTGGGTTCGAATATTAGTCGGATCAGCACCCAGATTTTTAAGAACACGTGCTGCCACACTCTCACCCTCTAGAAGAAGACCCAAAAGCAAGTGCTCAGTTCCAATATAAGTGTCACCTGCTCATACAAATAGTAAGTCATGGACACATTCTTTCTATACAAAGTAATAGAATAGATATGAAAATCGACAGATGAAAGTATGCTATTGTTTACCAAGTTGGCGAGCTTCCTCCAATGAGCGTTCCAAAACTGTCTTGGCACGCAGAGTAAGCGGAATCTCAACAGCTACAAAATCACTACCCATTCCAACTATCTTTTCCACTTCAACACGTGCATCTTTAAGGTTAACTCCCATAGACTTTAGAACCTTAGCAGCAATGCCAGTGCCTTCACCAATAAGACCCAACAGAATATGTTCTGTTCCGACAAAATTGTGTCCCAGCCGCCTTGCTTCCTCCTGAGCCAGCATAATAACTTTGATTGCTTTCTCCGTAAAACGCTCAAACATGGCTCTTGTTACACATCTGCTGCCTCTCCCACCCCTTGCTCTATTAGTATCAATTTGAGAGAACACCTTGGAATGAAAACCTTGTACGGGTCTCAACATAGAATCGAAAGAGTTTGAAGTTCGTAATCCGGAGAAACCAGACAGTCTCGGTGCAACGGTTCCTGTGGCATACATCATTGAAATTGTAACAGACCTTCTTGATTTTGCTGATCCATTGTTGTTATTGGCATTCCTTCGACCAGCCACTAGGCCGGGGACATTAATCGACTGTCCCAAAACCTTATACATGATTGCTAAATTGTTCACTGCATTTTATTTATCAATGAAAAAACATTAGCAGACATAAATAAATACACATACACATGCATGAAACCACATAAACATTATATTACTAGAAGAATAAACAAACACATTCTGACTTCTTTAAATAATGAATCAGCAAGCAATAGAACACCATAAAGTCAATGATAAATCCAAGTATTCAACTTAAATCAACGTGTTAGTTTAACAATCAAGATTATCTTGATACTACTAATAATAATAATAATAATAGAAAACATAAAACATTGAAAATCAAAAACCTTGTGTGCCAAATGAGAAACAAACAGAAAAATAAAGTAATATAACTCAATTCTAAACCCTATTTGAACTTATTTATAGAAGTGGGAATAGACTATAGCGAGATAGTGTCTGTTTGACCCGGCTTTATTTTAACTTTACTTCTCTTTTAAGTTATAAATAAGGTCAAACACATATTTTATGAAGCTCTCGTTAAAAAAAAGTGGCTTAATACTATTAAAAAAAATATAGAGATTTGTCTCAACAAAAAAAAATCAAAATACCCTATGTCAACAAAAAAGATAAGTACAAAGTATAAACAATATCAAAATATTTTAGTTTAAAATACAAAAAAAAAAAAAGATAAGTACTTTTAAATATAAAAAAAAATTACCAAACAACTTTTACTTTATTTGTAAACTTCTTCTTATTATTTTTAAGATTAAAACAGCTTTTATTCTTAAAAAAAGTTGAACCAAACGGGAGAAAATCATAAAAGAATTTTAAAACAAACTCAATTCAGTACACTACACTGTCTTTACGAGACCTTTCAAGAAAGGTTATTCATCCCACACTCAATACCCTTGAGGATAACTGACTTTGTATCAGGATGTGGTTTCATAATAAACTTCAAATCAAGAAAATAACATTATGTTTCTAAGAGTTTCATTTTCATGTTGAAAAAGTTTTCCTTTGAATCTTGGAAACATCTTGAGGACATAGAGCAAAAACTGTATAAACCATAAAATACTGAGGAAAAAAATAGATATTGAAAAAAATAAACAAGATATCTCCCTTATGTAAAAGGGAAGCAACCATATGTTTACATGTTTACAGACTACCTTAGGCAACACATATAAATGTGAGACTAACAAACACCTAGCACTAAAAACACTTTGAAATGTAGGGCATTCTTTAAAAATTGAAATTGTTGAATACTTGAATTATGCAACTTATCCAAGGAAGGTGCCCACCATTTTCTTCTTTGCTTTGTTGGCTATGGGCAAACATGCATTGGAATGCCAATAGTCAATTTAATTTAAAGCTTTATATCCATCGACAACTAAACAGATTATGACACTTAAGCAAGTACATAACTTGGCTAAGGCTACACTGAAAGAGCCTCCGGCAGTGAATCTGGAGCACCGCTGCTACCGTTGAGCACGATCACATTTCCATCAGAATCAGCATCCACTATAACAGAGTCACCCTCTTTAATCTCTCTAGAAAGCATCTTCTCAGCCATGCTGTCCTCCAAAAGTCGCATTATGGCTCTTCTTAGAGGCCTGGCTCCATAACTAGGATTATAACCTTCGTCAACCACTCTCTCCTTGAATCTCTCTGTTACTGAGAGCTCAATCTCTTTGACTTTAAGTCTCTCAAACACCTCCTTCAGCATTATATCAGCTATCTCCTTAACCTCCAGTTTTGTAAGTTGCCTGAAAACAATCATTTCATCCAGCCTATTCAAGAATTCTGGCCTAAAGTATTGCTTCAGCTCCTCCGTCACTAAGCTCTTGATTCGGTTATAACTGCTGTCCTTCTCGTCATAGTCAAGGTCAAATCCTATGCGACGGCCTCCTTTCTCAATCACACTGCTTCCAACATTTGATGTCATTATAAGAAGTGTGTTCTTGAAGTCCACAGTTCTTCCTTTACTATCTGTTAGCCTCCCATCTTCAAGGATTTGAAGCATCATGTTGAAGACATCAGGGTGGGCTTTCTCAATCTCATCAAAGAGTACAACAGTGTAGGGACGACGCCGAACTGCCTCAGTCAGCTGACCACCCTCGGTATAACCAACATATCCAGGAGGTGAACCAATGAGTTTCGAGACTGTGTGTCTTTCCATAAATTCACTCATATCAAGCCGAATCATGGCTTCTTCAGATCCAAAGTAGTACGAGGCCAATGTTTTGGCCAACTCAGACTTCCCCACACCAGTAGGGCCAGAAAAGATAAAGCTGGCTATTGGCCGGTTAGGGTTCTTAAGTCCAACACGTGCTCTACGGATGGCTCTGCTAATGGCTTCTACTGCTTCATGCTGACCAATAATGCGTTTGTGTAAGGTCTCTTCCATCTTGAGGAGGCGGTCAGATTCATCAACCGAGACTTTGTCAACAGGGATACCAGTCCAGGCAGCGACAATATGCTGTATGTCAACTTCAGTCACAAGTGCACCTACATCTCCGGCCTCACTCTCTGCCTTGCTCATCTCCTTGTTTTTTTCTATAAGTGCTGATATCTGGGTCTTAAGATCCATTTCTTTATCCCGTAGTTCTCCAGCCTATTCAGAAATTAAGTTATCATCAGCCAGCTAATTATTAGCCAAAAAGTAAAAGAATTTAGAAATATGATTGAAGAAACCTATTCAGAAATTAAGATATCATCAGCCAGCTAATTATTAGCCAAAAAGCAAAAGAATTCGGAGATATGACTGAAAAAAACAAACCACAACAATGTTTTCAGACCAAAAACTAGTGAATGAAGTCGCAAAAGAAACAAATGTTTAAAAAGGAGATAAATTAGCCTTACTTGGCTTACTTTTCTTTTTATAAAAATACAATTAATCTCATAGGAAAAAAGGAGATTGAGTATCCTAAAAATATAGGGTAATGTTAAAACTTTACTAGTTAAATCTAAAATTAAAGCATTACCTTTTCAAATTCTTGGTTACGAACAGCTTCATCTTTCTCCTTGATTATCTGCCTAACCTCTTTTTCAAGACCTCTTGCTTCTTCAGGTAACTGCAAGTAGGTAAATCTGGCACAATTAGATCAACGATAGAAGAGACAAGAACTGCCGGTTCAGGGAATGGTAGAAGATAAATACCTGTGCGTGTTGAAGTCGGACTCGGGAACCAGCTTCATCAATCAAATCTATAGCTTTGTCAGGCAAAAATCGGTCACTGCAGAAGTCATAATTATTTTATGAATTAGAAAACACTTAAGATATTCATTCATATTCAACAATTATATGGAAGTTCCAAAATAGTAATACATGGGCATAAAAGCTAAATTCTAAATTCTAGACGATTAACTTAAGTTAAAAAAACTCCCATGTAAAAATGTAATAAGACCAGAAGTAGAACTGTAAAAGAATTACCTCTTCCACCGCATAAATTAAAATTGAAAATGAGCAGGGAATGTTCATTAGAAATTATGACAAACCTGATATATTGATGTGACAACTCTGCAGCAGCTACAAGGGCATCATCGGTATAACGGAGCTTGTGGTGAATCTCATAGCGCTCTCTAAGCCCTTTCAGAATTTGAATGGTTTCACTAACAGTTGGTTCTGGCACTTTAACGGGTTGAAATCGCCTCTCCAATGCTGGATCTTTTTCAATGTGCTTCCTATATTCATCTAGTGTTGTGGCTCCTATACACTGCAGAAGAATTTTAATTATGTCTTCAGGCTTCACATTTCATAGCCAATCTAAAGTGATCATTCAGAATTTTATATTTTTTACACTACTGACGAAAAATGAACTGTTGAAAAT
Organism: Trifolium dubium; assembly: GCA_951804385.1. Lineage (NCBI taxonomy): Eukaryota > Viridiplantae > Streptophyta > Magnoliopsida > Fabales > Fabaceae > Trifolium > Trifolium dubium. Next base: position 3,300,583 of record OX638071.1, read on the forward strand.
GTGTACAGTGTACAGACATCTTATACAGATAAAAGTATTCCAAAACTAATAATTGAACCTTCTGAAAGCATATGTTCACTGAGATGTCAAAAACAATATTACCTGTAGTTCACCTCTAGCAAGAGCTGGCTTCAATATGTTTGCCGCATCAATTGCCCCTTCAGCTGCTCCTGCTCCAATTAGAGTGTGCACTTCATCGATGAAAAGTATTATTTCATCACTTTGCTTGATTTCCTCCATTAGTTTTTTCAATCTCTCCTCAAATTCTCCACGGTATTTAGTTCCGGCTACAAGTAGACCCATATCTAGAGTTATAACCTACATCATGCAGATCAAGGTGTTAATGTCATTCATGAAACCTGGTAGAATGCTATAATCCCATATCTAAGATTTTTAATCAGATCGAAGACAGAACTGCAAAATAAAAATCAGAATCAAATTGCTGAATATAATAAGGCAATGTGCTCCTTCACTAATCTAACCAGCTTGAGATTCTTGAAGCAAGAACATTATTTCCCACTCAACATGTAATATTTTACAAGTGAACATAGCAGAAAATGAACAATATGTTGGAATCACATTAATAGATCAAGTTCAGAGTGTTGAAAATGAACAGGCAAATCCCCTGAATCAAACCAACACCAATTTATGGACTAGAAATAAAAACAAAACACCAACCTTCTTTCCCTCTATGGTTTCAGGGACATCACCATTTGCAATCCGTTGAGCGAGACCTTCAGCAATAGCTGTCTTTCCCACGCCGGGTTCCCCAATAAGACAAGGGTTATTTTTTGTACGACGACCCAAAATTTGAGTGACACGTTCTATTTGTGGTTGCCTACCCACAACAGGATCCAATTTTCCCTGGGATTGTGATATTTGGGAACGAGGGCAGAACAGAAAAATTAGTAAGCGCCAAGACACAGCGAGACATCATCTACAATCTCTAATGAAGAAAAATAGGAATAGTAAGTTACCTCCTCTGCTAGCTTGGTCAAATTGGTACCATACTCCTCCAAAGTTGGCATCTTGTTGTTACTACTTCCAGAGCCAACAGTTGCCCCAACATTGTCAGCACCCTCACCAACCATGCGAATAACCTGTTCCCATCCAGTGGAGTACAAAATTAACACAAACATTATCTAAGATGAAAGTATGCTCATATAAAATAAAAATATGTGAAAAATAATAAATGAGGACATAATACTAGCCTGGGTTCGAATATTAGTTGGATCTGCACCCAGATTTTCAAGAACACGTGCTGCCACACCTTCGCCCTCTCGAAGAAGACCCAAAAGCAAGTGCTCAGATCCAATATAATTGTGACCTGCTCATACAAATAGTAAGTCATGGACACATTCTTTGTATACAAATTAGTAATAGATTAGATATGAAAATTGACAGATAAAAGTATGCTAGTATTGTTTACCAAGTTGGCGAGCTTCCTCTAATGAGAGTTCCAAAACTCTCTTAGCACGCGGAGTAAACGGAATCTCAACAGCGACAAAACCACTACCCCTTCCAATTATCTTTTCCACTTCAACACGTGCATCTTTAAGGTTAATTCCCATAGACTTTAGAACCTTAGCAGCAATACCAGTACCTTCACCAATAAGACCCAACAGAATCTGTTCTGTTCCAACAAAATTGTGTCCCAGTCGCCTTGCTTCCTCTTGAGCCAGCATAATAACTTTGATTGCTTTCTCTGTAAAACGCTCAAACATGGCTCTTACTACACATCTGCTACCTCTCCCACTCACACCCCTTGCTCTATTAATACAAACTTGAGATAACACCTTGGAATGAAAATCCTGTCCGGGTCTGAACATAGAATCCAAAGAGTTCAAAGGACGCAATCCAGAGAAACCATACAATCTCGTTGCAGCGGTTCCTGTGGCATACATCATTCTAACAGACCTTCTTGATCTCACGGATCCCTTGTTATTGTTTGCATTCGTTCGACCAGCCACCACGCCAGGGACATATATCGACTGTGCCAAAACCCTAGACATGATTCCTAAATTGTTCGCTGCACTTATCATTGAAAAAACATATTAGCAGACATAATACTAATTATAAATACAAATGAAATCACATAATGCATTAAGAAAACTAAAAATGTTTTTGCTAACTAACCCTAAACAATAGAAAACGATAAAGTCAATTATAATTCCAAGTATTCAAATTTAAGTTGATAAACATAAAAACATTTGAAAATCAAAAACCTAAAAGTGAATTATAAAACCTAATTGAAGTTAATAATCAGCTATTGCAGTTACAGTACTATACAAACAAAAACAATTAAAATAAAAAAAAGATAAACACAAGACAGATGAAAAATAAATAGAAAAAGAAAAAAGGAGTTACCAGAAGCAGTGAAGTGCACGAATTATCCAATTAATTGAAAATGAATTAATAGGAATATGGAGAAAGTAAAAGAAAAGAAAAATCCTCTCTAGAGAGAGAGAGAGAGAGAGAGAGAGAGAGAGAGGGAGAGACGGCGTAGGTTTGGGTTTCAATAGTTGGGGAAATGAGAAAAGGGACGAACGAGCGAACAAACAAGATAAAATGAAAAACTCCACTTCAACGACAACTTGTAATTATATAGTACTATTATATTATCGTATTTGTGTGGGGATGTTTCATCTAGGACTCTAATTCAGCTAGAGAAATAGTCACCATGTTCGAGTTCGGAATATTTTACTGATTATCACAAAAATGAAGAAATAATTACTATATTAAGACAATAGATATTTTGGTCACAACTTTAAAAATAAAATGATGTTGTGTGTTTTATTTATGTGTTTGTGCAACGCCTTCACCGACCGATTCATTTATCGTACGGTGTTGTTTTGGTGCAAAATAGTAGTATTGTCTTGCATGTCAAAATATTATCTTGAGTGACACATTATTATTATTTTTAACAAAATATATAGATACATTATTATTATTTTTAACAAAATATATAGATACATTATTTTAAAAAAAAATACTGACTATTTGTATTGCTGTTGCACTGATCGTGAGAAATTTTCAAAATCTTATTTACCACTTATTATTTTTCATTTTTTAAACGATAAAAGGTAAATTATAAACCTTATTTTCATAAAGAAATTTCTAATCACATTTTTAAGTAATTTGTTGTTATCTGCTTTCATTCCATTCAAGTGTAATTATCATCACAACTGAGAATGAGTTTGGGTCGTACAAAGAATGAACTAATCTAGTTTAATTGAGTAAGTAATTGATGGCTCTGCAATCTACATAGATATAGTGATTTGTACTTGTGCAAACGTTTAAACAAAAAATCCGTATGAAATTAACTAGTTTTATATTATAAATTACACAAAATAGATTCACTTATCAAATAGTAAGTTGTTTCAAAAAAAACTTATTAAATAGTAAGAATTAAAAAAAAAATATTAAAATAACACTCAAAATTAGAGGATAATAAAATAGCAAACAAACTCAATTCAATAACTCCAAAAAAACAATTAACCAAATATTAAAATAATACTCAAAAGCGAGTAACAAATATTACATTCACGAGAATTTTCTGGAGAGGTTTTTCATGCCACAGCCAATACATTTGAGGAAAACTGTGTGTGTATCTGAAACTGATTCAATAATAAACTTTAAATCAAGAATATCCCTTATGGTTGCAAGAGTTTCAAGTCCATGTTGAGTAAGTTTTCCAGTGCGAACTTTGGAAACATCTCGAGGACATAGAGCACAAAGAATAAATAGCAAACCCTATAAAATGATAAAATCCAAAATTTAGGTATTGTAAAATTTGATTGACTTATTAGAAAAAGGTGTTTTGTTAATTGACTTATTAACTTGCAAACCTGATATGTTGAATCTACTACTCCAGTTTGAAGTATCTCCCCTAGTAAACTATTAGCCATCGCGTTACCAAGATCATCTGGCAGCATCAAATGTTTTCTTGCATGTTCTTCTTCATCATCTTCAGAGTCATATTTAACCCTACCATGAGAAGCAGAATTGACAGAGATGTAACAACCAGAAGTAGTCTCTGCAACTAGAAAAATTCCATATCCAGGAGAACTGTGCCAGCAAAAATGACCAGTTAAATATAAAAAATATAATATGATTTTCTTTGTTTCTATCAAATATTACTTAGAAATTCAAATGAATAATACTAAAAGAAATGAATCGCACTTTCCAGCTAGTGGACCTGATCTGTGATCAGTAAAGATGTGCACATCAGAACTTAGTGGATTGATGATTCCACGCACAGCTCTTATCATACTATTTTCAAACTGAGAAGATACTTTGGTTGAAAATGTAACTCCTCGAATCCTCTTAACAAAACCCTCATCGATCCAATTAACTGCCTGCTGGGAAGAATATATATAAGCTACCAAAATAAAACAGCTTCAAATGAAATATAAAAAAGTTCAAATACTTACCCTTAAACTCTGAATAGTAGGAAGCGACAAAATAACTTCACCACCACCCATAGGAGGTAGTCCACGACTCACTATATTAAGACTCAAGGCTTCAAAGTCCACTCCAAAGCGCTTTAGTATGTGAAAAGCAACAGACTTGAAAGTATCAACTGATGGACCTTTAGAATCATTTGTAACTCCTAATAACAATACATTCAACAGTTCAACTTCCAATTAACAACGCATTGTTAGAAGATATCTTAATGACTGGAGCTTTTATATACTCTATCTATAAGCATGTTTGGATTGACTTGGTTGAGTTTATCTACAAAATTAAGCACTTGTGAGACCTACTTAGGCGCTTATGGAAACAATCAATCCATAAACTCTACATAATAGCTTATGAAAACAAGTTATAGATTATATGAAAAGTGAAAACAATTTGACTTTATTTTATCTTCTGTAATAGAAATAGCCTATACGTAGACACTTATATAATAAGTGCTTATTCTATAAGCGCTTAATTAAATTGCTTAACCAAATAGGGCATTATATTCATCTTTACTGATCACAATAGTGATCATCATGAAATAAAAAGAAGAACAATTACAACAACAATAGTGATAAAAATGAAAACAAATAAAACAGAAGTGGTGAACCTTTGAGGGTAATGGTGAGTGGTTCCTTGGCAAACAAACACAACACAACGAGCGGTTCAAGATAATAACCGATGGATCGTGAAACATGACAATCGTGCGGACGATTTATTCTGCCACCCATAATGGTTCCCGGTTTGTATATGAATGTGCTACCTGCCAGAACGCAATCAGAATAATTATAATTTCAACCAAAAGCAGTAAACACAAAAAAAAAATTAATTATTCTTTACCAAAATCATCGATATGGAAATAGCAGTCATCGCAGACAGTTTCAAATAATTGGAGGAGTGAAACCTCGTAGTCGCGAAGACCACGCTTAGGCAATGTCTGGTCGGTGCGTATGTCTTGTATGATAATGGGAGTGGAAGAGAGGGTGGAGAGAAGCAACCTTTCTCTAAAGCTTTCGCTTTCGGTTCCCTTCAGCTTCTTGTACTTAATTTTTGTTTTCCACATTCTGCCTTAACGCTATTCGAAACAACAATGCCTCAAATTAATAAGTCTCCAAAACCCTAATTCCACCAAAAACATAATTATACTATCAATGATATATCACAATGTCATTCAAGTGTTATAATACTATTCAATCAGATGCATGTTTATAATAATAATAATAATAATAATAATAATAATAATAATAATAATAATAATTCCTGACTATTGCTATTACTAATATTATTATTTGAGGAATGTGTTTGTTTGAGACTAATATTATTTATTTGTGGTTTGATTTGTAGTATTATGACAAATTAGATACTCTATTTGAGGAAGATAATTTCAGAGACGACTGAGTAATAAGGATTAAACTCACTGTTCAGAACCAAGACGGCCGAAGCAACGGAGAGGGACGCCTGACTTGTGACTGCCGTGCCGGAATCTGACTGAGGGAGATGAAGTTGGGGTTTTGGGTTTTACTTTACACATGAAAAATCATCATATTTATTATGACAATAATTTAACATTTTTTATGTTTTCTCTTTTTTTTAGAAACCTTTTTATGTTCTTAAAATATAGTGTGACCTATTTTATATTTTCTATATTTTGGAAGAAATGTATTTTATAAATGATAGTAATGTTTTAAATTATTAATATTTTTTTCGTCAAAAAAAATTATTAATATTTTTGTGTCGAGTATATATAAAAGCACTATTTTTATATGACGAAAGAGTTAAAAAATTAAGACTCAATGATAAGATAATCTGTTGAAATTGTAAATTACTGAAAAATAATATAAATTTTTATTTGAAATATACATGCAAACGATTTGTTTTTGAATATTGGAGTATTGAACTTTGAACTTTTATCTTTTAATTATGGAACAGCAAAAGTAAATTTTTATATTTTTTGACAAGAAAAACAAATGTTTATATATTTCAATGTTTTATATGAAAAATATTTCAAAAAAACATAGTACTATTCAATGATTTTTTAAAAGTGAGTTTGATTTTACCTGAGTCCCAATTAATTTTATAAGTATTCCATTTTAGAATGTATATACATTCAATTGTCCGGCTCAACCCACTTTTTTGAATTGGGTTAAATAGATTTTACATTCCTGACACATGTTATATTAGGAGAGATTTAAAACTTATTTGATGGCAAAAATAAGAGACAAATATGGTAAAACAAATTAGTGTTTGTTGATAGTATAAAACAAATTGTGATACTTAAACAGAATGAGTTTAGTGTCCAGAAGTCCTGGCTCAATTGGCAAAAAATACCAAAATTACTAGGCTGGACGTCCATGACCTAAGTTCGAACATCGGTCACTCCATTTGTGTTTGAATTTATTGATAGTTTTGTCATCTCGTACCAAAATAAAATAGTATGAGCTTAGTTATAAATCAAAAGGACATGAAAAAGGAAAAAAAAAAGTTTACTATGTCAAAACAAAACAAAATTTAAAAAAATTACTACCTCCGTACCAAAATATATGTCGTTTTGACCAAATCACACAAATTAAGAAATGTAATCATTGTTGTATGGAAAAGGTAAATTATGGGTTAGTTTACAAGATTATCCCTCATTAATGGTATGTGAGAGATAAATTATAGAATTGAAAGAAGAAAGAGAAATAATTAATTAAGGGTATAAGAGGAAAAAGAGTATTAAATGTTTCATTGGTAATGTAAAACGACATATATTGTGGTACAATTTTTTTTCTCAAAACGACATATATTTTGGTACGGAGGAAGTAAAACCTAAGAAAATATTGATATTCAATTTTTGAGGACGAATTCTTCTTCCATTATAATCTCATAGGAATGAGAGATTAATCTCTACGATAGCCCGAAAAATATATTCAATTTAAGAAAGTAAAAAATTAGCCACAGTTCTTCAGCTGCAAACTTAGCTATAGTGTCAGTGCAGGCACCCAATTCATAAACTATTTAATAGTAATTAGTTTGTAAAGATAACTAATTAATTTAGTTATTTTTCAGAATTCAACACCACACTTTGAAATATTATTCAAGTAGGTAATTTGTACTATGTTTTGTTGAGTTTGAAGGATGTTTCTAAATATGAGCTACAACAACCTTCAACTACCCTTGAAACACAGAGAGTAGAATCTGCCACTAAGGTTAAACATTTATCTTTGAGAAACACAACAAGCAGTTTAAAATCATGACTAGTAATAAAGTGATGGTCCTATTTTTTGTGCTTCTTGTATGGTCATTCCGGGGCTAACATTATCTCTCTTACACCAATGCTAGAAAGATCATGACAAACCTTTGGAGCAAATCAAAGCAATGTTATTGAATACAGCTGGATTTCATAGAATAGCCCAGTGTTCTACCAAAAATAAAACAATTGTAACTACCATTTGAAATGTTTAATTTAGCATCATCTTGTGTGGGAAGAGTTAGTGATATAACTCTCCTTTAAAGATAAAAATGGTTTTCCGTGAAACTTAGCTAAGTTGGTAGGGACATCGCATTTTATATATATATGCAGAGGTTCGAACCCCAGACAATCTATTTATTTATTCACTTTAAGAGTTGAATTTTTAGTCACTAAATTATTTGAAAAAAAATAATAAAAAAATGATTTTAATTTCGTGTGAAAAACATTGGAAGCACCAACAACTTTAAGATTAATTTTATTGCGGATCTAAAAACTTTGCCGAGTCCCTGCAAGTTTAACTCAGCTGATAAAGATATTATACGTAATGTACAGCAACCAGAGTTCAAAATATTTGATACACACTTAATATCTTTAGGGATGAAATTAAAGCCGTTAGACTACCAAACCACAAAAAAGATACCAAACCACAAAAATTAAAAAAATAAAAATCTTCATCGATACTTTGTGACCCTAGAAGGAGCCAAAGAGGCAAAGACTTAGAAGGGTCAGCCAACAAAAAACAATTGGTCAACATTGCAATTTTACTGAGTTTCATGGTCCAAGTCTAGAACTTTGGCTTCGTTATAATTGGGAAAGATTTTCCACACGGGTTTCAACAATTAAAAGCACTATCGTTTTTCAACTTTTCCTTGTTGACGTTGAAATAAAAGTTGACAAGGGTCTATACTAAGAATTTATAAGATGTTAGTAATCTCAATAATTCAATGCCCAAATTATTATACAATTAGTAGGAAAATGCCATTAAGCACTTATTTAACTTATACTAAAAATAGTAGATTAAAAGAAAAAAGATTTTACTAGACTAGACACGACTGGATTTTCATATGTATCTTCTGGATAGGTTAGTAGAAAAAACTGAACTGAAATATGATGTATCTGTAGAAAAAATTAAAGGTTTCGCCAACCATAGTCCCCACTAAAGCCCTACATTTTAAACTATAAAAAAATAATGAATGGCATGGTCCAAATATTGTTAGACATAAAGGACAGAACCCATGAAATAATGAGGTCCACAACGTGCTTATATATAGTGTATGTTTTTTTATAGATGATAAGTACAATAATTATTTTTTATCAAAAACTATAATGGGGACATTCAACGGTGGTGCTTTCACGGAATGAAATTTAATCACGTAACCACGTTTCAAATAAACCAACGAGGACTTAGTAAAGGACCACACCATAGCTAGTAGTAGTACTAGTAAATAGTGCCACCACAATTAAACCACCAATACCATTTCAATTCACTAAGAATTTTCATTTTCAATATCTTCCATTAAGATTTCCAATACCACGTGTCGGTTTTCTACTTTTTTGATATGACTTCAACTTCAATCTACACCGTCCACGTTCATACCAAGTTAGTACCACCACACTCACCAGACAAAAATTCACATATGTGAAAATATTTATACATCATCACATAAAGCAAGCAAAATGCAAATTGACATCCACAATAATTTTTTCCACATACTATTACTAGCACAATCAAAAATAAAAATCAGATAAGCAGCATTTGTATATGATCTAATTAATTACATTAATGGGTTGAGGGGAAATGGTTGGTTCTAGAGATGAGAATGAAAAAATATGAACAAGGTAAGGATCGATGAAAAATGCAAGGCCAATACCACCCTCACATCATATAGCCTTTGCTCAAGACACAATTACTTACTATACTAAAAATTACTTACTATACTAAAAATATATACTAAAACTATATATTATAATTGGAAAGTCATATATAAATATAAGACTACTAACACTAATTCCACGACATGTCCAAAATCGGATGGAAATTCAGACTCCAAACACATACATTGTTGTCTCTTCAGAAAATTAAAACTTTCTTGTTCAGGTCATACACATATAGTCTAACGGGATGATGTTTTTATGACAGTCCTCTACTTCTTTCCATTCCAAAGTCCGGAATCTGGATAAAACAAAACATTGTTCAATATTCATACCATATGGGTTTTTTCTAGGAAAATTGTGTCAGTGTTCATGCATGGCACCAACAATAAATGTGACAAGATGGTATAAGTCCAAGATAACATTATTGAATGATGAAATAATGTCATACTTGGATTCTACGAAAATAATCAAGCATCTGCAGGTGACTGATTCAGCTGAGACTTGGTTTCTTGTGCATCTCCGCCTTCGGTAGCTGAATGATTCTCTTCATTTTTCGAACTCAATGTACCGGGGCTCATTTTCTGAATCTCCTCCTTTGGGTAGATGTAAATCTTGCGAACCATTGAACAAAACTCCCTGAAATTGAGCATTGAATTATTCAAATAATGTCATTTTCAAGAAAATAATAAAATTCACTATAAAAGGCTATTTTGACAACTACAAAAAAGGATACTTACTGCCATGGATCGTCACCAACAAGCATCATGTCTCCTTCATTATCAGTGTAGACAACAAGCCAATCCTTTTGTGGAGATATTAATTCACCTCTGAATTCAAACAGCTGATCCAATTCAGCAGTCAATTCATCATAGTCACTGAACTTTGCAAGGTCCACCGACCTACCAAGCGCAATACCTTTCTTGTGAACCTTAAATAAAAATCAATTTGTTAATTTTTACTGTACATTTATTTTGTCAAAATATAATATAAGAATACAGACACTTACTTTTGTGCAACTTCTAGCAGAACCATTTTGAGATTTAAGATGAGACTGAGAAGTTTGCAACTGCTTCTCATGGTCGTCAACAACAACTGGATTATTATCTGCTGCTTGTTTCGAGCTCTTTGAATGATCGGACTTCTGATCATTTTCAAATGTATGTTGTTGTGATGAAATTTGCATGTGACTAACAGGCTCACTTGCATTATTTCTTTGTGATATTGAAGACTCTGACATAGTGGGGTTAGTGAAAAGTGAGAAGCCAAATAGCTTACATTCACCATCTTTTGGTCTAGCTCCCTCACTAGTATTTGCAGCGATTTGTTTGTGAGAAAGTTCCCTTGAATGAGGACTCTCATATTGAGTTGGAGGTGGTGGCGGCATCAAAAAGTTTCCATGTGGACTTTCAACTTTATGTCCATGAAGGACAGAGTAATCACCAAATGCACTGTACCTCATATTCCCTGGAACTTGGTAAGATGCATCACTGCCTTGTGCAGAACCTTTCATATTAGAATGCAAGAAATTGAGCGACAAACCAGGTGGCATTGCAGGCCATGGACTTAGCACGTTGTGTTTGCCTTCACGGTCAAACAAACTTTTCCTACTGTGATTGGCCATATGACTGGTTTGATCAACAAACAATGATTGGGAAGAATGATCTCCACGGCCACCACCAAATCCTGACAGAAGATCTGAATACGATGCTTCCTGCCTTGACATTGACATCCAGTTCTCCGAACCATACCTTCTTGAAGTAGAAACAGCATCAATCTTTTCTTCATCATTTGTGGGTGGCCACGCAACAGACTTCTCCTTGCTTTCTGCCAAATTTCCTCTCAAGGTCGATGATTCTTGACCTTGCAAGACCCTCGGAAAACCACCAGCAGGCGAAGGGTCCATGCTTACTTTAGATGATGCTGTTAACCATAAAAAACGTGTCAAGCTTCAAACAACAACAAATTACAAATGTTTAAAAAGGATGGAACTCTTCACACAACAGCAAATGTTTATAAATTTACTACAATACCTTCGCGGGTAAGAACAGAAGAATCTGGAGATGATGGAACCACATTAGCTCGGGGCCTTTTAGGCCTGGGCATTGGAAGAGGATTAAGAGCTGGAGGAGCAAGAGCAGGCTCAATTTTCCAAGGGGAAACTCTTTCAGGACGAGGTATGTTAGATGTTTCATCCCATCTAACCCTGAGACATCTCCATTTAGATTTAGGCCATCTTTGGGCATCAGAATCTTCAATTCCAACAATAGTACCCGTAAACCTACAAATACAAATAACAGATCAAAAAATACAACTAGAGAAAGAAACAGGGAAACAAAATCAGCATGCAGTAGCAACATTATAACTTAAATCCGAAAAAAGGACATAGCATATTAGCGATCAATACCTTTGCTCGGGAGCCTCTTCACCTTCAAACCTCATTTTGAACCGCATCCCTATGGTATAATTATTTTTAAGAGACTCCATGTATTGATCATATGGAACAATAAATTCAGCTGGACTAGTCCTGCAAAATAATTGCCAACAACAGTGTCAACTCTGCTGCATTAGAAAATCAATCAGAAAGCAACACTCAAGTCTATCGTTTATCACTCAAATCAGATAATAGTTAGAACAGAATAGACATAGTAAAGAACAAGTTTCATACCGAGGCTTGTAATAGACAGTGAACATGGTCCCAGTCGACACAGCATGCCAAGCAGTTGCAAGGACACCAAGATGCATGCTATGGCTAGAGATAACCGAGGATGGGACATTACCCTGCTGCCTCATTGCACGCCTAACACCAACTCGAAGCTCCCCATTCTCACCTCTGGAAATTCCAAAATTAGTTTAAAACACCAATAATAACAAAAACACTGGGAATCAAAAACTATATTCTCAATTTAGCAAACCTTAGAAATATAAATGCATCCCCAGCAACCAGCCTCTTAGAACTGACAAACACACTCCAACCACTTTGCAGCAAATGTCTACGCGGTTGACCTGAAATTAAATTCACTACACACATCAGACAAAAAAAAAAAAAACCATAGAATATAAATAACAATGATTAAAAAGTAAATCAAGCGATCAACAATCGAAGATAAATGATGAACTAGTAATTACCGCGAAAGATATGCCTAAAACGCCACTCATTCCCATGTAGATCCTTGGCCACCAACTCCTGTGTAGGTGGTTGCTTTGACATGTCCTGTAAACAAACAGAAAAAATCTTCAATTTCAGCTGTGAGAAAGAAGAAAAAAAAAGGGGGAAAAAAAAAGACACTGCACAAAGATAAAGAACATAAAGAGGGAACAGAGAACCAAACCAGTGGAGGAAGACATTCATCAGCATGACGTCTAAGGACAGAAAAACCACCATGAGTGCTAGTATCAGACGCAGTCAACGTTTTACAAAATGAATGGACGTGAAACCGCGGTGGTGGTGCAGGTGGCGGTTCTTTCTCCACAGCATGCTCATCTTGCTATAATATCATTCAGATCCACATTCAAAAACAACATTAAAAAAAAACATCAGAACATGCTGTGTCTGTTACTCAAAGCCAAAGTAACAAAAGAAAAATTAAAAGATAAACTCACATTTGGCTCAGGAACCAAAGTAATTTGTGCAAACACCTCATCAGTATCTGGTTCAGCCTACAAAAAAAATAGCAGAAAATAAATCAATAATTAAAAATAAAATTATTCTATTCCACAATTACACAAACAAAACAACTATGTTACATTCAAAGAACATAAGAATTTATTTATTTAAAAAATAAAAAAGAGGAGAAAATAATAAACTTAAACAAAATTACCTTCAAACTAACGTTGAGGACCCGACAAAGGATCTTAGGTCGGAGATCGTAAACCGGCATGTGTTGTTCCGAAGGCTGATTTGTTGAAGCCTCAACCTAATGTATGTATCAATGTTAATTTTACCATAATCATCATCATAAACATAAACATAAAAAATATACAAAAAGGAAAACATCCAAATTCTGCAAAAAAATCATAAGCCAAACGAGTTAAGTCTGTAACAAATCTGAGTTCAGTCTCAGAAAAAAAAAAGAAAAAAAAAAACCCGCCAACAGTAACTAACAAACCAACCAGAACAAGAACAAGAACCAAACCACGACATAATTGTCGGAAAATTGGTAATGAAAAATGTTATGTTTATGTTAAACGTTGTTGTTACCTGTTCAATATGTCCTTGAGGAAAATAGAAGACAAGTTCTCCTTCTCTTGGAACCGTTACCAAAGGTCCAGCACAAGCATGCCATAGTTCTCTGTAAAGTGCAGCTTCAGCTTCTGAAAATCATCATCATCAACAACAAAAAAAACAAATCAGTTCATAAAAATTATGAAATAAACCCTATTATGAAAAACAAAAACATGTTTAACGTTGTTAATTACCTGTTCCTTGTGATGAAGATGAAGAACCATTCTGAGCATCACCACCACCAGCACCATCGTTGTTGTTGTTGTTGTTGTTTTCACCTTTTCCGTTAACAAAATTAACCTTCATAGTTATAACTTCAGATGAAGCCATGTTGTTGTTGTTATCTCTTTGTTGTTCCAGATCTCTCATCCCAAACATTCACTCTTCATGAAAAACACAACAAGCCCTTCTTGTTGTGTTGATCCAACAAAAACTAGATTCTTCTTAATCTACACAAACAAACAACAATCCTCAAACACCAAAAACTTCAATTCACTCTTTCAACTACCCACTTTCTCTTTCTCTTTTTTTTTTCTCTCTCTAGATATTTATCTTTTTATTTTTTTTTATGTTTCTCTCTCTATGAGTTGATAAATGGTTTGAAGGAAGAAAAGAGCCAGTGTCGGAAGAGAGGACTTTAACCAGAGTGGTCAAGGATTTTAACCGCGGTTAAATGAAGAAACCGGTAATAACCGGTAAAAAAGGTTTATGAACCGGTTATAGGAAGTGAAGAAATGTTTATAGTGCTAGGGAAACGCAAACAACGCCATAAATAAAAGGCGGCTCGGGGGTAGAAATAAACGGCGTGAACAAACGTCGAAAGAGGATTGGAAGAAAAGTTAACGGAGTGTGTCTTAACGGTAGCGGGAAAGTTGTCCTGTTTTTATTGGGAAATGGCGTTGTCGTGCTGTGGACGGGCAGTGTAATGGGGTACACTACGGGTAAGAGAGGGTGCATTTAACACCACTACCGTAACTTAACTAAGGTTGCTTGCTTCTCAACTTTTTTTATTTTTTTATTTTTTCTTTTTTCCTAGATTTATGCATTCAATTAATTAATTGTAAATTTGGAATGTAGTAATAATAGATAAATTTTTTATGTAATGTATGGGTAGTTTAGTTTCATTTTGGTATTTTAATAAAGATTTGTATGACATGGTATCTAATATTGTACATGTTAAAATAATTAAAAAAAAGTAATTTTTAGTAGTAAATTTTAATGTAAATATTTTGAACTTCTTAAAGATTTGCAAATTTATACATATAAAAAAAAATTAATCCTTTTTTAATTTAATTGTGATGATAAATATAGTAAGAGTGAAACGTGAAGATTGAGCAGGAGTTGTCTCCCTCATTTCCGTCTTTCATATGGCTTTTCTTATCTCATTATCAAACATTATTTTGCTATTGTATTTGGCCATATTATCACAACTAGCAAAACTATTTTCTAAATGTGAAAAATTAAAGATTTGTGGTAAAAAAAATTAAATATAGTAAAATATTTTGTCAAAAAATAAAATTAAAGACAGTCAGAAAGAAAAACAGACGGTCAAACAAAAATTAAGAATTGTTGAAAAATAATAAAATTAAAGATTAGAGAGTAATTATTTTTTTGACTCTAATTACAAGGTAACGCTTTTTATTTTTTTGATGAAATACAGAATAACGCTTATACACTTATGGTATAAAAATAAAATACAATTAAAGGCGGTCAAAAAAAAAACAGACGGTCAAATAAAATTTAAAGAATTATTGAAAAATAATAAAATTAAAGATTACAGAGTAATTATTTTTTTGACTCTAATTACGAGGTAACGCCTTTTCTTTTTTTGACGAAATACGGAATAACGCTTATACACTTATGGTATAAAAATAAAATACAATTAAAGGCGGTAAAAATTTTTTTAAGAATTATTGAAAAATAATAAAATTAAAGATTACAGAGTAATTATTTTTTTGATTCTAATTACGAGGTAACGCTTTTTCTTTTTTTGACGAAATACGGAATAACGCTTATACACTTATGGTATAAAAATAAAATACAATTAAAGGCAGTAAAAAAAAAAACAGATGTCAAAAAAAATTTAAAGAATTATTGAAAAATAATAAAATTAAAGATTACGGAATAATTATTTTTTTGACTCTGATTACAGATAACACTTATAAACTTATATGGTACAAAAATAAAATAAATTTAAAGGCGATAAAAAAAAATAGACAGTCAAACAAAAATTAAAGAATTGTTGAAAATAATAAAATTAATGATTATAGAGTAATTATTTTTTTTGACTCATATTACGGATAACGCTTATGCACTTATATGGTATAAAAATAAAATAAAATTAAAGGCGGCCAAAAAAAATAGACGGTCAAACAAAAATTAAAGAATTATTGAAAATAATAAAATTAAAGATTACGGAGTAATTATTTTTTTTGACTCATATTACGGATAATGCTTGTGCCCTTATATGGTATAAAAATAAAATAAAATAAAATAAAATAAAAGGTGATCAAAAAATAAATAAACGGTCAAACAAAAATTAAAGAATTATTGAAAATAATAAAATTAAAAATAACGGATCCGGAGTAATGATTTTTTTTTACTCATATTACGGATAACGCTTATGCACTGATATGGTATAAAAAAATAGCTTTTGCTTGTCTATCCCCTTGAGATTTGGGGGTATATACCCCCAATCACTTAAAAAAATTAACCGATATAAATTTTTATAAAATACACCGTTAGATTAAAAATTTATATCATATAGATCATTTGTGTAAAATTTCAGACAAATTTAAAATCATTTGATATGTTATTGAAACCCATCAAAATTAACAGTTTTTGTGATATCTTAAACACCGTTAATCTTTGTGTGTCTCAATAACATATCAAATGATTTTAGATTTGTCTAAAATTTTATACAAATGATCTATATGATATAAACTTTCAATCCAACGGTGTATTTTATAACAAATTATATCGATTAAAACATTTTATAGTATTTGAGGGTTTATACCCCCAAATCTTGTGGGGGTACACAAGTTGTCACCAAAAAAATTAAGGCAATCAAACAAAAATTAGGGAAATTTTAAAATAATAAAATTAAAGATTATGGAGTAATTTTTTTTTACTTGTGGTATAAAAATAAAATTAAAGTCGGTCAAAAAAGTTAAAGAATTATTGAAAATAATAATATTAAAGATTAAGGAGTAATAATATCAATATATATAATTCCGGGCAGTAATAGTTTATCTTTTCGATGTAACAAAAAAAACTGCTACAGCTTACATTCACTTTTATCTTCTAACTATTTTGATTTTACAAATT
Source organism: Trifolium dubium (assembly GCA_951804385.1). Lineage (NCBI taxonomy): Eukaryota > Viridiplantae > Streptophyta > Magnoliopsida > Fabales > Fabaceae > Trifolium > Trifolium dubium. The sequence continues at coordinate 3,317,700 of OX638071.1, forward strand.
TTGTCTCTCTTTCTTTTCAAAATAAAATAAAATTAGTCTTTCATTTTTAGAAATTTGTCCCCTTGATTTTATTTTTTTTTCCCACATTTTGCTATTTTGGAGCCACTCAATTTTCCCCAATTTGATAATTAAGATTCCATTATTATGTAGTTGATTTTTGGAGATAATATGATAATTGAGTGTCTTATAATGTTATATAATACGAGTGTATAACATTTTTTTTGGGTACGTATACGAGTGTATAAGATTATTGCTTGTTGATGTGTATAAGATTATATATGATAAATTTATCCTGTATTATTTTTTTTTGGTCAATAATTGTCCTGTATTTAATCAATTACATTGTTTTTTTTTTAAATAAATCAATTACATTATTAAACTTATCGACTGCACAGTAGTTAATTGACTAGAGAGTACATCCAATCACAATGATGAATAGAGTCTCTTACACTCTTTTGTTTAATTGTTTAATGTTGCCAATTATGTATCCACAAATCAAGTGATATAAACAATGAAACAAAGCATCATGCTTAAGTGTTGTCATTGTGTAAAATGTGTATATATCTCATAGGGTCCGTTTGGTTAGAAGGAAAAAAAGTAGGAAGGAAGAAAAACACGCAATTTGAGGGATGTATTTGAATTATAAAATTGTCCAAATACATGCATTAGTTTCCGTGTTTCACTTTCTTTCCTCCCTCTTTCCCTCCAACCAAACAAGCCCATAGAGTCGTAGTTGGATGATTCCGTGCTAATGTGTAACTTCAAATTTTGTGATTAATATAATTACTAATTCAAATAGAGGTTTATTAGTAATAAAAAAAGGAAAATGATAACTAGTGCCCCAAGGGCACTTGTTAAAGAACATAAAAATAGTAAAAAGAGTGTTGGAATTTGTGCAGTCAAAGTCTTAAAAGTATGTAAAATGTTGTTTTCAATATAAAATTACTTTTTTTATCACCTTAACTAGTGTCCTAAGGGCACTGGTTAACAAGACCCATAAAAAAAATAGAGGATTATTTTGTTATAATTCAATAGAGGTTTTCTATCAAGCACATGTTAATAAGTTTAAAGTTTAAAATAGTAAGTTTGTATTTAAAATTTATATATTTTATATTAAATATATAACTATGTATACCTTACTACTTTCTTCAGTTTACTTATTCGTTGGGTGGCAAGCGAACACAAAGCTCTTTCTTATAATTTATCTGACTTTCATGTGTTTGGGTCATTTAGAATGAAAAGAATCAAAGAGTTTTAAAAAATTCTACAAATTTTTACCTCGGCTACTAGACAAAGTTAAAGCTTACATATATAGGTGGTCGAAAAATTTGAACATGAATCTAATATCAAACTTTTATAGACGATGATCGAGTCTACTTACATGTTTAAATTTCGACTAATTCTATTTTTTCATTATGCTTGAATTATAACTCTTTTATAAATTGTTGATGTCTACTTTGACACACTTTGTACTAGGGAGACACCCCCTCATTATTTTTAATAACATATCTCATTTTTACTTCTTAAAAAAAATGCAAACTTATACATACAACACTAACATGCCGAATCATAAAACTAAACACACCGTGCCAAAAAATAAAACTTAACACACCTTAAAATCTATCTCTAAAATAAAATTAATTTTAACTCTTCTAAAATTGAAATCAAACATAAATGTAATTTTATTTTTTAACTCAAACAAATTTGATCCCCTTCTCTTGATGGGACTTTACCTTGGAACCAAACCATAGGACATTAACATGCACGTGTTTCTTCAACTTTCTTTGGTAGATAGACTATGACCTAGTAATAAAGATGAAATTAAATTAAGACTAGGACAAGTTGAAAACGACAAGAGAAAGCAAGAAAAATGTGGTTTGAATTGTGACATTTTTTTTCTTCATCTCATTCTCATTTCGATCTACACACGCTCTAAAAGCTTCATCCTTCTCTAGAATCGTTGAACTTGAACAGATGGAGGAAGAAAAAACTAGTATAGCTATTTTTGAACCAACAAACAAAAAGTTATGGCGTGCAAATTTGGCAAGTTTATAGTCATGTACTCTTTATTGCGTAGTGTTGTCCAACATACATTTATTTTTTAGTTTCATTTTTTATAAACACACATCACACATGATCTAAACATTTTTCCTTAGTGGTTCGATTAATAGTTTCTTCATATAAAAATAGTTTGGTTTGAATAAAATGATTTATCTCATACATTTTATAATTTTTTTAACGGAGCTGAGCCTAATCGATATAAGTGACAATAACGTTTTTTGTATCAGTTAGTTGAGCTGTTAAAATTTCACATTTTAAAGTGAATAAGTTATTAGAGTGTTTTATTCAACAAAAAAAACTATTAGAGTGTTCACATTTTAAAGTGAATAATATATTGAAGTGTTCGGAATCGAACACCAACTCCTGCATATAAAATATATATAAATGACGTCTCTATCAATTGAGTTATGTTCACGGAGACACGACAATATAAATTACTATATATTATATGGTGATACAAAAAATTATATTTTACCAGAGTATATTATATACATATTATAGTATAATATACACTTCTAATATATAAATTGGGATGGTTTTTTTCAATTAATCATTTGTTTTTAGTTTTAGGAACGTTTTTAAGACATGCATGGTTATGTAAAAACTTATTGAGTAACACGGATTGGTAAGGAGATGTTGACAGTCACTACTCACTAGTACATATATTCCAGACTCGTATGTAACAATACTTTCACATTTTAGGTAAACTTCTTTATATTCTAAAAATACATATAAGAATATTGTGTTCAATAAAATTGAAAGATCCATACATTTTTGGTATTTTATGCATACTTTCGGTTATATCGCATATTCAAGACAAATATAAAACACTTGAATGCAAAGGTACCAGTGTCAATAATATTTTTTTTTTTGGTACATGTCAATACTTTATAAAGATTGTTTATTAAGAAAGTTATATAGTTATATTATTTTTTGGAAGAGTAAAAAAATTACACACACATTGTACCAAAAAAAATAAAATTACACACACATATTAAAGACTTGTGGCAAAGGACATATAAGTGATTCTGCAAATTAAACCAGAAGAATCCAAGGAAAAAAATAAAGATAGCACATATAGAACATAAGTGCATTTAGTATGCTGCTAGATAGTTTTGCAATACTAGTGATAAAAGATTGTTTTTAATTAAAAAAAATTTATGCTTTCTGTAAAAATATATTTAAAACAGAAAACATAATAAAAAAAATAAGGTAATATTTTATAATCAAAAAGGTTTTTTCTTCTCTACCCCTTCAAGATTTGGGGGTATTTACCCCCTCACCCACTCAATAACCTCAATAATATTTTAATTGATATATATTTTTATAAAATGCACCGTTGGATTGAAAGTTTATATCATATAGATCATTTGTGTAAAATTTCAAACAAATCTAAAATCATGTGATATGTTATTGAGACACGTCAAAATTAACGGTTTGTGTGATTTTGGTTAAACATCGTTAATTTTATGTGTCTCAATATCATATTAAATGATTTTAGATTTCTCTAAAACTTTACACAAATGATCTATATGATATAAACTTTCAATCCAACGGTGTATTTTATAAAACTTATATCGATTAAAATATTATTGAGTAGTGTAGGGGTAAATACCCCCAAATCTTGAAGGGGTACACAAGTTGTCACCAATTAAAAATAAAACAATGATAATACATATAATTTTTGTTCTGAGATCACATATCTTTTTTTCCTTTTGGTTTACAATAGAGACATTGAAAGATTCTTAGGAGGCGAAGAAATTTTAACTAAAGTCAAATAGAGCACTAATATTATCCAATTGTTGCTTGTTATGAAGATAATGCATGGCTAAAGTTGTTTGTTGTGTAAACCATCTATATTTGGGTCATCCGTTGTTATATTGATTACTTGTTTCAATTTGTTCTAGAGATATAACATAGATAATCTTTATAATGGTAGTGTAAAATATAAACGTTTAACATCTTCAATTAGCTTTTGTAATGTGGTTGAATATAAGCCTCCAAAATTTAAATAAATAAGACTTCTTAAAAAATTTAAGATGGACTTAAAGAAATAAATCAAATTTTTTTAAATCGTTCAACATTTTTGGACAAGAGAGAAAGAATGAAGTTTATCTCCTACGTAGTTAGCTTCTCTTTAGTATTGAGAAATTTGAAGACAAAAAAGATTTTACATAATTTAACATATATATAAAACGTTTTAAACTTAAAGTATTTCAAATAAGTAGTAGATAAAAAACATTTTACATAACTTAGCATATAAAATTTGTAAGATATAAAATGTAATTAAATTAGTTTTGTTTAAATCTCTTTCCAAAAGGTGGTGTTAGCTGATTATGCATGGAGCTAGCTATACACAGTAGCATTCTTAATAAGGCATCCCTATTCCTAATGCAATTTATCGTTCTTTGTCCTTTTCTTTCTTTATGTATATGTCGTTTTTTCTTACTCTGTAGAAGAGGAAGGAACATCCGAACATATATGAATTAAAATTGTAAATTTATAGTTATACAATTTTACTGTTTGCATTATTATATTTTATAACTTACTCCACCATCTTCCACAAAAATTGTCATGTTTTATTTGTGTGTGACTATAAGTGTCACAATTTTTTTGTTTATACATACTAAATATAGTATATTATAGAAGATGGCCGTCGGTGTTTAAATTTTAGGTTTCACGCTTCTTTACACTTTAAATTTTATGAGTCTAGCCACTAATTAAATTATTAGTTACTAATTGACAATAATAATAATAATAATTAAAATAATAATTGTCAATAATAATAATAATAATAAGCTCTATGATTGGTATTGCATCCCGTGATTGCCCCTTGTGTCCGTCCTTGTTGGATGGAGATTGTTGCATGGCTGTTTCTACACATAACATAAGAATCGATTTATGGCAATTAAAAGAGGCGTAACATTAGATACGCATCATTCAACATTATTGATCTTCTTTGTTTTTGCAAAACAAACACATAATCATTTGTTTATACCTATTGATAAAGCTAATAAAGGAAATTAGGAACTATATCCTTTGTTTATACCTAGTGACCCCTCAATATGTTTTTTTCATATCCACCTCAGCACCTGCCATGAATTGAACTTTGAATCAAATATGTTTTTATACGTCGGGTGTCTCATTTTTTAATGTGCCTCCAAATCCAGTATGAAGATTAGTTATTGTATTCTACAGTGGATATTATAGACTTGACAAAAAAAACCAAATAATTAAGAAATTTAAGTATTTATCACTTGTGTTTTGAAAAGACTATTTTTATCTAGCACATCTGGTATATATCCTTCAAATTGGATATTTATTTTAAGCTTTGACCTCCCAGTACTGCAAGATAAACATACTAAACGAGTGTCTCACTTAATTTAGCTTGCAACAAGGTTGAGTAACTGGTTGGAAGAAAACAAATATTTTCTCTAACGGAAAAATAGCAAATGTAAAGAAAGTGAATGACAACATTGAAAGAATATCATGGTCTTGCATCATCATTGGGAGGATAGAAACTATAATTCCATTTTTTACAGACCAGGTGTAATTGTCCTTTGCAATGTCTTTAAAATATATGAACAAATTTGATGCAAGAACTGACATCCAAATTAGATTAGTCGGTCCAGTAAGTATAATACTGGTGATGAAACTAAAATAAAAATATATGAATGAATATTTTGTCTTGCAACATTTTTTTTCCTACTTAACAATAGTCCGGTGTAATTAATTGTTCTTATATTGTGTTTCTGTTGCAGGTGTAGGAGGATTCAGTTTCTTTTTCTTTTGGTTTTGTATGTCATATGTTGTGAGGTGCTAATTAGGTAGGTGTGAGCATCTTTGTCTGTATCTTCTGTTGTTCATTCCTCGGAAGTGTAGCAGATTTTTGTATCCATGTATCATTATTCTAGTTGTACACTGTTTTAGACTCACTTTACACATCTTGTGCTACTTTGCACTCGATCAATAAATTTTTGATTAATTGAAAATCAATTTTTATTTTCTTAAGCTCTTTTTTATAACCCTTCATTGTTAATAGATAGTTTTCTTACTCCTCCAGTAAATACTAAACACAGCCGCAAATGCGTTATGCAAGACACCTGAGTTTAAATCCAATACTTCCTATTAATCTAAGTGACCGAGAGTCTGAATTTAAAATTGTTAGGCCAGATTTGTTCGAACTTCAAATTTTTCACTTATACGTATACATGGTAGCTATTGTTATTTCTTAAAGAGGAAATATTTTCTTTTTGCTAGTAAAATGTTTGTTAATATGAAAAATGTTAGTAGTTTATAAATTATATTGTGAACTATCAAAGTTGGATCTAACCAGGTAGATTAGTTTTTTTTCTTTGTTGAACCAAATAGATTAGTTATATATGGTGATAAATAATAAATTATTTTGTGTGAGCTCTAATTAAACACGTAACCTGCTCTTACCTAAATTGTAATAGCGACCCCCATGGCCTTGGCTCAAGATTTTTTGTTCAGCATGAAATTGACATTGTATGCTCATGGGCTATATAACTCACAAAATATTGAAATAAATTTTTAATTAAAAGTCTCTAATTTTATGTGTGTGTGTTTTGTCACTAAAAGAAACAATATTTATTTACTCAAATTGATATAGTATACCACAAATAAACACAGGATCAACATAGTTAAAAATAAAAATGAAGAAGCTTTGAGTAAACTCAAATCATACAAAGCTAATATTTTTTTTTTGAACGGCAAAATATTATTAATAGACCGAGACTCGGCACAAGATGAACTGAGACCGGTATAAAAGAAGCTACAACATAAAGGTACCGTATATAGGTGGAACACCAATGACAATACTAAACCTACACTACCCTAAAGCTAATATTATAATGTGATACTATATCAATGTTTTTAAGATTGCACTATTGACGATTTAATGATCGATCAAATGTGAAATTGAAATTTAAAGTAGATATGTTAGTACCAAACGATTATTTAACTATTTTTATATAAGAACGATAGAAAGTATTGAGAAAAATATAATACAAAAAGAAGATGCACATTTGTGATTTCATAGTATGAAATGAATTAAAACCACTCTATATTTTTTTTTTTACAACGGAAAGATAAATTCTTTTTGTCAGGAATTGATCCCTTAACTTCCCCTTAATTCATACTACCTGAGCTCTTATTATTTGAGTTATCTTACGAGAACAAACTACTATATATCTAGTGAATGAAAAAGAAGAAAAAAAATTCTTAAAAAAAAAGAAAGAAAAATAAACAATTTATGTGTCTAAAACACAGTAAAATATAATAGGGTCATGTTAACATGTGCCCTAAGGGCACATTTTAAGATGCTAAAAGTAGTAAATTTTTAAAATAAAAGTCAATATTTTAACTTTTGAGAATTTTAATGTACAATTTCCAAAATAAAGTTTCCTCATTAGAATCCTTAACATGTGCCCTTAGAACACATTTTAACATTTCCCAAATATAATTTATGTGTTATTAGTATTAAAAATATAGTTAACATTTAAATATCTTTATCACATTTAGCAGCAAAATTCTGCGGATAAAAATTATTAGCATCAAATTTTAACTATGGTTAGAATATTTGGTCAAAAAAAAAAACTATGGTAGAATATTAAGTAAAGTACGAAATGAGTAATCAGTCTACAATAATGAAATTTTTCAGAAAGGAGATAGACCTTATTTGTGGGTATGGCTTAAGCGGGTCCCACAGGATGTCACCTATTTGCATTACACCTAATATAAGTTGTGGGGCCCATATAGGTGTGCTTCCTTTCTCCTTAGCAATAGCAATTTTGACAATCCCCTAACTCTTCCTCCTTGACCCCTAACCTACAGACCAAAACTTCCATTAATAATTTCATTTATTTAATATTCAATCACCTCTTTTCTCCCTTTTTTAATTTTTGTGGTTGGCTTGCTAATTTTATTTATTTTTAATTATGTTAGCTGGCTAATCTTACTTAAGACGGTGGACACCTAGTTGTATTTGTATTAGAGAAAAATATCTTAGACGAATAAGATATCCTCTTAAAAAAAGTTATCATGGTGGCACACAAATATTACTACTATTTAAATTGTTTCGTCTTTATCAAAAGTTTTTCTCTTAGTCATCAAATACTTTTCATGCCAACATCACCTGACTGATAAATGAATCTTTTAAATATAGGATTATGAATTCGATCTCTTATATGTGTCAATAAAAATATTCGTCCCATAAAAAAATAAAAACATTCAAAACTCTGTCAGGTATTCTTTAAAATTATTTTTTTAAAAATCTATTTTATGGTTAATTAATAGGATTAAGTGGAACAAAGTGTTAAGTATATTTAGATTGTGAGAAGATATTTAGGTATTCGTGATGTGAGGTTTAATTTTTTAAAAATTGAACTATGAACCTTCTCCTATTTAATTTATTTGTTCTCAAACTTTTACCGTTTAAGCTATCTTACAAAGACGATGTTGAGTTTAATTTGATGTTATTGAAAAAATGACATTAGATATTAAAAATTGATAAGTAAAATGACAATAGCCCTTAAAAATTTACATACAAAAGTGAAAGAATCATAATAACCTCTTTTCACAATGTTTGATATAATAATTTTAATTTTTTTTGTTAACCTAAAATTTACAATTTGATTAAAAAAAGAGTTAAAATTTACGAATATTTTATGAATTTTTTTTATTATCAGACAAATCAACAATGCTGCTCATTTATTAACAACAATGTCATTGTCTTTTATAAGTTGCCAAAAATTTAAGGATCATGTTGAATGTGTCTAAGGGCGCATTTTAAAATGTTAAAACTAGTTTGCATCAAAAAAAAAATGTTAAAACTAAAAGCAAATTTTTAAAATAAAAGTCAATATTTTAACTTTTAAAAAATTCATTATATAATTTTTAAGATAAAGTTTTTTCATTTAAATCACATGTATCGTTAGGGGCTTATCAAGAAAAAAAAAAGTATCGCATTTTAACATTTTCCAAAATTTATTATATACTCACGTGATTCTCTCGCTAATCCAAAAAATAAAAATGGTTCGTCAAACTAGAAAGTAGAGCTTTCAATTCTTTAGGTTAAGAAATTTAGACCTCAAAGAACTTTAAGCTAAAAGAGCCCCTTTTAAGTGAGCTCCAATTTTTATCTTCATTTTTCTGAATCAAGCTCCAAATTTATAATTAGCATAAAATTTCAAAGTTCCTTTTGATTTTTTTTTTCTCCAAAATTTATTTAGAAACAAATATTAGTCATAATATTTTCATTTTATTCTCTTAAAAAAGACCACTAAATTAATATTTGGATGATGATTTTTTTTGGTTACGGTTGATTCGAATGATGAGATTTAATTGAATATTTTTTGTAAGATTATTTTACACCGACAATATATGCAAATAAAACATGTATCTTTACCATGTATCACAAATCCAAGAAAATTTAAAAGTAAACGATAATTTATTTTTGACAATTTTATAATTATGAATAAAAATAAAAAGATGTTTTTCAAGGAGGAGGAACTAACACCTTGTTATGTTAAGTAACGACTAGATACAGTCCCTTTTTCTTTATCAAAGTAGTACTGTACAGTCTTTGTAATCTATGACCATGATGATGGATGGTCCCACAAATATATACTATAGAGGATGGAGGCTGCAAAATTGAATGTTGTATAGATGGGAAGTCCCATGATCAGCCCATCACATCCTTACATTAATATTATGAATAATATAGTTGCTATACAACATGTCCTAATAAAACCAACCCCACCAACTTCAGCCCCATTCTTATCTCCATGCAAGTCACAAACCAATGGTTTTCTTTTCAATCTGGGACATAATGACTGCTTATAATTGTTTTTGGGCATTGACAATGTCATCTGGTTGCCATGAGACTGAGAATTTCATTGCCAAAACAGCCGGATTCTGATGCAAGCTTAAGAGGAGTGTTGCCTTCTTTGTCGGCTACATGTGGATTGGCCCCCCTGTAAATGATTGAAAACTCAGCAAATTTTCCCAAGTATATATGCCAAAAAAAATCAAGCATGAAAAAGCTTATGAGATTATGCATTAGGGTAATTTCCACGAAATCAGCTCAAGTTCGATATTTCAATGCAACAGCTATAATGGTGTTGTCCTAAAGCAAATTCATGGTTAATTATAAACCTCATTAACTGGCTGAGGTTTCAATCCACTAGTGTACAACTTGCAAAAGTAAAAACACGTCGAAAAATAGCAGAATAAAATCATATAAAATAGCAACAACAAAAAATAGCATAATAAAATCATCATAAAAAATCGTTTTTCAGCATGTCCAAGTTAAGTTTTTGGTTTATGCTTCTGAGAAAGTTAGATGCACTACTATTCCAATACGTGGAAATGAAGAAAAGAATAGTGCTAAACTAATTTATCACTTTTGGTATTATATTTGGAAATTTTTTACAAAGTTATCTGCACGTACTCTAGTTTGGCATGTACGATAACGCTAAAAGTTTGACATCTTCCCCTAGTTTGCAGTGCAAATTGAAAATGCATTATCAATTAATTGATCACATAAGGTAAATTTGGGTATATAATACAATGATCGAAAATGTCTACAATACCTCACAAGAAGCACTTTTGCAGCTGCTGGCTTCCTTCTGGTCATACAGTAATGTAGTGGTGTTCGACATCTTGAATCACAAGCATTTACATCTGCCCCATGCTGTAGGAGCAGATCCACCATGCCAGCGTCACTTGTTAAGCAAGCCAGGTGAAGCACACTAGAACCCTCTTGTATGTCCTCAATCAACTGATTCTGACTTTCAGAGGAATTGTTTAAACTAAACAAAGAAGCTGCGTTGAAAGAGTTACCTGCACAGTACCTAATTATTCTTTGAGGACTTATCGGCTTTTCAACACCATTTTTTTTTCTGGAGTTCAGATAACTGCACTAGAAAGACGTACCAGAAAATGCTTCCCTACTGATGGCATTCACATCCATTTCTGACTTGACAATATGCTGGTACACTGCCTTCTTGTCATTAGCACGGATGCTTTCCAATATTTGTTGTGCTGTGGTTTTCTCTTTCCGGCAAATAAATATTTTCTCAGCATACTGCAATCAGTATAAACTATTAAGTTCTGTCTCCAGTATGTTAAACTTCCACCAAGTAATAATTCAAGAATAGACATGCTACTAAATGCTAGATTAGATAGGGATCATTAATAACAGGATAAAAGGTAAACCTATCGTAAGTTTAAATAAGAATAAGAAATAACATACAGTTACGAAATATTCAGTACAGGCATTTTTTAATCCCATTATCAAAATGGATCTGGGGTTTCAAACATAATTTTGCACTGCAAGAAAGGGGCATGATGGGATAAAATGTAGATAAATTGGCATGGTTTGGTTGGGATTTAATTTGAGATCAAGTAGTGCTCAACGAGATTTAGTACAACTCGAGACCCTCAATGGCCTTAAGTTAAAGAGAATTAAAGAGTAATCAGTAAAACTTTTCTTTTTTCTGTTTTGTACTCATGTAAGTTGTAACAACTGACTCCAGCCCATTTGGTATCAGAAACGTATTGTAGAGAGGATTCATTCTCTGTTAGATAGTTTCTTCAGTATAAATAGTACTATTTTTTCTTCATCTACTTCAGTCTATCTGGTTCCTATCAAAAGGATTCAAGCTTCCACTCATCTTTCTAAACAGGAAATGGCAAAAGAAACATAAAGTTCTCTAAGATTTACCTTTGCGTGAATGAACTTTTCCTTTACTGAATTAGAATCATCATGTTTTGGTTTTCTTGCATGAAACAGGTTGTCTTTGTTTGCCTTGGATGAACTACATTGGAAGGTGCATATTAGCATAAGTTAAAATTCCAAATTGATAATCCCATCAAGTTTTGCAATTCTTACCCAACATAGGTGTCAACATCTTCCAAATTACTCTTTGAACATAACAGCTCCTCCCAAACTGAGTTTGCAAAATTATTGCCAAGGGACTCAAACATACTTAAGACAGAGTGGTCCCAGACTTTCACATCAAGTGTCAGTGATCTTACCTGCCAAAAGTACTTTCCACCTTAGCTACAAAAGTGGAATTTAAAAGAAAGGATTTTGTTTTGGACAAAACTTAAAAACAGTTCATTACCATGTTCATACTGTTTTGCATTAAAACTACAAAGTTACTGTAAAAACTATATCACTAAGATGCATTTTAAAACTGTTTTTATGCATCTGTTTAATGAAAATAACTATTTCTCTTAGCACACAGTGAACAATGTCCAGTCCTTTTGTTTTCCCTTTTAAAAAAAATATCATTGAATTTTATAAGGGGAACAAAAAAGTAAAAGAGAAAGAAAGAAATCAACGTAGACTCCCATGTTATAAATAAATTATTAATTGGAAAAATTGCTAGTAGGGCTTGAATTTATTGGTCTTAGATGATGATCATTAATCCGGTTTTTTATGTATTTTCTTTTATATTTTGTATTTCCTGCATTGGTACTCATGCAATGATAGTAATTTCGTAGTCATACTGCAACATACATTCCTCAAGCCCTTTCCTACTAGCCCTTTGCTTAAGCTTTGATTGGTTTATTGTAGTCAAATTGTCTTCAAACTTTGCAGCCTTGGGACTAGCTAAGCTTAAAGATATAAAATGCGTCAAAATATGGTGTCTAAGACATGCACTTATATATTTTCTACTATTTATAACTTGAATGGCTACCATTATTGATCCTCATACATACATACATACATACATTGACTAGAAATAAATCACCTACAACATTGAAGGCAAAGATTAATGTGTGAACTCAAATACTTACTTTTGATATATGCACCCCAAGATTACGATGAACACCAGAGCATTCAATGCATATAAGGATACCGAGGTTTAGAGATGCCCAGTCAGGTTCAGGCTTACCACAATCAGCACATTTGTCATTCCCGCTCACCTTTCTAAGAACATCAATAGGTTTTTCATTTTTTATACTGTTTTTTTGCAACTGCATACTTTTAGATAAACGTAAGTGGTTATAAGGGGTGATATTCTTGGATCCAGACTTTACGACCTCATTGCGATCATGATCAGGAGAAGTTGGAAACAAATCACACTTGTCGGCACAGTGAGATTCACCGTATTCTGAGTCAGCTGGTGGAGGCTGTAATACAATTATTTTATAATCATAGAAATCAAAATTAGTATGGAGATCTAAAGATGCACATTAAAAAAATAAGCACATTACGTACAGATCCTAGGGCCTGTAACAAGGAGGCAATTACTCCATTTATCTTTTCCATCCACTCTATCTGGTCCACTGCATTTTCTGCCTGATTGGATTTCCTTAGTGTCACATAAGTGATAATAAAGGCCAACTACACATTGATAAATCTTAAGAATAAATACCTGCAATGTATAGTTCTTTGATGGCGAAATTATTCTGAAGCAAAATCTTAAATCCGACTGATCAGCATCAACCTTTATAGTTGACGTCAGCAGATTTACCGTATGACGTGCTACAGATTTTTCATCATGGACACCTCCATGGTAATGAGAAGAAAGCCATCGACTCAGAAGCCCAGAACCATTTTCAGTGGCACTATTCTTTCTTGGAGATAGTTGATCGCTTGCCTGAAACAGAATGCTCAGCATTTAACAAGAATGCACATCATTTTGCTTCATGTGTTAGAAGTTGAGTATAGTTGGTGACTTACATATGACACACTCCATGGTTTGCGGTAGTAATACAATACTCCTCGGCTATCAAGAACAAAATACCTTCTTTTCCAGTCACCTCTCAAATTGGAAGATCTCTTTGAAAGATATCCTTGTCGAATGATTTGAACCTAAACTTTGTGCACGAGATGAACAAATGAAATTGAACAGGACTCAATTGTTTTGGCCAGTAACAGGAGTCAAAATTGAAAAGTTGTAAAATGAAGTACTACATATCATATCAGAGAAAGAGGAAAATTTATTCTAATATACCTTTCCATTTAAGGCAGATTCCTTTATTACATCTACTACATCAGTTGACATCCTAGAAAAAGGATGCACAGAGTCTTTTGTAGGAGAGCCATTCAAGGACAGCCTACTTTCTTGGTAAACCTGTTGCTTGTATTCTTGCATTCTTTTATGAAGTAAAATCTGGTCTTTATTGAAATTTTCTTTTGATTGTTGTACATAATCCAAAACCTGCAACATAGATTGCTTAGTCAGGTATTTAGGCACTCTACCCCTTACTTCTTAGTTCTTAAAAACAAAGTTGAAAAAAAAATGGTTCACAAACTTCACAGATAGTAATGCCCACACCTAGACCAATATTGTGGCTCGCATGAAAGACTATCAGGTCTTATAGTTTTCTCATTTTAGCCACTAAATTGATCATAATTTTCAATTAATGCTACAAAATTAAATTTTAAAACAATAAGAAAAAAACAGTGTCTTTTAGAAAGGAAAGGAAATATTCCATTCAGTCAACATATTGAAAATACCAATAAAAATATCAAGCCCAAATTTTTATTATGTGCCCCTGGGGTAAACTGGTGGTTTTACATCTTGATGACTCCACCGATGGTTCAAGTTTTGAGTTTTGAAGTACGCTACACCAACAACTCTAAACGTGTTATACTAAGTTACTAACCCAATAGTCAGATGGTAGATAAACTAACTATGTTTCAGCTGCTTGACCCCATTGGTTATAATTTTTGAAAAGTCAATAGAAAATTATAGACTTTTCTGTGATAAGAACTATGTACGATCAAGCAAAAATAGAGCTAAGAGCAAAACCTCGCTAATGAAAGGTTCCATCTGATGCTGTAGCTGATATCCCTGCAAGAGAAAGAATTTCCAGATATAGCATAAGTGCAATACTACATATGGAAAAGAGCCACTTATGTGAATATACCTGTTGAAAGTATCGAAGATGGGCATCCACAATTCCAGTTACAACCTCTAAAAACTCAAATCTCTTCTTGACCTCAATGTTATTAAGAGAACCAACCTAGATCATGAAATATGTTATGCAGTTAAGACCTAATGAATTACATATTTTATTCAGAGGAGAATATCCTATGCAAATTAATATACCAGACTGAAACGGGCTTCCTCAAACGACGTTCTTGCATTCTTCAATTCCTGGAACATCTCTTTACCAAATTAGATTCAAAAGGATCACAGTAACTCAAACAAGCTATTGAATCAACTTGATGAATACAAAATTACAAAATAAAGGTACTGGAAATACCTCTTCTACGACAGTGGCAATGTCGATCTTGGTGCTTTTTCTCAGTGACATAAACTTTTCACGTGCCTGCATCACAAAACCCACATTGCTTGTGTTATAATAAAGAAATATGTGGGTGACCTTTCAGCCGCAGTGCAGCACTGTACTACACAAAAAAACACGTGCATCATACATACTCCTTCAAAAGTACTGTAAACTCAAAGAAGTAAGTCACCAATTAAAATAGTAGCAAATCCATGAATTGTGTGAGCAGTTGATTATAGCATAAAAGAAAAATGTAAGTACATCAAAATCGGTTTCTGATTCAGCAAACAATACAGCTCAAACCAAACACGTATAACAGAAGGAAAGTAAATCTATGGATGCAGAGTTCACCACCCTCTGCAATATTTTCATAATGAGAAGTACCTGGTCATATGCAAGGGAAGCTTTATCAAAACGCTTACGAGCTTCCTGCAAGCATTGCTTGAAGTGTTAAATACAATTGAAATAACTTATCCAATACCAAGCGTTGTACAATAACAACTTGAGAGAAGAAGGGAAAGAATCAAACTTCTTTATCATTGCTTATCATAAAGTATGACACCTTCACATTACATAGGCTTAATGTATAAGAACAAACACTGCTAAGTATAAAGTATGAACATTAAAAAAAATCTATAAGTATACCTTGACTTCATTGATGTCAATACTGACAATCTTTCGTAACCGGTCATCAATCATGTGCTCTACCTAAGAAGCCATATTAAGTATAGTCAGCATAGCGATATTAATTAGAACAATTGCCTCTAATTTATTGAGCGAAAAAATCACAACCAGCATCAATGGACAAATCAAACTCCCCTAGAAGTTCAAGATGTATAAGTTAAAATGGTGGAAAGCCACCAGTTTCACCAATGTTTAAGTGTGTATCTTGCTTGGTCAAAATCATCAAAATCTACAAACAAAATTGTACCAGGACAGAGGCTACACAAAGACGCTATTTATCAAGTAATACTTACAATATATATATAATCATAACTTGTTATTCTTTGTCCAGGAATAAGTACAGCAAAGAGGAACGTGTTTACAAACAACAAGATGGTTGGATCAAAAAGGAGTTGCTATAATAGAACTTTTATCATGTATAATATAAAATAAACCATTAAAAAAAGAATACACTGCTGAAAAACAAGAAAGACAATGGCAGCAAGAGTTAATAATTACCTGTGACCTAAAAAGATCCTTGTATGTACAGATTTCTCTCAAAGCAAAGGTAAATTTGTTCATTACAGGTCCTAGGAATACCCAAAACGAAATTTATTAAAACCAACAGCAAAGATAAAAGTTTATTTAATGGACTTAATGCAGTATTATGTATATTCAACAAGCACCAAAGTTGAAGAAAGCACAGACAAAGAGTAAACAGACAGAACAGAATATGCTTTACATCTGAAGCATTTTCAACCATATTTCCAGGGGATTTTGGCAACTCAGTTGATGGTTTTATAGTATGGTACACGGCATGGGATAAACCTCTAGCAACAATATGCCTAATTACACCCATCCTGGTGATCATGTCAATTCAAGCATTATATAGCCTGTGATAATCTTCATATAGGCATGTTTCCAGTTATTGCTTCTTACCAAGCATACTAGGATGAAAGTCATTATTATTCTTTATAAGACATTATGACTTATATTACTTACCTCCCAAAGCAAGGAAATGAGGATCATTATGCCCTCCTCCAAAACTTTCAAGAGAATTTACAAATGCGATGTCCCCAACATGTGCCTCTTCAAGCCCTTCCCTAAAAATTGTCAAAAGTACCAAGCATATGAGAAATTTTTAAGAACACAAAGATTTAGGCTATTTAATTTGCCATAGTGATCAAACATAATCCTTGATTCATGATACTAATTGTTATGGTATTTTCAATGTGTGTGTGTGTAGTATCATGATGAACATTTTTATCCCATAAGAGCCTTTACAGATGCACACACAAAAAAATAGCTTTCTTCCTATCTACTCCTATTCTGTTTTTTGATATAATTGTTAACTTAAGACCTTATGTACCCAACCCTGATCAAATATTTTTTCTCTTCCATTCAAAATTAAAAAAACATTCAAATTCAAAGACTCTTTACAAGCGCTTCTAGATCCACATGACATCAGCAAAACCATGAAGCAATTAGTACAGCTAGAATCTTTTCAATTACTTGGCAGTTGCCACATTTGTAAGAGTCTGCATTCACTCAAGGCCCACTTTCTTCCTTATTTTTGTCACTTGGTCAAGAAATCAATTCACTAACAAGAATCATCGTGTTGTTTATAATCATTCAATGAAGGAATGAAAAGGAAAAAAAATATTATGCAATTCCAACAATATCCTTTAAAATTGTTTAGTTATATTATATACCATGAAGCACCAACCCATACACAAACACCAAACACACTGATACCGTGAGGATCTAGTTAAAACGGCTAAAAATTTGAAAAAAAGGAAGCGATTGAATGTAACTATACGGTGAGAATCTAGTATTCCTCAAATAACAGTTATTGACTTATTGTGATTTGTGAGAACAATCTTATATGAAACTGAACTAATTAAGTGGTAACTAATTGAATATAAAAAAGTGTAATTAACAGTGCAAAATTCAAATTAGAAATGAAATGAATATGATGAAAACATACATATATTTTCGACATCCTTTGTAGAATTTGCCGCTTCTAAGGCGTAACGATTCTGTACTTTCCTCCAAGCATTGGAGCTGCATAAACAATCATACAATTTCATGATTATATAAATTAAGCAACCTAACTAGTTTATCGCATCCTCAACATTTTATTCCACAATGAATACAAATTACAAAATATAGATGAATAAACATAATCAATAACGAGATGAAGAATCTGCGTAGAAAAACGGTACCGTATTGTAAAATGAAGAGAAAAGTGATAAGAAGGAAAGAGAAGAAGATGAGGAAGAACCTGTTGACGGAACATTGGAGTGTCATCGAGATTTGGGAAAAGCATTTTGGAATGAAATTAAGAAAGTCAAAGTTATGATTGTTCTTCTGTTTAGCAGAGAAAGAAATCGGTATATGTATCTATTCGATTCTATTCTAACTAACGGTTGTTACAAAAATGAAGGGAAGAAGAAACATGAGAGAGAGAGAGAGAGAGAGAGAGAGAGAGAGAGTGTTGAATGAATGAATATTGGTATTTGGAGAGAGGAAAGAGTTGGGAATGAAGAAGAAAGAAAGGCGAGACGGTTAGCGCTCTGATTGCGATATTTCATGTCCATCGCACACACAAATTTTTACCCGCCTTTTCCCGTTCTTCTCTTTCTATACGTGTCGATTTCATTTCAATATTTTTGATTTTTGGTTAACATGTAGTCAAATTTTGAATTTATTTATAAAGTAATTTTTTTCCACCCTCGGAGGTCTAGTAATCCAGAGTTTAGAATTTGATGCTTCTTACATCAAATGGTTTCAGTCATCTCTCAAACACATTTTGTAGGGATGGAACCGTAATTCTCCAGAAGTAATTTAATACTTACTTACACTCGCATATTTTTCTCTTTTTTGGATAAACAAAAAAGATATCTATTTGTTCAAATATTTTACATTCACATATTTTGAAATGTAAAGAAGTAGAGTATTTGAAGTTCAACTTCGAAACTCCAATAATATTTTTTTATGAAATTTTGCTTTTTAAAAGCTTATTACCTCGCATTGTATGATAGGAAATTTTTTATTGTTTGATAACATCTTACTTGAGTTAATATTAATTAGACAATTTTTTAATGCTATTTCATGTTTATAAGATAGTACAACTTGCTAATTTAGTCAAACACTATAAATTTTAATCCGATAGTTAACTTATCAGCTATTTTTTTTATCAAACAAAGTCTATGTTTCCCCCACATAATTCACAAAATTAAAAAAGTTAATTATTGTATTTTCTTTTTGGGGTCAGGTAGTCATTAATTCATTATTGTATTTAATTTATAGATAATTGATATTATTTTTACAATTTTATTCTTTAAAAGACATAATTAGTTAACATTTTCACTGGAGTATTTATTATAAATTGCAAAAAATATTTAACTATAATATTAACCAAATATATTACTCCCTCCGTCCCAAAATGTAAGCAAATTTGACTTTTTAGGTACATTTGACTATTGATGTATTTGGTCTATAATATGAGCTAGATACATCAATAGTCAAATGCACCTAAAATGTCAAATTTGCTTACATTTTGGGACGGAGGGAGTACTTATAATGGTTAGAGGAGAGAGTAAATATGATATAGTACTATATTTAGGCAGGCAGGTGTGATCGAGAAATTCCTCTTGTCTGCTTTTTTATGCTGGGAACCAAAACCAATTAACAATAAATGTTACGTCCCCAACATCTTGTATACATTTAACTGGGTAAGTTTAGCTTCTTCAAAAAAAACATCTTGTATACATTCATTCATAGTTCCAAACTGCTAGTCTACACTGCTTGAACTTAATAGGTTGTAGCAGATACGAAAACAGAGGAAGAGAAGAAGAAAATAAAGTTTCTCAAGACAAGAGATTACAAAAACGCATCAGAATACATTCATCATATTCCATTTAAATTATTAGCTTCATTTTCCCTTCAATTAGAGGAATAGAATTAAAATGGTTGTATACTCTTCATTTCTTCATAAAAATATCCAAAGCATTGAATAGTAGTAACTTTAAGATTTCATTTCACTCCTCTATAATTCATCAAATTACTTTTTACTACATTATTCATTAGATAACCAAATACACCCTTAATATTCCACCAATGAAAGATTAAGAATTAAGAAATCGGAAGAATGCCTACAACAAATGGCAAATAC
Organism: Trifolium dubium; assembly: GCA_951804385.1. Taxonomy (NCBI): domain Eukaryota; kingdom Viridiplantae; phylum Streptophyta; class Magnoliopsida; order Fabales; family Fabaceae; genus Trifolium; species Trifolium dubium. The sequence continues at coordinate 3,337,876 of OX638071.1, forward strand.
ATTACATGATTAACCTGCAAAGTTTTTCTCACCAATTTCTAGCCCAATTGAAAAAGATAATTGCATATTGAACCCATGTTATCCCTCATCAATCTAAAACATACAAGCCTTTACGAGATCATGTGATGAATATATAAAGGCAACTCATAATCAAGATTCAAAACAGATGACCAAATACAATTTATGTAACTATATTGTACTTACGGAAAGAAAGAAACAGTTTTTTTTTGTTTTTGTAAATTACAACATCAGCTAACTTTTATTTTTTAAACAAATCCCGATCTAGTTAATTTTTGTAACAAAAACAAAATCGGTGACCAAATACAATCTATCCGCTGTAAATTTCCAAATGTATAGACCATTCAAAATTTGTATATCATCTCATAATTCAAAACAATTTTCAATGAAGGAACACTCACCTGATCAGTTTTCTAGAAATTTTCATTTTAAATAACCAAAACACTGAATCAAATATACTCATCCAAATATTCTACTAATAAAGCCGCCCTTTGCTCTTTTGTCTTTCATCCTATTTTCAATAGATGGGAATTCGATAGTGTTATACGCCAGATCCAGCACAATAGGGTTACGGGCAATTGCCTGGAAAGCTGGTGGAAAGGGTGCAATGCGGGGTGCAGATTTCACATTTGAATCACCCACAGCAGACTCATAGACATCAAGTTTCTCCAATAGGAACTTATCCGACTGAAACAGGTAGGAATTCATGTCAGACAGTCAGACTATATCCATAAATGTTCTAGCAAATACTATTATGGTCTACAGAGATAAGACAAATTGAGCAGTAAAAAGTCACAACTTCCTATATGACATGCTAATGTAACACTACACATGAGAAGTAGAAACATATGTACCCGCTCAGCTCCAGTCAATGATATATTGGAGATCCCTTCAGAGATATTCTCTTGAGTCCTCTTCTCTTCCATGATCCCCAATGCATGTTCTATACAACTGTTGGAACGGCATTCATTGCACAAGACCTCTAATTCTTTTATCATAGTCTGCCAAGCCGAAGAGGAAAAGAAATACAAATCAGAAGAAAATACAATAGCAATCAAATCAAATGAGGTGTCATATGATTTATGAATTAGTAAAATACAAATCTGAAACAACTATCATTTACACAACATAAGTTTCACGCATATGCTCAATTTAGAAGATTATAATAAAATAAGAAATAAAGTGAAGGAATTAACTTCCATATCTTGAAAATGAAAACACTGACAATCCTAAAGTTCTTGGTGTGGAATTAGTAACAGGATACTAGTACTATGATCTCATCTGATCTGTCTAGCCCAATAGATTACCATATTTGGATCTAGCTTGGTTGGAGGCCATTGTAATATAAAAGGCCTTTGTTTAGTTTTTTCCATGTCATGGAAGTTAGAATGGAATATGAAACAATAGACCAAAATCGTCCTTTGAAAAATTCTCACAACACAGATAATCGTGTCGGCATCTGATCTTAAAAATAAACTAAAATTACCTTATTATTGCCATCTAAGGTTTGAAGCTTTCTTAAGGCATCTTCAGCTAAACTGCGAGCACGACAGTACAAAGCATATGCTTCAGCCCTCTTTCCAGCCACACTGTATGACTTTGCAACATAAAAGCACCTGCACATAAGTCATAAGCATGTACACCTTTAGTTTAGGTGGCAACATCTCTTTAAAGATGTGGTTGTACTTCCAGCACCACAGTAACCACCACCTACTACTCAATTTCCCCTTCCTCGGGGACGTATGAAATGGGACAAAAACATAATCTTGCTTTCAAAAAAAATCAAGGCATTAACCAAACAATGAAGAAATATTTGCATATGTTGCAGTTAATTGATAAGTAAACCACTTTAACATTTATTCCCAAGTATATTCATCGGATAAGAGATGACAAACTGGGTTTGACCTTTAGGTACTACTAGGTTCCTCTATAATAAACATCTGTTAAAAGATAACAATAAAAAAAACTATAAATGAGGGAACTCAAACTGTCTGTAAATAAATATCTATGACATGTTGTGATTAAATTTCCTTGTGAATAAATATCTATGACATGTTGAGAAAAGGCTGAAAATAACATGGTTGTGCATGTACAAGTGAATTAAGGAAGCAAACCTTTCTGCTCGAAAAGCCAAAGTTTTGCATGAACACTCTTCAGCAAAGCTAACTTCTTCTGACTTTTGGTCCCTTCCAGAACTGACTAAATCAGATAGATCAGATGTATTCTGCAGAACAAATTATCCATACAAATTGTCATTCCATTTGAGGAGCTAACGTTTAAGGAAAAAAAACAGCAGCGGCTTAGAGGATCTTTACACAGAAATGTGTTCAATTAATGCCAGTTTACAAACAAAACACAGATATCAACCTGTAGCAAGAGATCATATAAGCGAACAAGCTCTTCAGGTTTGGTGACTTTTTCATTTTTATCATCATTACGCTTTGTAAGTTTACTTTTTGCAACTTTGACCAACAAGAGGTTGCGCTCAATGGTTCTTTCTCCTAAGACAGCACTGACAGCCTTATCGAGACCATTCAAATCATCTTTCACACTTTCTGCACTTCCGGCAGTAGCCTAAAATGCACAAAATAATAAAAATGGATAAAGCAAACCGGGTTATTACACATAATTTTAACGGCAAAAGGCATAAATAACTTATTTCTTAACAAGTAAAGATTTTGTTATTAATTCATGATTAAAAAGCAATAAGTCAAGGAAATTCCAATACCAAATCAGCCCGAATAAAGCCTCTAGCATCATGGTACGCGGAAAAGATTTTGTCAAAAATAACCAGTCTTTTGTCTGCTGAAATATTTTCTGCCAAGGGACCGTGTATATCTTTCTCCAGCTCCTGGGCTGATAGAATTATTCAGATAGAAACATTACTTCATATAGTTAAATAAAGCTGAATTATATTGAAAAGAAAAGTCACCATATCTTAAAACATATGCTAAATTGCACAACCAAATGCAATTTTAAAAGGAAAAAATTGTTGTGTGATTCATGAGTCACAAACAACAGAAGAGACTGCATTTTGCATGTATAAATAAAAGTGATGCCAACAATTCCTCTGTTGATACTACATAGCATGTCTGAATTTATAAATATACTTTCATGAAACATATTAAAAAATAATGTATACATTTGTTGCAAGAAACTCCACTTCCAATAAACTTTTGACAATGTAAATTGAAACCCAAGAAAATAAATTGCAACGAGTTCAAGCGTTAGGTTCTAAAAAATTTGTAGTTTTCTTTGGCTCTGACATCCACATGAGTTCATAATTTCAAACGATATTAACAAATATATTCGGTGAATGCTTATACTTTTTACAGTTTCCAAGTAACGATGTTATGGATGTTAACCAAGGTACACAAATCAGAAGTAATATCAACTAGTCAAGGGATCAGATAATTAAATTTTCACTGGTCAAACTATATTACCCCAAGGGGAAAGGCGAAATACTAAATTATCACGGCAAATGCTATCTAACTTAGGAACATTTGCAACCAATTTTGTCACAGCATGTACATGAAAGAAAGCGAAAGAAAAAGATTCCAAAACAGACATGCCATTTTGCAGAGTGGGCAAAAGAGACCATTAGGTGGTTAAAAATAGACATGGGGCAAAGATGTGGTTAAGTCCATCTTTTTTAAGTTTGATCAAAAGATAATTTATGTTCAATTTACTAGCTATCTAAATTTAATGACAAAGAAGGTACCAACCTTTCAAAATGGCAACCCTTGTTTTGGCATTCGATATTGGAAATCTATGGCCAAGCCAATGGAATTCTGTCATGGAAGCAGCTTGTTGAGATCTTGCCTCAGCCATGGCAGCCTGGTACAAACACCGAGTTATCTTTCAAAATAACAAGCAATTGATTCAAGTAACAAGCATTGATAAAGACTCTTACATGGAAAAATGTAAGACATTATACTTAAAAACAATAGCTAATGTGACTACTGCACACAATACTTTTAAGGACGTGATGCATATGCGGAATTACACAACTCTCTACAAGGGCCGCAGTGCAGGGGGGCAGAATAATATGTATTATCGGATTAACAATATTGGCAAAACAGAAGGAACCGAGCACCATGATGAATCCGTTTTTCTATAGGTTTTGAAACATTAGGAGTTTGACTATGAAAATAGGCTATTCGAGGGTTTATTCACATTAAAAAGATAATCTTATGTGTGCATGATTGTGTCCTCCCTGTTGATTCATGAAATTGAAATTCCACCTCAACACAACAAATTCTCAAAAGAAATATTTGAATAAACTGATTTGCAAATATATGCATATCACATTACTTGTTTTCCCTTTAGTCAAATAATTTAAACAAATGATATCAGTACCAACCTCTAGTTTAGCTTTAAAAAGGTCTAATGCAGGTCCTTCCATATCCCCGATGTTTAATAGTTCAGAGGCTTGTAGATTTGACTGGCCAATTTTGTGAAGGCAGTATCTGATACTGGGCTCTAGCTCCTCAACCCGCTCACGACACAAAACTTGGTTATCCAGATCTCCATATTTGCCTAATTCCTCATATACAGCCCTATTAAATATGATCATGGTTAAAAACTCAAGCAAGGTGAGAAAATAACCGAAGAATCACAAGATAGGATGCTAGGTTACTCGTTAAGCTTGTTCCTTTTTTTTTCTTCCAAAAGATAATTATTTCATCTTCTTTTTAAGGCAGTAAGTATATATCAAGGAGACATAGTATGTGTACCTAGCACTTTTAAAGTGCTTTAAAGCCACGTCCCAGTTCTGATCTTGCTCAAACAACAAACTCCCTTTCATATATGATTCGTAAGCCTGAAAATCAGTGAACAAACGAAAGGTAAAGCATTTTCTTTCTTCATCAGACATAGCAAAAGCAAAATACTGCCTAGCATATATTAAAAAAAAAACAAAAGGAGTAAATTATCAAAGCATTTGCAATTTAAAAACTAAGGACTCCTAAAATTGATAAATAATTGTTAAAAACAACAGAATAGAATTATACATATTATCTTGGAACCAACCATTATAAATAATACTGAACCTTGATGGGAAAAATACATTTCTTTCCTAGAGATTGCAGTAGGTTTAAATATGGTTTCCAAAACGTCCTATTTTGTGCTATAAATCTGTGCATAATCCTAAAAGTAAGAGGCAAAAACAATTCCAATTTGAAATCAAAGTTTTGAAGTAAAATATATGAGTAAAACCTATCATTTTCCTTATTTATTCCAAAATAATAAACTCTAAAAGGGCTTAAAATAGAAAAAGGAAAAAAAAATGATTCTGTATATTACAAGAACTAAAGACATTTGAAATACTAATTCATCTTCTGTGGTTGAAAAAAGACTACCGAAAAGAGGGATGGGAAATATAATGCAAGAAAAAAAATTAAAAATACAGCATTAATTAACAACAAATCGCCAGGGGCCTTTGTTGCAAGACGTATTATTAAAAGATTCACCTCAGCTTCCAAAGATGTCCTAGAATCTGCCTTGATTGCACACAATTGTGAAAACGAAGAAGCCCATTTTACCGCCTTCCGCAACCTACCAATAAGATAGATACGTTGAGATGCATTTGGTCCATTCGGAAGCTGCCTTTTCTCCATGGCATGACTCCAAGCTCTCTCTGCTGAATAGAGAATCACATGAAGAAACCTGAATTGAAAAGTAAACTCCAGTGTTAAACGTGTATAGATAACTTGAAAAGTTGCCAGAGAGATGAATTTTTTTTCAATTCCAAAATATAGTAAATCATTTTTTATAAAAGGCAAAAGAAGCAAATCAAGGCCTAAATGATAGTTACATGTTAAGGCAAGGAGGATTTCAGATTTATATAAGTCATAATAACATGCATGAAATATGCATGATAGACTACCAACAATGCCAGAATGGGGAAAATTATTACTCAACAAATAAAAGATGTAACAACTACCAATAAATAAGCTTAAACTCTTCACATAAAACTTGGCCTACCAATGCTTATCACACAGAAACCAGAATCAGGATGTTCATTGGGAAATGGGTAAAGGAAAAAGAATGTGAAAGGCAAAGAACCTTAGGGAGGGTTATATTTATAGAAACCAGAATCCACACATCACAACAAATCAGAAAGACACTTGCTTAACAGAAGAATGATATTCCTTCTGCGATATAGATAGACTTCGACAGAAAGCTCTTGCTCCCCATCCATAACAGTGCAACTGGTCTTCCAAAATATATTCCACTCCTACATAATTTAACCTATTTGACAACTGCAACTACACAGCTCAGAAAACACCTTCCACCTTTCTTTCTCTTGTCGCAGCTCACTTAACTCTCAACTCTCCCTTTATTTTTTCCTAGTGTAGACTTTCAAGAATCAAGATTTTAGGTCCAGGTGACAAATGGTGAACCATATTCCCTCTTGGCCCAATGACTCATTCTGGTCCCTAACATTTGGAAGCTGAAAAATGATGAATCATTTTTATCGGCCCATTGTAGGTGCATTGCAGTACGCATCTGTTGCCAGACTGGGCGTTGGTTTGAAAGTAATAAGCAGTGCCAAAACTGACTAACATATTGTTAGATCATTCGACGGATTAATATCATAAAAAATTCAGCATTTTTCAGTATTCTAATTTCTATGTAAGTATATCATCACTGTTATTCTTAAGTGAAGCCAGAAATAATTTGATAGTAACAAAGATAAGCCTAACAGCAAATTTAAAACAATCATTCTTTCGAATATTATTTCCTTCAATAACACAATTTCAAACTAATTCAACTACAAAAGTTCCAGAAATTGTATCAGATAAGAGAGATAGAGTAAGCAAAGCATACCTTACTTCAGTGACATTGGACTCAGTCAAGGTTCTTTTCGCATATTTGCCACGACCGTGGGTAAACTTCAAAGATTTATACAACCTCCTCAATCGAGCTGTGCAATACCTCCTGCAGTGTTGAGGGAAAAAGTACATCTATTACTAATCTATAGAAATTTGAACATATATCAGAAATCACGTTAATTTAATGGTTAATCCATAATGCCAGAAGACTTGATGTCTTGAATGGTTAATCCACATTATAAACTACACATCCAGTTATCAACAGTGAAAATACATACCTATAGCGAGTGTAATCTCCATGGCGCAAACCATGCTGCATTTGTGCGGATTTTAAGAGCTGCAGCACTGTAAAATTTTAAAATTAAAACGTTAAATTACAGCAATCGTCAAAATTTCATCACTGACTGATGAATCCTCTTTCAACAGTAAACGAAATGGCATCATAGAAATGAAGGAAAATACAAACCATTAATAGAGAATTTCGGAACTATCTGATCAGGATTCGTTGATTTTGGATCATCGACTTCCATAGCTGATAATTGGTTCTCTTTTCCCATCAAGTCTTCATTAGTTCAAAACATTCACACAATCATTCAACCAAACAAAAATCAAATTAGATCTAGCATTAGATATCGATACGTGCATTTCGTATATGAGAAAATAAAATTGAAGCTTCATTTCAAAAGCAACCACGACAATGCAACAGATCTGACGGTTCCAATTCGTAATTTTCGCATGCAAACCCGAACCAATGGTTTCGATCGCACCGATTTAGCGTTCAATCGCTGAATCGCGGTACAGAGTGAGTTTATGATACGACGCAATTCTCTGATGCGTTATTGCATTTTGCAGTGGCCGCAAGCTATTGCGGCGGCGAAGTGCGATGGAAATGCATCCTCACGCGCGCTACAGGAGAGTGGAGTGAATACCTGGACGAGTTTCTCACTGTTTCTGGATGCCGACGAGCAACTCCGATGCGTTTTCCGGCCAGTTGAGTTCAATTCGACTCCGAGCTGTGTTCTGGGTTCTGATAAAGGGCAAAGCTGAGTTTTCTTGTGTTAGGGTTTTAATTGTTAAAATGCGTTTAATTAATTATTTTTTGTCAATATCATTTCTTTGTGTTTTTTTTTTTGGTAATTTACATTTATCTCTCGTATTTTTTGACGTGGCTCTCTGCCTTTGGCTATTGATGAGAAAATGATGTTAGAAAATAAAATAGAAGAGGCAAAATTGTAAGAAAGAAATATAATAATAATAATAATACAATAATAAAAACTTAATAAATCACCTAACCAAAAAAAAAAACTTAATAAATCAAAATTTATCAACAAAATAATAATAAATAGATAGTAATATATTTCTGACAAAATAAAATTATAGTATTGTTTGTTTGTTTTATAAAAAGTTTTTTTTTGGAAGAATGAAAAAGAAAGAGCAAATATGAAAAATATACATATCTTTGAATTTTAAAATATTGTCTTCTCTCATTTTTTTTATAGTAAGCTATTTCAGTAAAATAAGTATAATTTTTCTTATCTCATAATGTTCGATCTTTTTACTTGCTAAATCATCGAAACACTTCAGTTTTTATCGGAGATTTGTGATTTTTTACTACCACTATGGTTTTTTTTTGGCAAAGGGTCTTTTAATGCTAGAAGTGAATTGATTAATGGAGGAGTTTTTTTTGTCGTTTTCAACAAAATCCTTAAAAATAATATCACTCCTATAGTATATTTCTTCTCGCATTTGTTCCTTTATAATGGTTAATAAGGTGTTTATCCTGCACTCATCTACTATGAAGTCCCGATACTCCAAAATTGATCAAGTATCGTGTCAGATACCGATACGCGTCAGATACTTCCCGATACTTCCTTATACGTATCGGGGAAGTATCCAATTATTAAATTAAATAAAAAAAGTCGACACTTCTATGATACTTGTTAGATACTTCCCGATGCGTATCAGAGAAGTATCCAGTGTTTATATTTTAACCATTTTTTGAAAATAAATAAAATGGATTCAAAAGAACTAATGATTTGGTTAATGTGCATACAAATTTTCAACTTTTGTCAGAGAAAGATGAAGGATATATGAAAGGAGCGACAAAATTATAGATCATTAGTAGAGATGCGCATGACTCGCTTTTTGAATAGTATTTAAAATATATAATTTACTTGTTTTGTAATTTTAATAATGTAAAATTTCTTTATTATCAATTTTAGTTATGTTTTATATATTTTACATTTATATATTTAATTTTTTATTGAAGTATCCTAGCCGTATCGTATCTTAAATTTTAAAATTTTCTCGTATCGTGTCCGTATCGTATCAAGTATCAGGGCTTCATAGCTCATCTATAACGATGGCAAGGTTAGGGTGCCTTTGTTTAAACTTAAAAAAATAAAAAATTGTTTTGAAAAGTATTTTGAGATTTCTTTTTAGAAATGTTTAAAAAAGTTTAAAATTACTTTTTGTTTGTCTAATATTATAAAAAAAAAATTCTAAAATTTGAAGCTCCTACTTAGGTTTTTTAGTTTAAAAAACATTTCTAGAAAAGCTATTAAAAATAACTTTTTATTTTGATGTTAAAAATGACTTTTTTTAAATTTATAACAAACACAACTAAAATAATATTTTTTTAAAAAAAACTAAAACAAATGCACCTGCTTAACTAAACATGAATTATCTAAAAAAAAATAGTTTTATTATTTTTTACACTGCTACTTTATATTTATCGTTACCGTTAAAGCGGATATTGTCACTAATTTTAGTAATATCATTGTATGCCGCTAATCCCTTGTAGTATTTAATAAAAAGGTTTTTGCAGGATAACTCAAGTGATAAGAGCCGAGTGACATGAGTTTCGGTAGAGGAAATTTTAGGATTAAATTTTGGTGAGAGCAATTTATTTTTCCAATGTTAAAAAAACAAAAAGAAAATGCATTAAATATCACTGTAATATTATTTTTTTCTCTATCAATTTTTTTATTTTTTTCTCTATCAAACTTCAAACATATAATAGCAAACTTCAAACACTTTATATAAATAGTCATGAGTTCATTTTTTTAGCTCTTGCTTATGGAAGAATATCTAATGTCAAGCAATAAGTTGAACTCAAAGATTAAAAGTAATAATTTTTCGAGTTTACATTATCAAATCTATAAAAATAACATTATCAAAAGAATAAAATAAAAAATGTAACAAAAAAATCAAATTAGTATAAAGTTGTTTCCGCAGTTAAAAGTCTGATCCAACAAGTTTGAAAAGTAGGACCCACGAGAATCAAGGAAAGGCATGGAAGTTGGAATGCTATCTTATCCTTCACTGGATAACAAACAACAACACTTCAAACCAAATCTATACTCTCACTCACTCTGAATCAAAATGGCGTTCTCATCGTCCTTATGGTCTTCTCTCTTCATTCCAAATCCCAACAAAACTAACCGTTTCAATACATTTTCTCCATCTCCCTCTCCCGCCAATCATAAACTCTCAACCACATTCGCCATCCCTCCACTCTCAACCGCAACAGCCGCCGACGTTTCCGGCGCAATCGACGGCACAACAATCGCCGTAGTAAGCGGCGGCTTCGTTGCTGGCCTGACCGCACTACTTTCCCTTACTGACCCCGAGAGACGGCGGCGTGAACAAGCGGAGGAAGTTGGCGGTGACGATAAAGAAGTTGTAAAGGAGTATTTCAACAATAACGGTTTTCAACGGTGGAAGAAAATCTACGGTGATACTGATGATGTAAATAGAGTTCAACGGGATATTAGGTTGGGGCATTCCAAGACTGTTGAGAATGCTTTGCAGATGCTGAAAGAAGAAGGTTCACTTCACGGTGTTACTGTTTGTGATGCTGGTTGTGGTACCGGTTCTCTCTCGATTCCTTTGGCTAAGGAAGGTTCTGTTGTTTGCGCCAGTGATATATCTGCTGCTATGGTCGCTGAAGCTGAGAAACAGGTTGCTTAATTTACTATTTTGAAATTTCTGATTTGTGATTGGAGAAAGAAAAAGTGTTTATACTTTATTGCCCCGTGAGCTTAGCTCAGTTGTCAGGGACATCACATTTTATATGTAGGGGTCGGGTTTCTTGTAGTGGAATTTTTAGCCATTAGGTTGCTTGACAAAAAAAAAAAAGAAGAACAAGGCTGGATGGGGTATCTAAAATTGTACAAAACGAAAGTCAAATTCATTAAAAAATCTGTTTATCAAAAGCATATCCAAGCACAAACTGATATGTTAAGTGTGTTTTTTTCACTTTGCAGGCGAAAGAACAACTCGAGTCATCTGCAATGCCGAAGTTTGTGGTGAGTGATTTAGAAAGTTTGGATGGATTGTACGATACAGTGGTGTGCCTCGATGTTATGATTCATTACCCTCAGAGTAAAGCGGATGGGATGATTGCACACCTTGCTTCCTTGGCAGAAAAGCGATTGATTCTGAGCTTTGCACCTAAGACATTTTATTATGATGCACTTAAGAGGATCGGAGAGTTGTTCCCTGGGCCTTCCAAGGCAACCAGGGCATATCTTCATTCTGAAGCAGATGTTGAAAGGGCGTTGCGCAAGGTTGGGTGGACAATAAAGAAGAGAGGCTTAATTGGTACTCAATTTTACTTTGCCAAGCTTATTGAAGCTGTTCCTATGTAGGAAGGCCAGATGATTCAGAGGTAAGTTTTGCATCATTAGAGGAAATTCCCAATGTATATTGTAAGCCATTTTTTTGTGCTTTTGTATGCTATGTTATCCTATGATTCTCTTGATATGTATATCTTATTCCTTCTTAGTGTAAACAATACGCTGATGTATTTTTTTTTTTTTTTTTGCAATGGAAGGAATATCAAATATGAAACTAGATGTCAGTTGGTGCATTGATTTAATTTTATCTTGCTACTCTCTTTGGGTGATGATTTTTCTTCTTTTTATTATCATTGTTTATCCAAAAAAATTTAAGGTGTTTTCACATTTCTGGAATGCATGACACATTAGAGAAGTATTATAATCATTATTTGAACATCAATTTGAGGCACACCTAAATCATACAACTTTTTAAATGGTTAACGCAGTTCACACTCGTGTGGTGAACGTTGTTCAATGAGTGGTTGATAATGATAGGTACATCAAGATTAAACAATTCATTAACCATGAAGTAAGCATTATTAACCACAATTCATGTATTCAAATTACTAGTAGATTTGAATTTTGAACACATGAAAATTGTGGTTTATCACGTTCAAATTTGTGGTTAATAATGTTCAATAGATAGTTAATGAGTTGTGGCATTTGATATATCTATTAACCAAATTTAACACTTCATGAACTATGTGTGTGAAATTCTGTGAATTGCTTTAACAATTTAAGAAGTTCCAAATTTTGGTATCTCAAGTTAATTTTCAAATAGCATTTCTGAAAAAAGAACAGAGGATATGCAAGCTGGATCTAGAATTGAAAGAATAAACATAAGAACAAATGTATATGAAGCGAATTTTTCACCAAAATGAAACGATATCCGGCAAAAAAACTACTTAAAAGGAATAGTTGATAATAAAAACTCAAGTGCCAAGTTTAAGTGATTAAAAGATCCTTGTCCGCGGATACTATGTCTGATTGCCCTACATCTTGTCTGCTATTTTTGTGAGAGCATCAGTAAGCCTTCCAAGGGCTGAAACTAAGCTGTCTGTTTGCTGCTTCTGCTGGTCTCTGGCCAATTGGGAATTTATGTTCTGAGCTCCAAGATGGGCTTTCAGTATGTTACTATTCCTTCTTAGCACTTTGATTAAATCTTCACTAAAATCTGTGGTCTCTTCAGAATCACCTGGGGATATTCGCTTTCTTTTGAACCCCTCATTGAACAAAGCTTCTCTCTGACACCCTGAATCAATATATTTCTGATGAGATTGGCAGAAAAGGGGACAAAATGGATGGCACCAAATAAAACCAATAACACTCAATCTGAAAACACACCTAGATTATGTTTCATTTTTAATTGTACATGAATCAGGTCTCGATGGATGCATACAAATATCTCCTTGTTTATTTGGTGGGGGGTAACAAGAGGAGGATGTGTTTTAAAAATAGGCTAACAAGAATTATATATTGTAAAAAAAGTGCATGATTTGTTATATCACAGGTCAAACTGAACAATTTAAACAGCTTATATGGTTGAGATTAATATGTTATGAACAGGACTGGTCAGATTTAGAAAAATGGCAAAACTTAGTTGAAATGATTTACCTGGATCATAGTTCCCTGGGAAAAATGGCTGTTGCTGTATCTCTGCTTGTCAGTTCAAAGTAACAACAAAATAGTTGATCAATAAGAAAAAGGTAAACAAAATGATACTATTTGAGCTAAGAGTTGAAAGAGTTAAAAGGGTCTGGGTTCAAAGTTCAAACTCTAGTGAATGAGAAAATACTAACATAAGTACATAACAACGACTTATTAAGATATGTCTATCTCAAAACAAAAAGGAAAAAGGTAATCAATAATCTGCATATCATTAAGGATAGGAAACACAGCAATACTGATTTGATTTGATATAAGGTACGAGTATGTCAATAAAAAGTATGAGATTTTTATTATATAATGTAACAGGAGAGACCTAAATTGTTCAATTAACATCAAAATTATCAGGATAGAAGTTATAAAAGTCAACAATTGTGTTAGATTACAACAATAGAGAATGTTAAATACATAAACTATATTATATTATTACATCAACATATATGAGAAAACCGCATATTTCACTCAAAATGGAATAATGAGAGAAAAAATGAGTACCACGAGTATCATAGGCGTTCCTGGTACCGGTACTTCACTATTTTATAAGTACTAATGCTTCAAAGTCATTGGTACTAAAAATGCAGCAAAACTACTTAACAAAATTTCTTCAACTCTTCCATTTTCGATTTTATTGATCTGTATTTCATTTCTAGTGAAATAAAAAGACATGTATGTTTTTCATTTAATGTTCCTTTTAAAATCATGTGTCCTTCGTTCTCTTCACTCCAAGTCAATGATCATTTTTGTGCAATATAACAAACAAAATTGACTGTAATATAATTAAAAAACTTAATAAAATGAACAAAGAGATGTGATTAGTACTTGTTACCTGTTGAACTAGGCAGTGTGATTGGTGTCAATTTCAGAGTCCCTCCAATGCTGGTTTTCTTAGCATTTGGTGTTTTGAATGGACTGTTAACCATATTTCCATTTGTGTTTGTATCCATGTTTTCCTCTTCTGTGCTCCAACCCATTTTGTCACTATCAACAATAGCCTCATCCTCATCCTCCTCAACTTCATCCTCTTTATTACATTGCTCTAACGCCGGCACACCTTCAGCTTGATCACCATTCTCTGCTCTCGGCGCCATTTTGATCAGTGTCAGCGGAAATGCAGCAGCGGTGCAAACCCCTCCATCCAATACATTGTACACAACAGCATCAAAGAAACCAGGCAATTTATTTTCTTTCCTCACATCATTTCTCATTATCCAAAAAGACTCCGACTCATTTTTTATATTCGTTTCCCATTTCTTGATCTTCCTGAAATCAGTTAGAAGATTTCCCCATCTTTTCCTACACTGAACAGCTCCTCTTTTGACACCGTGTTGTTGACACAATGATGACACCAAATCCCATTTTGGGTCGGTTTGGATTAACCCCGATGTTGATGATCTGTATCGGCAAACTTGATCTCCATTTTCGATCACTTTCTTTGCCTCAATTAGAACAAGTGTTTCTTGTCTTGTCCATCTAGGGTGTCTTGTAGCTTTGATTCTTTCACTACTTTTTGGTTCAGCTTCCTCTGGTTGTTTTCCAACTGGTGTAGTTGGAGACTCAGCACTAGTTTCACCAATTTTCTCTGAATTTGGTTCAGCACTAGCTTCACAAACTTTCTCTGAATTTGGTTCACACATCTCAGACATTATGCTAAACTTTGAGAAATGAGAATGAAAGATGAGATACTTTCATTCTTCATTCATTCATATATATAATAAAAAAATGTGCTTTTTTTTTCTCAAAGTAAATGAATTTCCAATTGAGGATTTAATATTTTTCGTGTAGGTAACTTACTTTCCATAAGTGATTATTTTCCAAATATTTACTGCACAGACCAAATTTGACCAAGAAACAATGTTTAGGAAAAGTCAATGACCCTCTTAAGAATGCCAACTAGTGGCATTGGCGTTACACTTAAGGTGTTAACTCAGAGTAAAAGTTTAGCTTCATAATTTTAAGATGCTGAGTTCAAATTCCGTCAACGATAGTTGTAATGGTCATTAGTATTAATGATTAATAAAAAAATCCCCCTTCTTCAATTTTTTATTATTTTAAAAGTAGTCTAGTAGTTAGAAATTCACCTCTTGAAGTCATTAAATAAAGAATCTCGGATTCTAACTTCAGTCTGTACATATATAATATTGATGTTCCTACAAATTGCGTTATACTCACGGTTACGGCGTTACATATTAATATTTTAATGTAAAGTATAAACCATAAGAGGAGTTTATACCATTTCTAACTCTTTAGTAGCTTCCTTATTTTTCTTTTCTTTTAAGTAATCTTTTTCCAATAAAAGAAAAGAATCGGATTTTCAAGAATCAATATTAAGGGAATATCTTAAAATTAAAACTTTTATTTGATAGGATAACAAAACTTAAATTAGCCCCGTGCATATGGACCTGATGATCATTCATGGAAGAAGATTTGTGTTTTGACAGCAATTCATGGTAGAAGATAGAAACGGTCTAATAATAATAAATTGTCTGCAGGTTTGGTAATAAAGAAAATGAAAGCATATCTCACGTAAAAGGCTAAAATTTCAAAAAGAATCCTCATGAGTCATGAAAAATGCCACTGATATTATAAGTATATAAAAAAATATTGTATTGTATTAATAATAAAAAGATATTTCAATCCAAAAAATAATAATAAAAAGATATCACTATATCAGTCCTCTCGTACAGTTTTGGAAAAGAGATTCTTTGAACTAAATGACGACCTTAAACGAATGTCAGTTCAATCTAAAGGAAATTATACGATCCTCAAAAAAAAAAAAAGGAAATTATACGATAGCAAAAAAAACAAGTTTTATAAAGTAATTCAAATTTTAAGTTATTCAAAAAATGTTATTTACTCTGAAAAGTAAACAAAATTTATTAATTAAATTTTTTTTTTGGTCAAAACATTTATTAATTATTACATTATACTCTAATTTGTTATTTGACTGTTATAAATTTATTGGGCCTTGCACCAAAAACAATTGGGCCTAGTGTACATAAGTGGGTTGGATTCTGACCCAATATAAAGAAAACCTTTCCTCCCACCCCTACATTTAACCCCTCACCCCAACAAACAACATGATATTCCCATTTTACCCCTTTTATCATTTAACTCCACCCCTACAGTTTGTTAAAAAAAAAAAACTTCACCCTACAATATTTTTTCAGATCTAGAATAATTGGGAGAGAAATTAGATCACAATCCACAACAATAATAATATGCAATTAAAAATCGTTGTGCTAGCAAGGAAAAACGAGATCACCATGAGTGATTACCTTCGATAACATCACATTGGTGCTCACAAAATTGGCCATTGAAATTCCACCATTATTAGTTCCTTGCCGGGAACAACCGCACAAGAAATTAAAGCTCACAGTGGAAAGCTTACAATTGGGGTTTTTGGAATTGCAATTTTGCAAAGGGCATGCAAACACAGTGCATAGAATGAGTTTAAGATTTCAAAAATTAAACAACATTTAAAAAACTTCTAATATGTTCCTAGATTTGGAGAGAAGGTAATCTGGAAAAGGCATTTGACAAAAGGTGTCCCTGTAAGTGAGGGAGTATTCAGTGGCAATTTTTAAACCGGAATAAGTGAAAAGGTTTTCCGGAATTAAAATGCAGATTCGTAATTAAAATGTGGCTTTTGGGAAATCGTAGCTAAAATTGTAGTAAAAATGCAGATTTTAGAATATTAGCCACATGTTAACCGTGGCTAAAGCTTCGGAAAACTTTTTCAATCATTCCGGTTTGGTTTAAACAGTGTAGGGGTGAAATTCAATGATGAAAGGGGTAAAATAGAAATATCAAGTGGATTTGTTGGGGTGAAGGGTTAATTGTAGGGGTGGGAGGGAAAATTTTCCAATATAAATTGAGCTAGCCCGCGATCATGGAGAGTGGAGCTTACCCGCTATCTTGCCCATTATATATCTTCTCCATGCACTATTTTCCATCACACCAGTGGCGGATCCAGGAGAAAATTTTCGGGTGGACAATTAAAAAATTATAATATAAAATTATAAATATATTGGAAATTATTAATTATAATAGTGAATATTGAATTTTTTAATGAAAATTGATATAAGAAATTAGCATAAATAATAAAATAGTTGGTAAATAATATTTTTAATTCATAATAATGTTTACTTTTGTAAGATTAAGTATATTTAATTTTAACTATTATACTTTTAAAGATCTCATGTTCAAGGCTCTTTTATATTTGTTAAAATAGATTTGTTTTTGTTAAATAAAAATAAAATAGAAAAAATTCAAAAAAGTGTAGGAAGTGGGACTTGAACCCCTTTTGATTAGAGAAGCTGAACCCCGCATGCTATTCAACCACTACACCACACACATAAACTTGTTATCTTCTCACGCAAAGATAGATATATATAAAAACTGTTATATTTATTAAAATACCTAGGACATAATAGTAATTTTCTTTTTATCGGCGGTGGGCGGCAGCCCTACCCTGACACCCCTATATCCGCCACTGCATCACACTCTTATATATATGGGAGAGATAGCTTTTAGCAAGGATATTCACTTCATCATCTTCATATCTCAATTTTATACGAGATTTACGTGATGATTTTGTAATCACATAAGGATGATATGTAAAATTAGAGTCTTTCTTGCTGAGCCATAACAAAAACATCATGGCGAGCAAGGTCTATGTCAACTATAATCTCTCTATGCAGCAATATCACAATATTTATTTAAGTTGATTAAATTATAATGTTCTCTAAGAAAATTAATGTTGCCCTTGCATTTGTATTGGTCTATTACTAATGCATTACAAGATGTAACCTTTGACTCATTGATGATAACATTCCAATAATATTTTTAAAAAATTCATCTAAATTTTTTACAAATAGTCCCTAAAAATTTGGAGAAAAAATAAATTGACCCATGTGTTTTCATAATAAAAAACATTTTTTTTATCACTTTTCATTACATATAAATTTAAATGAGGAATTCAGTTGAGATGGGAGAACCCATCTTGTACGTCTCACAAATTCTCCGACGGAGATTAGTCATCATTAATGACGGTGAAAACTTCGTATCTATATCATAGTAACCAAAAATAAATTTAAATTAAGAATTTTACCGTTCAATCGAATAAAAAATATAGCAATAAAAGAAATTTAATTGAAAGTTTTTTTTTTTACATTAATTGAAAGATTTAAACTGCTTAAAATTATGATTTATCTAAATTGTATAATTATTTTATCTAGAGAAATTCTAAAAAAGATTGCTTGGAGTTGATCCATGGTTACAAAAAATGTTGGCATAACATAGCATAGCTATCACCAAGCCTGATGAAGCCAAAGTTTCCAATCACGAACTCTATTACAAATTTTGAAAGTTTCATCAGGAATTGATGCAACGTGACGTGCTATATGTATGAATTTGAAACTTGAAAGGCATTGTTCATTGAAAGAGCACAAGTTTGAAACCGCCCTTCCTCAAAGCAAGGTCAAGTACATCATCCAAACTTAAATTTTCATCGAGGTGCTTCAAAGTAATTTGGCCATGATGAGTTACATTACATAGATGGGTAATTAAATTGATAAAGGTCACTCACATATAAATAAATAAATAAATATGTCACAGTCACCTTAATAAGTACACACAAATGCTCGATCAATATTGTTTGCATTGTGTGTTGTCAAATTTAGAGTTTGTGGGTAGAGTAAATAAGGCATATGCATGCACAACGAAGTTTCGTATATAGAGTTTCGGCTTATGTGATTTTCAATTGTTTATGTTCTCTCTTGGGTAAAGTTTTTACACTAAGCATAGCTTAGCTAGGTTAATCAACTATGTCACATTGTTTAAATTCTGAACCTAATCTTACATTTACTATAAATAAATAAAATATATATATTTTTTGACTTATATATATATAATGTTTAGAAGTTTTAGATGGAGATGCAACTCTCCAACAAAGCTTAATGATCATTTTTTACTGAATTCTAACTTATTTTGATCGGTTTGGCTAGTTCAAAAATATAACATATTCAATTCACTAATCGGATTGATATGATATCTCTTTTTTATTTGGTCGATCCAATTCAATTTTGAAATAGTAAATAATCATTTTACCCTTCAAGAGTATCAAATATTTATCACCTGACTTTTGTGAAAGGGTAAACAACGCCTTTATTTTGATTGACGCTGAGCAACTCATTATCCGGTTACTTTGCTTTATTACCGAGTCTGATGTGAATAGAAATTGTTTTAATAACAATTCCTTTTATAAATCACATATATGTAATGTCACAGGACATCAATTTTCTAAATTTAGAAATATCATGGCTAGCATGTTAAATTATTTCCCTCCTAATTTCTCCCTTATAACTTCTAATATTCTTCTTCACCATTGGTATAATTAAGGTCACCACCATAAGAGGACCTACACCAATTCAATTCACATGCGATCACCGCCACCTCTCCAGCAGCCTCTAAGAGAGACTCCCACTTAGACCATCATCAGAAGTTCTGGGCATGAGAATTAATAAACCTTTACCTAAGTTCTTCTCAATTTTAGCAACTAGAATAGCTCTTCTTTTTCAATGACATTTGACAATTTTGTTGACTTTAATAAAATCAACGGTACTACGTTACTGAAAAATTTATATAAAGATGTCTTATGATTGATTGTACAAATTTTTTAAAATTGAGAGTGTATGAAAATAAAATAAAATAAAAGCCTATTTTGCATTTGGACCCATCCATAATAGTTAGTTGTATTGTATGTACATAATAAAATCATAAACCAACATGGATGAAACATAATATAATTCTTTTATTATAAAAAAATAAACATAAAAAATGAATTAGAGTTCGAGAGTAAATGATTGGCCATGTGATTAGGTATAAGCAAAGATAGCTGCTGATTGGTTGAAACTTATCCACACACACTACCCAAAGGAAGGAGAGAGGCGACATCCTCATATTCAAGTAATTCCTTGAAGTGAACAAACAAATCAACAACTATAATAAACAAATAAATCTATAAAATTAATACTACCTCCGTACCAAAATATATGTCGTTTTGACTATATCACACCAATTAAAAAATGTAATCATTGTTGTATTGAAAAGATAAATTATGGGTTAGTTTACAAAATTATCCCTCATTAATGGTATGAGAAAGATAAATTATAGAATTGAAAGAAGAAAGAAAAATAATTAGTTAAAGGTATATGAGGAAAAAGAGCATTAAATGTTTCATTGGTAATGTAAAACGACATATATTGTGGAACAATTTTTTTCCTCAAAACGACATATATTTTGGTACGAAGGGAGTAAACAATAATAAAATAATAATATTGGTTAAAAAGTCATTTAGATATTGAGTCGAGGATAACATGATCCAAGTTGACTCTTGCCAGAGAGGTTGAAATAACAAGTTAGAGACTATTGAATATGAAATAAGTTGAGTCTCAAATTGAGGTCTAAATTATACCAGTAAGACTCAAAAATATATAGTTACAAACATATTTATATTTACTTTCCTTTAAAATTAAGGGTTATAGAGAAATATTTTTTTATAGAGGTTATAAAAAAAAACCTATTGAAATTTCTTTAAAAAATTTATATTATATATATAATTTAATTACATATGAATAGCAAGTAAACGAGCAACAAACTGCGCTGCTACCTCTTTTTGGATTGTAAAATTTATTCTTTTAAAAATTACATTCATAGACCTAAGAGAAATAATGTTGCTATGCATGACTTTTTGAACCCTATTTAAAAGATCAACAACATCTGGTGCTAGAAAACCAAATGTGTCAAATGTAAATGGTATAAAAGCATGTTGATTATCCGAACATGTTTTTTTTGTGTTTAGCAACTTTGCTTGAAACAGCTTTGAGAGCCGCTTGTCCCACAATGAAATCGTGAGTCCTCAATCTCACAAGTCGAGAAACCATGTCAAGTCTACGCACGGATGTTTTCTTCCAACACATCCATACACCAAAATGTCTGTTGGCATAAGTGCCGATTTTCCTTCTTGTGGGTCAGTTAAGAAGTTCACATACGCCTCTCTTTTTTTACATATACTCCTGCCCATCTGGATATATCATAAAAGACATCTCTCACAAAGTCATGCCTATATTTGAAGCCTGGAAGTTCCTTACAATGAATTGTATGTTCCCCAAATAAGTCCAAACACGCCTTATGATAAACTGAATACACTTCATTAATAGAAAATAAAGGAATCATGAGACGATATCGCAGAATGGTACGATACTCTACCGGCGACATATGCTGGCCTAACCCATCAATGGAAATAGCTAAAACAAAATCTTGAGCATGAGCAACCCGTAAATACCCGAAAACTGCTTTCTGTCTTGAGTTTTTTTTTAATGGTACATTGAATTTTCGAGAGAGTTATTGAAGTTCAACTGAGAATTCGTTTGATATGTAAATGATAAATACTTAAAAGAATAATTGTAATATTCGAGACTAACGAGTGCGGAGAGTGAATGTTGGTGTACAAGGCATGACAATGTACGACTCATGGTAGTTTATAGGCAATTGCCCGAATTCATATTGAAATGAGAGAGATTCTGAGGCTGTGCAGATATGAGACTGTATGATTGAATATTGATTTATAAGGATTGATAGGTATTATCTATACTACCAAAATGCATATTCTTTTCGGAAGTCCAAGAAATAAGAACTTTATAGTTAAGCATGTTTGGCTTGGAGTAGTGTTTGAATGAATGACTTTTTGAGAAGTTTCATATAATGCATGTAAGTGAGGATAAAACATACTGAAAAAACTTGTGTTAATTTGTGGGATCAGTTAGTCGTTCTAAAAATAAATCTTTAATAAAAAAAACTAATATAATAAAACAACCATTTATTTTGACTAAATGTAGTTAAACAAGTATACTACTAACTAGTACTCCCTCCGATTCTAAATATAAGAAACTTTTTACTTTTTAGGTTCATGGAATCTTTGATGTATTTGGTCTATATATAGACCAAATACATCAAAGATTCCATAAACAGACTAAATACATCAAAGATTCCATGAACCTAAAAAATAAAAAATTTCTTATATTTAAGACAGAATATTATTTTATAAGTGTTTAAGCAAATAAACATGTACACAGTGGTGGCCTTGATCCAAAGCAAGACATTTTCGTACACGACACTCACCTTGGTATATGGTCGATCGATCGGGATGTGCGTGCAACTTACAAGAACACACAACACAACACAACTGATCAATGGATCTAAACTTAAAGACAGCGTGTTTGTTTACTCACTCCTACTTCAAATTTCACCGTATAACATTGCAACATTTCTCATATTCATACTTCACTATCCGACAAAATGGTGATGAAACTTGTAACTTTTTTTTTCCGGAAAAGGAGGAGGAAAAACTAACTCATCAACTTTGCCCTCACATTATTCATTCACTTCAATCTTTTTCTTCTTTTTTTTTTAATCCTTTTTATTATTAAAAAACTTTTTTCATTTACTATATGAATATTTGAAAGAAAACCTTTCAGTCAAAAAAAGAATGATGTAGTTTAGGTTTAGTCACATGTTAATGTAGTAATGATTGTTTAATCTTATCTTTTTTACCACAGTTTGAATACAATATATTTTTAGGTACATGAATACATTATTCTAATTCTCTCCAACAATTTAAAACATAATTTCACATTTATATGATATATAAAATGTCTATTGTTTATTTTATTTAATAAATTACAATACCAATTAAAACACATATTTTTTATTATTATATAAAGGAAAAACGTCATAATAGGAATATAATTTTTATATTCTATGCCCAGGAATAGATTTATCATTTCATTCAATCTAGTTCAATCTAAAAAGGAATCTAAATTTTAGTCAAAGAAAGGATTTAATTTTTTCACTAAAAAAAGAAATTGTTAAAGATTAAGTAAAACTGATGTTGAAGAAAAAACTATTTTACAAATAAAAAAAAAAGAGTAAACACAAATATATTGACTGTAGTACCATTTTTTGGATCAAATGAAATGATAAATTTATTCCTCTATAAAGAAAAAACATTACAATAATGTTGGAAAAGAAATATAATATCTTTGAGAAAAAATTTAAACTTTATCTCTTAAAATGATAAGATCAAACTATTAACAATATTTTTTTCTTTTTCTTACACAATAATGTTTGAAAAGAAATATAACAATTTTTTTTGACTATTTTAAATCAATGTTAAGTTTTTCTTGTCAAACATAAAAACTAACATAAAACAAAGAAAATATTATTATATTACAAGATAAAAAGAAACAAGTTTTTTGGTCAAAAAAGTTTGAATATTTTTTAATATGCTTCACATTTTTTAGCAAGTGCATTGTAGAATTTCATTTTCCAATCCAAAAACACAAATATTTTAGCATTATTTTTAGTGATTCTTATTTAAATTTTGTATTTTTAATTTAAGCCAACAACTAATTTTATTTTCTCTCTCTTTATCTCAATCTCTCTCTATATTTTCTCTGTTTCTCTCTCTTTCTTCTCTGTTTCTTACAAAGTCTTAAAAAACTCCTTTTGTTATTGTTTTTGTCTGGTTTCTTTCTTCAAACAACAACGCTACCGGCGAGCATAATCTCGCCGGAAAATTGCCCTACGCTGGCTACTATTTCAATTTTCAGCTCCAATTTCCGATCTTTTATTCATTTTTCTTTATTTTTCTATAGCCAGTGTTAGGGTCATCATCATAAACAATTCAAACAAAAAAAAAAACTATTCTTTTATTGTTGTTGAAGCAATGCATAGATAAAAGGTGAATTTTTTTTATAAAACATTATAGGATCATATGTTTTGTTTCTCAATTGTTTATGTCTTAAACCTTTTACAAAGATTCAATTTTTCATCTTTTTTCTCCTACCCTCTATCTCTTCCTCTCAGAATTTGAAGCTTTTTTTTTCCCTTTGTTTTGAAGATAGGTGGTGTTTGAATTCAGGTTAGAATTTTGTAATTTATTATTATTTTATATATTTTATATTAAAAAAAACATTTTTTATTGTTGTTCTTGTTCTCATGGTGTTGCTGAATTTTAGATTGAATTATGATTACAACTTGTTTATGTTGTTCTTTGTTGTTTCCTCCTTTGAAAAATTTGGTTTTTTTACTTGATCTATTGATGTTGAGGGCTTTTCAAGGAATTTTTCCTTGAGCTAGATTTTTTTTATTTAAATTTTGCAGATGAATTGAATTTCATGATTTCTATGGATTTTTTTTGGGTTTCAATTACCTACATTTTTTTATCTTTGCTTGAAAATGGTTTGAATTATGTTAGGTTGTTGGTAGGTAAGCAAATTTCAATTGTGGTTTTTAGTTGAAGATATATGCACAACTATTTTCTACTTAATTTTTGTGTCTATCTCTTTGAATTATGCAGTTTAATAATATATATTGATATATAGATTTTATATGTAACAGAGTTTAAAATATTATTTTTTTTCCTCTCCTTTTTTTTGTGTGTGCCATGTTTAATGTATTTTTTTTTCCTTAAATTATTCTACAGATGAAGGTGGTGATGAATAGAGTCTAAAGAAGCTAAATTCAGGAACTTTTCAGCAAAACTTGTAATTTATTTTCTTCCAGATTTTGTGCTAAAGGATGCCTTTTGAAGTCATGGATCAGAGGGGTGTTTCTGACTTTTTTGATGATATTTCCTTTCATTCTGAGGTATTTATCTGATTTTTATTTAGGAAAATTCTATTCCATGATCTTATGATTTTGATGATAATTTTTCTTCTGAATTTTGATAAACATTATTTACCTCCATATCTTCTTTATTGTTGCTGTAGTAGATTTTTTTTTTGTTCAATAGTATAACATTAAATACTATTAAGAGAGAGAATTTTGTAAAAATTATGTGTATTAAATTAAAGAGCTAACAAGAAGATTAAACATTTGCTTCACTTTTTTTTTGTGGTCAAGAACTTGTTTCACTTTATACAAGGCATTAATTATATTTTATGATCTGTAGTACTTTTTAATCTTAAATGACATTTAAAAATAATTGGAGCTAATAATTATTGTCTCATCTTGTCTTGAACTCTTTTTGCGCAGAAGAATGTTGGATTAAGGAAGCCAAAATACATCAATGTCCAACACCCCCAAGGTGAGGAACAAATCAACCCATTATTTGGTCACAACAGTAGTGGTTTGCTTGCTTATCCCATCATTAATGCCCTGGAATATTTCTTGCACTTTTGTTTCAAACTTTTTTTTAAAAATGGCCAAAGTCAGTAATTACTCGTAGTTAATGTCAGTATTTTTTCGCTTTTTTCACCAGAACTTAAGCCCTGCCCCGATCCTTTTACACCTTAATTGGTTTGATTTGAACTTCTTATAGATGCTTGTGTGCTCGTGTAATAAATTGTTATCAATGTAACTAGCAATTAGCCTTGACATGAGTGGTTCGGAATTCTGAAAGAAATGAAGCAGTATATGATATCTGTTGGTGGTGATTCTTTTTAGACAATGTTCATATTGCTTTCTGCTTTCAACAATATATAAATGTTTTATTCGCTTGCTCTGCTGAATTGTAGCTAATATATGTGTTCCTGATATATATGTTATTTGTGATTTCATTGCTTTATATCCGTTCAAATTTTGTGTGTGCATAAATATATTTCGATTGCTACTTTATCAGTTTATCTACAAAACATGTTCCTCATTGCGGAATAAGTAAGTTGTGTTATATTTATTTTATCAGGAATGAATGGAATGGTAGCACCACCTGGCAGCACTTTGAGCACTTCATCGCCATTTGAAGTAAATGCAAAATCTGGATTTCCGATGTCGCAAACTAATCTATCTGAGGAAAATGTAGAAAAGCTACCTTTTGGTCTAGGACAAGGCATTGCTGATGTATTGAAAGGTTCCAATGAATCCTTTCATTATAATCCCCAATCATGGCCTGACATGTTTATGCAGCCAGCACCCACCTCGTATCGTCTAGTTGGGAATAAGGTTGTCGCGACCAATGCTGTTCCCCGCGAAAGTAGTATATTCTCGAGCTCACTTTCTGATATGTTTAGCCAGAAATGTAAGAATATTTGTCATGCATAGTTACATTTTATTTGTTAAGTTTTTCCAATTTTACTTTAGTTAAATCGATATCCTTATCTGTGTTGATATACATATCTCGGTGCAGTGAATCTATATGCAAATGATCTTCTGTCCAATCAGCAGACTGCTGCCGGTTCCCTTCTGGAGGAAGAGCCGTATAAATCTCTTGAAGAGATGGAGGCTGACTATATACATAATCTCCTTCCTGATGAAGATGACCTATTTTCTGGTGTTGCTGATGAGTTAGAATACAATTCTTATGCTAAGGTTAAAGATGACTCGGAAGATTTGGATTTGTTTAGTAGCGGTGGAGGCATGGAGCTGGAAGGGGATGAACGTTTAAGTTCGCTGAAAAGAACAAGTGGTTTGGATGGAGATCACAGTTTCTTTGGAGGTTCTAAAGGAAAACTACCTTTTGTTGAACAGCCTTCTAGGACACTTTTTGTTAGAAACATTAATAGCAGCGTTGAAGACTTTGAGCTAAAGACTCTATTTGAGGTGTGTCCTTATTCTTTTTCAGTGCTAGATGTTTTATTAAATTTTCAAGGAACATTTCATACAATTAATCATAAAACGTAGATGACCTGTTATGTTTTCAATGTCAGCAATATGGCGATATCCGGACCATGTATACAGCTTGCAAGCATCGTGGATTTGTGATGATTTCTTATTTTGATATAAGGGCAGCACAGAAAGCAATGCAAACACTACAAAGTAGGCCATTGAGGTCTAGGAAACTAGACATACATTATTCAATTCCAAAGGTATTTTCCTAATATCACATTCTGTATGCATAATTCAATTGTCATACTCATCATATACGTGCTTTGCTTTTTTCAGTCGTCTCAGTTTCCTACTTTATATGTTTTTCCTAAAGATGTATCTTAACTTGATTGCATTATTAGGTCAATGCTCCAGAGAAGGATATTAGTCATGGTACGCTGATGTTATCTGGTCTTGATTCATCTGTTTTAAATGATGAGCTTAAACATGTTTTTGGATTTTATGGAGAAATAAAAGATGTAAGTGTGCATTGTTAATTTTTATTTACCTATCTTAGTTGCTTGTAATTTATGATCATCCTTAAATGTTATGTTTTTAATTGCAGATCTATGAATATCCCGGAATGATGCACCTCAAATTTGTAGAATTTTATGACGTGCGAGCTGCAGAAGCTGCACTTCGGGCATTGAACAGGATTGAAATTGCTGGAAAACAGATTAAGCTTGAACCTGGCCATCCTAGGTTCGCGAGATGGTGGCTATACCCACTTCTTCTTTCTATTTTATTTCTCTTATTTATTGTACCTCTTTTAACATCTTTTAAAAAAAAGGTTTTAAGCAATTTATGTGAGCCCATCTAAGTGATATTTTGTAGATAAGGTTTTATATTTGATATTCATATTTATTATAGATCTCCTTGATTGAAAAGTAGTTACACTTTCCTTCTAAAAATTATTTTCTTCCTTTAACAACATGAAAATCTTGCTTTTGTAGTCTGATACAGCAGTCTTATAAGGTGCACGATGAAAGAGATCTTGGTCATAGCATTATTGACAACTTACAATTAAGACAAAAGCGTAAGATTTTATTTGCCTCGACTTGGTTTTTTCTTTCTTCATAGGAAGCAAATTTTGTTCTTGATCTCACTAGACATCATTTTACAGCAACAGCGACTTCTGGAGCAATTGGTTCTGCAAGCTTGGAAAATGGATATAACCAGAGATTTCAGTCTGCAATGCAGCAACAACCTTTGAATGGATTTATCGATAATTCATTATTTCATGTCAATTCCAGTGTCAACAACACTGTGAGAGGGGCATCTAATGGAAAATTTTCTGGTGTTTCCGAGTCCAGCAACCTTGTTGATGCAATGAAGTTTGCATCCAGTCCAACAGCATTTCATCCTCATTCTCTACCAGAGTATCATGGAAGTTTCGCTAATGGTAGTCCTTATAACTTTTCAAGCACCATTAGCAACAAGGCTGGTAATATAGGCGCTGGAGTGACAGAAGGCACTAATGGTAGGCATATTCAAGGAATAAGCTCAACTGGGAACTTAGCAGAATTCCATGGAGGAGGTGAGTGTACTCTACGTTTATGCGCTTGATGTTTATTGCAAATGATATTAATTTTTACATGAATAAGTTCAATGGCATCATATGAACCTAAAACTTTACAAAAATGGACTTGGTTATTAATGAAGATTCATCGCTTTTTTATTCCTCCTGTAATTTATACTGATACCAAAAGTATAAAAGTCTATTTAAAATCTACTACTTAATTAATTGAATTTACGGTTTCTTGTTTATCTGTCATTAAGCATTACAAAATGAATTTGGGTCTTCAAATCAGCTTTTGTATCTTACTTTTAAGTAGTTGAAGCAAGTTAGTTGTAGGCTGAACTGATTTGTAACATGGATTTAGTAGTTTTTACATCTGAATCCTTGTGTGAAATCTTTGTTTTGTTTAGGGTCATCTGGAAACGATATCCGTGCACATCATGGACTTAATCATATATGGAGCGGCTCCAATTTGCATCAGCTATCGCCATCAAGTAACATGCTTTGGCAGAAAACGCCATCGTCATCATTTGTTAATGGTTCACCAGGCCTGCCTCAGATGTCAAGCTTTGCTAGAACACCTCCTCATATGCTGAGAACACAACATTTGGATCATCATGTTGGATCAGCACCTGTTGTTACAGCTTCGCCCTGGGAAAGGAAAAACTCTTACTTGGGGGAGTCTCCTGAGGTGTCTGGTTTTCATATGAGTTCTCCTGGAAATGGAGGTTTTCATGGTTCTTGGCAAATGCGTCCGATGGACTTTTCTGCTCATAACAACATGTTTTCTCATGTTGGTGGGAATGGTACTGAACTCTCATCCAGTGCTGGCCAGGGCTCGCCTAATCCATTGTCACATATTCTCTATGGGAGACAACCTGCGACTGCAATGTCGAAATTTGATCCTACCAATGAGCGAGTGAAAAATGGAAACGGTTATAGTCGTAAGAGTGAAGCAAACACCATGAGTAATGCTGACAAAAAACAATATGAACTTGACCTGGGCCGTATATTGCGTGGAGAAGACAGCAGAACAACACTTATGATCAAAAACATTCCCAACAAGTATGTTAATATTCTCCTCAGTTTCTCTTTTCTGATCATTTTGCTTCTTATTTCATTTTCTGTCTACAGCTGAGTGTTGCGATGGTAATATTGTTAATTACCTAAAAGTCATTGTTTTAAGATCCGACAATTATTTTTGAGGCGGTAAAGCATTCGAACTATTTTCCCCGGTTCTTGATTTGACCTTTTTTGTTATTTTTTGGTAGGTATACTTCAAAGATGCTACTTGTTGCCATAGATGAGCAATGTCGGGGAACTTATGATTTTCTGTATTTACCTATTGACTTTAAGGCACGTATTTATTTTTGGTTGATTGATTCTTTCCTTTTGAGATAAAATCATGAATATGTTTCTAATACAATTCTTCAATGTTTGCAGAATAAATGTAATGTTGGATATGCATTCATAAATATGACTGATCCTGCTCAAATCGTTCCTTTGCACCAGGTTATTTGGAAATACCCATGCATTATTAATTTTAGCTATTCATCTACGAGTGAATTTTGAGTTGGTCTTTTTCTATTGTTGCTTCTTCGGTTATTGCAACTAATAGATAAGAATTGTTTTTCAGGCTTTCCATGGTAAAAAATGGGAGAAGTTTAACAGTGAAAAAGTTGCATCACTTGCGTATGCCCGAATTCAAGGAAGAGCTTCTCTTATCGCTCATTTCCAGAATTCAAGCCTGATGAATGAAGATAAACGTTGCCGCCCTATTCTCTTCCAGACCGAAGGCCCAAATGCCGGCGATATGGTAAACCAACTAGTTCTTTTTATCAAAGCTTTTGTTATTGAAATAGTTTATACTTAAGCACTTATAGGATAAACATTTATGCTATAAACGCTTAATTAAGTTGTTAATACAAATAGAGCTTATATCTCGGCGATAGCTAACCAATATCTATGTCTCTACAGGAGCCTTTCCCCATTGGAGCCAATGTTAGAGTGAGACCTGGAAAAGCTCGCAATGCTGGCAACGAGGAGAATCGCATCCAAGGCCCCCCTTCAACTTTAGCAAACGGAGAAGAGTCGGCAAATGGAAACTCGGACTGAAATTGCATGGAGGCAGGAGGAGGCACTAACTGTTCAATATTGCAACATATAATATATGTGATGATATCATCAACCCCCATGTATATTGACATGAGGAAAAGGGGCTCAGAATTTTTTTGCCTTTAGGAGGAGCCTCACTCAAAGTTTTCAGAAGGTGAGGTACATAACCAACCAACCAGAATGAAGTTACTGTCCAGTATTATTTTCTTTAAATTTTTGCATGGCGTAACCGAGGCTCGAAATTTTGGCTAGCTGTGAGCACATTTTGTAGTTCACATCATCGTGCGCGGTTCAAGGGAAACTTGGCTGATTTTGTTGTGCATTAATGTGTTGTTCATAATGTACTTTTTTTTACATGATTCCGGAGTTTTTGTCCGTTGATTTAGACGTCGTTGCTGAGGATTATATTTTAATTGCAATTGCAACAATTTTAGTTACTATATATTAGAACTTCATTATTTCGGATATATTGCTAGATCTCTTTCAAATGTTTGGTTCTCTTATTATCCTAAATTTGCTTTCAAACTCAGTTTACTGATACTATTCAAATCAATGTGTTATTGGATTTTTGGTTGGAGGATATTATTTTCAAACAAATTTTTAAACCAATTTCATATTATCCATGTTTTAAAGATTGGATTAATTTTCCTTTGGAAAAAATATTGGATGAATTTTCATTCAAATAAAAAAAGAGATTGGATTATTTCTTTAAGAAATGGTTGCCACACTCTTTTTGATACTATTTGTAACATTTTTTTAAAAAAAAAATTAATGATTCAAATTCATGTTAGTTAAGTGAATTTGTATGGAACTGAAATCTAAGTTGGTGTGGTACACATAATTTCAACTAAGAGTAGAGAGTATTGGAAAAGTGAATTTAAAAGAGTGTTTGTGGCACTTCAATTTTTCTTTTTATTTTTTATTTTCAAGAATTCACATTACCACCTTCTATATTTAAAATAATCCATACGAATATCGGAAGCTATGAGAAGTTATCTCATAGAATGGAAGCCTATTCTTAGGAATACCTTTTTCCTTCAACGTTGTAAGAAAATGAGTTATGGGTGCACACATTCCCTACCCGTGTATTTTG
This sequence comes from Trifolium dubium, assembly GCA_951804385.1. Lineage (NCBI taxonomy): Eukaryota > Viridiplantae > Streptophyta > Magnoliopsida > Fabales > Fabaceae > Trifolium > Trifolium dubium. Next base: position 3,369,388 of record OX638071.1, read on the forward strand.
GGGAATGTTTTTCCTAGACTTAGAAACAAACACTTCTTTAGAATTCATCAATTGTGATGGAATTGATGATAATTATATGGTGACAACTTGTCTATTCCCTCAAGACTCAAGATTTGGAGGTATTTATTCTCAATTATAAAAAAATATTTAAAGTGATATAAATTTTTATAAAATATACAATTGGATTGAAAGTTTAATATTATATGCATTATTTGTGTAAAATTTTAGACAAATTTAAAATAATTTGATATGTTGTTGATACATATAAAGACTAATGGTGTTTAAAAAATAACACAAACTGTAAAATTTTATACAAATAATCTATATGATATAAACTTTTAATCCAACAGTGTATTTTATAAAAATTTATATCAATTAATTTTTTTTTTGAGTGACTTGGGATAAATATCCCTAAATCTTGAAAGGGTAGACAAGAAAAAAATTTGTTGGTATTAATCCTCTAGTTCAAAATAGAAGGATTCAATGTAATATAGAGTTTGTTTGTGAGATAAATAAAATTTGATCAAGATTTGTTTTCGGCTTTCAGTTCCTTGGGGAAAGGGCTACAGTAGTCCAGAGTTCGGGGTGAGTTTTGACATGAAGTAGTTTTAATTCTATCCCAAACGTAGTTGTAGAGAATTGAACATCGTTTTTCTCTACCAAGTCCAGTATCCATCATCACTGAACCAATCAACGTTTGATAAATTTGATCAAAAAAATTGTTTCATCTAAAAATCAAACTCAAGTTTTCTTAAAACTTGTCATTTAATAAAACTTATTAATCACTTTATCAAACACTTTTTTATTTGTCAAAGGATAATTGCATACAATTTAAATATGAGATTTATGTGTGCACACTACATGCAAATATTTTTATTTTTTCTCCAAATTCTAACTCAATCAATAAAAAATCTTTAGAGAGCAGAATTGAAGAAGAATTATTAGTGGGGAGTGCGGTGCGGTTAGTGGGCAATTATTGTTAGTTAGTGCCCGTTTGTCCCGGCTTATTTTCTACTTTTCTATTTAACTTAAACGAAATAAAAAAGTATAAAATTGAATTTAGCCATATTTATCTTTAAAAGTATTAGAGAAATAAACTAAAGAATTAAAAATAAAAAAAAAGTAGAATCAAACACATTTTTTTCCTACTTTACTATTTTTAAGGAGAAGAAAAAAAAAAAATAGAAAATAAGCCCAGTCAAACGGACACTTAATCAGGCGTCATGGGTAACTGGTATTAACCACTATCAGTAACGTGCGCGCCTATTTCGCTCTTTTCAAATTAGTAACTGCCCATAACATAACGTAACGTATACAATACAATACACTCATTGTTCATTGAAACGAAACTACCCCATAGACATAGTAGAGTAACCAATCCCATGGAGAAACAAGAACAGCGAAACCGGAACATTCACAAACAAGAAGAAGAAGATGAAGAAGAAGCATTGTTTGCGCTCGTCAAACACCGTTATGACATAGTCACAGAACTCCGTTGCCAGGTTCCTCCATTTCTCTCTTTTCTTTTCAGTCAAGACCCAAAACCATCTAATTCAATTCCTCACTAAATTATTAAATCTAAATACTTAATTAGTCTAGGTCTTAATTTGTTTTCAGTATGAAAATATTAAGAGCACTAATTTGAATTTTATTTTTGTCTAGATTGAATTGGGTCGTCTAAAGATTAGGAGTTATATCAAATTGATCTTTCTGATGTATCAAAGAAAAGGAGATATCAAATTGAATATTCACTCTTTTCTTTTTAATTTCTTGTTAAAGCAATATATAAATATCAATCATCATCATCTTACATGCCAACAGTTGCATTACTTTTCTATAAAAAAAACAAGTTAAATTACTTGCTTATTGGTTTTCTTGCTCTAAATAGTGACTATATGTGTGTTCGGTTCACAGATATGGTTTCTTGTATACAAAGTTAGTATAACAATTAAACATGGAACCACATTAATTTATATATATATATATATGTGTGTGTGCTCGCGCGCGCGGGCGCGTATAGTATTCCTCATTACAAGTACCTTAAATTCATATATGTAATTGTTAATGACTTAATCATGTGAACTAAATATGTTTATAGCATTAAGACAAACACAAAAAATAGAACCAATCTCTGCATACAAAATTGGAAACTGTTATCTGACTTTGTGTAAGTGGGAAAATTTTGCAGCTTAAGGAAGCAGAAGCAAAGCTCCGAGATTCTCGATCCAAATGGGATCTTTTCCGAGGTAAGGCTAATGGAAGTACATTTGATGTTGAAAAGACAAAACAAGGATCAAATAGTTTCAATCATAAAAATGAAACTCCTTCTGAAATTCATCATCAATCAAAGCCAAAAACCTCACAATGCACACGGTTACCTGATTCTGTTAAAGCTTCAACCAATTCTGAAGCTAACCGATCAACCTTTAGTACTCAGAGACTTCCTACTGAGCAGCATCATGCCAAAGGAACAAAAAGGAAGTTTGGTAAGACATTCATCTCAATGGTAGCTAGATATCTTTATAAAATTTGTAGTTTGTACAAACATTTTTGGTCGAAGGTGTGTCCGAGTGTTTGACACATGTTGGTGGTCAACACTTGTACCACAGCGATACATATGACTATAGTCAATCAATTTTTCTTTCTCAAATGATTATTAGTGTTTGCGTATCAGTGTCAGTGCCGTATGTGGTATCGGCATACTTGTGAGTACTTCATCAGTCTTTGTTAACTTTTGTATATATATTTGGACATCATTTTCATAACCATTACTAAGCCTATATGTGCTTCTATTGTTGGTCAACTGAACTAAGTTAAGCAAATCATTTGGTTTGTTTGCCTTTCAGATATAAAGGTGCAAAAGGATTTGGTTCCTTCCATAGGTAAAAGTTCTTTACCAAATTTACTGAACTATCGAACGAGCAGCACCAACCCTCGCTACTTAACGAGTCTACACAAAAGGAGATTGAGAAATCTTGTTCTGTGTCCTGTGAATGATCAACATTTTGTGACTAGGTAACAAAATGTTTTAAATTGCAGTTACGAATACGATTATGTTGCAATCCATAATATTGAAATAAACCACAATTACAGCTCTGTAAACATCCAAAAGCTTTGTTGAGAGTTGACTGAATATTAAAATTGTCCCTTTTCCAATTCTTGTTGCACTTATCACTTCTTAATTATAACTCCTCTTTGGACCAAAGGCATTTCATGCAATTATTGAAAATTAGTGGTTTAAATTTTAAAATCTCTTTTTATCTTCAGAGATTTGCCTATTATTGGAAATTGAAAACATAACTCATCCTTTGTTAAAGTTTCAGGTAAAATAAGTTTCTGGTGATACAAGATTATTATATTCTCACAAGTCTTACTTTATGCTTGCTTTCTTCTTTTGGGAATGCTTGCAGTGCTTTGGATGGAGTCATTCGTTTGTGGGAAGTTTGCTCTCGAGGGTATATCTTAATTTTTCTGTTGATCCTTTACATTTTAAAATATTACATCATTTCTAGTAAGTCAGTGACAAATTTTTCCTCTGTATATAAGTTGTATTATAGTATAAATATCATAACTCATAACTTCTGAATTTCTAGATATATATTTTAAATATTGCTATCACATTTATATATTTATACTTTTTTATTTCATATTGATTTGTAGATCAGAAGCCAGGGAACTTAGCTATACTGATTGTGCAACTGAAGAGCAGAAGAGGTGGCCCGAAGATATAGCTTGGCATCCTGACGGAAAGAGCCTTTTTTCAGTATATAGTGCTGATAGTCAAGACTCTCAAATTTCAGTTACAAATTTTAAACAAGGTGAAAAGGTAAGAATCTTAATATTTTTGATGCAAATATTGTTCTATAGCTTTAGATACAGCAGTTTAGGTTTTTAATAGCGTCCGCAATAACACTTGTGGTCTGTGTCACAATCCTTGATATTGGAGAGAATCACAGTCAAATGTGGTGATACGGCCTCAATTGCAGTCATATTGCGATAACTATTATTACACGGCTCAGATTGCAATTTCAGACTTTCAGTTAAATATCAATGTGTCCTATTCATCGACAGATTGCACAAGTCAATTTCTTAGAGGACAAGCCTCATGTTAAGGGTGTTATCAATAGCATAGTATTCATGCCATGGGAAAATACACATTTTATAACAGCAGGAAGTGATCATATTGTTATGCTATGGAGTGAGAATGTTGAAAAAAAATGGAAGCCAGAAGAATTGCATGGGAATCTTCATACTTCTGCTGTCATGGGAGTTGCTGGTGTTCAGCACAAGAAAATTGTGTTGTCTGTTGGTAAGGACAAGAAAATTTTCGGGTACAATGCTGAAGTAGGAAAACAAGATTTCATGCATCAGGTTGATAGTTTATGCTTAAGTATCTTACCAAATCCACGTGACTTCAATTTGTTCATGGTTCAAACAGGGTAAACTACATCTTCCTTATTGCTGAATTCATTTTATTAACTTTGTTATGCTTGTTTGAATCTCAATTACCTGAAAAGATTATTTTCTGCAGTTGCACGTGGGGATATCTTGGTTTAAAAATAAAAGTTAGTTGAATAAAATGTTGATATTAATTACTATTTTTTTTTTAATTTGTTGCAGGACACATGATAAGCAACTTAGACTAATTGATATTAGATTGAAGCAGAAAGAGGTTCATGCATTTGGGTGGAAGCAAGAAAGCAGTGATACTCAATCAGCTCTGGTAAAACAGGATTGGTCTCCCAATGGATTGTACATAACATCTGGTTCAGCTGATCCATTGATTCACATATTTGATATTAGATATAATAGTCACCAGCCTTCTCAATCTATCAAAGCTCGTCAAAGACGAGTCTTCAGAGCCATGTGGCATCAGTCTCTTCCACTCCTCATTTCCATATCATCTGATCCTGATTACGGCATTGGATTACACAAGTTTGTGTAGCACAACATCTTGCCAATGCTCATATTTATCTTAAATTTGGATTGTATTGATGTTAAAAGAAAAGTTTAAATGCACTTCTCATAAGTTTAATGAACGTGCACTAATAGTGTAAAATAGTTTTACTCGATCATCCAATAAAAAATCATCAATCTGCCATGTCATATAACTAATTCGATAATAAATATGATTTGGCGAAATACAAAATACTCAATAGACAACTATGCAAAATTATGTTCCACTACTTATTTTTAGGCTTAATTATGCTCTTAATCATGTACAAAAAGGGATTTGCTTTGTTTTTGCTTGACAAACAAGTTATTGAAAAACCGAAAATAAAACATAGAATTATGGTAATGCATTGCATGCTGGTGTACTTTTAGCTTTTAAGGGGTCAATGGAAAGCAAGTCAAGCAACAAACAAGTCTATGAATGGTCCTTCCACGCGGACATACACAATCATATACATGTGGCTTGTTTTGTTGGTCTTTTTGGTAGTTACTATAGTCTTGCAAGCAAATTTAACTTTTTAGGTTTATTGGAACATCAGTAATATAGATTAGATATATGATCAGTTATTCAATAGATACAAAAAAAAATTAAATTATGTCTTCATTGTGTGATTTTATGCAGAATAAATTTGTATCCTTAAAAGTATTTCTTTGTGTGGAAGTTGGTTGAAGAAAAGACTTTCTTATCTTAGCATCATATTGTTCTTTGGTACAGTAATATTTAGAATTTAGTTGGTTAAACATTAATTGTATGTGTATTGAAAAATACTCAATCTATATTTGAACGGTAAAATGTGATGTGACATGTTAATTGCGGTTTGAATATTTTTGAAAAAAAGTAAAATGCTTAGATTTTCTAATAAAAAAAATGCTTGTTTTGGGTAATAATTGAATCTTGGAGTTGTAAATTATTTTGGTGTCGGCTAAAATCAAATGTTAAAGATTTTAATAAAATTATTTATAGATATTGAACAAATAAAGCCATCTTGTTTTTTTTTGTCAGATAACCTAGCAGCTGAAAATTCACCGCTTAAAAAGTGAATAAGTGGATATATCAGGTTCGAATCCCGATCCCAGCACAAATGTGCAATGTCTTTTATCAATTGAGTTAAACTCATGAGAATAAACCATCTCGTTTTTATGAATTATGTTTTTCAAAAAAATTGACCATTAGATATCATACAAAAGAAAAGTGTTTACCTATTTTGTCAAACAAAAAGTGTTTAACTAATATCTTTTAGAAATATCTTAAATTGTAGTTAATAGTTATAGTTATTAAAAAACATCAAAATATGATAAATTTTATTGAAAGAAAATTCATATATACTAATATAAAAATTGTGATTGATTTAAATGTATATATACAAATCAATGAAGTCCAACTTTTTTTGATTACTAGTTAAAAATTTGTCAAAAGTGTTAAATTAAATTAATATTAATATCCTTTAAAAAGAAAAACGCGTTTATTCTTTCATCTTCTTCCACATAATAATAATAATAAGAAGAAAATAAATAGTATAGTAAATGTAATTTAGCAAGTTGCAACGAAAGCATATTATTATAAATAGAAAAATAAAGGATATTCATTCTCCTGTTTTCTCGATGTGCTAGTGCTACAGCTACTACTAATTTCAATTTGTCGTCGTCGTCTTCTTTAGTCTTTTTTTCTTTCAAGTTTCAACTACCAAAACTCATTCATTCATTCATTCAATGGGAAATTGCTGCTCCGATTTCGCCGGTGCTCGCACCGCCATAGGCGGAACTGCCGCCACTCTACTCAATCAGAGTAACGCTTCAAACGACGCCGTCGATAATTTCTTCAAGTCTCGTGGCTATCACGGTCTCTTCTCTCAGATCGAGGTTCTCACTTTCTATTTTCGTCTTCTCTAACTTCTTACAATACAAAACTACTTCAATTCTTGTAATAATCGCATTATAACTGCTTTTTATTACAATTTTCAGTTGTCGTTTTCTGCTTCTGGTTTGCGTGATCGAGATGTGCTTTCTAAGGTTTGTCGTTTAATCAATCTCAACCTCGTTTAGTTTAGTGCTTCTCATAGCTTTAATCTTTATCTACTTGTATATTATCATTATCATTAATTATTAGTAATTGTTACTAATATTAGTATTAGTAATAATAAAGGAAAAATATTAAACAAATGGATAAATTTAGTGTGGCATTGAAACCTGTGCACATATAACTAATCATGTTATTAAGATTAAGATAGATAAGGAGAGAGAGCAAGGCGTAGTGTCAAAGTAAACTCCTAAGTATTTCATCATTATTAAGTGATTGGAGCATTTAACTAATTTGGCCGTAACTGATTTAATCTTAACTGATTTGGCTGTGTTGTAGTAGTGATGGAGAGTTTGAGTGCGTTTATATGAGTAGAAGTCTTTACGGAGTAATAAGATATGATCCTAGATTGAGTTGAGACTTGAGAGGACCAGGAATCTAGACATCAAGAAAATTAAGGCCATACTGTACTTCTTAGTGTTGTCAAATAGCGGCTAATATATTGGTGTTATAGCATTGTCGAATTTTAATGAACCGCTATTCTATTGTTAGTACAAAGTGTTGTCAAATAGTGACTATAGCCTATAGCAATATGGTGTAGCAAAATTTGAACATTTCGCAATTAAAATGTGCTCTCGAAGGTTTGTCATTAAGTTTTAACTCTTATTCATGAATCTCAAGTTCAGTTAGTGCTTCCCATAGCTTTATTCTTATTATTTATTATTGCTAATAATAATAATAATAATAATAATAATAATAATAATAATAATAATAATAATAATAATAATAATAATAATAATAATAATAGTTAATAGTTAAGGAGAAACTGAACAACTAGATAAATTTAGCTTGTGAGGAGCACATAAAATCCAGATTAAAAAGAAAATTCAGACCATAATGAAATGCAATTAATTCACTTGGAGCAAAAAATATGCAATCTTTTATATTCATAAAATGATCTACAGCGAGCAAAATTGGAACATATTATCTCAAACACGAAAATGGAAAAACATAAGAACTCACCCTTTCTTCCATACAAGAAGAAAATATGGTTGTGGAGTAGCCTTACATCATTGTAGCAGGTGAAAGTATATTCAACTACTAGACCTTATCAACATATAATTCAGCAAACACAACAGATGGATCAGGGGCTGCTCACTGCTTTAGAATGTCCCTTTGTTATACTGGTTGTGATCCTTTAAATAAAATGTGATGCTTTTAATGGCTAATATTCTCATTATTCAGATGTATGATTAATGTGTAAATGTTCCATGCTGTAGAGTGATCCAATAATGGTTCTTTATGCAAAAGGGAAAAATGGAGCACTTGAGGAACTTGGCCGGACAGAAGTAGTTTTGAATTCGTTGAGTCCAACATGGATTACTAAACAAACTCTCACTTATCATTTCGAGGTTGTGCAGGTTTTAGTGTAAGTTTAAACGTTGATGTTTTTACTTCTAACATGGCATATAAGCGGTTTGTTGTTTCACCAGGAATTGTTCTGTCTTTCATCACAGGTTTCGTGTTTATGATGTTGATACTCAATTTCACAACTCAGACGTAAAGGTATGAAGTTTAATATGTTCTGCAATTCTAAGTTTTTCATAGTTAGACATTTTGATATTTACTTCTTTCATTGAAAAATAAAATAGCCTACTACTTATTGTTTCTAAGAATTTCTATTTTTACTAAGATGACCGACCTAATTATTTTAAGAATCTTCTAATCAAATCTGTATTGTTCTATGGAACGCAAAAAGTGTAAATATGTTGATATCATATTATCACTCGGCAGTTTAGATTTCAAATTTATTTTAATGGATCAATTTATGTTGTTGTATGCCAGTTACAGTTCCCTTATTTTTCCTCAAAGATTCTTACATTTGCCTTTTTTAGTTCAAAATTTTATTTAATGAGTACAATTTGCATGCAAAATGCTGCTGTGATACCCTTTATGTATGAATGCGTAAGTTTATAGTTCTGCAGCGTTTTAGGAGAGAAGTAAATTTTTTTGCTTGTTTAATAAACATGAAATATGGAATTACGAATATGATTGTTTGATTACTGTTATTTACACAATCAGATTGCTCACACTCTCCTCTCAGCTTTTTTTGTGCTTCACTAGAAACAACTAAACCACACTTAAAACTTATTTCCTAATGGTTCAGATTCGGCACAATCTTCTTGTAAGGTTGTGCAATAACCATTTCTGAGATATGAATTTGCTATATGGACTTATTTGTTGTTCAATAGATATGATAACATGTTGATTAAGCACAAGAATAAAAGTTCAAATTGTAACCATTTGGTTAACTTGTGCAGATACTTAAGCTAGAAGAACAACAATTTCTAGGTGAGGCAACATGTGCATTATCTGAGGTAATTTAGAGACTGTTCACCTTTTTGGCTACTGATATTAGACAACTAAATAAAATTCACTACACTCTCTATGGAGCTGTATCTTTATGACTATTTACTATCTAACACTATTATTGTTTTTCCTCTATTAATGGTGATTGAAAATGCATGACTTTCAGTTTTTATAGTTTTAGGTAAATGCATTATGCATATTTGAAGTTTTTGAACCCTAGAAGTGCATACTCAAAATATTCTTCTCTATGTATCACTGAAAATATATTAGCATCCCAACAATTGTACCCATCAACAACAAATTTGACGTGTGCAGATAATTACAAAGTCGGATGGATCTTTGACATTAGATTTACTCAGACAAGATTCTATGAGATCGGGGGACTCCCAAAAATGTGGGAAGCTCAAAGTGCATGCTGAGGAATGTGTTGGCTCAAAGACTACAGTAGAGATGATACTCAGGTGTTCAGATTTGGAATATAGGGATCTCTTCTCAAAGAGTGTATGTGCTTTTTATTAGTGTTGCTTTTGTTAAGCCTTACAAGGATCATCAATTATTACATAAAATGTGCTTTTCTTTGTCATGAAGGATCCCTTTTTATTAGTATCAAAAGTTGTGGAAAGTGGTGCCCATATTCCAATTTGCAAAACAGAAGCTATAAAGAATGATCACAGCCCAACATGGAAGCCGGTGTTCTTAAATGTTCAACAAGTAGGAAGCAAGGTATAAAACTTGAACTTGATTCATTTGTAATTATAACGGTTGGCTGTATAATCAACAATATTAACAATAGTCTATTATAAATGAGCATATATTTTACTACAATCTTAACCATTCTTTTCCAATCAACATTTATAACCTGCAGTGCACTTTACCCTCTTAAGTGCACCTGTCTGTTTAGAAGCATCAAAATAATAAAACTTGCACATAGTGATATTTTGTCTGTTGAAGTTTAGGGAGAATGGAAGAGAGAAAATGGAGAATTGTTTACTAATAGGACTGTGACTATATGTGATCTAAAAACACTCACCTAATATTTCTATTTTAGTATTTCTATTTCTATTTCTATTGATATTTTAGGGCAAATATAGAACGTCTAGTACAAGCCCAGACAAATAACAATACTAACAAAAAATTCAGTATTCTGATACACTCTCAGTTTACAACTAAGCATATATCTAGACTAGATGGCCTAGAAACAGTATAAAGTTGGTTGAATCTGAGAGAGAAAGAACTAGCAAGTGTGAAAGTTATGCTAACCCATAGTAGCATCTGATCTAGAGTTTTCTAATTGCTAAAGACGAAGAACAATCAATAGAGGAGAAACCCATTGGGTTTGAAGAAAAAATTGGACAATCATGAGGACACGAGATGAAAAATGTAAAACCAATAAGTAGACGATAATTTCTAATTGAAACAGATTGACAGAGGTTAGAATACCATGTTGATTTTCGGGAAATTGGTAGAAAAGAGAAAAAGAGATGAGAGGTTAGTTACTAATGGGACTTGAATAATCTTGATGTAGTTATGTAAAAGCACTACCCTACTAATATTTTAGGTCAAGTACAAATGCTATATAATTTCTACAACCCAATAATACTCCCAGCACAATAGATTGTTAACTATCTTCTTTTTGTTTCAAAATATTCTCTCAATGGAACAGGTCTACATATTTAGTAATTTAGATGACCAACTATCCTAATTTTTTTTTAATTGTTAGGGATTCACGAATGACTTTGCATCTAACACACCCTTAACTTCATGCAAGATCCCAAAGTCACAAAGGGCGGACAAGGCTTAAAATTTATATACTTCATGTTGAAATTCAACTTTTATTGAAGATAATGAGATGGAACGGATTGAACTGCAAATCACTTAGTCATAGAAGCTTTGATAACATACTCTCCTAACAGCTTAGTTAGCTTGAGTTTTTTACTAGCTTTTTAACTATTTTTTTCACTGCATTTCAATGCATGCTATCACTAATATAGAGTTCTGAATATTGTTAACTTATAATTAATGAAAATATGCTGGTAGCCTGGTATTATTACAATGACAACAGTCCACTGAAAGCATGCACATCTTGTTAACATGAGGGTGGCTGGTGTACGAGACTTCCACCACTCTGGGGTCTTCGAGGTTTGATCTACGCAGCCTCACCATGTGAGGGAACGTTATTTCTGTGATTAGAATCCATCACAGCGAGGGTTTTCTGCATTTATTGTTACCTTACATATAGAATTTTCCCTTACTGTCTCATTACTTTATCTTCTTGTTTGGGTGTTATTTTTTGGACATCATGGTAAAGACATACCTAATTAGTTGAAGCTGTCTCATTTTCATTAAATGCAGGAAAGTCCTTTGGTAATAGAGTGCTACAACTTTAATAGCAATGGCAAACATGATTTGTTGGGGTAATTTTTGCCTGCCTGTTTGGCCTTTTGTCCCTTAAATCTATTTCTGGGCTGAAATGAATGCTAGAGCTGTTTATCCTATTTTATCAGAAAAGTGCAAACATCTTTGGTGGAGTTGGAGAAGCTATATTCTGGTGGCCAAGGAGAAAATTTATTTTTGTCTGCTGCCGTGGGTCACGATTCTCAGACCAAGGTTTTATTATATTAAATGTTTATTTCAATCATGAGTTCCTCTATCTTTACCTAAAATAATATTTGACTATGACAAAGGTATTAAAGAGCCGGCTATTTGTGGACAAATTTTCTGAAAATATCCAATATACTTTCCTGGATTACTTGGCTGGGGGATTTGAATTGAATTTCATGGTGGCCATTGACTTTACAGGTACTTCATATATCTTTAAGCTTGATGTACCTAATTATTGTCTGGATTGTAATACTAATAAGTATTTTCATCAATGTTTTGTTTATAATGATCGCAAGTGATGGGAATGAGATAATAATATCTATGATTATCGTATTTGCAATATGGGAATTCGTTTTTAGTTATTTGTTTATATGCTACCCTGCCTTGTAAATTTCTTGTAGACCCTATTCCCCTTTCTTCAGCCTGTTTCTTCCAATTAATGCATTGGAATGAACTATGCTCTTTGATACCATGGTAACAATAAAGATTCATAAAGAAAAATATACAAGGAAAAGAAGAGAGAGAAAAGAGGCCAAAGTTCCAATAACATGAATAGAAAAACTTATGAATTCAAGATTTACAAAGAGAATAAACAGTAAAGGGTGCAAACCTTAGATTATTGGAGGGGCTGGGGTTCAAATCTCGGATTCCACACTTCTCCACACTTAAAGTGTGTGAGTCTAGCCACTAGACTACTTGACCAAAAAAAAGAATGATGGTAGTACATTTAGTTTTCTTGATTTTATGTAAAAAAAGGAAATAAAATACATTCACCAACCTACCCCTAATTAAGGGTCATCTACTTCCAACATAAAGTAATAAATGTAATGGTATTTTTGGAAAAATAGCATTAAATGTGATTAGAATAGTTGACATTTGCTTATATTTGTGGCTTTATGAAACGTTTGCTTATAAATAAGGCCAGAGTGAGTAATTTACTATCATTTAGTTTCCCCATCCTCCAATTTTTTGGTTAACTAGTTCTTAATTTTAAGTAGTAAAAACTTCATCCTTCCTTCTCAGTCCTCACTGGTGCTTAGATCCCAGTTTGCACTAGTGTATATGGCAGGGGGAGTAAGGTTGTGTCCTGCCTTAAGGGAGCATTTGTGGATTCCCGAAAATGCTATTCCCGGGGCCATTATTACCCCTGATAGCTGCTGATATGAGGTTGACCCTCTCCCTCCTTATCCTTCCTTTCTGTCTTCCTCAACCCCCACTTGTAGGATTATAAAAGGATATAGACATTATAAGACATGGTTTACACTTTAATCTGTCATGCTGATTATGTATTTGATGACAAGGATGCTATACAGTTTTATAGGTTAACCTTGTCTTGTTTACCAGCTTCAAATGGCAACTCACGCCTTCCGGATTCTTTGCATTACATTGATCCTTCAGGACGGCCAAATGCATACCAAAGAGTAAGAAATGATTTTTGGTTTGAATTCCACTACTTTATTTGTTACTGATCCATGTTGTATAAATAATTTTAGGCAATTGTTGAGGTCGGAGAAGTGTTACAGTTTTATGATTCAGACAAGCGATTTCCTACGTGGGGATTTGGAGCACGACCAATTGATGGTCCTGTCTCCCATTGTTTCAACTTGAATGGAAGCAGTAATTACTGTGAGGTGAAAATGCTAAATCTGATCTTGCCTTTGTTTCTATATTGAAATAGTTTAATAATTACAAGTTTCTGTCTTTTGCAGGTGGAAGGCATTCAGGGAATTATGATGGCATACGCAAGTGCTCTGCTCAACGTTTCTCTTGCAGGACCAACTCTTTTTGGACCTGTCATAAATAATGCTGCACTTATTGCCAGCCAATCTGTAGCAAATGGTGGAAGAAAGTATTTTGTCCTGTTGATAATCACAGTAAGAATTAAAATATGCAGTTTTCTATGTCATATTGCTTATTCATCTGTGAGAGCTGTTGGTTATAAATTAAATTGAAGTTTGGTATGTGGAATGGTAATTCCATTTTGTACTAAATTGAGTCAATTCCACGGCATGAACATTCTTATGTTTTTTGGTTATTCGTTAGCAAGAAAGAGCATGGAAAGGTGATTCTATTCTGTGCCTTATTCCATAGAACCAGAAATTACCCCTCCCCAGAGAGGCAGGGTTGGTGATTCGATGCTCTGAATTTTAAGTTCTTTTTCCAAACAACCCCTCATTTAATTTATACAATGGTATTTATCCTTTCAAAATTATACTTGTATTTCCAACCTACTCTTTATATCTTACAATTGATTAATATTAGGTTCCCTATTAAAATTTGAAGAATAATGCTTATGTAAATAATAAAAATATGTAAAAGAAAAATATAATAATGTGAAATACAATAATCATCATAAGTATCATGAAGAAGATACCATAAGGAGTGTATGGAAGAGTATGGAGGGTTTAAAAAATATTGTACAAATATTACTTTTCTCTAATAAAATAAAAAAAGAAGTATAAATGTTACTTTTTGCAGTTAGTTGCTTTGTGCTGCTTACATGGGAATGACAACTATGGTTTTAATGTATCCATGTTAGACCAAAGCATACCACTCTATATTTGCCTTGCACACCCAAAAAAAAAACTATTCTAACTCCTGTGATCTTTCAAAAAAAAGTAATGGCCTTGCGTTTTCCACTGCCGGTGCTAATGTTTAATCGGTATCCTCCTAGGATGGAGTAGTGACAGATCTCCAAGAAACAAAAGATGCACTCGTTAAAGCATCTGATCTACCATTATCAATCCTTATTGTTGGCGTAGGAGGAGCTGATTTCAAAGAAATGGAGGTATTTAATCCAACCCGTATGCTCTTTAGTCTTTACTCATTGAGTTATGATTATTTGGCGTGAGGCGTTGAACTGCGTGACTGGCATGTAATGTCACCTCAGGGCTTATGTAATTTTGTTGTTAAATGTCACAGATCTTGGATGCAGACAAGGGAGATAGGCTTGAGAGTTCATCTGGGCGTGTTGCTTCACGAGATATAGTCCAGTTTGTTCCATTTCGGGATGTTCAAAGTAGGTAATCAGTTTGCAAATTATGACTTTTTCAAATGACCCTGAGCTTATCAATCTCTTGTGAACTTTTTGCAAATGCAGGTGGGGAAATTTCAGTAGTTCAAGCACTTCTAGCAGAATTACCTACTCAATTTTTAGCTTACATGCGGAGCAGAAATATCCTGCCAAGTCCCTAGTCATGTAAAGATCTTACATATTCAAAATGTTATATCCATTGATCATTGTGCAAGTTCAAGGCCCTTTTCATTTTTAATACATCTTAAATTGATAAATTCGACCGAAGGGCTGAGAACTGATGCTTTGTGCTAAATGCCAATTAAGGGGTCAAGAGAGGTTCGTCGGTCAGCTGCTTTATCTTCAGGTCTGTCCGTTCAAGCCTTTTGGTTGGAATTTTCCTTTTCTTGTGTTCTTGCTTTTGGGGTTTTCTGGTTATAGTTAGATCTGAAAAAACTTATTGTACAAATTGAAGTTTCTGTTTTCTTGTAGCTGAGGGGGCAAAATTTATAGTCCTACAGTCTACACTGAACCTGGGAATCCAATATAAATTAATAACTTTTTTATCATTGCATAAAATTCTATTTAAATCTTATTCAAGAATAAGTCTTATGAAATAGAGTACTGTGAGATTAGAGAATGAACTGGGTTGCATTCAATCTGAACAATTTCCTTGCAACGAGTGCTTAAGCCTTATTGACCAAAATAAATAACTAATGGACTCAATTACACACACATAACACTTCTTGCTACCTTATTGACCACACTCACGTCTTTCTTGACTGTGAATGGTTAGAAGAAAGTAGAAATCAAGGGAAAGCTACAAAGTACAAACATCATTCAGTTATACTAATATACACCCAGAAATCAATTAACTAGTGTAGAAAGTACAAAATATGAGCAACAATTACTGAACTTTAATATTTTATTCTCATCATATATAAGATAAATATATCAACTGATATTACAAAGAATTCCACGACTGATTACACATCAATGGTTACTATGGAATGGAAATACCACTGAACTATCAGTCTAATGGAACCCCAATTTTTTTAATTTAGATATGACACATATATAACCCAATAAATTATGAGTAAAGGAAATAGTCAAAGAAACACAATTAAAATATTTAATTATTTTTCTTATGGTCTCTTTTTAATTTGTCAATGTTGATTAGTTTAATTAGCTATCCTGGATAGGGACTAGTTGCAGTTTGCCACCGTATATCTCAGGGAGCTGACTTTCTTCTATATCTTCTAGAAGTGTTGATTTCAGCTTATTGTTTTCCACAAATATTATCTGCAAGGAGATTCAATTCAACAGTATAAATATTTTCCCTCAACATCTGAAACACAAACTTTTATAATATATAGTAATACTATGCATTGAGATATGGTATAATTTAATTTAAAACTTCACCTTTTTCTTAGTTTTGTTGTCAATGAACGGGTAGATTATTTTCCATACTTTCATAAAAATGTATGGTGCATGAAGAATAAATAACTTCCCCAATCTTTCAGGGTAATAATCCTGCATCCAAGAAATTAAGGTCTGAGTGCAATATACAAAGCTTCAAATTACTTAAATTCACGCATACAAACATATGCTATAACTATAACTATAAGTCTATAACTATATATACACACACCTGCAAAATAGAGAGAGCACTAATGTATCCTCGAACATCACTATTCGAGTAACCCCATCCCTTCAGTTCTGCTATAGCAACAAATTTTTCTTCCCCGAGTGGGATGCTGATACATCAAAAGATATATGTTACTATCTCTTTAAGATTCTAACTGAATTCACAGTCTTAGAAATGAGATTTATAGTATCGGAATAGGAATTACCTTGCACATAGTTTATCAAGAATATAGACTGAAAACCCTGTGTCACAGAAATTATTAACTTGTCATTAGAAAATTTCTTAATAAGTGGAAACAAATAATCATATTTAGCTAACCACGAACCATATATATACTAGCACTATGTTCTCTAAGTTTTTTAGTAATAAATGAATTTTAATTCACCCCTATGTTGTTCAAGTTTGTTAGTGACTTAATTAGTACTAAAAACATACGTTTGAATTCGTCTAGACCATCTTTCTTTTGAAAATGTTTTCGACCGAAGACAAGAAGTATAGGTCGACCAATCTTGTCGCGCCCTTGGGAAAACGCCTTGTCATCTGCAATTTCATTAGGAACCTGTGATCGAGATATGGAACCATTCGGAACAAATGAACGTCTCCATGTCAAGTACTTGAGGAACATTGCTGAAGCTTTCTCCACATCTAAATCACGAGCACGTAGAAATCTTCTAACCATAAAATCATCTTCTTCCTGCAATCAAGGGTAAAATTAATTTTATATATTTACAAATGCCAACATATTTAAGCATAACTTCTGGTCTGCCATACCAAATCTATGTCACTTCTGATAAATTAAATTTCACAAGGGTGCAAAAGATAAGTGGTACTAAGGATTGATAAATAATGTCAAAGAGAAAACTTAGATTCACAAACAGCTAAGTGCAGAAGTGAATTTATAAGAAATAGTGATATATGATAGTGTCACGTTTAGAATATTTTTTAATTCACATTATTTGTCATTTTAAAGTATCAATAGAGCAAACGTAATACTTACTAGAAGATTAATGAATACTACCCACAGTCCTTTTTATAAAAAAAAACAATTGATTTTTTAGATTCATTTTTTTGAACACACAGATTTTTTAGATTTATTGAATAATTAATGGATCTGAATTGTTATATAGACTAAATACGTCAATTATTTAATGAATCTAAAAAGTGAGTTGTTTCTTATAAAATAATGAATCTAAAAACTGACACAAGGGAATAGTACACTTTAGAAAATGAAATTTATGTGTACATAATCCCGGAAGAAAATAATAAATATTTTTATACCAAAAATAATAAATATGACTAGATATATTTTTTCAGAATAATTTGAAATTCCAGCGTCACTGTACATTCTCAGCAATTAATTCCCATTATGGCAGTGTGTAAGTTAGTACTGTACTACTTCATAATACTATTTGCCTCTTGGTAAGTTGGTAGTGCCATTAACAAAATCAATAAAAGCCACAGCTTCTATCAAAAAACAAAATATAAGTCCAATTCAATGCCACAACCCAGAACTACTACAAGTACTCCAATAAACAAATAAATTGAAAAATATACATGACACCGATAGTTAGTTAGTTCACATGGTGATTGACGCTGAATTTAATAGAGAAGACCATAATTCGATTCCCGCAACTGCGATCGCGAGGGGATTGAAACCACTTAATACCAGAACTGATCCCGAATCAGATTAAATTAATGATAGAAAAAGAAAAAAATATATAAAAAAATATACACGACGACTATCACAGATTGACTATTTGTGGTAAACTATCATTCAAGAGGATTCAATGAAGTGTAATATCGATGAATTCCATTCCACCACATAAATACATAATATTCAACTTATCAAATATAATTAGTCAAAAAAAAAACTTATTTAAAAATGCAAATGTGAAAATACATTTTAATTTTATTTATAAAAAAACTTGAATATCGGTCAAATAAGCATTTAAAAGTGCTTCTAAAATTAATAATTTGCCTTACAATATTTTGAAGATCGATTAAATTAAAATTTTCTTATTTCTTAGTTGGACAACTAGGTTTCATATTTTTTTTGTCTAGATTAATTTGAGTATATACTTTAATATATGAAAGTATGAAACATGTGAATATAGGTGAGGGGAATATATACCAAACCATATGATACAAATTTTTGTAAAAAATAATACACGTAAATTATGTATGAGTATATGATGTTGATAATTAGATAGTACCTTAGAAGATGGATCTTGTGTTTCAACAGAGGCTCTCACAAGACGGATTTTTGTGAGTTCAGTTTCTGTTATAACATCATTTCCAGCCACTCTTGTTTTTGCTTCTAATTCCTTAGTTACATGAGTTAAATCTTTGTTACAATCTTCTAATCTTGATCCCTTATGACAACCCTTCATTGCTTCCATTTTTTTGCTTCTTCTTTCTTGTTTAATAATGTGAAACTTTCCTTTTTTGTACTACTTGTATTTAGTACTCCAGCTCGATTGTGTATATATAAACCAAGATAATTATGTTGCAAATTTAATGCTTGTACCAGTACTATCACAGTAGAGGCCCACAAATGTAATGTGTTTAAACTACTTGATTTGATATCTGTTTCATTTTCATACCCAACTCTATGAGCTAATTAATGACAATTGTGTAAATGAAACCTATATTTTTGTTTGAAAAAGATAACAAAATAATACAAATTCAATGTTGCTAAAGTTAAAAGTCATAAACATGCCAATAGATTGACAGTACTTAGATTAATAGCATAAAAAGCAAATGTCTACAAATATATGATAAAATTATAGTGCTTAAAAAAAATGACAAAATTACCGTGGCTAAAATACACATGCTTTTTTATTTATAAGCGTTCAATTCATTGATTGAAAATATAATCGATTGAAGTTGCTCTCTCGATTTGAACCAAAAAAAGACTATAACAAGATAAAAAACAAAACAACGTTGTATCAAAATGAAGAAATCATAAAATATGAAATGAAAACTATATATATATATATGGGAAACTACACATAAGTGGTAAAAGAGGCACAAGGAACACTGTAAAAATAAAAATAAAAAAATAAAAATAATTTTTTATTATATTCAATTAAATTGGTATAGTTTTTTTAAAAATTCAACTATAAAACAAATACAAAAAATCAAGGCATTATTGTGAGTATTTTAACGACAATAAATTGATTGTCAAGAGAACTAATTAATTAATTGTCATTCTTTAAATTAATAAATAAAGTTGTTATTTTGTAAACTTCTTTAACTAAATTGCTTCACCCCTACACTTTAGAGATAAAAATTCACATTAATTCCAAAAATATAGAATTTAGTTGTTAGTTTGTGCAAAACAAACTCAAAAAGTTGAATGTTACTCCATTGAGATTTGAGAGTAGTTGAAGACTTCAAGTTATTCAAAAAATCTTTAGTTCATAAAATGTGTGGCCTAGATTTGATAATCAATAATCACAATTAGCAAATAGTCTTCATCCAATAATTACAATTCAAAAAATCCATTTTATTTGGTCAGTTTGTTTGTGTGGTCATCTACCATACCAAGCACAGTCGACGCAGTTAACTAATTAAAGGGTCATGTTAACGTGTGCCCTAAAGGCACATGTTAAGAATTCTACAAATAGTAATTATATTTAGAATAAAGTATCTTTTTATCTTTATAATAATTAAAATACACAATTTTCAATGTCAAATTTCTATCTTTAGTATATTAACATATGCCTCAAGGGCACACGTTAACATTTCCCTTAATTAAATATTAAATGTCTTTAATTACACAAAGTTTTGGACAGAATTGTTTGAACCAAAACTTAGGCGTTTAATTTAATGTCTTTAATTACAATTTGCGTGGAGCACAAGTCTACATACAACTCATTAGTTAAACAACTTAGCTATCCCTCAATATATTTATCAACTAGTATCTTATATATAAGAAAATAATCTTTTTTTAGATACATTAAAAATTTGATGTATCTAGTCAATAATATAGACTAGATACATCAAACTTTTAATGTATCTAAAAAGAGAATCTTTTTTTAGACTAAATGCATCAAACTTTCAATGTATCTAAAAAAAAGATTATTTTCTTATATATAGAACTAGAGGAAGTAGTTCACAAATATATTAAACAACTTTTTTGACATGTATATTTACTCAAAAAAAAAATATTTGACATATGTGTATCTATAATTTTCTGTTTTTACAATTTTATTTATGTTTTTCACACCATTTTATAGCTCTAAAAAAATCCTTTAGCAAATTGAAGAAGTTAAGAAATTCATAGTCGATCGACATAGTTCATTATTCTTTGTAAGCTTTTAAGATAAAAAAGGATTTGGATTCAGTATAAGTCAAAACCCGTGCAGTCACGCAGTCGATATGTTTAAGAACGTTCAATCTTAATTAAACGGCTCAAATTCCATTCATAAAATTTTATATTCTAATCTTAAGATATGAACCGTCTGATATTGATCAGACGTTTTACAATTGATGACTGCATATGATTGCATTAACCAGCGATTGCATTAAATCTGTTTCCAGAAAAACATAATTATACTAAGAGCTTTTATATAAATCATCAATGAATTTTCAAGTATGGTAATAGTAGTCGGATGAAAAGAGTTGGACAATAGTAGGAACTCAACTTGTCTCATCTATATGGTTACTAATTTAACATTAATTTGAGTGTTAGAAATCTGAAGCAAAAGTTTTCGTTAACTTAACTTGGTTGAAAGAGACATCGCATTATATATTTAGATTTAGAATTTGATCTTTAAACTCTCTATTTATATTTAACTTAAGAATGAAAACTAACCTCTTCATTGATTTTTTGCTTTATTGACTACATTCACCCGATACTTGTATTTATAGAATAAGTATCATAACAAACTAATAATCATGAATTATAAAATAGAGTCATTCTAAATCCTTCTATAAAATATGACTCATCCTAATCATAATCTACTTAACATATATTTTATTATTATCAGCTATATTAACTCAGCTATATTAATTCATTACACTAATATTTTTCTTTTATTCATACTGTCAATCAATAGGTACAATGAATATGCTTACCCTACATACTTATTCTCTATTACTCCCTTGTCAAATGCTAAAATAGACAACAATAATAGCCCCCCTTCAATAATAACAAATTAATTAATTATGTAATATTTTTATTGCAAAATTTGTCGAAAATTGATTTTTAAAAATCTTAATTTTAACTTAAACTAATTTTAAAAATACCGACATTTTTTGACGGAACGCGCCACTGCATAGTAGGTAAATGCATAAAACATTTTATTTTATTGACAAAGATAATATCTATAATTTATTATTTTAATAAAATCTTTAAATGTTCCTTTTACCAAAAAAAAAAAACTTTAAAAGCTAAAACTTATTTGACGCCTCCAAATATTTTTTGACTTTTGTTTACATTTTATTTTGTAATTTTTCTATACTCAACAATTAACAAAGTAGTACTGTAACCAAAAAAAAAAAAATAACAAAGTAGTACTATGTGCCTTGAAGTTGAAATTGAATTGAAGAGGTAAAAGTGAAAGTGACGTAGTTGAATTTTGGTACGTAAATGGTTTTGTGACTTTGACTTCTTAACCTCTCTCTCTCTCTGCAAAATTCATCTTCTTCCTCATTTTTCAACTTTGTTTCTTCATTCATTCTTCTTCTAATTATCTGTCTCTGTTGCTTGTTTTTTACAATAATCCAGCTAATTCCTTTCAACAACAACCCACTTTCTCTTCTTACGTCTTAACCTTCTTCCCTCTGTTTGACCAAATTTTACTTCATCTCTTATATTACTCACTTTTACTTCATCTTCCCATCAAAAATGGGTATTTCCAAATTTACTTTTTTAGGGTTTCTTTCTCTTGCTTTTCTCTTTTCAATTGATGCTCTTCATTTGCACAGGAATCAGCCTACTGAAAGAATTTCAGGTATTCAATTTTTTGTTTATAGTTCTGTTTATTTGAGTTTGGGTATTCAATTTTTTTGACTGTGATCAATTTTGACATCTTCATGTTATGATTTGAAGTTTTGTGTATTTGTTGTTAATTATGAATGTGAGTTTGATTATGATTAGGGTTTTTGTTGCATAAGTTGTTGACATTTTTTTGCTTGAAGTTGAGATGATGTTATAGTATGTTTGAGGCACAGAGCATTGGTTCTTGTTTATTGAGCATAGGGAGTTTTTCTTAAGATCTAAATTTTCATGTTATGGGCCAATCCTGTTAATTTGATAGAGCTTTTTTGTTGTCAGTTGGTTGGTTCAAAGTTCCTTAGAACCAAATGTCGGTGATTAGGACGACATATACTTCATTTTCCCTTCTGTGTTACCCTGATACTCTCTGATATGCTTTGATAAGTTGTTCACACGCGTCCATGCACTATCGGAGACCTCTTTATACATGTTGTAAACCCAGCTCCTTGACAATATGTATCTTTAAATGGGATTTACGGAATAGGAATGTAGCATTCGTTTGGATTTCAATTAACTGGGTAGTGGTGTGTATAGGGGTGAGGTAAAAGATGAGAATTTCTATTACTTGGGAAGCATATTTGATAAATATAACAAAAACACGTGCTTGTTTACCTGGTGTTTTAACTTGTTTATACGCTGCTCTTGTGTATTGTTGTTTCTCAACGACTTGAATTAGAAAATTATATTTCTAGGGATACAATGGAGTAAAATACACCACTTTAAATTTTCTGTTTGAGTGAAATTATTTTAAAATCAATATATCTTTCATTTTATTGAAGATGAGATTACTAAACATGTTGTGGTTGAACCATTTGTAGGCAGCGCTGGTGATGTATTGGAAGATGATCCGGTTGGAAGGTTGAAGGTTTTTGTCTATGAGCTTCCAAGCAAATATAATAAGAAAATTCTGCAAAAAGACCCAAGATGCCTCACTCATATGTTTGCTGCTGAGATATTTATGCACCGGTTTCTCCTATCTAGTGCTGTTCGAACCCTTAATCCTGAAGAGGCTGATTGGTTTTATACACCTGTCTACACAACCTGTGACTTGACACCAAATGGCCTCCCTTTACCCTTTAAGTCACCACGAATGATGAGGAGTGCCATACAGCTTATTTCTTCTAACTGGCCCTATTGGAATCGAACAGAGGGGGCGGATCATTTCTTTGTGGTTCCTCATGACTTTGGGGCATGTTTTCATTACCAAGTATGAGATCTAGAATATAAATTTAGAAATTAATATTATTTATTTACTATATCACTGTCAAATTCAAAACTGCATGTGGGTCATGTAACATGTACTTTTGTTATACTGTTTTGTTCCAGGAAGAGAAGGCAATTGAAAGAGGGATTCTTCCACTTCTGCAGCGCTCTACCTTGGTTCAAACATTTGGACAGAGAAATCATGTGTGCTTGAAAGAGGGCTCAATTACCATTCCTCCATATGCTCCACCACAGAAAATGCATACCCACTTGATTCCTGATAAGACCCCCAGGTCCATTTTTGTATACTTCCGAGGACTGTTTTATGATGTAGGAAATGACCCTGAAGGTGGATACTATGCAAGGTAGGTCTCATTACAAGCTCAAACTTCGAATGAGATTGAGTATGCATCATTTAGTATCATCATATTATGTATGCATAAGAAAGCTGCCTTGCATTCTTCTACTCTGAAGAGCAAAGAGAATGATTTTAATTTATACAAATATATAATTGTATTTAGTGTCATTATTAAAATTGGTAAGATTAATTGTGTCATGATCCAAAATTGTTTCATTCCAAAATTCTTATTGAAAATCAAGTATGTATGCATGGACTTTGGTACCTGCATATCAATGAGTATATAACAAAATAAACTTGGATCAACCAAGAATCCTGACATGTCACACTGGCCTTGATTTTCAATCTTACAGAGGAGCAAGAGCAGCAGTATGGGAGAACTTTAAGAACAATCCACTATTTGACATTTCCACGGAGCATCCTACCACATATTACGAGGACATGCAACGAGCTGTGTTTTGCCTATGCCCACTTGGATGGGCCCCTTGGAGCCCGAGATTGGTTGAAGCTGTGGTATTTGGTTGCATCCCTGTTATTATTGCAGATGATATTGTTCTTCCGTTTGCTGATGCAATACCATGGGAAGAGATCGGGGTGTATGTCGATGAGCAGGATGTTCCTAAGTTGGATACCATACTCACGTCAATACCTCCAGAAGTTATACTTAGGAAACAAAGATTGCTTGCTAATCCTTCCATGAAGCAAGCAATGTTATTCCCTCAACCTGCGCAAGCTGGAGACGCTTTCCATCAAGTTTTAAATGGACTTGCACGGAAGTTGCCGCATGAAAGGAGTGTATTCTTGAAACCAGGGGATAAGAACTTGAATTGGACTGCTGGCCCTGTGGGTGACCTTAAACCTTGGTAACAGATGCAATAGTTTTCATGTGGTTAGGATTCTTTATATGTCCTGGTCAGTCCTACATAAATGCTCATAAATATGGCTTGGTAACTGAGGTTTATATTTTTTTGTTGACATTGTAAATTTTGACCAAAGAATTCATTAGATACCAGTATAATCTAATTTGTAACATGATTGCTTTCATTGTATGCTTTCCAAACTTGTTTCCTGGTCTAGTAGGAGTGTCTGTTCTCCTTTGTGTGTATACCAAAGTAGGTAATTGCGATAACGACTTTGGAAAATCAAAGTCATACTGGCGGCAATGTATTTTCATTCTTTATTGTAAGCAAATTTGATGGTATAAGTAATTGTATCACGATAGGAAACTGGGATTTAATTATCGGTAAACATGTCTGGGATTTAATTTGCAACTCAGATAAATTGTTGTGGATGAACCTTTTATCCTCTAAATACTTAATGGAGGATCATAGTTTAGATGCCACCATTATTTCAGGTGCATCTATGATTGTGGAGGTGCATAAATTAGGTTTCATGACTGGTAAGGGTGAAGTTTCTCTTTGAAATGGCAAATGGCTTGAGACCATTTCCTTTGTAACTTGGTTTCATACTTTCTCATAACTTAATATCATTGAATCTCATCTTTTGTTGAAGGAATCTAATAATCTTGACAGCAGGAAATTTGATTCTCTTGCTAGTTTCTGCCTTACATTCAAGTGCAAATTAAGAGTATATTAATTACACTTCGAAGGATTTTATCATCTGGGCTTCTAGTTCAGAAGTTTACTCCACTCACAGTAGTTATCTTTCTACATGATAAAATAAATAGTTATTTGTGTTCTTTAAGCCCACTATTGGAAGATTGGTCTTAGTTTCTTCACCAAAAAACTCAAAAACACAAATACGCACTTAAATTGCATGGACTAAAAATATAAATAAACTTAGATTAAAATAGATAACTCAAAATTGCCAATAAAAAATGGGAAAATTATATTACGTGTATTTTAATTAATTTAGAATTTCAAACAGATCATATATATTTTTACATGTCAAATTAGTCATTTGTCTTAAGATATTTATACAACTCAACAAACTTTTATTCATGGTACACTTCTAGTATAAATTTGTGTGCAATATTATTGGATAATAGTATAATACTACTATAAATAACATTTTATCACCCAATGTCACAATTAGACCCCTCTCTTTTGATGAATTAAATATTATAGATACCATAATGATTTAAAGTAGTGTTTTTTTTTATACATGTAGTCCTTATCTTAATGAATTGGATATATAGTTTTATTTAAAATGAACATGTGAAACATTTGATAACATACATAAATGAAGAGTTGAGTTTGGTCCAACATTGTTGATGTTTTTAAATATTTTTTGAGGCATGATGTTTTTAAATATAAATGATTAGCTTAGCACAAATATAAAATATTTAAAATTTTGAATTAATTTAAAGACTCCTAATTTGGTTTTACCTATTTATAAAAGTCAAAGTCTAGTGATAAAAATAAATCCATGAATTTTCATATCCTCTAATTATTTTAGTAATTAGTTAATAATAGAGATATTATGTTCTTTTAATCAATCATCATAATCAAAATATTAAAAAGAAGGAAATGAAAAACATTGCCCTAAGGGCAATGTTTAAAGAAACAAAAGTGATAATAAACTTTTAGAACTTGTGCATTTTACTTTTCTAAACTAATAATAATACACTATTTTCAACAGAAACATTACTTCTTTTGATAATCTTAACTAGTGCCTTGAGTACCTTAAAAAGAAAAATAGTGGGTACATACATATGACTTTGTTCAATGCCACCCACAGAAACTAGAAGAAAAAAATAAACAAATAACCTAAAATTTCTGATTTGGTTAAATTTTATGGCAAATGCTAAAAAGTGCACCCGGTGCACTCTTTAAGCCCCTTAAATAGTAAGTTTTTATAGAATTTATATAAAGTCAACGCATTGAAAATTGTGCTGTTTAACTTTTTGAATAAATAATTTCTTTAAATAGTATGTTTAAAGAGTGCACCAGGTGCACTCGTTAGCAAGACCCAAATTTTATTTATATTAATTAATCTTTCTTAAAATATGAACAATTAATATTAAATTGATCATAGTAAATTAAAAAGTTAGTTGGTGCATAAATATGGTTGTGTGAAATTGACTTAACATCAAATTTGACACAAACAACACTCTTTCTTCATCATCATCTTCTTCCTCACTCTTGTCTTGTTCCATTTTTAATTCAACTCTGTTTCTTTCTTCATTGCAAATTCACTCTTTCTAATCTGTCTCTGTTGCTTCACACAATACCCCATTGCTAAGAAATCTCTCACAACCACTTTCTCTTGTGACCCTTAACCTTCTTCTGTTGACCAAATTTGACTTCTTTATATTACTCATTTTACTCCTTTTGTTTTGTACTATCATTTTTCTTCTACCCATCAAAATATTTGTTCTGTTTTGGGGGAAACAAAAAATGGGTTTTTGGAAATTGGGTTTTTTAGGGATTCTTTGTGGTGCTTTTCTCTTTTCTATTGATGCTGTTGAACTTCATAGGAATCAACCTACTGAAAGAATTTCAGGTAGTTTTTTGTTTAGGTTTTGAATTTTTTGATTGTGAATTTTGTGATCAATTTCTTTTAAGTTATGGTATTCAGTGTTGTGTTTTTATGGTTAATAGTATTATGAATGTGTTTGATTAAGATCTGATTTTGATTGAGGTTGATTATGATATTTGTTATCATTAGTTGTTTGTTGAGATTATTTAGCTTGAAATGATGAATTTTCAATGATAAAGCATTGATTCTTCTAGGGTTCTGCATTGCATTGAACTTTAAGATCTGAATTTTGAAATTTGAACTGCCAAGCTTGCTAGTTAGATAGGAGTACTGTGTAGCTTTTTTCGGTTTTCGCTTTAGATTAAGTCCAATCAAGGACAGAGCCAGACATAATTGATAGCGGGGCCAATTATTGAGTTAAAGTTTATCGAATAAATATTTGAAACCAGATTTTACATAAAAACATTCATAAAGGTGTATGACTAAGAAGGTGCAAATCTGCGGTATTATCAGTATGTGTTTTTAATGTTGTCGAATTGTAAAAGCTATTTAAAAGCAGTTCAGGTATTGAATTATGAGCTCTGTAGATATATTTAGCTCTTTGCGGGTAAATTAATATCTTTTTCTTGAAAAAAATTTAACAAAACTGTAGGACTTTCAGGATGAAATTAGATCCACTTTTCCTCAAGATAATTTTTTCTTAAAGAGTTGAAGTGAATCAAATTTTGTATAGGCTTAGTAATTTTTGTTAAGAATTACAAAAAGTGTTAGCAGGGACTGGGTCACTGCAACGCCAAACTTACATTGGTCCAATGTCGACAGCTAGGAGTTTAGAAGATGTATAATACATAGGTAGTGAACATTAAAGACAGTGCAACCAAAATTAGACCTTGCAGTTATAAATAGGTTGTACTTGATTTTATAGGCATATGAAAAATGTTTCCACTCCCCCTCAATGTGCACACACCTTCGCAGAAGGATATATCAGTGGTAATCTTATTTCTTATGTCTATGGGCTCTGTAATTTCAATAGAATGGTAGTCTTTTAGGAATTCTTGCTGAAATCTGGTGTTTTTAGCTGCCTTGGGAGTTCCAATTTTATAGTGGAATCAAAATACAAGCAAATGCACTGCCTCCTTGATTCCCTCTCTTTCTCTGAGATCATTATTTTTGCTTTACACACAGGAACTATAAAATTAAATTAAAAATTGAAACCCTGCTAACGGCTTAATACCTTTCTGTCATAATACCTTGCTTCTGTTCTTTCATTTTGAAACTTAAAAGGCCTTAAAGGGAAAATTGATAGCCAGATATAAAGGTTTTTGCCTAAGAATTTTTATTTTTAAATCAACATATCATAACGATTTTTAGGGCATATGAATGTAACATCAGTTTGGATTCCAACGACTGGGGAAATAGCTGGAATGGGTGGGTTAAAAGTAGAGAACATTTATAACTTGAGGATATTTGGTGCATACAACAAACGCACACACATCCTTGGTCGCTTTGAGTTTTAAGGTGTTTATAAGCTGTCTTGAGTTCTATTTTTAAAAGGACTTGCATTAAGAAGTTCTGTTTCTGGAGATACAATGTGGTCCAATGCAGTTCCTTAAATTCTATATGTGAGTGTAGTTATTCAAAATGATATTTTATTTTATTAAATATTCTAAATATGTTGTGGTTGAAACAATTGTAGGTAGTGCTGGTGATGTATTGGAAGATGATCCAGTCGGAAGGTTGAAGGTTTTTGTTTATGAACTTCCAAGTAAATATAATAAGAAAATTCTGCAAAAGGACCCAAGATGCCTCGCCCATATGTTTGCTGCCGAGATCTTTATGCACCGGTTTCTCTTATCTAGCGCTGTCCGAACCCTTAATCCAGAAGAGGCTGATTGGTTTTATACCCCTGTGTACACTACCTGTGACTTGACACCAAATGGCCTCCCTTTACCCTTTAAGTCACCACGAATGATGAGAAGTGCCATACAACTTATTTCTTCAAACTGGCCTTACTGGAACCGAACAGAGGGAGCAGATCATTTCTTTGTGGTTCCCCATGACTTTGGGGCATGTTTTCATTACCAAGTATGAGTTTAGAATGCAGTTTTTAAAATTTATTGTTCATACCACTGTTAAGTAGTGCTACTTTGAGAATTCCAATGATGCACATAGATCATGTAACATGCCCTTTTATTTTATTATTATTACTTTATTTCAGGAAGAGAAGGCAATTGAACGAGGAATTCTTCCATTGCTTCAGCGCGCTACCTTGGTTCAAACATTTGGACAGAGGAATCATGTGTGCTTGAAAGATGGCTCAATTACTATTCCTCCATATGCTCCACCACAGAAAATGCACACCCACTTGATTCCTGATAAGACTCCCAGGTCAATTTTTGTGTACTTCCGAGGACTATTTTATGATGTTGGAAATGACCCTGAAGGTGGTTATTATGCAAGGTAGGTCTTATTACAAGCTCAAACTTCAAATGAGTGTTTGAGTATGCATCCTTTTTATTTACTATCATATTATGTATGCATACGGATGTTGGCTTGCATCTTTTTGCCAAAAATGCAATGGAGAATGATTTTGATTTATTTAAATATATAATTGTTGTATTTAGTGTCATTATTGAAAATTTGAAATTAATAACGCAAATTGAGATTATTTGTATTCAACATTTAGGATCTAAATTTGGTCCGTTCTAAGCTTCTAGTAGAAAATCTAGTATGCAGCATTGATATTTATACAACAAAATAGACTCAAATGAACAAATAATCTTAACCGATCAATCTGGCTGTGATTTTTAAATTTGCAGAGGTGCAAGAGCAGCAGTGTGGGAGAACTTTAAGGACAACCCATTATTTGACATTTCGACTGAACATCCAACAACATATTACGAGGACATGCAACGGGCTGTGTTTTGCCTATGCCCACTTGGATGGGCCCCTTGGAGCCCAAGATTGGTTGAAGCTGTGGTATTCGGTTGCATTCCTGTTATTATTGCAGATGATATTGTGCTGCCGTTTGCCGATGCAATACCGTGGGAGGAGATTGGGGTGTTTGTTGATGAGCAGGATGTTCCTAAGTTGGATAGCATACTCACATCGATCCCACCAGAAGTTATATTAAGGAAACAAAGATTGCTTGCTAACCCGTCTATGAAGCAAGCAATGCTGTTCCCTCAACCTGCGCAAGCCGGAGACGCTTTCCATCAAGTTCTAAATGGACTTGCGCGGAAGTTGCCACATGACAGGAGTGTATTCTTGAAACCAGGGGAGAAGAGCTTGAATTGGACTGCTGGGCCTGTTGGTGACCTTAAACCTTGGTAACAGCTGTAATAGTTCTTGGTACCGATTATGATTCTTTATTCTTGGTCAATCCTCCCTAAAATGTTCATATGGGTTGGAAACTGAGGTGCCTTTTTTTGTTGACATTGTAAATTTTGATATTTTTGCAGACAATTCATTAGATATTGTAATCAAATTTGCAACATGATTGATCTCATAGTATGCTTATGCAACTTATTTTGTTTTCCTAGTAGGAGTGCCTGTTTTCTTTTGTATCACTGGATAGGAAAATAAGAGCCATAATGGCAGCAACACATGTGTTTCTTGTTCTGAATAGTTACTGAGTCTGGAATAAATGCTTATTCTTAATGGACTAATTTGTTTTTATCCCAATTGAGACTTCAAGCAGATCATAGCTTGTGTGTGTGTGTGTGTGGATAAAAGGTTAGGATAGTAAGAAATGCCAAATCTGTCTTGCTTGGATTTTAGTAGGATTTAGATACGAGCTCTACTTAAGGAATCACTAGTTGATTACCACTTTATTATCTTGGAGTATTATTTAATTTAAACATTGATTGTCATGTAAAATAATATGATAATAGTTTGGTGATACTTAATTCTAGTTTATTCTCTAGTTAGGGAAAAGTAGACAGCTTGGTTTTATTATAGGCCAGTTGGCGTTTGTCTTTCTTTACTATTTGTGCAAAATTTTATAATTAAACGTTTTTTATATTTAAGTTTGGTGTTTACTAATATGTAATATTGTTCTCCTATAGGGAAAGAAAATACTATAGGAAAAAAAGCTAAGTTCAAAGACTTTTTTTTTTTTGACACAAGTTCAAAGACTTTTAAAATAAAAGAAATGTGTCTTTTTAACCTTATTTTGGCAATGATACACCCACCACTTTGATGGGTAAATACTTTTCTTGAGGTCAGTTCTAACATCAAGTGGTTCCAGACTCCTCCCGATTGCTGTTGCGGGAATTGAACCGTACCAAGTTCAACGTCAATCACCACTGAACCAACTTAAGATTAGTATAGTAACTTGTTTTTTTTTATCAAAAATAAAAAATAAAAATAAACAGTAACATTGTTGTCCTTTTATATTGGATT
Source organism: Trifolium dubium (assembly GCA_951804385.1). Taxonomy (NCBI): domain Eukaryota; kingdom Viridiplantae; phylum Streptophyta; class Magnoliopsida; order Fabales; family Fabaceae; genus Trifolium; species Trifolium dubium. The sequence goes on from OX638071.1 coordinate 3,401,400, forward strand.
GTGTTCCAATTGGCAATTCCATGACAAAGCATGGATTCAACCAGAATGTCAAACATCGCAAGTTCTGTTACACAAATGCCTATCAAAAAATGGCACTGAATTTCCATTTTCACACTAAGCCAAGTTTGTTACAATATTATTATAAACCCTTAAGGTTAGTTCAAACATTTTTCTTTTCTTTTTTCAATTACAAAATATTTGCATATATTATATAACACAACACTTGTTATATCTCTCTCAATTTCCAATCTACAGCTTAAAGTGTTTGTGTGCAAAAATGAGTAATAGTAACGTGACAGTTACAAAAAGGACTATTCTGCATGATCTTTATGAGAAACAAAGACAGAGTCCTTACTATGATAATCTCTGTCGACCTGTTTCAGATTTGGTTCCATTCATTGCCTCTGGAATCAGAGGTGTTACTAGTAACCCTGCGGTATTCGTCTCATTTTTATAACCATTCAGTTTGAATTTTGCATTTTGTTTTATCTAGCTAGTTTTTCTTTTTTTGGCTTTCATGCATTAATTTCCACTACAATGCTTTCATGTTGCAGATATTTGAAAAATCTATATCATCATCAAATGCTTACAATCAGCAGTTGAGGTAATATTTTTGCTTCTGTATAATAATAATCATCATCATCATCATTACATCATGTGTTGAGGTTTTCAGTGGATTACATGGAACAAAAGGCACTTTTTCTATCGTTGTTGGTGTATTATTATTTCTTTTATAAAATTGGAGTAGGGAAAATTATTAGTATTTATTATAGTGATTCAAATAGTCAATTTTACAAACATCTCGGGTGAGATTGAAACTCCTTCCTTTTAGATCATAAGGCCAAACTCTTACCACTGAGTAGATACGTCATGGACAAAATAATTTATTTTCTCTGCTAGTACCTTTAGGAAAATTAAGTTAAAGACAAACAAATTTTCATACAAGTTATACATTATTTTTATAAGCTATACTAAAGAGCTTATGAAAATAAGCTAAAGTCAACTTATTGGCATTTCATTAAATGTTTCCATAACCTCTCCCAAAATACTTGACTATTGCTTATATCAGTAGATAAACTCAAAGCTCAAGTAAGTCAATACAATATAAGCTTTTTAGAGCCGTAGATAAACTCAAGTTAATATTTCTCACTGTACATTCTATAACAAGTTGTTCACTTTAGAGGATTTGGATCTAATATAAAATTTTATGTATTTGATTTATGGTTAGGCAGGGAGTTGGTGGAGGGAGGGAAAGACACAGAAAGTGCCTACTGGGAATTGGTTGTGAAGGACATACATGATACTTGCAAACTCTTGGAACCAATTTACAATGAAAGTGATGGTGTAGATGGGTATGTATCTGTTGCAGTTTCCCCCAAGCTTGCAAATGATACCAAAGGAACAATTGAGTCAGCAAAATGGCTTCATAAAATGGTTGGATGTCCAAATGTTTATATTAAAATCCCTGCAACTGATGAATCCATTCCTTCGATTAAGGAAGTTATTTCTCTTGGGATAAGTGTGAATGTAACTGTAAGCGTTATTTACGGACATTCTTATTTATGAAGTACTGACATGTAGATAGATATCAGATACATATGACACTGACACGTCGACACCAATGAATTAATTGAATGTAATCATAAGTGTCGATTTTGTGTCAGTGCCAGACACTAGACACATCTTCAATTAGAAGTGTCGGTGCTACAATCGTGTCAAAATTTTGATCCTTGCTGGCTGCAGCAGTAATATGCTAATATTGTTTGTGTTTTTGAACAGCTGATATTCTCCCTCCCTAGATATGAAGCAGTAATTAATGCTTACTTGGATGGTCTTGAAGCTTCTAGTATGAGTGATCTCTCTAAAGTTTCAAGTGCAGCAGCTTTCTACATCAGTAGAGTGGATGTTACAATTGATAAGAAACTTGAGGAGATTGGTACTGCTGAGGCTCTTAATCTCAAAGGAAAGGTGTGAAACATTTCTCCCCCTTAATTATTGTCACAAAATGCTGCACTCACAGAGTCTGGTAAATGTTGATCATTAGATGGAGATTAGACAGTTTGTGTTTTAACTTCAAAAATATGATTTAAAATGCAACTTAAAACGATACCCGAGATTACAACTGCAAGAAATCTTGACTTCATGCAATTTAAACCGACAACCACAGATATATTGACTGTTGTAATAATTATTTCAGGCTGCAGTTGCTCAAGCAGCCTTGGCTTACCAGCTTTACCAGAAAATGTTTTCTGGTCCAAGATGGGAGCGCCTGGAGAAGAGAGGAGCCAAGAAGCAAAGACTGATGTGGGCCTCAACAAATGTGAAAAATTCAGCTTACCCTGATACTTTTTATGTTGATTCTCTGATTGGACCTGATACGGTAAGCCATACCAGTCACATATATACCTGTCTCTTTACCTTCATTTGATGACCATCTAATCTATAAACACAAATGACAGTTTAACAGAGAAATTTTGACAACAATATGGTTGATTAACACAATTTAAATGTGGTTAATTATGTTGAATAAATATAATAAGACGTCGCAACTCATTAATCGTTCACTAAACATGATTCATTACAATTATGAATGTCATTAACAACGATGTTCAATTGTTATATCAATTAATCATATGCAAATTGTGTTCAAATATACATTGATCATGATTTGTGTCGTCATTCTTTGGTGCATCTACAGATTTCAACAATACCACCAGACCCTGCTCTTAAAGCATTCATGGACCATGGTATTCTTTCAAGAACCATTGATGCAAATATATCAGAGGCTCAAAGCATTTACAAAGCAATTGAGACATTGGGGATTGATTGGAGTTCTGTTGGATCACAACTTGAAAACGAGGTGCTGAATTCTTTCACAAGAAGCTTTGATAATGTGCTTGAGTGCCTGAGAAAAAAGGTTAATGAATTCAACAGCCAATAGACTGCAAGTGTTAGATGGATAGAAACACTCTCAACTCAATGTATGCAGATAAGCCAATACTTGATGCATATCAAAGCTTGGCGTGCAGCTAAAATCATATTAAGATGATAGTTTTTTGTATATTTTCTTTTTCTTTTCTTTTTAGTCATTGCCTTTACCAAACGCTGTTATGTTGAATAAAAATACCACTCCCACTCAAGTGATAAATGATACATGGATGAAGGACCTATTTGAGAGAGTCCAACAAAGTCAAGAACTAATTTGGTGGTTTACTAAAACTAAGATTTAAGCCTTATGCACCAGCAGTCACAAAAAATGCAAACGATACAACTGTTTGTTTTTTTTTACGCAAAATGATACTTGCAGTTACATTACAGCTGTTAGAAAAGCACGAAAAGCCCAAATCCGGAGAGATGAAACAGTTGGGTGAGTCAAAAAATGAACGAATGAATTTTTCTCCCTTCCGGCTTCATTTTGAGAAAGAAAATGGGTCATGTATATCAGCCCTGGGGGCATATGAAGGATACATGCAGTTATAAGGGGGTAATATATTTCCTGTGAAAAGTTAACTAGATAACAAGTTTTGTATTTTGAAGAATGTTAAAATAAGAGTTAGCAGAATTTTCGTAACAAAATGATGTCAAGAATTCTTTCTTCTATCAAGTTAGCAATGATACTATTATATTTTCCATACAAGAAAACTCTTAAAAGGCAGAGATAACATACAAATTAGATAGGTATGTTTGCACAAATTTAAAACAGATGGATATTTTATATAAATACATATTAGTATTTGTTGGTCAATAGATGCTTATGGTATTTTCACCAGAACCAAATATTGATACTGCACACAAAGATCAAGGTTATATTCTTTAAAAAAAAAAGGTTATATAATAAGTCACTACCAGTAAGATACTAGATTGCCTATGGTAAGAGAATCACACATTGTGGTTATATAAAAGGCTTTTCAGGGAGAAAAATCTAATTGAAACTTGAGATTCATGCAGATTTTAACTACGATGTTGGGTCTATTTGCAATCACCTATTGCAGAAAGAAATGTTTATGCAGACATTGATAGAAAGCCATTCCAAAAATAAGTCAATGTCATGGACTTGAAATGAGCAAATTGGGAGAGAATCTGTTATCAATTTACTAACATTCTTCCTATTGCTTTCTACAAGTTAGAGATGTTTGGTGTATCATAAATGGACACATAAACACTTGTAACATGTTTAGTTTTCCATTTGAAATTCAAACATCATGATTATTTGACGTCACTTCTATGTGATGTCTGATAAGTGTCAAATGAGCGTGGACATCTGACTCGTGTCTAAAATACAGACACACCTAAACTAAAGAGTGTTGTGTGTGATAATAGGACAATAACAGTAATAGCAAATACCATAAAGCCCAGTCATAGAGGAGAATAAATGATGATGACCAAAATGATCTAGATATTTAGCAAGACAATGAAACATGCAAATCAAAACCATAGGTTCTAGTAAGAATTGATAAAAGAAGCTTAATATACATCCCAACAAAACAAAGTGTTGCATATAGCTAGATTATTATACAGAGTACATATGCTAACCTTAAAATTATAAATCTTATGCTATTGCTGGGTGGTCTATCTCATGTCACTCATTAATGTCCCACGAAAACCACCAAGAACAGAAGATTCTAAATCTAATAATAAAGAGTTGCTCCTTCTTTTGTTTATCTGTAGCTCAGACTCAGCCTCACTGAAACAGTAGACAGGAGCCTGCCAATGTGCATCATCCAGCACTGCACCAACCTCAAATGTCATCACATGAGCAGTCATTCCTGCACTCACCAACCACCATATCATATATCAGGCTCACTGATCACCAGAAACACAATTAGTAATTAATTTATTAAACATAGCACAGATAACTAGTAATTAGCTACTATATAGCACCGGCACTTCATATTGAAGCAATGTCACACATGTGTCGGTTTACACCAACACAATACTAACACGTGTATTTTTTTATACGCGAATGTTTAGTTGGAGCTAACCATCTCTGACACATGTAATTACATTCGATCGCTTCTATTTCTATTAAATTATTACCGATATCTACACATGCATCCGTGTTTGTGTCGGTGTTTCATAGTAAATAGATAAGGCATAGCAACTAACCACTAGAGTGGAAGATCCACTTGACGGGTCTTTTAGTAAGAACATCCTCGTAATACGAAATAAAATCAACTTTCTCCCAAACATTACATAGAAAATTGTCGACATACTCTTGACCTAAATAGCTAGCCCCATCAAGCCAATTGGGGCGAAGAATTCCGACATCAAAATGAGGCTTTTTGCAAGTGTGGTTGAAAGGGTCGAGAGTGTAGTAAAAGGAGGTTCCATTGTTCCATTCAAGATCGTAATTGAGAACACCAAGCTGATACTGAATGATGTTGAAGTTGCGTCCGTTTGGCCAATCGTACCATAAGTCAGTTTTTTGAAGAGTGCCGCTTCTGTTTATGAATAGGACTGAGTGAAACTGTTCCGGCCATGTAGCTGGAATTGGGTCGTTTGTGGTTGATGAGGTTGAGAGATGAAGGAAGAGGAAGAGACAGAAACACAAACAAATGCGTTGTTCTGTGGCAGAAGCCATTGCTGATTTGGGAAAGAATGGAAGGTACTGTGTGAATCACGTGGATAAGATATGCCCCGTGAAATGCGTCAAATATTTTAATGTTTCTCAACCGTTATTTTTGCCAGGAAACAAAACCCACGGTCCACAGTTCAATATCTATGTTTATTCAAGATCGTATCTCATCAAATTTTATAGGGCAGATTTGGATATTCCATGAACATGAACATAATTTAATTAATTGGTAAGAATGATCGTATTTGAGACTAAAATATTTGTGCGGCATAATTTGGGTCGGATAAATAGTACACACAATGGGTCCTTAGTACATTGTGTTAATCAACCATTAAGTTGATGTGTTGTTTTAAAGCTTTACCAAAACTACATTGTGTACAAAAGAAGACAACTCTTCGATCAGCTACGAAACACCAAAGGAGTACTAACCAAAATGTCTATGGTTCAAATCGTGAAAATAAACATTTAAAAAAACAAAGTCACCATTTCATCAAACTCATCATGATTCCAAACATACACGAAATACACTGCAGCGAAGTTTAGCTAACACATCAGTCATTGAACCACGACTCCAAGAGGTATATATTGGTGTGATATACTACATTGAAGCGATGAAACCATTGCTTGTGGTAACAAACTAACAATGAGATCCTTGATTTACTTGTTCTATTAGTGTATAGGATTTCTTTATTCTCTCAGTAGAATGAACCAATGCAGAGATAGTAAAATATATGGAAAGAGTTCAAAACAAAATCACCAAAAATAAAGTTTCACCCTTACAGAATACAAAGTGAGATCAACTGTTTGAACAGGAAAAGAAAAATCCAGAATCAAGCATTTTAAGCTATAACATATATGATGATATAACCACCAGGTATATAAAGGATAAATACAGAACAAAACCACAATCTTCAACTTTTCACTCCTTTTATTCTTTAACTGATTTCTAGTAGCTAATAGCCTAAAACAAACCTTTAAGTGATTGTTACTCCGCCCTTATTTATAGGAACATAGATGGTATACAAGAATTCATTTAATGTTACAAAGCCAATATCTTATATTGTCCAGCTACTGATTTCCAGTGATGGGGCCGCCCCGAAATTTCTGGATATCATCCCAGCCTCTTACCCATGGTTGCCCCGGTGTTGCTCTTGTTTCGGGAGAAGAGTGGCTATTAAGATTTTTCATAACTCCTTCCTGCACTGCAGCAAAGACCTAAGCAACAAACAACTGGCATGAGCATTGTACCCATTATATTTATAATGTTGGAATTTCATTTAAATATTGATGTGAGACTCACAGGATTTGTGCTGAGAGATTCTGGGGGTTGTTCCTGCCCAGATAACCATTTCCATAAATCTGGATTCTCCTGCATAACAAGTAGGATTTTAAGTTAACATAGACTCAAATCAATATATATGTCTCGCTCAAAGTTAAACAACTAGTTGCTAACAAATTTCTATTTCCTATCAAGACTTGCTAAATTAATCCCCTGACCAAACAGAACTATCACCCTGTCTACATTTGACACGCACACACCTTATCATTTTAGGGTCAGGATCTAGTTTGGATCACGAGGGTAGTTCCAAAGGCACTAGATTAGAACTATTCTCACCGACTACTTTAGGATTACTTTCACAGACAAGCAAGATGCAAATCACATAATTTCATCTTTTACAAAGAATGATGCTAAACTTTTCAGTAATTAGACTACAAACATGCATGTCTCCTCTTAAAGTAGATGCATCAGTAGCTAACAGGCAAAATAACTCGAACTGAAGCATAGGCACATAGGGTAAATATCAGGACCAGTTCACAGATGAAATTAATTGAATGAAGTCCATTTTCATATACAAAGTGCAAACAGTACAAAAACGCACATTTGCAATATTCATCTAGGCTTCTGTAGCCAGATTCTATCCCTTTTAAATAGATACACAGTTTACCTCTGAAATTCATGATAATAAACCCTATATATATTGTTTAAGCCAAGGTCTTAATGTTTGAATTTTAAAGGTAGTATTGCAATCATACAACATTCTCAACCAAACAGCACCTCAATTCTATATTCCTCCTTAGATTCATCACTTGAAAAACAGATAACACGCTTAATCTATCGTATTCCTCCATTGTAGTACCCCAAAAAGTGGAGTTTGTCAAGAATCCAGTGAAAGAAACAATCTTCCCTATTTAAATTAACTTTTTGAAGTTATAGCATTTGGCATAAGCACTTGCAATACTATTTAGGACAGCTTATAAAAAGAGTTTATGTTTTCAACTTATTTTCATAAGTTCCCCGAGAAAACTTATGAAAACAGTTTTATTCTATTTTATCATTTGTTATGGAAATAACTTATAGAATTATACATAAGTACTTATATAATAAGCTCTTATCCTATAATCGCTTAACTAATCTATCTGATTATTACAGAATCAGTCCATGAATACCAAAAAACAATTAGCATTTAGATTCATCATCATGAATTTAGAATTACTAAAGGATCAATTCCAAGTTAACAGGAGTAGAAAAAACACATATTAGCATGAAATATGACAGAAATCAGTATTGCTGAGCTAGTATAATGAAAAGAACATACCACGTCGAGGACATGAATGAGAGATTGAATTTGATTTTCATCCAATGAATGAATATTGTTCTCTACCCATTTTCCGAGAACCAAGTCGAGTTCAAGGAACCCTCGTTGCTTACTTCTATATAATAACCTATCATCAGTAACAAAAACAAAGATGATTCAGTATTAATAATAATAATAATATACGTCGTGTCGTGAGGTTTATTCATTGAGAAAAAGGAACGAACCTGTTGAACAAGGTTCTTTTGGATTCTTCATTGGATAAATCGATGTGAAGCAAGTTGTTATTGTTATTTTGAGTGTGAGAAGTGAAAGGGGAAATCCTACAGTTTCCAAAAGCAGGGCGGAGAACGGTGGTTGATGGTGGCGGCGACGAATTGAGGAGTCTCTGAGCGCTTAATACGGCTCTTCTCAGAAACAGAGAACCCATTCCGATTTGATTTGATTTGATTTGGTTAATCTTTCTCCAATCTCTCTCTCGTAAGTCGTAAGCACTTTTTTATTCTAACACATCAACCTTTTTTCTGCTTCTTGCTACCGTGGCTTTTTTTCCCTCCACAAACCGTAATCTTTGGCCACGTCAGATTTTTTTAAATTTTTTGTCACAAGTCAGAGTTGGTTGTAGTGGCATTTATGATTTATCCGTGGAAGTTGTTGTAGTGAGTGGCTTGGTGGTTTCTCAAATTTGTGAGAAATTACCATTACCATGCTTGTGTTGCATAGCTCTTGTTTAGGTGGTACAAAACTAGAAGGTTTGCAGGGTCTTCTTCATTAGATTGGAAAGTTTGGATTAACACTTTCATACTGAAATTAACAAATATATGCAAATGAGTTTGGTAAATTTAAGATGTGATTTAGGTGCTCATTTGATTTTCTATCAGTTTCGTCCCACTCAAATTAATTCGTCCTTAACAACTTATATGTTTGATCGCTTTCGTTAATACCCAAAAAATGATATGTTAATTCAAATCTAGTTTTAGACATTGCAACATATCGATATATTAGTCTATATAATTGCGCGTAAAAAATATTCAGCATACTCAAAAAAGAAACGTCTCCTTAATATCTCAAAAAAGAAACTATGAAAGCCTTGCATGCATTATGGTATTTTGACAGTGCAGAGAAGGAATTAAGAAAACAAGAAATTGGTCTCATTCTCTGCTTAATCTGTAAGACTATTGAATTTAATAAGAAAACAATAAGCTCTACTCAAATTAATTTCTACATGAATGAACTCATTGAAAGAATTAACATGTCTCCAAGCATTAATAATAACAACTATATTCAACATGGTAACAATTCCATCCATCATTAAAGTTCCTCAAGTATATCACACTGACAAAATGTATACTCTACAGTCCTTCACACATAAACTCCAAACTTAGATTTTCAAATTTTCTTTCCTTTGCAGAATGTGAAGTTGATTCTAAGTTGTTTTTTCAAGTCCCTATCCCAACTTTCTTAGAAGTTTATTTCTCTTCTCTCTGCAAAAAACATTCCCGTAATTGCTTGTTCAGGAATAAGGGAAAGCCAAACTCCGGTATCAGCACCTTGTTCAACTGAAACACTTCCTGCATAACCTGTTAGAGCTGTTTTAACCCAACCAGGACAGTAGCAATTAATAAAAATCTTTTCACCATCGCCTCTATCAGAAAGTTTCTTTGCCATAAGCCTAGTATAAGCATTAACAGCTAGTTTCGACACTGAGTAATCCGTAAATGTTTCGGGCCATCCTCCCGATTTCCAAGTACCATCTTCTACTTGTTGTAGAAAAGTATTCACAACACCATCAATTAGTTCCTCGGTAAGATTTTCCACGTCGCTTAGTTGTTCTCTCAAAGCATCGTTCTCCAATCTCTGAAACACATAAAAATATTTGACTTTAATCATAACTACTTCTACTTCTAAAATCACGGATATAATTAGTTACTTGCGATATGATGCCACAATATAAAATATAAAACATTTTACATTTAAGGTATATGACAGTTAAAACGATGTACATATTACTTACATTTCGTTTTCCATTTAGTCGACCTAGACGCGAGCTGACATTTACAATACGGCCGCCAGCAGGGGATACCTTCATCAATGGAATCATAGCTTCAATCATACGTTTAGTTCCATAATAATTTGTTTCAATAACCTTCTGAGCATTTTCAACTGAATTATCAGACCCAAAATTGAAATTAACACCTGCATTATTTACCTGCAAATATATGATACATTATTGCTTAGATACATACATATGTATTGAGATATCTTGTAACTATATATGTTCTATAAATTAACTTGCCAGAATATTTATCCCTCCATAATTTTCCTTTAACCACTCAGAGAATTGTGTGATGGATGAAGAATCTACTATATCAAGTTGATGACAATGCACATCAAGACCACCTTCTTGTAAGACCTTGATTGATTCAACACCAACACTTGCATCTCTTGATGTTAGTATTACAGTTACTCCATGATCAGCAAGTTGTCTTGATATTTCAAACCCAATTCCTCTATTGCCACCAGTAACCACAGCAATTGTTTCCTTAGACCACCACCTATAAATATATAAGCCCAAAATCATATTAAAACACATGCTAATGAGAATATATAGTACTCATTAATTCCATGATTAATTAATCATTGTTAGCAATTGGTACAAAAATCAACAACAATGTACAATACAACTGTATATACTAATCCATCTAGCCGCATACAGACACATTGGGTTTTTAGTGTGTTAGTGTCGCCACATTCTCAAAGCTAGATTCAAATTCAAAGTCTCTGGTTAAGCAAGAGCAAGACGAGGCTCTAATCATCTAATCCAAAGGCTCTTAGTAGTTTAGTTACATTTTAAACATGCAGGTATCACACCTTATTATAAAATGAAAAAACCATAAAACTAAAAATTGAATGTAACCTTTGATGATCTGAATAAGGAATGGTTCTCATAAGCGATATTTGTTGCAATTTCTTATCTTTTTTCTCTTTTGATTTTTCTTTGTGCCCCATTTTTTTTCTATCACTTTGAGGAATATGTTAATTTAGCACCAAAAAAGAAGATAAATTGATCTCTGAATTTTGGATTGATAGAAATTATGGATAGTGTAACGTTTGAAGTTGGAAGAGCATAGTAACAAATGTATGCCACAATGAAAATGTATGACACGTTGTTGGTCTAAGCACCAATGTTGGCCTTTTGGTCAAATGTATAGAACTAGACTTTAGGCTACCTTTCATCAAAGGAATTAGGGCCACTAGATGCCACTTTTCAAGCATGTGGATTCCATTAACATGAATCTTCTAATCACTCACCAAATAAACAAATATGCATCTTCTTAAAATTGAAGGTTGTATGTGTTATTTGAAGAAGAATGCTTTTTATTTCAAATACATGAAAGAGGTTCTCTATTTAGGTGAAGAGTTAGGAAAAGTCACTTTAATATTTTCAAACAAAAAAAAGAAACTTTAATCAATTGTTTATCACCCAAACACTATTGAAATTATAAAAAATATTTCTTAAAGAAATAGATTATTTCTTAATTTTTTTAAACAAACGCACTCTAAGTGGATGTGAATTAAATTAAAAATAACTCACTTATCAAAAAAAATTAAAACTAAAACTAACTCATATCAACACATTAAAATTAATTTTATTTTTTTATACAATAACTACTCCGCTCCTATATTATCATAAGGTAAAATGCAAAATATAAACTACTATACAACATAAGAGAAATAAACTATTATGAGTCATATTGACAATTTGACATATTGTCATGACTCATGACAATATGTCTCATGACATAGTCAAAAAAAGTCACATCCAATAAATCGAATAAATGTGCAACTCTTAATTTCCTTGGTGCAAATACTTGGGATGTAGCACACATAATAATGGGAAGAAAATGTGTTTGCTCCACCATAAAAAATAATCCTCCCAGATTGGAAAGTAAAGTTAACTTTTATCACAGACAAAAATTAAAAGAAATGTTTGGAAGAAACAAGTGTATGAAGGTAGAGAGGAATATCCAATAATATCCCCTTTTCTCTTCTCAATGTTGTTTTTATAGAATAAATAAATTAATATTAACATTTTATTTTTAGATATTGAATTTAGATTGAGTTTATCAGAATTAAACCACTACAATATTGCATATTGTACAATTTTTTCTCTCCCTACCCCCAACATTTCTCTTTCCGCCCCTCCAAACTACAAATTTTATTCTTTAGTTTGAATTGAGGGATAATTAAGATAATTTAGATTCTAGAGTCCGAATATGAAAGAATAGAATTTCTTAACCAAATTCTTCATCATCTTCTTTGAGAATGCTTCGAAGCTAAACATGTTTCATCCTAAGCATACAATTTATCATAATTAAAAATTATATGCATATTTCATCGAAAAAAACTCTAAAACCAAATAGCATCTAGAGAAATCTTCACAAAAAAAGAAAGCATATGCTCTTTCCTAGCTACTACCAAAGAGAGAGACATCTCTATCATAATCAAAAAATTCTTTTATAAGAAAGCTACCACTACCTTCAAATGTTCCCTCAATCACAATTGTATGTCTAATGTGTGTCCCTCTCAATTACCCTCATTTTCTTTCTACGGTAACTCCGCAGCGAACACTATGTAACGCACGCATTGCCTTATTTTATTATTAATTGAAAATATTGATTTTTCATATAGAAACCGTCATTACCCATTACACCCTTTCTTCAATTTTAAGTAAAAAAAACCTTCTATTCAAATTTTTTTCATCGCAAATATAAATTATTCCCGTCAAAAATCGAATTCTAAACTTCTCTTTATCTAATCTATATATCCTCTAACTCTTATCACTTGAATTATCCTACAGGAACACAATCTCTTCAATCTCATGTAACTTTTCTAATTTTGATATTATTATTATTATTATTATTATTATTATTATTTTATTTATCTTCTCTCCTTTGACTTGTTTTCCAAATATGAGTAAATCAATATTTTCCACAGTTTTATAGCTTCTTCAAGATTTTGTCCCATCTAATCTAAACCCACCAATTTTCTCTTCTCTTCAGATCTGAACCACTCAAACTTAGAATCTTTCACTTCAAATGCTTCTTCTTCTTCACTCGGTTTTACCATTTTGAACAACATTCCAACAACGTTCATGTCTGGGGCAGGACAAAAAGCCATAGACATGGACCACGTCGCTTTTTCCAAACCCAAATCATCTCCGACCACCGATCACGGTCGCGGTACCAAAACCGCTTCAATTTCAATGGATCATGTTCTTTTGGCTTTACGCGAAACTAAAGAAGAAAGGGATCTTCGTATTCGAAGTTTGTTCAATTTCTTTGATGCTACCAATAATGGGTATTTGGATTATACTCACATTGAAGCTGGATTATCTGCACTTCAGATTCCACCTCAATATAAATATGCTAAGGAACTTTTCAAAGTTTGTGATGCTGATAGAGATGGTAGAATCGATTATCAAGATTTTAGACGGTACATGGATGATAAAGAACTTGAACTTTATAGAATTTTTCAAGCTATTGATGTTGCTCATAATGGTTGTATTTTACCTGAAGAACTTTGGGATGCACTTGTCAAGGCTGGTATTCTTTTTATTTACACCCTTTTTTGTCACTTACTTTATCATCATCATAATTCTTGTATCAATGATGTTAAATAGAGAGGATAATTATAATTATGACTATGCATGTTCCTTTTTGATTATTGTGATGTAAGTATGTTGTTGGTTGCTGCTTAGGGTTTTTACTTTTCCTTGTGTGGGTCAAGATATGTTGACATTTGGTGTTACTACTCTTTAACTTAAAATTGCATTATCTTTGATTGTGGTTGTTGCAAGTTGTAAATGTAGTCTTGCTCGGAGAAACGAAGAGTGTACCGTATCTGTAGATTTTATAGAACTTTTGTAAATGAGATTGAGTTACTGAAAGGTATCTTCTAGGATGAGCAAGTATCTTATATGGGCCGATGCTTGTAATTGTTGGAAACTCTAGCAACGATTGGTGTCGGTGCCGTTCCCTGTAAGTAGAAACTCATGGTATTACTCGTCGTCACAAATGAAACAGTGATCCAATCGGTGCTGGTTTGACAATAAAAAAGGAAAATGAATATATTAGAGCATCGAAACTCAACTTATATTCGTTTTTTCTTGTTTATATTAAATCAACATGAATTTGTGTTGTCTTAGCCGTAAAGAAGTAGAGGACCTTGGAATTCTTCTTAAAGATGGCAAAATTTTGAGCAATTCTCAAGCATCGGTCCACCGTAGACCACATTTGGTACTTGCTCAACCTACCAATTATTTTAACACAAATAAGAAAGCCAGAAATATAATGTTTGAGATTTGATTGAGGGGTCATTCGTAGCCATTATTATAACTCATCAATCATGCATGAATAAATGTTGAGAGACTGCAGAGGTTTTATAGCCGTTAATAGCTTTGGTAAGCCTTTTGTATATGTGTTTCTTTTGAGGATGTACACCTGTGTTGTTTATAGAATTTTTTTCAAAATAAATTTGATAATAACTTTATGGATTTTTATGGTGTTTGGGACTTGTGAAGGGCAATTCAACTTCAATCTTTGATGGTGAATTTTACATTATTTTTTGTACTTATTTACTTGCTTATTTTTCCCCCATAGTTTTTATCATAACCAAAGTCAGCTTTGATGCTGCAGGGATTGAAATTGATGAGGTGGAACTTGCGCGCTTTGTTGAGCATGTTGATAAGGATAATAATGGAATTATCACTTTTGAAGAGTGGAGAGATTTTCTTCTACTTTATCCTCATGAAGCAACCCTTGAAAATATATATCAACATTGGGAAAGGGTGTGCCTTGTAGACATTGGTGAACAAGCTGTGATTCCCGAAGGCATCAGCAAGCATGTACACAGGAGCCGATATTTTATCGCAGGCGGAATAGCAGGAGCTGCTTCTCGCACTGCAACCGCTCCTCTTGATCGTCTAAAGGTGGTCTTACAGATTCAGACTGGAAAGGCTTCGATTATGCCAGCAGTGATGAAGATATGGCAACAAGATGGTTTATTAGGGTTTTTCCGAGGCAATGGATTGAACGTTGTGAAGGTTGCACCAGAGAGTGCCATCAAGTTTTATGCTTACGAAATGCTGAAAAATGTAATTGGGGATAGTCAAGGGAACAAGTCAGATATTGGTACTGCCGGGAGACTCTTTGCAGGTGGCATGGCTGGTGCCATTGCACAGATTGCTATCTATCCATTGGATCTAATCAAAACTAGGTTACAAACTTGTGCTTCTGAAGGTGGAAAGGGTCCTAAGCTTGGAACACTTACAAAAGATATATGGGTCCAAGAAGGACCTCGCGCTTTCTATAGAGGGCTTGTTCCATCGCTTCTTGGAATGATTCCTTATGCAGGCATTGATCTCACTGCTTATGACACCTTGAAAGATTTATCCAAGAAATATATTGTTCATGACAGTGGTATGATATTACTGCAATTGCATCTTCTCTTGAAATTATTTTATTTCATTTGTACATCTTATATTGTTATTGGTAAATGGACACTTCTAACATATTCAACCTTTTATGTTTTCTTATTCTTTTTTTTTATAGAACCTGGTCCTCTAGTACAACTTGGATGTGGGACGGTTTCGGGAGCTCTCGGAGCTACTTGTGTCTACCCACTGCAGGTTATCCGTACGAGGTATTATTTTGTGCCAGAAGTTATGTATTTCTCTCCTAAAAGAAAATAATGCATGGGGGATGATATATGTTTTGTCAGGTTTCCATATTTGAGTCAGTCAAATGTATCCTATATGACATTACATTTTGGTGATTAGGCGTCTGACTCAACAAGAATAAGAAAGAACCATAGGAAATATTTGCTTGACTGAAACAAAAAACCTGACAGAAAAGACCAAAGTGTCTAACGATTGTAACTTAGGGGACCAAATTGAAATACAAAAATAATTTAAGGGACCAAATTGAAACAAAAAAAACTTAAGGGACCAAAGTGAAACTTAAGAATAACTTAAGGGGCCATAAACGTAGTTTAGCCTTTTAGAATTGATATAGTATTTATGTTGTTTACTCACATTACATTGCCATGCTTTTCAGGCTCCAGGCACAACCTACAAACACTTCTTGTGCTTACAGGGGAATGTCTGATGTTTTTTGGAAAACCCTTAAAGATGAAGGCTTTCGAGGGTTCTACAAGGGACTCATTCCGAATCTCCTCAAAGTTGTGCCAGCTGCAAGCATTACTTATATGGTTTATGAAAATATGAAGAAGAGTTTAGATCTTGATTAGAGTTGTTGCAGTTATTGTCAAGAGCTGATATCAAATGTTATATAGGATGTCTTGAATTGTTGATGGTGACGAAAAAAGAGAGATTAAGTAGTCCTGTAGGCACTATTACAAGTAGTGATTCTTCAAGGAGGGTGTTAAAACATAATTTGTAGTCAGAAAGTTTTTCCCCATGCTTATCTGAACTAAATGGTTGAGAAATTAGGACTATAATTCTATATATACCAAGTTATTAGGTGTATCTATTTTGATATTGTACTTTGCCCACTATTAATTTCTTATAGTAAAAAGTCAATATACCATTAATATATACAGCTTGGCGCATGACTTTGTAGAATTGATGGATGCCATTCTTATGAGGTTTGTGAAACAACAATAAGACTAAGTTCAGTCATTTTTTGCACAACGATATACCATTCTAACAAGTGGACCTGTTTGTGACATTTTCTGTTGAATGTACTGTTGAACTCTTTCTTTTTGTACAACAACATACATTCTTAAAGTTGACCTGCACAAGTGAAAAAAACATTTCTTGCTTGTTTAGCCTTGTGGATGTGGATTTCATGAGTTGTAACATAACACTTTCGTACCATCGGAGTTATGTCACTGTCCTGTGAGGTGTTTGGCAGTTAAGTATACAGATTTTAAGAGTGATAAGACCGGGGAAGAATCACACAATGAAATCTCATGTTTTATTTAATATCGAAACACATTTTGAGCTTCTTTTAATTTAATATCTACTTCTTTTGGGGTTTTCATTTGTGGTAGCACTAGGTGTGCCATGCATTATGGTACCATTTCTGTGTTTAATCTCACACATCATGTTGGTAGTTAGGTTAGGTGTATTAATGTCATAATATTTTTAGGATGTAGTACATGGATAACTGATTAAATGAATATTCACATATGATATGCACCATTATTGTTCATGACTTCATATTGCAGATTGGAGATGTTATGCTCTTCCAAGTATCATAGACAACAAATGGACACGCCTCATTACACAAATCCGAAAAATCATAGAGCACAAGGTAAATGCTGACACCGGAAAACACTTAAGTTTTCTGTGTGACAACAAACTGTTTACAATTTTATTCACGGCTTGAAGCAAAAACATAGGCAAACATTACAATACCTTTTTTTAACACATACATCTATTGGATTATATTTATTTAGATGTATATCATGCATTGTTTGAGTTCAACATTCAAACTAAGCTTAAAAAATCAGCAGAAAGAGATACAACACTAAACAAACATTGATTTAAGATGAAGCTGCAGACTGTGTTTGATCTTAATCACTAGTGCAGATACAGCTTCGCGAATTGAACCTGGAAGAAAGGCTTTGCCTTCCCTTAGCCTGTATGAATTGCCTTGTAGTTTCATGCTCTTCTCTTTAAAAAGAGAGGAACATAATGTTCAAGAATTGAACACATTTGTCTTCATCCTCTTCATTTCCTTCTTCCTCCATATTCTCTCTGCTAAGATTGGTTGGCACCTTCAATGAAGGAGAATCAACAATGGGAGGGTTCTTATATCCATCACATTCAAGTATATATATTGTTTCTAAAGGCAAAGATGTACCATATATCCGGTTTCCAACTTTTTAGGGAATTTAAAAATCAAACAAAAGAGAATAGTTAGCAAAAGCAAAGGTATACAACAGGTTGTAATATTTAAGTTAAATTTCTAAAAGGTCTTTAAAAGCATTACTTTACCGGTCTATATTTGTCTTGAGCAGAGGTCATTTGTTGTTAAAGAACAATATGGGGAACAAGGTGCTACAAAGAATTGGAAAACAGGTAAAAAGAAGAGAACATAAAAATGGTATAATAATGAAAAGTTGGTTAAAGTTATTGTATTGGCAAAACATCCAAGTGTAAAGAGGGGAGAGGGTGGTGGATAAGCACTTACACTACAAAAGAAAGGTGGGAGGAAAAAGCTTTGAGTTGATATAGTATAACCACTGATTCTTTAGTGAGATTTGCTTAATCCTTAAGTGATTATACCACGACCAAAGAAAGCCAATACTCAACTTTTTTTAATGAACACAAATGTCACATCACATGGATTAAAAGATGCTACTCAATTAATTTAACCTTGTTTAGAATAATTCACCTAATTAATTAGGCTGTCACCTTCTTTCTCCTAATAGTAAGTGGATGCTTTAAGCATGCTTTGGGAAGTTTTATTTTTTATACATTATTATTTGTTATAATCCTTGGCTTTCTCTTGAGTATGGATTTTGCTTTTCTCATTGCATGTTGCTTTAGTAATTATGGAATATGTAATGTATGACTTAGATTTTACAAAATGCGTTGAAAAAATGACATGGTTGTGCTTGTTTTGTTCCACTTGTAGAATTTGCAAATCTGACTTATTTGTTGGGTGGTGTCTTGTTTAATGTTTATGCACTTTCTCCTTTACAGTTTTGATAGCACCACTTTGGTTTGAACGAATCCGACAACAAGGTAATTGAATAAACATGCTATCGTTTTCTAAAAGTTATAGGACAAAGTTCCCACCCAGCTATAATTTGTGTGTTGAGGGAAAGTCCACACACTCATCATATATCTTTGATGAAAACAAACTCACTACAAGAGACTATCTCACTGTGACCTCTTACACATACACAAATAGTTAAGAATCATCATATAGAGAAAAATAAGGGAAATTTTTATAGAAATTTTGTATTAGAATTATAAAAATCGGCACAAAATAAATGTCAAAGTACAAATGAGTGCATATTGTATTTTATATAAGCTTAAATAATCTTTTGGTCTCTTTAAGTTCGCGTGTTTTTAGACCTAATTCTATATGTCAACGATCTTCCGCAAGTTGAAAGTTATGCATAAAACTTTTAGTTTGGGTCTTTGGGATGAGCAATACCAAAAAAAAATACAATAAAAGTACAAAAAATAAGAGCAATATCAAACTTTTGGTTTTAAATTCCAAAGTGTTCGTAATTACATGGAAAAAAAAAACTTCAGCTTTACGTAATACGGATACTATAACAAGATGTAGAAAACATAATCACAACAGTGGACGTGCCGGAGTGGTTATCGGGCATGACTAGAAATCATGTGGGCTTTGCCCGCGCAGGTTCGAATCCTGCCGTCCACGCTTTTTTATTTCTTTTTCCCTCCTTTTGCTTCTTCCTCTACTCTCCGAAGAACACAATCACATAATAATGGAATGAAATAATATGAATTGTGACTGTGATTTTCCACCACAAATTCACATTTGCATGCATGAGTATCTTGAATGTAATAAAGCAATGCAAATCAATAAAACAACTCCACCAAATCCATGCTCACACAATCACCACTGGTGTTTTACCACAACACAAACTTGCAATCTTAAACAACATCATTTCCACTTTCACTTCCTTAATCTCCTCAAAATACCACAAAACATGTTCCAGTTTATCTCTAACAACCTATGCAATTTCCCTCTTCAATTCAATCCCAACCCCAACAACTTTCACTTACAACACTCTCATCAGAATCCACACTCTCCTCTCTTCCCCTCATTCTGCATTCCAAATCTTTCTCTCTCTCCGCCGTCTCTCTCTTCCTCTTGATTTCCACACTTTCCCTTTAATCCTCAAAGCCAGTTCTCAACTTCATTCTCTCTCTCTTGCTCAGTCTCTTCATACCCAAGTGTTCAAATTTGGTTTCCTTGCTGATTCATTTGTTCTTAACTCGCTTATTCGTGTGTATTCTGTTAATGATCGTGTGAATGATGGCTATAAGGTGTTTTCTCAGAGTTTTTATAGAGATGTTGTTTCTTATAATGTTATGATTGATGGGTTTGTTAAAAGTTCTCAGCTTGATCGTGCGCGTGACCTGTTCGATGAAATGCCTCAAAGGAATGAAGTTTCTTGGGGTACTATGATAGCGGGTTATAGTCATGCGAAATTGTGCCATGAAGCTATTCAGCTTTTTAATGAGATGATTAGTTTGAATTTTGTACCGGATAATATAGCAATTGTTTCTGTTTTATCGGCTTGTGCTCAGATAGGGGAGCTGGAACAGGGTAGGTTTGTTCATGATTATATTACAAGGAATCGGATTCGAGTTGATTCGTATTTGGCAACTGGGTTGGTGGATTTATATGCAAAATGTGGTTGTGTTGAGATTGCAAGGGAAATATTTGAGTCATGTACTGATAAAGATGTGTTTACATGGAATGCTATGCTTGGTGGTCTTGCTATTCATGGGGAAGGTTTAATTTTGTTGGAATATTTTTCTAGAATGGTTGGTGAACGGATTAAGCCTGATGGGATTACCTTTTTGGGTGTGTTGATCGGGTGTTGTCATGCTGGTTTAGTTTGTGAAGCTAGAAAGGTTTTCAATGAGATGGAAACTGTGTATGGTGTTGCTAGAGAACCTAAGCATTATGGGTGCATGGCTGATATGTTGGCAAGGGCTGGGTTGATTGATGAATCAGTGAAGATGATAAAAGGGATGCCAAGTGGGGGTGATGTGTTTGCATGGGGTGGGTTGTTAGGTGGGTGTAGGATACATGGGAATGTTGAGATTGCAAAGCAAGCAGCTCAACAAGTAATGGAGATAAAGCCTGAAGATGGTGGGGTTTATTCTGTCATGGCTAATATTTATGCTAACACAGAGCAATGGGATGATTTAGTTAAGATTAGGAGATCTTTGGGCGCTAACAGAAAAGCTAAGAAAATTACTGGCTCTAGTTTGATTAGACTCAACGGGCATTAACAAGATGATTATTTACTTTTGCACTCCTGGTGATTGTTTAGATTTATTTGTTATTTTTTTATATTAAAAGTTAATTGCTTGATTCAAAATATTGAATTGTAGTAGTATATAAAAGAGGTGGTTCATTTCACTAATGTTTTTAATTTTTTTGGTGATGATAAGACGGGAATTTAGATTCTATGGACGAAATCAATAGAATCAAGTCTCAAAGTAGGAATTCTAATGAACTTGAATAGAATTTTTATTTTGAGATTGGATTCTATCGGTTTCGTCCCTAGAATCTAAATTCCCGTCTCAATTGGTATCAGAGCAGGTTTGATTCTTGGGCGCCAGAATTAAACGGGTAGAATGAACCCTATAAAAGTAAGGGAAGAATGAATCGTCGGGATGCCGGTTGTTTAACGGGCGGATTTATTACCGATTTCTATATGCAAGTTGAGCTTCATGAATCCAACTTAGAGTCCCACATCAGAAATCATGAATTCGATGTGAGGGTTTATATAAGATTGAACAATCCTCCTTTTTGAATCATGGTTTTGAGATTGAGTTAGGCTCGATCCATATCAAATGATATGAAATCTCCTTTTGTGTGCTAAAAATGCATTGGTGTGTTCTTGTTCTTGGCGTTTTCTCAGACTCTTGATAAATAGTATCATTGTTGTCTAGATATTCTATGATAAAAAAATATTGCAATTACTTAATCGGACGCTTATAATTAAGATTTGAATTTAGATCTTTCCATTTTATATGTCTAAGTTTTTAATAACTTATTAGTATTTCGGTTGGGTGAGTATATCCTGATATTAGATCAAATATAGAATTAGAAGACGGAAAGATAAAATGAAGTGATAAATGAATGTTAGTATAGTATTTGAATTTTGTCAAAATAAAAATAGGGCTATGCTAACCGGTGCTTTCGGGTATTGGATAAGGAATTTAAAAGAAGAAAGTTTTAAAATAAAATTATTATTTTTTAAGCTTTTGAGAAGTTGACTGTACAATTTCCAATGTCAAATTTCTATATTTGATTCTTTAACTAATGCCCCAGAGACACCGGTTAGCATTTCGCATAAAAATATAGTATTGGAATAACACAGTTAATTTATGAACTGACTGACATGACATGTCAGATGGAAAAAGAGGGCGTGGCTTGTCGAGAGGGTTCTATGATTACCGTGTGAATCATATACAGTGACAAGTGTCCAGTGTCTTCAACACTCTGCTACGTGGCTCCAGAACTTTCCTTATCCACTGTAGTAACTTACATCGCTTTCTCTAAACAAATACAAATAGTACAAAGTCTTTATGAAATCCATCAAACTATAAAACCTCACACTACTGCATCAAGCAACGAACATAAACTGCATCAAGCAACCAATATATACTGCTTCCAGATTTTGCACCAGTAATTAACTACAATAGTAATTCGTTTGTAATCATGTTGAAGCCTACGGTACAACTTCTTCTTTCTCTACCTATTTTCAATGAATATAATTCCTTTCTATTTATGGTTTATAGATATTAGTTAATTCCAATGTAGCAAGGACATTCTTTAGATTTGGCATGTTCTAGGGTCGGATATGTGTCGTGTGTCTTATGTGTCGTGTCTGACACACAATTATATTGAATTATATCAATTTTCGTTATCCATGTCAGTGTCCATGTCGGTGCTTCATAGATTTATTCCATTCATATTAAAATTACTAATCATGTGCGCAATTGTATGGTGCAGATGGGTAACTGGATAGGACTCCTGAAAAATGGATTTGGAGGAAGAAGTAAATCATCATACACAACCTCAACACTACCAAAAATGAAAGCATATGCTCCAACATCAGAATATGGATACATTCATCACGGACAACAACATAGAAAACCATCTTCCAAATCAGCAAAACAAGACTTTGTACCAGTTTACGTTGCTGTTGGGATGATAGCTTTGTCAACAATGTTGGGTCTCCACACAGCATGGCAACAACTAAGGAATAACCCAACCGTGCGTGTCAAGAAACAGAGGAGAGAGACTGTGCCTGAAGTAGTGGAACCAGAACATGTTATGGAAGAATCTGATAAATTCTTCAAGAATTCTTTTTTCAGGAAAATTGCACATGTTCAAGAACGTAGTTATCCTGATCATAATCAAGTTCCTGATCCGATTAACAGAGATGCTTTTGCTTATAAGCCTCGTGCTGAGACTCTTAAGTCTGTTGGTGTTGATCCTTCTAAATCCTAAATGTGACTGTGTCACTCTAATTAATTAGTAACGATTCTGGTTTGTAAAATTGTTTCTCTTTTTATTAAGTTGTTAAGGATTGTGGATAAATAAATCAAAGATTAGGTTTGGCTTTGTACATACAACAACTCAGTAAAATGGCTTTGTTATTTGAAGTTGTATTATCATTATTAATCTGGATAGCACATTTCCATTAAACATGGACCCTCCTCTCATATTAAAGATTACTTCGTCAACTAGTCATAGTTTACATTGTCAATTGATCATAACAATCAAATTGTCAGAAATATTCAACTTTTATATTAACTATTTTTTTACTAATATAATTGTGATTTGGAAATTGGACAGTAAACATCTTTTACTCACTTTAGGTTGTCAACTTCGTAAAAACATCATTGGCTGAATTTTATTTACTAATGACAACTTTTTTTTGGGTACAAATTGACAACTGATTAATTTTTAAATCACACAATTTTTATTAATGAAAATGAGGCTAGAAGCCTAGAGGAGAAAATCATCAAGCTTGCATCAGGTGACTACATTCTAGGATAAGTGGCATAGTAAACTATAGTAGAATCAAACATAGACATCTGCACATTTTCTTTAAAATAAAACATATGCACATTTACTAAATTCATTAGGGAAGTAGTCTTGTGGCACTTGTTACTATATTAATAAAAAGATTTAACATTAAAATTTATGTATTTTATATTTAAAAATTTAAATATTGTTAATTTCAAGATAAAATTATTATTTTTAAAACTCATACATATTTTTTTTTAATGATGATATCACTTTGAGTATAATAATACATTAATAACAAATTATCAATTATATTTAATTTGAAAATAAAAATAAGTAATACTAATTGATGATATGATATTTTATTTAATCACTAATCTATAATATTCTCTTTAATTCCCTTAATGATCTAATATACATAATTTCAAGTACTCCCTCTCTCTGTCTCATTATATAAGCACTTTTACTACAAAAGTCTAGTCCCAAAATATAAGCCTCTTTACAATTTATTAGGTACATTTATTACTTTTTTGCGTACACATACTCTTAATTATTACTACTAAGTTGCATTGAAATATAAAAATTGTAAAAGAGCTTATAGTTTAGGATTAAACTTTTATAGTAAAGATGCTTATATAATAGGACGGAGGGAGTATATTTTAAGAATAAAATCAAGAAATGTTTTAATAAAGTAAACAAGGCTTAAACTCTATATTATTGCCAAATTTGTGCATAAAAATGAATTTGTGAAGTTGCAAAAATAAAAAGAAAGAAAACGTGGCAAGAGATTATTGGGAAAAATGACGTGGAACATAACATAATTGGTTGAAACAACTCGCAGGAAGTGTAAGTTGAGATCTAAAACTGCAACTCTTCCTCATCTTGTGTTCGCTTCAATTCAACACCAACACTCACTCACTCACTCACAACATTTTTACATTTTCATCTTTCATTTCATTTCATCACAATCACATCGTTAGGGTTTCATTTCATCGCGCGCGTGAGAGAGAGAGAGAGAGAGTGCAATATGGAAGAACGAAAGCGAATTCCTCTCGGAATCTTTGCAGTTCTCTTCTTCGTGATTTCTACCTCATCGTTACATCTTCTCCATGCTTCCGATGATGCCGAAGACGTCGTAATTCCTCTTCTCCTTTTTCAATTTGTTTCCATTTTTGTCTTTGTTTGATGAATCGATCGCTATTTGTAATATCGTATGAACTTTTAATAATGGAATTGTTTGTTTTATGTTGATTGATTTCGTTCAGATCTTCTACGAATCATTTGACGACGATTTTCGTGGCCGTTGGATTGTTTCTAAGAAACACGAGTACAACGGTAATTATTATTAATACTTTCTTCTTCTTCTGGAATTTATTTCATTTTGGATCAATCAATTGTTTCTCATGTCATGCATATGCCATTGATTTTTTATTTATTGTAGCGTTTGTCTTCTTTTGATTAATTGGTTTTGTTAATTTTTGAATTGAATTTCACAAAATATTAAATACTAAATAGTATTGGCATATGATTGTTCTTTAAGACACTCATTAATTAGCAAGATCCCTCTAATAATAAGGCAAATACCAATGAGTGCCCTTAAAGAAATATTTATTAAAAAAGAATAAATTGTATAGATTCACAAATGTCTGTTACTTTTATGGTTTTTGTTTTAGTCAACTTTTTAATAACTAAATATATACTCCCTCCGTACCAAAATATATGTCGTTTTGAGAAAAAAATTTGTACCACAATATATGTCGTTTTACATTACCAATGAAGCATTTAATGCTCTTTTTCCTCTTATACCCTTAATTAATTATTTCTCTTTTTTCTTTCAATTCTATAATTTATCTCTCACATACCATTAATGAGGGATAATCTTGTAAACTAACCCATAATTTACCTTTTCCATACAACAATGATTACATTTCTTAATTTGTGTGATTTGGTCAAAACGACATATATTTTGGTACGGAGGTAGTATAATTTATGGAATGGAACTTCAGAATGTGTTTCAGTTTCACTTTTACTATTTCCTTAGATTTGCATAGGTATCTTGTCCTTAAAATCCAGTTTTGAATGGCCTCCACTAACTTCATGGTTTGGCATGTTAGTTCCCTTGGTAGTGGGTGCATAGGATGCAATTCAATGGAAAAGATCTAAATCGCCTTTCAGTTATAGTGGCTTGATAGATAATTTATTCTTGGAAAACTTGATTTCATATTTGGTTTGTCCTGTGCTTAGGTGTCTGGGAGCATGCAAAGAGTGAGGGGCATGAAGATTACGGACTTCTTGTCAGTGAGAAAGCAAGGAAATACGCTATAGTTAAAGAACTTGATAAGCCTGTAATTCTTAAGGATGAATCAGTTGTTCTCCAGTTTGAGACTCGCCTACAGAATGGCCTTGAATGCGGTGGTGCATATCTAAAATATCTTAGACCACAGGAGGCTGGTTGGAAACCAAAGGAATTTGACAATGATTCTCCATATTCTATAATGTTTGGTCCTGACAAGTGTGGGGCCACAAACAAGGTGCACTTCATTTTCAAGCATAAGAATCCCAAGAGTGGGGAGTATGTTGAACACCATCTCAAGTTTCCCCCATCTGTTCCTTCTGACAAGCTATCTCATGTGTACACTGCTATTTTAAAACCCGACAATGAGTTGCAAATTTTGATTGATGGGGAACAGAAGAAAAAGGCTAATTTCTTATCTTCCGAGGACTTTGAGCCTTCTCTTATCCCTCCCAAGACAATCCCAGATCCTGATGATAAGAAACCTGAGGACTGGGATGAGAGAGAGAAAATTCCAGATCCATTAGCAGTAAAGCCAGATGACTGGGATGAGCATGCACCCTTGGAAATTGTAGATGAAGAAGCTGAGAAACCTGAAGGATGGTTGGATGATGAGCCTGAGGAGATAGATGACCCAGAGGCTACAAAACCAGAAGATTGGGACGATGAGGAGGATGGTGAATGGGAAGCCCCGAAGATTACTAACCCAAATTGTGAATCAGCCCCTGGTTGTGGTGAATGGAAAAGGCCAATGAAGAAGAATCCAGCATATAAGGGAAAATGGCATGCTCCTCTTATTGAAAACCCAGCTTATAAGGGTATATGGAAGCCTCAGGATATTCCAAACCCTGATTACTTCGAACTTAAAAAACCTGATTTTGAACCTATCGCTGCTATTGGTATTGAAATTTGGACAATGCAGGATGGCATATTGTTTGACAATATTTTGATAGCTAAAGATGATAAGATTGCCGCATCATACAGGGAGACTACATGGAAGCCCAAGTTTACTATTGAGAAAGAGAAACAGAAGGAAGAAGAATTGGATAATGGATTAAGTGGTCTTAAAAGCATCCATGTAATGTCTTCTTGCTAATCTCTCTCTAATTCCTTTTTTGGTCTAGTCTTTGCATTCTAGCATTTCGTCCTCAACTCCTCTTTCGAATGCATGATTTTACTTTTTGCCCTTGCAGAAGAAGGTGTTTGACCTGTTATACAAGTTTGCAGACATTCCTTTCCTGAGTGCCTACAAGCTTAAAATACATGTAAGAAAGAAAGAAAAACCCAAATTTTCCTGCTGGGGTATCTGCTTCACTTGTATATTTAATGTTTCACTTGCTGAAATATGACTTGAATTCTATGTTGCTTTACAGGATCTCATTGAAAAAGGTGAAACACAGCCGAATCTCACTGTCGGAATTCTTGTAGCCTTTGTGGTTATTTTCTTGACAATTTCCCTCAGGATTGTATTCGGTGGGAAGAAAAAGCCCGTAAGTAGAAACTCCTTGTAGCCAAGAAATTCACTTATCATTTTATATTTCCTTCACTCGGCCTATGTTTTGAACTATTGTGCAGGTAAGAGTGGAAAAGACAAAAACACCAGCTGCGGAAACTTCCAGTAACCAAGGCAGTGCAGAGAATGAAGAAAACAAAGAGGAGGAAACATCCAAGGGTCCACGTCGGAGGGTAAAGCGGGACAATTGAAATGGTTTAAACCAAACAGGGGCGGCCGAACAAGATCACTACCACACAAATTTTGAGCTTAGTTGGAGATTAGGTCAATTGCATTATTCGTAGTACTTTGCAATTTTCTCATTGACTTTTTGAAAGATGATATGCATAAGGAGTGTAGATCAGATATTATGCGTTGTGCTGGTCACTTTGGAGACTTGAGTATTTTTAGCTTATTGAGGTTGTACAATGATTTTTCTTAATCTTTCTAGTTATGTAGCACAGAAATCCATTCTCCATACAAGTACAACATTCCCACTGTTAACTATTATAATCCTGATTTAAGCATGTGCTTGATCCAACGTTTTGACTACGTGGCCATAATGGTTGAAACATGAGTTTGTGCCTTCGTATGAGCCCATTAATTTTCTGAAACTTCTTTTATAGATTTATTACAAGTTTACAACTAAGGCATTAGTTATCTTTTTTGCGTCAAAAAATGAAAAACTAACCTTCATTTTATTAATAATTTTTTGTTTAAAGATGTGCACAGTGATGGAAGTTCATAGTCCTTTTGTAAAATCAATGTTATTCTCCTCAAGAGGTGGTCTTTGTTAGGTTGAATGACTTTCACATAGCACAAGTGTGTTATTTTTGAAAGTAGTCCTATTTGAGATACGATTGACTCTTTTTTGCATATTTTTAAAAACATTCAAAGGATAACATTCAAAGGATTCAAATGTTAAAGAAATATGGATTTTTCAAAAACTGAAGGAGTACATACCACACTCTCACCATGGAATGATTATCTAAAATTTTAGTGATTATCTAAAATTTTAGTGTGACATCAAGCTACGACGATTAACTATGATAAAATGTAATTTATTTTCTTCAATAATTTTTTTTTTTGTAAGTAATCATATTCAAGATTTTGTTAGACACTTTTTTAATATTCTTAAAAACATTCAGAAGTTTAAAATGTTAAAAAATCATGGATTTTGCAAAAACTCGAGTACAAAGCACACTCTCGCCATGGAATGATTATCTAAAAATTTACTGGCACATTATGTTGCGATGATTAACTACGATAAAATGTATCCTTCAAAATAAAACTATGATAAATAAAATGTATTGTAAAACAAACCTATGATAAGTTGTACAGTAAAAAAAATCACCGCAGAAAAGAACCCTGGCATGTATAAAAGAATTGTCCCCTCAATCCAAAAACAAAATGTCCCCTGGCATGTATAAAGGATTACACAGGGCATTTTCTTTTCCTTTCCACGTCGAAATAAAATAAATGTTCATGACTGTGACTTCACGCTTATTTTCTTTCAACATGACTTGTTATAATATCTGTTCTTATAATTTACCTCCCTGTCATAAAATTACACTCACTTCCGGCCACTAGGCTTTCTTGCAGAAGGAGCAGTCTCATCGTCTGACTGGATATCTCCATACAGCCACATTCCGCGCCTAATGGTTTGTGCTTTTCCCTGGAATGTCTCTAAATTATCAAGGGCCAGTTTTCTTTCTTTTCTGTCCCGCCTGCTTCTTTTTTCTAGCCTAGCAAGTCCTTCCTGTGAAATTCAAAAACGAAATAGAAAAATATCAAATAAGGCGTGTTTCGTATCATAGGCATTGTTGCTATATGCATGTCATCAATGTATATTTGCCTTTGAAAGCAAGCAAAAAGAGTTAGTAGTAGCAGTAAATACCTGCAGCATGGCAGCGTTAACGCTAATAATCTTGGATTCCTCAGTAACGAGACTTGCAGCAAAAGATTCTCCGGTTCCTTGCTCTTTCACTTTCTCCTCATCAACCTTGGATTCCTCAGCGATAAGAGATACATCAAAAACTGCTCCAGTTCCTTGCCTTTTGACTTTCTCACTTGAAGTATCTTTTCCGTCATTTATCAAGGGCCAGTTGTCTTTATTTTCTGTCCCGCCTGTTTCTTTTCCTTGGAACGTCTCTAAATTATCAAGGGCCAGTTGTCTTTCTTTTCTGTCCCACCTGCTTCTTTTTTCTAGCCTAGCAAGTCCTTCCTGTGAAATTAAAAAAGGAATAGAAAAATATCAAATAAGGTGTGTTTCGTACCGCAGGCATTGTTGCTATATGCATGTCATCAATGTATATCTGCCTTTGAAAGAAAGCAAAAAGAGTTAGTAGTGGCAGTAAATACCTGCAGCATGTCAGCATTGACGCTAATAATCTTGGATTCCTCAGTAACAAGAGTTGCAGCAAAAGCTTCTCCGGTTCCTTGCTCTTTCACTATCTCCTCAACCTTGGATTCCTCAGCCATAAGAGTTACAGCAAAAACTACTCCAGTTCCTTGCCCTTTCACTTTTCCACTTGAAGTATCTTTCTCCTCAACCTTGGCAGTAAACACTTTTCCACTGCTTAAAGTGAGCTCACTCAAATATTCAGCTGCTTCTTGACCAAAATCCTCTTCCAAGTTTGGAACCTTCACGTATGCAAGGGTGCATAATTGTGCGAGACCAGGAGAATGGGATATTGATGGATCAAGAGGTCGTAGTTGACTGTATGTTACTTCTTCTTGATTCCCATAATCAATATAGAATACTTCAAATATGTCATTAGGGGATTCAACTGGTCCTTTAGGTCCATTCACGATCTACATAATTACATACACCATTTTGTAAATAAAAAATGAGCGGAATTAGACAAGGTGATTACACGAAATTGCAAAAAGTGATGACCAAGAGCCAGCCGTGAAATGAAGGAGACAATATTGTTGAAAGGAATGTTCAAGATGAAATAATGTTTAATATGATAAAAACATTCAGCAGCAATCTTGTTTTAAAACTCTACTAACTGGTCTTGATTATGCAAATAAAATTATCAAGTTGAAAAGACATATAGAATATGCTTATGAAAAATATTAATAAGTGCTCGTAAACAAAAGATGGATAATGAATTAATAAAAGTTTCTCAGTACTCACACCAATGGGCACATTTTTTATCCATAACATAGGAATGTCTGTTTGCTAGAATGGATCTAAAATGAAGAACTTACCATTGCTCGGTACCAAGCTTTATCTGCAGCAAAAAGACAAAGGACAGTGTCTCCCTTCTTAGGATTGAAGGCTCCAAGCAGTGGAGTTTCTTGAAGGTTTAAGCTAGCAAGCTTTTGTTGAAGGGATTCCATATTTGAATCCCCAACGGGCTGAATATAGAATTTACCACCACCCAAGACTTCTGTAACCGTTACCTATATCATATAAAAACGTGAAAAGCATTCAGAATTTTTCAATACAAAAAGTGTCATATATACAGCAGTATACTGAGTACCTTAAGCATTTCTTGCTGTTTTTTCTCAACAGTTGTGCTATTAGATACTGCCTCCGCTTCAACATAATTCTCCCAGATCTGCGACACAAATCAATTTAGAAGAGAAAACAGAAAAAGAACAGTGGTATTTTTCAAGCATGATTGGGTTCCTTCTTACTTTCAGCTTTTCCTTCTTGGCAAATTGTTCAGCTTGCTGTAGAAGGTGAAAATCAGGAGTTCTGTCACTGCCGAAGGAGGTTTGAAGTTTTGCAAGACCAGCTTCAAGCAGTGTAACTGCCACATTGGTCCTAGACTCCCACAAGGAGCCCAAGAAATTTCCATTTCTATCAACAGTTTCCACCTCAATCTGTCAACATTGAAAAATCCATTTTTTAGAAAAAAAGAAATAACTACATGAACAAATCCCAACATCACAGAGGCACTACTAGTTACCTCAACGTCTCTCTGCATTATTTTTCTCCTCATTAGTGCAATTGCTTCATCAGAATATGGCTCATCACGACCAGGACATCTGACACCAGACAATGAGAAAGCAATGCTGCAAGTTTCTTTCGGAATTAACAATTTAAAACGATGACCACTGAGAACATATTCCACAACTGCAGGGACTTTTCTACTTCGGTGAAGGAAAGGCAAGAAATCCTTGGCTTTCCTTGCTGATGTCTAAAATGAATAAAAAAATAAATGTTAAAACTTAAAAAAGTTGTTTTAAGAATATGTAGTACTAAAATTAAAATTTAGTAGAATCATAATGTTTCTCACAGTGGTTAAGTCAGTTATATGCATGACTGGAGGATCCTTGGCAGAATGGATCCCTTTCTTTCCAGAAATAGCACGCGATTCAGCAGCAAGTAGAGCATCATAGTGGTTTGATCTCTCTTCAAAGTCACGATGTCTAACAACAGTTCCAAATCCACGACCAACTACCAACTCGGCAACATTCACCCCAGTTTGCTGACCACCAGCAGATGCGACAACTGACCGGGCATCGTCACCCTCAGCCTTACTGGCAGACAGCAGGAATACTGATCCGAAATCCATTGTTCTAGCTTCAGGAGCTCCTGCTGGAACTGCAGATTCATTTGCTGGACCAACCTTTCTAGAATACTCCATTTGTACATTCACCTGAAAACAGATGTAATATTTAGAACTGAATTTACCGATCATGCCAAAATAAACCATCAAAAAATATTTCATACTTGACGACCAATGAGGCGTGTTCTCAAGAACTCCTTTGCTTCACAAGCATAAGGAGCTGGTTTTTCATCTCTACGCGGATTTCCTATTTTTGGACACCTAATACTCGAAAGGTTGACTCTCCGCTCTGCTAGTGGACTGCCATATGGAATAGAATCATCAGCAACAATGATGCAATCTCCACTAACAACCTCAACCACCTGGAAAAAGAGAGTCCAAATATTATACGCCTGTATCAGTGAGCTGAACATTGACTTATTTGGGACAAATTCATGATTGGAGAAAATTTTACCTTTCCAGTATAATTCTGGTCATGAATTGCCTTTGAATTTGTAGGTGGTGGTACATAGTTCGTCCAAAGCCTTAACCTGCTCTTCTTTGCCTGAAGCTCGGCTGTCTTCAGCCTTTGCTTTGCCTCTTCTTCCATCATATTTGCACTCCATTCAATATATTTGGCAAAACCCTATATTATGGAAGAAATCAAAATGAGATATATTTTCATGATAGTTTAAGTGATATCTTATCAGATGAAGAAATATTCAAATCTTCCTCCAGGAACTATAATGCATATCTCTCTCTAGCTCAATTACCAAAGCTACAGAACAAGAGAAGAAACCACATAAAGAGACTCCAACTAAGATGTCTCTGAAAACAAATAGTGCAAAACAACATTTCCATAAAATATGTGTATTTTGTTGATGTTTAGAGACAATATATTCCATCCAAACTTATAGTATTGATGTTTTCGTTTGATAGGCCACTCAATCCCTATAAAGCCAGCAGGAAGAGTAAACTTAGTTTTACCTCGTCAAATTCATGTAGTTAGTGTAAATTTTTATGAAATACTCTATTGACGATTCAATATATATTGAATAATGTTCATCGTATATATATCAAACATAGGTTCAAATTATCGACACTCCTCATATTCAAGTTCCTACAGCTTACAAGATTGTTGCTTACTCACATAACCGTGTACACTCACGCCATGTAGTGTAGTCGTAATGAAGTAGAAAAGCATTACAGGAAATATTCCAACAAAGATAGAGTTAAAAAAAAGAGTAAACCACAGTAATACCACCACATTAGTGGAGTACATACATTTTCCACAAGCTCCAATGCCAGGTCTTTTGCCGATTCACCATCAGGATAATACACTGATCCAATCAAGTTGCTGAACTTATCAACACCTTCCAGGACAATCCGAACCTACATATCCACTTGGGATTTAGATAACATTCAGAAATGCAACAAGCCATATAAACTAAAAGAAGCAGATTACCCACATCTCGATTCAATACTCTCATCTCAGTGAAGAACTTAGCTTCAAGAGCAAAAGGATCAACAACAGTTTCAGCTTCAGCAGACGATGAAACTGCAATTCTTTGGGCAGCTGTTAGTGGGACTCGGGGTTCTCCGGTAGCATCTCCATTAGTCTTATCAGCCTTCACTTCTGGTTCAACAACACTTACAGGTGCAGCTCTCCGAACATGTGGGGCCTAATTCAAAGGAAAATAAATCATTTGAAACGTGGTTATCAAATCAAGACTCAAATCCTGAACCCGAAGGCCCATTTTCTGAATCATGAATTGAATCTTATTATGAATCTTAAGATACATTACCAATAAAAATATGACATTTCAAAGTAAAAACAAATATATGATCAACAAAATAATTCAAGACCAAATGACAAACGAAAAATGGTTAACTACACTTAGTTCAAATGGGCGATTCATTAGAAGGAATAGAGATTCATCATAGTGAATCGGGATTTGTCATAATGAATCGGGATTCAAAATGATATTCATATCCAAAATACACGTACACCAGAGATTCGTAAATGTTGAGTCAGTTTTGTATTGAATACGAGTCATATATCATAAGATACTAATAACCATGAATCAGATGCCTAAAAAGTGATCTAAAAAGTAAATGTTGCATTTATCATACATACCTGAATTCCAGCAACAAAAACTTGGACAAACTGAAACTCCGGCAGCAAATAGACGCGCACAGTACTGCCATCACGAACCTGCTCAACAATTCCTTCCATGGGCCTTCCCTTGTTTGCAGATAATAAACCCATAGCATCCAAGTTGCTAGGGTTACCGATGGCTGATGGTGGTAGGTTTCTGATAGATAACTCAGCGGCACCAGGAGTCTGCAATCAGCCATAAAATTGTTTATAGTTCAGTTATGATATATTTCTGTACTAGAATGAAAAAAGAATTGTGCCTCTCCATCCTATTCTTTTTCAGCCACTTTATAGCATCATCATGTGACGAATTTTAAACGACACCGTTTGGAGCTATTTACATAATATATCGGACGACAAAGCATATCCTGATTCTATGATCAAACCTTATTTCGTAAAACAACAAAAAAGTAATAATTTTCGTAATAGGAAATTTATATACATATTTTCATGAAACATTTAATTAAGTCAACACTGAGACAACGTGTACAATAACGTTTTACATCAGTTGTATTATATTTAAATGCATGGATTAAGTATGGCAACATTGAGATAACGATGGTAGATAAGGTAACCGTTTCCATTAGCAAGGATACCGAGCAGAATCCGTGTTGATTCCAAGTAAACCAAGTGAGAGATAAAGCAAGTAATTTTAATGGTAACTAAAGCATACATTAATTTCTATGCTAGTTACATGTCTAATTATCCAAGTCTGACATTAAAAGATAAAAGCTCGGAACCAAACCTTGCTCCAACAACCAAGGCCTTCTTGTTTAGCTTGTTCTTCCAACCTCAACAATTCTGCTAGGTAAGGACTAACTTCTCCTCTCTGCTGTGCCTGCTCTTTTGTCTGCGCAAACAAAACCACAACAACACGATTCAACAATGCAACACAGATATATATAATTCAAACATGACACACGTCCACACACGAACACAGAGTATTCAATCCAACCTTTGCCCGCCCTCCAGAAACAACCAGCATTGCAACATTCTGATTCCCAAGAAAAACAGTGCCAAACACACGATTTATCGATGGAACATTGTAATCAACCCTGAAAGCCACCTCCTGTTCCAACAAAACATCAAGTAAAAAATGTGAAACACGTTATTAATTTATGATCAGAACAAAACAACAACAAAGCTACAAATCAAATCAAAACAAAATTTATATTTTCCACAAACCTTCCCTATGCAGAGCTTCCTCAAAAACTCTCTACTTTCCCACGCAAACGGTTCATCAACACCGCCTCTACGAGCCTAAATCATTGATCAATGATCATTGATTATGCGATACAATATACATAATTTTTCGATATACATATAAATATAACGTTTGAAGCGATTATTAAAATAAATTACGTACGAGTCTAGGAGCAATCAAAGATGATAAAGTAATGGTCTTCTCCGGCAAAGTTTGACCAGGCTTTGGAGTAGAAATTGCTACAATAACCAAACAATCACCTGAAGGAACAGCTTTCACTCTTCCTTTATACCATGCCGAATTTCCAGCCGCAGTTGACGTCGCCATTAACGATCTGTTACAACAAACAAAATATTTTTTCAAACAATGAAAATTCAGCGATCCACAAGCAGAAAAGAAAAGCATGCATTAACATTCAACAATCGTACAAAATATAACAAAATCGAAGTACACTGATTGCATGAAGATGAATAAGAATCTAAATGAGAAGTTGTGTAAACAAAGGATGAATATGGAACGCATGCATATTGAGAGAAGAAGAAACATGAGAGAGAGAGAGAGAGAGAGAGAGAGAGAGAACCTTTTTTCCGTTAGAGAGAAAGTGACGGCGGATGAGAATAATGAGAATTAAGAGAGAAAGGTTTTGGTGTTTATATATAAACGGCAATGCAATGCAATGCAAATGAGTGTAGTAGTATAGGAATAGGAAAGAAGAGAATAGAGTTGAATTTTGTTTACTACTGCGATTTTTTAACTAAGTGATGTTTTTGAGAGTGAATATTTATAGGATGAAACTACCGAAATTAACTCTATTTTCAGTTACTGTATTACCTGCTCATAAAAAAACATGAGGACAAGTAACTGACCTCATCCCTTTTGTAACAACTATTTTTGTTCTTGTTTCTTTTGGTGTGTGTGTATTTTTACTTTTTTTTTTTACTCTTTAATATAAATCTAAAAAAATAATTTCACTTGTACCAAAAAAATAATTTCACAGCAAATTCTAATTGTTTTGGTTTTAATTTAACAACAAAATTTAGTGTATGATATGATAATATGATAACATATTATACTCCGTTCCAATCTAATATTTGATAAGATAGTATATGATAGGTTAATCTTGATTTTTTTTTTTTATCTAAGTTAATCTTGAAACTTATCTTATAAAAAAAATATATTAAAAATAAAAATGTTATATATTTAAATTTTAAACCTAAATAAGTACGTAGATAATATTTTCCTATTATGTATCATGTGTGCAATAAATACATCGTAAGATAAATATTTATCCAATAAATATCATATCATATTTTCATTCACATATCAAGTTTCTCACAAGATGACGCAAACGGAAGAGTGAGCGTCAATCCTTAAACGGAAACATAAGTTTATAAACGACAAGTTATTTATTGGAAACACAATAGTTTCCCCTACAGATTTAGTGAAAACAAAATAGTTTCCACTACAAATACGTCACCAAAAGCTCGTAATCTCAACATATCAGATATTGTTCATAACATTATGAATCCAAATCTATTACATATATCTCCGATTTTAGAGTTTGATGAGAACAATGTCGGATCTATCTTTGTGAAAATTTATGTATTCTAGGAAGCATGTTACACACCATTTGCATACAAATATAGAAATCTAATGGAATTAGATGCTTGTTTTGTGAAAGAAGAACATAGAGGTCAGTTCATGGCACAACATCCGCATATGCCTTGTTCAAAATTCTCCAATGCTTCTTTAGCCGAGGCAGCTTCAGAAACTCAAAGATTGGTGAATTAAGAACAAAGCCTTTCTTGGCCTCCTTATACGCCATTCTATGTGCATATGTTGGGTTCTCTGCCGACACCTCCACACCGAAAATCACCACCTCCAACACATCTTGAAAGCAAAAAAGAACCTTCATCTACATGCACCACTTATCATAATTCTTCTCATCAAGATCGAAATAACATCAGAGATTTAAGGCTGTGTACATGATTGCCACACTTCTGTTTTGAATTTTGATTGAACCAACTGAATTATACACGCACACGCTATATCAGAGAGACAGAAAAAGAACTCAGAGAAAGGAATGAAAAGAGATTCAGTTGTTGTTTTCACTATTTCATTTAGGTAATTATTTATACACATACTGCTCAAGTCCTACATCGGATGAGTTCATTCAATACAGAAGCTAATTGAAATTCTGTTGCAAGATTAACTACCAAATAGCTTCCAAACTAAGTTGAATTAACTCCTTTAATTTCTTGAACAATAATTTACCCCTTTTTAGTCTCTAAAATGAATATCCATACGCATGCATACACAGCAAGTTACTAATGCTCCTTACTGTAATTGGTAGTAGAGGTGCACAGCATTTTTACAACTAAACCGCCGTGTTGAAGCCATTGCACCCAGTTGCTCTAGGAGGATAAGCATCTATAGATGCATCAGGTATCTTATCATTTGGACAAAGATCATTAATAGGTGGCTGATGTTTGTGGTGATTGATTGTAACCTATCTTGTTCGACAAAAAAATTTCAGAACCAGTCTCATCACTCTTTTTATTTTTTCATAGTGTTATTCCTTGAAAGTAATCCTATTTGAGATACGGTTGACTCTTTTTTGCATAGTTTTAAAATAAAATTTAGAAGATTCAAATGTTAAAGAAATATGAATTTTTCTAAAACTCAAGGAGTACATAGCAAACTCTCATCATGGAATGATTATCTAAAATTTTAGTGTGACATCAAGTTACAACGATTAACTATGATAAAATGTAACTTATTTTCTTCAAAAATAATTTTTCTTCATAGTGTTCTCTCTTAAAAGTAATCATATTTGAGACTCGGTTAGACCATTCCGAAGATTAAAATGTTTAAAAATTATGGATTTTACAAAAACTCAGGAATAGATATAGCACACTCTCACCATGGAATGATTATCTAAAATATTACTACGATGATCAACTGTGATAAATTGTATCCTTCAAAAAAACTATGATAAACTATTGAATAACAAAACTATGATGAGCTGTAATAAAACAATCCGCCCGGAAAAGAACCCTGACATATGTATAAAAGAACTGTCCCCTCAATCCAAAAAACAAAATTTCACTAAAGATTACTCAGGGCGTTTTCTTTTCCTTTCTACCTCGAAAAAAAATAAATGTTCCTGACTGTGACTTCACACTTATTTTCTTTCAACATGACTTATTGTTCCTATAATATACATCCGTTTCATAAAATTACACTCGCTTCCGGGGACCAGGCTTTCTTGCAGGAGGAGCAGTGTCCTCATCGTCTTAGCATTTCTTGCTGTCTTTGTTCAACAGTTGTGCCATTAGATACTTTCTCCCCTTCAACATAATTCTCCCAGATCTGCGAAACAAATCACTTTAGAACAGAAAACAGAAAAAGAACAGTGGTATTTTTCAAGCATGATTGGATTCCTTCTTACTTTCAGCTTTCCCCTCTTGGCAGATTGTTCAGCTTGCTCCAGAAGGTGAAAATCAGGAATTCTGTCACTGCCAAAGGGAGTATGAAGTTTTGCAAGACCGGCTTCAAGCAGTGTAACTGCCACATTGGTCCTAGACTCCCACAAGGAGCCCAAGAAATTTCCATTTCTATCAACAGTTTCCACCTCAATCTGTCAACGTTGAAAAATACATTGTTAAGGAAAAAAAGAAGTAACTACACCAACAAATCTAACTTCACAGAGGATCTACTAGGTACCTCAACGTCTCTCTGCATTATCTTTCTCCTCATTAGTGCAATTGCTTCATCAAAATATGGCTCATCACGACCAGGACTTCTGACACCAGACAGCGAGAAAGCAATGCTACAAGTTTCTTTCGGAATTAACAATTTAAAACGATGGCCACTGAGAACATATTCCACAACTGCAGGGACTTTTCTACTTTGGTGAAGTTTAGGCAAGAATTCCTTGGCTTTCTTTGTCGATGTCTAAAATGAATCAAAAATTTAATGTTAAAACTTAAAAGAGTTGTTTTAAGAATATGTAGTACTAAAATTAAAATTTAGTACAATCATAATGTTTCTCACAGTGGTCAAGTCAGTTATATGCATGACTGGAGGATCCTTGTCAGAATGGATCCCTTTCCATCCAGAAAAAGCACGCGATTCAGCAGCAAGCAGATTATCATAGTGGTTTGATCTCTCTTCAAAGTCACGGTGTCTAACAACAGTTCCAAATCCACGACCAACTACCAACTCAGCAACATTCACCCGAGTTTGCTGACCTCCAGCAGATGGAGCATCATCACCTTCACCCTTACTGGCGGACAGCAGGAATACTGATCCGAAATCCATTGTTCTAGCTTCAGGAGCTTCTGCTGCAACTGCAGATCCATTTGCCGGACCAACCTTTCTAGAATACTCCATTTGAACATTCACCTGAAAACAGATGTAATTTTTAGAATTGAATTTACCAATGATGCCAAAATACACCATCAAAAAATATTTCATACTTGAAGACCAATGAGGCGTGTTCTCAAGAACTCCTTTGATTCACGAGCATAAGGAGCTGGTTTTTCATTTCTACGCGGATTTCCTACTTTTGGACACCTAATACTCGAAAGGTTGACTGTCCGCTCTGCTTGTGGACTGCCATATTGAATAGAATCATCAGCAACAATGATGCAATCTCCACTAACAACCTCAACCACCTGGAAAAAGAGTCCAAATATTATACACGCCTGTATCAGTTGAGCTTATTTGGGATAAATTCATGATTGGAGAAAATTTTACCTTTCCAGTATAATTCTGGTCATGAATTGCCTTTGAATTTGTAGGTGGTGGTACATAGTTTGTCCAAAGCCTTAACCTGCTCTTCTTTGCCTGAAGCTCGGCTGTCTTCAGCCTTCGCTTTGCCTCTTCTTCCATCATATTTGCACTCCATTCAACATATTTGGCAAAACCCTGTATTATGGAAGAAATCAAAATGAGAGATATTTTCATGATAGTTTAAGTGATATCTTATCAGATGAAGAAACATTCAAATCTTCCACCAGGAAAATATTATGCATTGATGTTTTCGTTTGATAGGCAACTCAATCCCAGTAAAGCCAGCAGGAAGAGTAAGCATAGTTTTACGTCGTCAAATTCATATAGTTAGTGTAAATTTTAATGAAATACTCTTTTGAAGCTTCAATATATATTGTACAATGT
Organism: Trifolium dubium; assembly: GCA_951804385.1. NCBI lineage: Eukaryota > Viridiplantae > Streptophyta > Magnoliopsida > Fabales > Fabaceae > Trifolium > Trifolium dubium. The sequence goes on from OX638071.1 coordinate 3,442,196, forward strand.
TCATCATATATATGTCAACTACAACATTAGGCTCAAATAGCACGTACATTTTCCACAAGCTCCAATGCCAGGTCTTTTTCCAATTCACCATCAGGATAATACACTGATCCAATCAAGTTGCTGAACTTATCAGCACCTTCCACGACAATTCGAACCTACATATCCACTTAGGATTTAGATTACATTCAGAAATGCAACAAACCATATAAACTAAAAGAATAAGATTACCCACATCTCGATTCAATACTCTCATCTCAGTGTAGAACTTAGCTTCAAGAGCAAAGGAATCAGCAACAGTTTCAGCAGACTTTGAAACTGCAATTCTTTGGGCAGCAGTTGGCGGGACTCGGGGTTCTCCGGTAGCATCTCCGTTAGCCTTATCAGCCTTCACTTCTGGTTCAACAACACTTTCAGGTGCAGCCCTCCTTCTTATATGTGGGGCCTAAATCAAAGGAAAATAAATCATTTGAAACGTGGTTATCAAATCAAGATTCAAATCGTGAACTCGAAGACCTATTTTCCGAATCATGAAATGAATCTTATTATGAATCTTACGATACATTACCAGTAAAAATATGACATTTCAAAGTAAAAAGTAAAAACAAGTGACACAGCAAAATCATAAGCGTATAGTCAGTTTTGTATTGGAATTGATATATGACTCGCATATGAGTCATATAGCATAAGATATCTAACAACCATGAATCAGATGCCTAAAAAGTGATCTAAAAAGTAAATGTTGCATTTATTATACATACCTGAATTCCGGTAACGAAAACTTGGACAAACTGAAACTCCGGCAGCAAATAGACGCGCAAGGTACTGCCATCACGAACCTGCTCAACAATTCCTTCCATGGGCATTCCATTGTTTGCAGATAATAAACCCATTACATCCAAGTTGCTAGGGTCACTGATGGCTGATGGTGGTAGGTTTCTGATAGATTCCTCAGCGGCACCACGAGTCTGCAATCAGCCATAAAATTGTTTATAGTTCAGTTATGATATATTTCTGTACTAGAATGAAAAAAAGAGTTTTGCCTCTCCATCTTATTCTTTTTCAGCCACTTTATAGCATCATTGTGTGACGAATTTTAAACAACACTGTTTGGAGCTATTTCATAATATATCTGACGACAAAGCATTTCTTGATTCTGTGATCAAACCTTATTTCGTAAAACAACAAAAAAGTAATAAATTTCGTAATAGGAAATTTAATATTACATATTTACATGAAACATTTTATTAGGTCAACACTAATACAACGTGTACAATAACGCTTTACTGAGATAATGACGGTAGATAAGGTAACCGTTTCCATTAGCAAAGATGCCAAGCAGAATACATGTTGATTCCAAGTAAACCAATTGAGAGATAAAGCGGTTTAATTTAATGTTAAGTTGTTAACTAATTAAAGCAGCTAGTTACATCTAATTGTCCATGTCCAACATTAAAATAAAGATAAAAACTCGGAGCGGAATCAAACCTTGTTCCAACAACCAAGGCGTTTCTGTTTAGCTTGTTGTTCCAATCTCAACAATTCTGCTAGGTAAGGACTAACTTTTCCTCTCTGCTCTTTTGTCTGTGCAAACAAAACCACAACAACACAATTCAACAATGCAATGCAAATATATATTATAATACAAACAAGACACACATCCACACACGAACACAGAGTATTCAATCCTACCTTTGCCCACCCTCCAGAAACAACAAGCATTGCAACATTCTGATTCCCAAGAAAAACAGTGCCAAAGTCACGATTTATCGATGGCACATTGTAATCAACCCTAAAAACCACCTCCTGTTCCAATCCAATACAAAAAAATAAAGTAAAAAATTTGAAACACCTTATTAATTATATATGATCAGAAGTAAGAACAAAATAACAAGAAAGCTACAATAATTTTTCACAAACCTTCCCTATGCAAAGCTTCCTCAAAAACTCTCTACTTTGCCAGGCAAACGGTTCATCAACACCGTCTCTACGAGCCTAAATAATTGATCATTGATTCAATACAATATACAAGACAGTTTTGAATACTTTTTAAATATACATATAAATATATTTGAAGTGATTATTACGTACGAGTCTAGGAGCAATCAAAGATGATAAAATAATGGTCTTTTCTGGCAAAGTTTGACCAGGCTTTGGAGTAGTAACTGCCACAATAACCAAACAATCACCAGAAGGAACAGCTTTCACCCTTCCATTATACCATACCGAATCTCTAGTCGCAGTTGACGACGACGCCATCAACGACGAACTGCTACAAACACAGATTTTTCAAACAATGAAAATTCAGTCACCGATCCACAAGCAAAAAAAATAAAAAGAAAAGAAGCATGCATTAACATTAACATATAAAAAAATCGAAGTACATTGATTGCATGAAGATGCATGGAACGCATGCACGCATTGAAAAAAGAATATCAAGATTGAGAGAGAGAGTTAACCTTTTACCGTTAAAGAGAAAGTGACGGAGGATGAGAATGAATGAATATTGAGAGAACTAAGAGAAAGGTTTGTTTTGTTTTGGTTTAGCGGCGTTTATATTTAAACGGCGATGATGCAACGTGGTGTTTCTATTTCTATAGTGTTACAAAAGAAGAGAATAGAATAGAGTTGAATTTTGTTTACTACTGCGGTGCGATTTTCAACTAAGCGTGTGTGCTCTATTTATAGCATGAAACTCTTGAGAATAATAGACCTAAATATCACTCTAGAATCTACTAGAATCCCTTTTGTGATAAAGATTTTTTTATTTATTACAATGTTAAATTATTTTGTTGGAATATTTAATATTGAAGTTTTATTTTTTTTTAAATACAAGCCCTCATATTTGACATGATACTATAGAAATCACTAAATCAAACTTTACCGACGACTGGTTCATCGAAATCAATTTCAATACAGACTCTGGCAAACTTCCCTCTTGAAGCATCTAGTGTATGTATGTCAACTTTCACCGGAAAACCAACAGCTGATGCTAGTGCTAACAGTAAACTTTCATCAAAATATATATTCTATTCCCAAGCTAGGAAAACGAATTCATACCAGAGTTTTGTTGATTTTAACTTGAGAGGAAACAAAATATGTCGTCCATGGTCGGATAGCGACATAGTGGTCGAAAATCATCCATGGTCCTCCATTGATAACTTTCTCCCTATCCACTTCCAAATCAAATTTGATCATGAAGAAACCATGACCAACATCCAACATATATATCCATATCTCCGGACAGTTTCCAAAGAGCCTTCAACTGATCGCGCATAACCAAGAAACCCAAGGTTTTACCCAATAACTTAACAATGATGGCATGCTGCCATGGTAGCCAAAGTTCCTTCAACACACTATCATCTGCATAACATTTCGGGCGGCGTTTGTCACCATCCTCGAGTTCAGTCCTAAAAAGCTTTTTCCTAATTAGGTCCACCATTTCATGTCTGGGAATAGGTTCTTGATTACCAAGAAGCTTATCCCTAAAGGAGCATTTATTTTTGTTCGAGTCTGCATTCTCCGGGGGCCTAGAGGTGCCAGAATAGCTTGTCCATGAACAGGGTCAGCTTGCACAAAGGACATCATGCTTGAGATCTCTTAAAATGTGCAGCAGGATTCTACCTGCCTTTGTAACGTTCCATCCAAGAAAACTCAGCGAACATTAACACGAATGGATCCACTACACTCACTCAAGAATCGAACAAAGGGAGTATAATAAGTAGGCATGTGGATTAATTAGTAATTTGTACTTCGTTGAATTTTTTTATGTATTTAGTTTATAATATAAACTAAATACATTATTTTTTGAATAAATCTAAACAATATCTTATTTTTTATCAAATGTCTTCAGGTAAAATATCATATTCATGCTGTGTTAATCTAGGATATAAGTGAGTTGTTTTCTCAAACCAATATTTCTCTTTATCACGCATTTAGAGAAGGGGACTAATGTAAAGACTTTTTCACTAAACTTGGAGCTTCATCAGATGTCAACTATGACTCACACCTCTTCTCCATAAAACCTTCGTGATCTTCTTAAAAATAACGCAATGAGAATCTTCATTTTTTGTGAATAATTTTTCTCTTTAATTTTTCTTTTTTTCTTTTAACTTCCTTACCAAAGAAAAAAATAAAAGAACGGATGTAGTTTGTAAAAAAAAAAAAGAACAGGTGTAGTATAATATACTAAACATACCACTAGTTTTTTTTGTTACAATTTTTTTCATACGGTCTACAAAAATACTCTAATATAAAAATACTTTTATTTTAGATGAAATGCTTTAAGTTTGTCACTGTCAAATAAAATAAAATTATTAGTTAAAAAATATAAATAATCAAAAAATTACTCCTTTTTTTTATCAGTAGGAAATAAAAAAAATACTCCAATATAAACATTAACTCCATATATACCAAAAAAAAAAACATTAACTAATTCTCTCTTCAAAAATAAAAAATAATTACTATAAACTATCAACGAATTGAATATCACAATAAGCTTTTCTTATTTCAATAATATTTACGGACGTACGTAGAATTACAGGGAGTTGTTTTTTATTCTTTTTTTTATCAAGCAGTGAGTTTTTTTTTTTGATAAACTATCAAGCAGTGAGTTGATTTCATCCAGTTGAATCTTTCCATTCCATTTTGAGAGAGAATCCAAATCCCATGTCATAAACCAATAATTCCTTCATATGAACTCCTTTTTGGTAATTATGTCAATAAAAATATTTAATAGCCATTAATTTGTACTAAAAAAGTATCTTTTGTAGTCTTGTTAGTTGGCTGATTCTACTTGTCATTTTTTATCATTCTCAATCAATGATTATTTAATAATTGCCATAATTAAAAAAAAATATTAATTTTCCTTTCCCAAAAAAAAAAATAGCAGCTTGTAAAAAAAAATAATGGTAGCAGGTGCGAAATAATAGTCCTTCTCTTATTGTCAAAAAAAAAAAGTCCTTTACTCTATAATCTATATATCTATATATATCCTCCTCCTACTTATCCCTTAATCTTTATCTTAATTCTCAACAAACTTACGCTTCAGGTGCGAATTTCTTGCTATCTTTGAATATATATATACACACTAGACACTACTTGCCATAAAGTATATATATATACACGCACACCACCACTTACCAAATAAAAACGAAGTAGCTTGCGCCGTTTTCTTTTTTATTCTGCTAGATTTTGTTAGTAACACTAACAAGAGTGTTATTATGGCGGTTGGAGAGGCGGTGATCGACAACGGGGGAGTACGTAGAAGAGGATGCACGTTTGAAAAGAATGACTTCTTCCCGGAGGAGTCGTTTAAGAGTTGGGAAAACTACGGAAGATCGGTGATGGAGACACCGTTGCGGTTGAAGGATCGTGTATTGAAACGATCAAGTGATCATGCTGAGCTAGTGGAGATTAAGGCTAGGAGTGGGAATGAGATGAAGAAGACGTTGAATTGGTGGGACTTGATGTGGTTCGGTATCGGCGCAGTTGTTGGTTCGGGGATATTTGTGCTTACTGGACTTGAGGCTAGAACGGAAGCAGGTCCGGCAGTTGTGTTGTCGTTTGTGATCTCCGGTATCTCTGCTTTGTTATCGGTGTTTTGTTATACAGAGTTTGCCGTTGAAATTCCAGTTGCAGGTACGTAACTTCTCTTTTTATTGCTACGTATCTTTTTACTTACTTAAACGTTATAAAGTTAATACACTTGTTTTAAGATAAATATTTTTATATAATGTTCCTTAACATGTATCCTTAAAGCTGATTTTGGTAACTTGGTATCTTGGTTTTTTATATCCAAACCAAAATATTAAGGAAACATGTTTTAAGATAAAATATTAAGATAAATCAACTTTCTCCCATTTTATATTAGTAACTTGGTTTTGATTTTGTTTTTTTTTTTGGTTATTGCTGTCTTGTTTATATACTTTTTCCTCTTTTTTGATTCAGGTGGTTCATTTGCATACTTAAGAGTAGAATTGGGTGACTTTGTAGCCTTTATAGCTGCCGGAAACATCATCCTTGAGTATGTTATAGGCAATGCCGCCGTAGCGCGGTCATGGACCTCCTATTTCTCCACCCTCTGCAACAAAGGCCCTGAAGATTTCCGTATAATAGTCCACAACATGTACCCTGATTATGGCCATCTGGATCCTATAGCTGTTGTAGCACTAGTAGTAATCACAGCTCTTGCAGTATACAGCACCAAAGGTTCTTCGGTCTTCAACTACGTAGCAACAATTTTCCACATGGTTGTTCTTGTCTTCATAGTAGTAGCTGGTCTCATCAAAGCCAAACCCGAAAACTACAAAGATTTTACTCCTTTCGGGTTGCACGGAGTGGTCGATGCTTCAGCTGTTCTGTTTTTTGCTTATGTTGGTTTTGATGCAGTTGCAACTATGGCTGAAGAAACTAAGAATCCTGGTAGAGACATTCCAATTGGTTTAGTTGGATCAATGACGATTACCACTGTGATATACTGTTTACTAGCAGTAACACTATGTCTTATGCAGAATTACAAAGAAATTGATATTCATGCTCCATTTTCTGTTGCTTTTAGTGCTGTTGGAATGGATTGGGCTAAGTACATTGTTTCATTAGGTGCATTGAAAGGAATGACAACAGTGTTATTGGTTGGTGCTGTTGGTCAAGCTCGTTATTTAACACACATTGCACGTACTCACATGATGCCACCATGGTTTGCTCTTGTTGATGAAAGGACAGGAACACCGATAAACGCTACAATCTCAATGCTTATTGCTACTTCTATTGTTGCTTTCTTCACTGATCTTGGTATTCTGTCAAATCTCTTGTCGATTTCTACGCTGTTTATCTTTATGCTTGTGGCATTGGCACTTTTGGTAAGAAGATATTATTCAAGTGGGGTAACTACAAAAAAGAATCAAGTGAATCTCATTGTGTGTCTTGTGTTGATTGTTGGATCTTCTATTGGAATTTCAGCTTATTGGGCTAATAGTACTAATGGGTGGATTGGGTATCCGATTTTTGTTCCGTTGTGGTTTATAGGGACGGGCGGTCTTTGGTGGTTTGTTCCGATGGCAAAGAAGCCGAAAGTGTGGGGAGTTCCTTTGGTTCCTTGGTTACCTTCTTTATCTATTGCTATTAACATATTCCTTCTTGGTTCTATTGATAAAAAATCATATATAAGGTTTTCAGTTTGGACAGGGCTTCTATTGGTTTATTATGTGCTTTTGGGGTTACATGCTTCATATGATACGGCAAAACAGTATGATCAGAGTAGTTCTTCTGAGGAGGTTGAGAAGCAGTGGAACAAAGTGGAAGAGGGTCTTGTAGGCCAAGATTCTAATTCACATGTCTAGTACTCTGCACATGTTTCCAATTCACAAGTTTGATGTTTATAAGTTAAATGTTATGCCACATTTTTTATTTTAAGTTTTGTGATGCTAAATTATGTACTGCTTGTTTGTAAATGTGGTAACGGCCGGGTTGTAATTGTTGCGTGGCCAAATCTTTGGATTTAATTTAATATTTAGTTTACGTTGGAAGTTTAATGAAAAAACAACGATTTTAATCTTTAAATCGCAATGTTATAGTATTATTGATCACCATTTTAATAATGACGGGTAAAATCTATCATTTTATAGCGCAATGTCTGTACAGCGTTCAGTATCAAGTATTCAACCAGATCTGTTATTATATCACACAATGCTTGTATGTATCAAATATCCACACGTACACGGTCCTAACAGATCATCAATAAAATCACAAGCTTAACAAGGAATGAAAGAAATAACTTTTGCTCGTCTACAATTCACTAAGTTACAACAATACAACAAGAATGAACCAATCACACACCTCTTACCACAACTTGTCCTCGATCTCCATATACGTACATACTGATATCCGTCTAACCCTTATATAAAAAGGAATGATTGATTTGAATGAAACCATTGGAGGCTGCAATATATTGTATAGAATTTTAGTTCTTCATTGAACTAACTATTATTATATCTAACAAAATTTTGTTTAGTTTTTCAAATATATACCATTAATTAATTATACTAAAAAAGATAAGAGTAATATGATAAAGAGCATAATTGACCAATCATATACTTAAAATGCAAAAACGACAATTAAATGGAAATGCTAAATCCGTCATTTCTTAACACTTAAAAAGGAACATTTTGTCAAAAAAACACTTAAAAAAGACGAAGTAGTAAATAATGTTTTCTTATAATGTATCATATGTGCATGTGACACATCGTGTAAGATTAATGTTTTTTACTTTTAGTAAACCAAATGTATGACATTTCCAATTGGTTAAGAGACTCAAATATCTACCATTTGTACCACATTATGTTAGTTAAGATAGATGATGTTTATCCGGTCAATATCATATAATATTTTCATCGATCGTTTTTTTTGTTACAATTTTCATTTACAATTTCACATATCATCGTATCTTATATATTCCAAGTAAAATTTATTTTTTATTTTATGTAGTCAAAAAAATTCTAAGAGATATAACTCAATTTTAAAAATTTGGTCAAAAAAAGAAAACAACTCAATTTTAAAAATAATCTCTGACACATGATCGTTAAAGTCAAATTTTCAGATAATATATATCCAACAGATGAGTTATCTATGTACTCCATTTGGAAACACAATAGTTTTCCCCCACAAATAGAGATTGTTGATCTCAACATATCAGAAATTGTTGATCTACTTATGAATGCAAACATATTATATACATCTGATTTTAGAGTTTGATAAGAACAGTATGTGATCTATATTTGTGAAAATTTATGTATTCTTGGAGGCATGTTGCACAACATTTGCATACACATGTATATGTAGGACTCTAATTGAATTAGATGCTTGTTTTGTGAAAGAAGAACATAGAGGTCAGTTCATGGCACAACACCCGTATATGTCGTCAAAATTCTCCCGTGCTTCTTTAGGGCACAAGTTATGGTGCATAAGCCATATGTTTATGCACCGTACATAAATACCTTAGATTGCTTAGTGCACCTCTCAAATTTCTAGCGCACCTCCCAAATTTCTAGTGCACCCCCAAATTGTTTAGCGCACCCCTCAAATTTTTAGGGGGTGTGCTAGAAATTTGAGGGGTGCGTTAAGTAATATGAGAGGTGTACTAAGCAATTTATGGATACAATAAGCAATTTTCATTACTTATGCACGGTGCATAAGGAAAAAGCTTATGCACCATAACCACTCCCCTTCTTTAGCACGAGGCGGCTTCAGAAACTCAAAGATTGAAGGATTCACACATTGGTGAATTAAGAACAAAGGCTTTCTTGGCCTCCTTTTATGCCGTTTTATGTGCATATGTTGGGTTCTCTGCCGACATCTCCAACACATTGGAAGCAAAAAAGAACCTTAATCTACATGCATCATTCACCACCTCCAACACATCTTGGAAGCAAAAAAGAACCTTCATCTACATGCACCACTTATCATAATTCTTCTCATCAAGCATCGAAATAACATCAGAGATTTAAGGCTGTGTACATGATTTTCACACTTCTGTTTTGATTGAACCAACTGAATTATACACGCACACACTATATCAGAGAGACGGAAAAAGAACTCAGAGAAAGGAATGAAAAGAGATTCAGTTGTTGTTTTCACTATTTCATTTAGGTAATTATTTATACACATACTGCTCAAGTCCTACATCGGATGAGTTCAATACAGAAGCTAATTGAAATACTGTTGCAAGATTAACTACCAAATAGCTTCCAAACTAACTTGAATTAACTCCTTTAATTTCTTGAACAATAATTTACCCCTTTTTAGTCTCTAAAATGAATATCCATACGCATGCATGCACAGCAAGTTACTAATGCTCCTTACTGTAATTGGTAGTAGAGGTGCACAGCATTTTTACAACTAAACCGCCGTGTTGAAGCCATTGCACCCAGTTGCTCTAGGAGGATAAGCATCTATAGATGCATCAGGTATCTTATCATTTGGACAAAGATCATTAATAGGTGGCTGATGTTTGTGGTGATTGATTGTAACCTATCTTGTTCGACAAAAAAATTTCAGAACCAGTCTCATAATTCTTTTTATTTTTTCATAGTGTTATTCCTTGAAAGTAATCCTATTTGAGATAGGGTTGACTCTTTTTTGCATAGTTTTAAAATAACATTTAGAAGATTCAAATGTTAAAGATATGAGTTTTTCTAAAACTCAAGGATTACATAGCAAACTCTCATCATGGAATGATTATCTAAAATTTTAGTGTGACATCAAGTTACAACGATTAACTATGATAAAATGTAACTTATTTTCTTCAAAAATAATTTTTCTTCATAGTGTTCTCTCTTAAAAGTAATCATATTTGAGACTCGGTTAGACCATTCCGAAGATTCAAATGTTTAAAAATTATGGATTTTACAAAAACTCAGGAATAGATATAGCACCACACTCTCACCATGGAATGATTATCTAAAATATTACTACGATGATCAACTGTGATAAATTGTATCCTTCAAAAAAACTATGATAAACTATTGAATAACAAAACTATGATGAGTTGTAATAAAACAATCCGCCCGGAAAAGAACCCTGACATCTGTATAAAAGAACTGTCCCCTCAATCCAAAAAACAAAATTTCACTAAAGATTACTCAGGGCGTTTTCTTTTCCTTTCTACCTCGAAAAACAATAAATGTTCCTGACTGTGACTTCACACTTATTTTCTTTCAACATGAATTATTGTTCCTATAATATACATCCGTGTCAAAAAATTACACTCACTTCCGGCCACCAGGCTTTCTTGCAGGAGGAGCAGTGTCCTCATCGTCTGAGCATTTCTTGCTGTTTTTGTTCAACAGTTGTGCCATTAGATACTTTCTCCCCTTCAACATAATTCTCCCAGATCTGCGAAACAAATCACTTTAGAATAGAAAACAGAAAAAGAACAGTGGTATTTTTCAAGCATGATTGGACTCCTTCTTACTTTCAGCTTTCCCCTCTTGGCAGATTGTTCAGCTTGCTCCAGAAGGTGAAAATCAGGAATTCTGTCACTGCCAAAGGGAGTTTGGAGTTTTGCAAGACCGGCTTCAAGCAGTGTAACTGCCACATTGGTCCTAGACTCCCACAAGGAGCCCAAGAAATTTCCATTTCTATCAACAGTTTCCACCTCAATCTGTCAACATTGAAAAATATATTGTTAAGGAAAAAAAGAAGTAACTACACCAACAAATCTCAACTTCACAGAGGAGCTACTAATTACCTCAACGTCTCTCTGCATTATCTTTCTTCTAATTAGTGCAATTGCTTCATCAGAATATGGCTCATCACGACCAGGACATCTGACACCAGACAATGAGAAAGCAATGCTGCAAGTTTCTTTTGGAATTAACAATTTAAAACGATGGCCACTGAGAACATATTCCACAACTGCAGGGACTTTTCTACTTCGGTGAAAGAAAGGCAAGAAATCCTTGGCTTTCTTTGCGGATGTCTAAAATGAATCAAAAATTTAATGTTAAAACCTAAAAGAGTTGTTTTAAGAATATGTAGTACTAAAATTAAAATTTAGTACAATCATAATGTTTCTCACAGTGGTCAAGTCAGTTATATGGATGACTGGAGGATCCTTGTCAGAATGGATCCCTTTCCATCCAGAAAAGGCACGTGATTCAGCAGCAAGCAGAGCATCATAGTGGTTTGATCTCTCTTCAAAGTCACGATGTCTAACAACAGTTCCAAATCCACGACCAACTACCAACTCAGCAACATTCACCCCAGTTTTCTGGCCTCCAGCAGATGGGGCATCGTCACCTTCAGCCTTACTGGCGGACAGCAGCAATACTGATCCGAAATCCATTGTTCTAGCTTCCGGAGCTCCTGCTGGAACTGCAGATCCATTTTCCGGACCAACCTTTCTAGAATACTCCATTTGAACATTCACCTGAAAACAGATGTAATTTTTAGAACTGAATTTACCAATGATGCCAAAATAAACCATCAAAAAATATTTCATACCTGACGACCAATGAGGCGTGTTCTCAAGAACTCCTTTGCTTCACGAGCATAAGGAGCTGGTTTTTCATTTTTACGTGGATTTCCTATTTTTGGACACCTAATACTCGAAAGGTTGACCGTCCGCACTGCTAGTGGACTGCCATATGGAATAGAATCATCAGCAACAATGATGCAATCTCCACTAACAACCTCAACCACCTGGAAAAAGAGAGTCCAAATATTATACGCCTGTATCAGTTGAGCTGAACATTGACTTATTTGGGATAAATTCATGATTGGAGAAAATTTTACCTTTCCAGTATAAGTCTGGTCATGAATTGCCTTCGAATTTGTAGGTGGTGGTACATAGTTTGTCCAAAGCCTTAACCTGCTCTTCTTTGCCTGAAGCTCGGCTGTCTTCAGCCTCCGCTTTGCCTCCTCTTCCATCATATTTGCACTCCATTCAACATATTTAGCAAAACCCTGTATTATGGAAGAAATCAAAATGAGAGATATTTTCATGATAGTTTATGTGATATCTTATCAGATGAATAAACATTCAAATCTTCCTCCAGGAAACTATTATGCATTGATGTTTTCGTTTGATAGGCAACTAAATCCTTATAAAGCCAGCAGGAAGAGTAAGCATAGATTTATGTCGTCAAATTCATATAGTTAGTGTAAATTTTAATGACATACTCTTTTGAAGCTTCAATAGAATAATATATATTGTACAATGATATAAACGTGTAGTCTTGCTGAAGTTAAAAAGCATTAGAGGAAATATTCCAACAAAGATAGAGTTAAAAAAACTAAACCCAAGTAATATCACCACATTAGTGTAGCACATACATTTTCCACAAGCTCCAATGCCAGGTCTTTTTCCGATTCACCATCAGGATAATACACTGATCCAATCAAGTTGCTGAACTTATCAGCACCTTCCACGACAATTCGAACCTACATATCCACTTAGGATTTAGATTACATTCATAAATGCAACAACCATATAAACTAAAAGAATAAGATTACCCACATCTCGATTCAATACTCTCATCTCAGTGAAGAACTTAGCTTCAAGAGCAAAAGGATCAGCAATAGTTTCAGAAGACGTTGAAACTGCAATTCTTTGGGCAGCAGTTGGCGGGACTCGGGGCTCTCCGGTAGCATCTCCGTTAGCCTTATAAGCCTTCACTTCTGGTTTAACAACACTTTCAGGTGCAGCCCTCCTTCTTATATGTGGGGCCTAATTTAAAGGAAAAAAAATCATTTGAAACTCAAGACCTATTTTCCAAATCGTGAATTGAATCTTATTATGAATCTTAAGATACATTACCAGTAAAAATATGAAATTTCAAAGTAAAAAGTAAAAACAAGTGACACAGCAAAATCATAAGCGTATAGTTAGTTTTGTATTGAATCGATATATGACTCGCATATGAGTCATATAGCATAAGATACTAATAACCATATAGCATAAGATATCTAACAACCATGAATCAGATGCCTAAAAAGTGATCTAAAAAGTAAATGTTGCATTTATTATACATACCTGAATTCCGGTAACGAAAACTTGGACAAACTGAAACTCCGGCAGCAAATAGACGCGCAAGGTACTGCCATCACGAACCTGCTCAACAATTCCTTCCATGGGCATTCCATTGTTTGCAGATAATAAACCCATTACATCCAAGTTGCTAGGGTCACTGATGGCTGATGGTGGTAGGTTTCTGATAGATTCCTCAGCGGCACCACGAGTCTGCAATCAGCCATAAAATTGTTTATAGTTCAGTTATGATATATTTCTGTACTAGAATGAAAAAAAGAGTTTTGCCTCCATCTTATTCTTTTTCAGCCACTTTATAGCATCATTGTGTGACAAATTTTAAACAACTGGACGACAAAGCATATCTTGATTCTGTGATCAAACCTTATTTCGTAAAACAACAAAAAAAGTAATAATTTTTGTAATAGGAAATTTAATATTACATATTTACATGAAACATTTAAATAAGTCAACACTAAAACAACGTGTACAATAACGCTTTACATCAGTTATATTATATTTAAATGCAGCACGGAATAAGTATGGCAACATTGAGATAATGACGGTAGATAAGGTAACCGTTTCCATTAGCAAAGATGCCAAGCAGAATCCGTGTTGATTCCAAGTAAACCAATTGAGAGATAAAGCAGTTTAATTTAATGTTAAACAAATTAAAGCATACATTAACTTTTATGCTAGTTACATCTAATTGTCCATGTCCAACATTAAAATAAAGATAAAAACTCAGAGCGGAACCAAACCTTGTTCCAACAACCAAGGCGTTTCTGTTTAGCTTGTTGTTCCAATCTCAACAATTCTGCTAGGTAAGGACTAACTTCTCCTCTCTGCTCTTTTGTCTGTGCAAACAAAACCACAACAACACAATTCAACAATGCAATGCAAATATATACTATAATTCAAACAAGTCACACATCCACACACAAACACAGAGTATTCAATCGAACCTTTGCCCACCCTCCAGAAACAACAAGCATTGCAACATTCTGATTCTCAAGAAAAACAGTGCCAAAGTCACGATTTATCGATGGCACATTGTAATCAACCCTAAAAACCACCTCCTGTTCCAATCCAATACAAATAAATAAAGTAAAAAATTTGAAACACCTTATTAATTATATATGATGAGAAGTCAGAACAAAACAACAAGAAAGCTACAATAATTTTTCACAAACCTTCCCTATGCAAAGCTTCCTCAAAAACTCTCTACTTTGCCATGCAAACGGTTCATCAACACCATCTCTACGAGCCTAAATAATTGATCATTGATTCAAATACAATAGACAAATACAAGACAGTTTTGAATACTTTTTAAATATACATATAAATATATTTGAAGTGATTATTACGTACGAGTCTAGGAGCAATCAAAGATGATAAAATAATGGTCTTTTCTGGCAAAGTTTGACCAGGCTTTGGAGTAGTAACTGCCACAATAACCAAACAATCACCAGAAGGAACAGCTTTCACCCTTCCATTATACCATACCGAATCTCTAGTCGCAGTTGACGACGACGCCATCAACGACGAACTGCTACAATAAACACAGATTTTTCAAACAATGAAAATTCAGTCACTGATCCACAAGCAATAAAAAAAAGCATGCATTAACATTAACATATAAAAAAAATCGAAATACATTGATTGCATAAAGATGCATGCATGGAACCCATGCATGCATTGAAAAAAAGTGTTGAAGAAAGAATATCAAGATTGAGAGAGAGAGTTAACCTTTTTCCGTTAAAGAGAAAGTGACGGCAGATAAGAATGAATGAATATTGAGAGAATTTAGAGAAAGGTTTGTTTTGTTTTGGTTTGGCGGCGTTTATATATTTAAACGGCACGGGGTTCCAAAGAGAAGAGAATAGAATAGAGTTGAATTTTGTTTACTACTGCGATGCGATTTTCAACTAAGCCTATGTGCACTATTTATAGCGTGAAACTGTGAGAATAATATGCCCTAAATATCATTCTAGAATCTACTAGAATCCCTTTTGTGATAACGATTTTTTTTGGTTCTTGTTTGTTTTGGTGCGTGTGTATTTTTACTTTTTTACGCTTTCTTTTGGTACAAACTTTTTAAGCTTTAAATAAATCTGAAAAAACATTTCACAACAAATGTAATATAGCTCATGTATATGTATATGTAGGACTCTAATTGAATTAGATGATTGTTTTGTGAAAGAAGAACATAGAGGTCAGTTCATGGCACAACACCCGTATATGTCGTCAAAATTCTCACGCGCTTCTTTAGCCGAGGCGGCTTCAAAAACCCGAAGATTGAAGGATTCACTCATTGGTGAATTAAGAACAAAGCCTTTCTTGGCCTCCTTTTACGCCGTTTAATGTGCATATGTTGGTTTCTCTGCCGACACCTCCAACACATTGGAAGCAAAAAAGAACCTTCATCTACATGCATGCACCACTTATCATAATACTTCTCATCAAGCATCGAAATAACATCAGAAATTTAAGGTTGCGTGCATGATTACCACATCTGTTTTGTCTGAACCAAGATCTGACACTAGTCGTCAGAACACAACTGAATCATAGACGCACACACTATATCAGAGAGACAGAAAAAGAACTCGGAGAAAGGAATGAAAAGAGATTCAGTTGTTGTTTTCACTATTTCATTTAGGTAATTATTTATACACATACTGCTCAAGTCCTACATCGGATGAGTTCATTCAATACAGAAGCTAATTGAAATTCTGTTGCAAGATTAACTCCCAACTAGCTTCCAAACTAATTTTAACTAACTTGAATTAACTCCTTTCATCAACAATAATTTACCCTTTTTAGTCTCAAAAATGAACATCCATACACACACAGCAAGTTACTAATGCTCCTTACTGTAATTGGTAGTAGTCAGTAGTGGTGCACAACATTTTTACTAGTAAACCTCGGTGTTGAAGCCATTGCTTGCACGGTTGCACCCAGTTGCTCAAGGACCAAAAACCCTGGGAGGATAAGCATCTATAGATGCATCAGATATCTTATCATTTGGACCAAGATCATTAATAGGTGGACGCTGTTTGTGGTGATTAGTGACTGCTTGATAAGCCATTGCCAACGCCAGAGCCTGCACATAGAGGGGAAATAAGCTTTGATATCGAATAATAAACAAATAATCAAGTCATTGGTTCATGATTATCCTAGTAAAAATCTAGAAGATATCGAACACATATTGCACACAAACATACAATGTGATCACGGTTAGGGGGAGCATAAATGCCGGTAGTGATAGTGGTTCTTCTTCTGCTGCCGCCAGATGGTGGATCAGAGATATTAGTAAATCCTGTTGGCACTACTATGACTGGTAAACCAACAAGGTTCCCTATGCATACTTTCTCCCAGTCAGTTGCATTGCCAATGAAAGCATCCACAGTAAAAGACTCTCTTATTTCTTTGATCAGCCTTCCCCGTGTTCTTTGAGCCTGCATACAATATTTTAAATCTAAATTCTAATAGGAAAATGCTTTTAATATAGTCCAGGGAAAGGAATATAAGACCTGTATATAGTCCACTGCTGGAATCATGCGAGCACGGCGTAGTTCAGTTGGCCACTGATCTTGGGCTTCATATACATTATCCTCCCCTGAGCGCTGCCACTGATCAAAGTGAGTCAGCATATCAACATCCATTGTGAAATTTAATATACCTTGAACTGAATCAACTGTGTAATTCAGTTTGAAAGGAACCATCTTGACACCCTTTGACTCAAGAACATGAACAACCTGAGTTGTCATAAAAATGAAGTTTAGTTTCATGTATTATCCCAACAATGTTCAAGAAATGCAAATGACTTTTACAGAATTTGGCAATATTTGGTGTAAAAATTTGAAAATATATCTTAACAAAAAAATTAGTCAACCAACAAACCTCCATCTCGGCATCATCAAGATATCCAACAGTCAACTTAGAAATGTCAACCAGGAAGGGATCATCAATGGAGCTATCTTTTGATGAGGGATCGTCAGGATCTAGTCCCCGAACAATATCCACAACAACCGCACAATCAACTGCCGATCTACAGAAAGGGCCAAGCTTATCCTAGTATAAAGGTCACAAAAAAACATGTCAGTTTAACGTTCAACGTGTAATAGAAGAACATGCATGGTAATTATAAATTTACCAAGCTTTCTGATATGCTCATTACACCAGTTCGACCAACAGTACCAAAAGTTGGGCGCAATGCAGTAACGCCACATCGAGCTGCAGGGTAAGTTATGGATCCAGCTGTTTCCGAACCAATAGCGAATGGAACCATACCTATCATAATAAACAAAAAAATTTAAAAAAAATAATACACGTGTTGCACATATATATAGGAAACAAATAAAATTTTAGGCTCATTCTTCACCAGTAAATCATAAAATAAACCATATCATGGAACAAAACTCTAAAGATGGTCCAATATATGCAGGCATTGACTAGGTAAAGAAAGAAACAAAGAAAGATAGACAAAATAGAAGTGCAAGGATTTACGAATGATAGTTGAACAGTACCTGCTGAGGTGCTTGCTGCAGGTCCAGCAGAGGAACCCGTAGAAAATTCCTCAATATTCCATGGATTCCTGGTTCTACCACCAAACCAGATATCATCATAAGCCAATGATCCAGAAACAAGCTTTGCAACAAGAACAGCCCCTGCAGATTTCAACCTGTTGAACAACATCATCAAATATATAAATAAATAAATAATTAGTCACAAACATAAGTTCTGATTGTAGATTTTTGTTTGTCATGGATCTCACCTTTTATAGACCCAAGCTTCCATGTCAATAACTTGATCTTTAAATGACTTTGAACCCCATGTTGTTTTGTATTCAGGCACCGATATTATGTCCTTCAATCCATAAGGAATCCCATGAAGAGGCCCTTCAATAAGAACCGATATTTATTTTAAAACTATTTTTTTATACTTCATAGCGTATATAGTTAATCCCAAAAGGATAAAGAAGGTTGCAAACTCTCTAATCTGAAAAACATAATGTTCTGCAATACTATGCTTAAATAGACTGAAATCTGTTACAAGGTATCAAATAGACAGGACAAATTTCTAGTTAATCTTGTATGAGTCCATGTATCGATGATGCAGCATGGTTAGAAGTTAGAACTTAGAGTTCCAGAATTATGCATTAGAAGGAAAACAAATTAAAAAGAAAAATCGCCACATTCAAATGTTATAGCAACTATACACACTAGAGAAAAAATAACTACCTAGATAAACTCCTTGGTTAAGCAACTCATCAGCTTCTTTCGCTTGCTTATTTGCAAGTTCTTCAGTATAAGTGACTACAGATTCAAGAATAGGACCGTACCTGGTGTTCATGTGTGGCGTTAAAGTTAATAATACTGGAATTCAACTCATCAAGAACACAAACACACAGGGTACATATTTCAAAAATTGATAGCATATTAGCATTCCAATACTACTTTTTCAATCTCCGCAAGAATATTTGTGTAAGCTCCTGGGAAGTAATTTGTTTTGTTTTGATGAGTTCACCTAACTCAAGAACCTGGTTTTAAACAAATTGGAAAGAGAGAAAAAATAAAAACCAATAATAAAAAAATGTTCATATCAGATATAGTGTTTGTTTTAGTTGACAGTGAGTTTGACAAAATCACAGTATGTCACCGTGATTCTGATAAAATCCACATTTTTTCAACAAAATCACGATGTCGCCTATGATTTTGTTAAACTCGCCATGATTTTAAATGTACACATAATCAAAATCAAATTAGCTGTCCATAAGCAATTTAGATGACTTACACTCAAAAAGGTAATATCTTCTTCAGAATGAGGTCTCTGTATCCCAGAAATGGAAGGATATGTGAACCTTTTAGTTGCACCATGAGGTGATTTGTGGTCCCAATCAGTATTGAAAACTAAAGGTGAGGGATATTGCAGTCCTCCATTCTTAGAAGCTACAAGTTCTCTATTGGCTTTAATAATTGGAATATTTAACTCATTTACACCTTTAGCAATCTCCTCAATCTAATAGAAACAGAATTAGTCACAGCCAAACAGTGATAGTAACGAATCAACAAACTCACAATGATCGAAATCGAAAAACTACCTGATTATCCTGGAAGAAGTTGGCATCAAGTAAAGCTAAGGTACATCTTAGGCAGGAAACACAACATTTGTTCTCTGAAATTTGAATGTGGTTCATACTTTCCTGATTGAAAACAAAATATAAAAGGCAGTATCAATCATCATGCTATTGAACTAGGGTGACTAAATCAATGCTGCATTTGATGATATACTACACTAAAATGAAACAAAACCTTTGTTATTGAATTAGTCATAAACATAATTTGTGAACATGTGATTAGTACTAACTAACTAACTAACTAAGTGCTAATATTGTTAAGTAATGAAATTCACTAACCTGAAAATTTAGGCAGAATATTTTCCATATTGTTTTTATGGTTCTAACCTGTTGTACATATTGTACTAGTATTTTCTTATATGGTACTACAATAAATAAATAATAAAGTGCAGTGAATTGAATTCATTTATTTTATGTATGTAGAGTAAAGACAGAGTTGGGTGGGTACTAAGGGTGAAAATGTAATGAATTACCATGATTGTTTGGTTTCCGTTGGAAGAAAGAAGTGACGAGTAGGCGAGAATTGGAACGGTGGAGAGAAGAAGAAGAAGAAGAAGAAGAAGATAGCAAGAAATAAGAGAAGAAGAGTGAAATATGGTGGTGGCACCACCGCTGACACGTGGCTGCTCCGGAACTGCATTTGGAGGACACTTGTTGATGAGCATGGCGTTCGTTCTCTGAGTTACTGAGTGAGTGGGATTGGATCGTGTACAGGTCAAAATTGAAGCAGGAAAGGTTTCTCTTCTCTCTCATTCAGTCAAGTCAACTCCATAGGAGTACTACTTAATACTTATAATAGAATTTTTTAATGATAAATTCTTCAGAATCTTATATTCCCACACTTCCTACTTGCTGAGGTCCTATATATAATTGGTCCTAATCTATAACTTGTTAATCCATAATTCAAAATTAGTCAATTCATACTAGCTAATTGCAGTACAAATTCAATTTTTGCACCCTTTTTTTTTTAAAGACAAATATTATTAAGCATTCCTTAATAAGTAGTACAGGAGTTGCAGGCAGAACCAAAGAACAATCCGTTACAATGTCCGCATACAAACAAAAAGCAAGGCACAATAAGCTCAACACAAAAACAAAAGACTCAAACCACACACACCACTCGGCCTATAACCATTAGACCATCCAAACAGAGCCAAAGCCAAAAACCTAGCGCCTAAGACACTCCCCGAGGTCCCAGAACCACTCATAAAACAAGTATGGAGTCACTTTAAGCACACCAAACTTTATTTTCAAATAGTTGCATGTCAAATCATCATAAAACCGCTCCTCATCTTCTTATTGATCCCCATCTCCTTCACCATATAGAATAAGGAAGATAGCGAGGGCAGCATCACAATCACCACACCAATCCACCTAAAAATCGCATAGCAAACCGAAATAGCACACTCACAATGCAAAGATAGATGAGTAGAAGTTTTCACAAAACCCTTACAACCCACACAATCCGTTTTGGATCTTCCGAAGAAAAGAATACAACATTATTCCTCGTTGAGAGCCTATTATAAAATAATTACCAAGAGAACGCAATAACTTTAGACGGAGTCGGACTCTCCGAAATAATTTTAAGGACCCCCTCCGCAAAATCCTCCAACCCCTCTTCCTTGCCGAGCGTCTTCACATGATACTCATAAGAATATTTCACCGAGAAGACCCTTCTAGGTTCGAGATTCAACGCCAAACATCATATTTCGAAGACAACCTCACCCCCTCCAACCTCTGTAACATTTGTACCACAAGTTCATTCTCCTATTGAAAAAGTTCCCTACGCCAAGAGAAAGACCAATTCAAAATATCTCCCTCTCACAACAAGATGAAACCAAACACCCCTTATTAGAGGCAAGAGATAATAAACGAGCAATGCCGCGGTCCCGATTTTTTGAATGTCCAAGATAAATAATAAAAATGGACCCTAAATAAAAATACAATTTTTTTTATAAAAATGATATCATATATTCACTGAAAAAAGCACGTCGTATATTTAAATAGTAAATAATATAGACAACACATTAAATGTAGTCACTTATCCAAATAACAGAGAAGAAAAAACATACTACTCACTTGAATTGAAAAAAATATTAAAATAATAATAAATTATACTTTCAAAATTTAAAACAAGAAAAAAAGGAACAAAACTTCAGAGGAAAGGGTCAAACCCCCAACCTCCCTTTCCCCATCAAATTTAATAAACACATTCTACCACTACACCAATTAGAACTTTTGTAATTTCAAATGTGCTAATAATATATAACCTAATTAAAATTATTGATTTAGAAGAAAAAAAAATGTTGAGGCCCCAATATTTTAGATGCTCAAAGCTGTAGCACAGCCTGTACAACCTCTGGACCGACCCTTGTAAACGAGGATATAACAAAGAAAGAGGAACATCACCTACCCATTAGTCAACCAAAAAAACGCTGCGCATCTATTTTCCACCAAACAAAACATACTCTCCGAAAATTAATTTCTCGATTCCACCACTTTTTCCAATGCACAAATATTCTTCTACCAAGAAGACGATGATGAAGGAAAACTAAGAGACCTCCAATCCACTTGATGAATGATGTTATTACCTTATCCAGACACCAAAACCTCTTTTCAAAGAGACAGCCCGGGTTGCAGTAAACGTCATCACCATTTTGCACCGTAAATTCAGTGGGAGGCATTTAACCAACTAGTGACCAAACTCATTTGACATACCAAAAACAAAAAGTGACATTAACCTTTTAAAAGTAAATAATTAACCATGGTTTTATTTTTTTTGAGAAAAATATAAACCATAGTTGTTTATCTGTACACATCACAAATTTATCATAAGCCATATAAAATAAAAAGTCAAATAACTAACTTGGGCAACTTCATCCTTAATACAGAGTTTTTGGTTTTTATTGGCATGCGGCATGCCCTGCTATCTCAATCAAAACTTATCTATTAACTAAATTAATGTATTACATTATTACATTGTCCTTTCTGTTACACAAAACATGTCACCATATATAACACATCTAATATATATCATAAATTCAAAACCAACCTAACCCAACAAAGTGCCTATGATTCATTCACCATTTTAGAAAACCTCCAAAAACTAACATTCTCTCCTTCTCCTATAGCCTGTTTGAAACCGCTGCCAGCAACTAAAAAACGCATGTTTATATGAAGCTGAAAATTCTAGCTTCTCATTTCACGACAAAATAGTGCCTTAAGACGTGGTTTCAAAACTCACAACCAAACACATAATTAATACTTGTTCTTCAAGAAAGAAAAAAAAATTGTTGCATGTTATGGAGGGTCTTTTGCCTTTAATTATTAGAGCAATAAGGAAAAACAAAAGTCGCAGGAAATACAAATGTCTTTCAACAGGTGCTGCTCTACGTTACAACAATTTATATCCTCAAAATGATGATGAAGGCTATGGTAATTACCATGAAAAACCAGCTTGTATTTCAAGGGTTGATTATGATCTATATCCAGAGAAAATCGATTATCGCCGATATAGTTCTGTTGCAGAATTCTGTAATGAGTTATCTTCTTCGTCTGAGCCAAAAACAAATCATTCTGTTGTTGATTCAAAGGAACTTGCGAGTTATAAAGTAGTATGTATTAGTGATTCAAGAGGTGTATCCTCTGTATATTGATTTTCAAATCAAATAATTGTAAACGGGTTTTGGCATTCTGTGGCCTTAATACAAAATAATGTTTCGACTTTTGATGTCTAATGAAAGTTTTTATTGTTTAATTTTGATATTATTGTCGATGGTTTTAATGGTTATAATCTATGAAGCTCCGACACTCCTTAGATTAGGCGTGTCACAGGACTCCGACACTTACAATTACATTGAATTATGTCATTTTTTCAAAAAAATTATCTATGACGATGTGTCAGTGTTAGTGTCTGTGTCGTGTCTGGTGTCTATGTTTCATAGGTTCTAATTGATGTCTAATTAGAATTATGTGTTTTTAGAGGTTGTTTAATGATTTAATTTAATCATGGAATTTTGAAATTATTTTTAAATTTAGCTTTGTATCATTATTGATTATTTATGAATGATTGAATGAATTGTATTATGTGCAAACTAGATTCATTACAATTTTTTTATTGAGAAATGTGTTGATTTGAATGTATCTATGATAGCAAATTCTTTATTGATTGTTTTGTTTTGTTTGATTTTTTCAACAAGAAAAACAGCTATTCCTATTCACCTGTTTGATTTCCAGAAATATGAATATGCAATTTTTATGAAGTAGTACACTACTAGAAATCATTTTCATTTTCATCTACTAATAAAAAACATCTATGTGTTTTTTAGATGCCTGACATCACTGGCACATTATCAACAACACTCAAGAGCACAACAACAACCAAGATGCGGCGTTGACACCTTTGCAGGGGGTAAAATCGATATTGGGTTGGCTAAAATGTAATGTAGATGCTGGGTTTTTTAGGGTGTAGGTGTTACTTCAATGGCAGCGTATTTTTGTGATTATATGAGTCACTTTGCTCTCTACAGTTGAATGGGAAAGCTTGTGCTCTTTTATGTGCAATGGAAGAGACCATTCGCAAAGGTTATAGTATAAACAAAGAAAAATACTTTATTGGTGATTATGTCATGTGGATAACTCGATTGATGTGTTTCGTGTTCTTTAATCATGGGAGCCGCCTATATCTCTCTCTTCTTATCCGTTGTTCATTATCTTAAATTAGTTTACTTAGCTTAATACTACTACATGATGACACGACTTAGAAAAGGTCAACAAACCATAAAATCAATACCAGAGATATGTTTGTTTTAAATTCTCTTAAAAAAAACATTTTTGATGCTTTTTTTGACACAAAACAAAAACATTTTTGACATAAATAATATAGATTAAATAGATATTATTCTATTTAATCTAAACAATAACAATAATATAATATAATAAAATAGATATGATGAAAAGAAAGAATAGAAGAAATAAAAAATAAAGATTGTATCATTCTCTTCACAAAAGTGTCATTACAATAATAAGTTATATTTATATGATACAAATAAGAAGTAAATGATAAAGATGATTAAAGACCACTAGTAAAGCAACTAACATCTGCTAACTTAATACTTCATAAGGCAAAATGTATTGACTTATCTTTTGATTTTTGCTTGTGGTTTACTACTCCTTTAGCTTGTTTAGGATGGATGGGCGCTTGATTTGCTCACCTATCTCTTTGCTTTTGTTTCGTCGAACTTGATACTTTTGTACTCTGTTTCTAGATGAAGCACATCTTGTGCTAGTCTAGCTTTCATCATAATAAATTATCTTTTACCGTTTCAAAAAAAAAAACTTAATACTTCATAACACTTTAGATACTTTTAAAAAGAAGTACTTCATCCATCTCTTAATATTGATACGGAGTTTCCACTATTGTAGCAAAGTAGGTTCTCCTATTATAACATAATTTTCTACATACACACGAGTCAGAAATCGAGCTCCTAACCACATACTTAAATAAATTAAGACTCTTACCACATGAAGTTCATGAACAAATTTATTTTCAGAATATATCCATTAATTCTATTATGATACTACTTCTAAAACATTTCTTTACTTAATATAAATTTTATATTCTAATAACTTTTTTGTTCTTATTCACATTGAACAAGTTTTTATAAAGATATTTTTGAAAGAAACTTATTTTTTATAAGTTTAAAGAATAATTATACATAGCTAATTTTTTTTAATTAATGTCAATTTTATATTTTTTTTGACAGGAACAATTTATCTTTTTCTATAAAAACAAAAATGGTTGAAAAGTGTTTTCTTATACCTCTTTTCTATGGAGAGTTTAAATATCTCGTCCAAGGCTTGAAGTTGCATTTCGCGCCAAATCAGAGAGCGTTCGTTGAAGACGCAAAATGGTTCAGTTGTGTTTCGTTCTTGATCTGCGAACCTTAGCACCGCCATTGCTCGGAGACTTAAAGCAGGTACACATAGCTTCATACCTCTCCTCAATCTACTTCGTTTTCTCTATAATCTCAACTTCTATTCTTTCACACATTGTTTCCATTTCCGAATTCACCAACATTCATCCAAAAACCTGCGCAATTTCATCATTCCTAATAGATCGGCGATTTCTCATTGTTCGTTTGTTCATTTACAGTCGCTACTTCAACTCGCTAATTTCTATGCTATTTCGAGTTCGTCTTCGCGCAAATCTGATACTCTAAGTGATAAGATCGGTTTGTGTTATGTTGTTAAGAATCGGTTATCTTCTTCTGACGAGGTAATGTTTCATCATCACTGAGTAACTTTTTATAATTCGCGATTAGGTTGAGAAATTTGTAATGCACGAGACATGTTTGTATTATGATCCCTAAGACTGAATCTGCTTGAAATGTAGTTGATGATTGCTTACCGTCCCATGGGAGATTTCAACCTACGTGATTTCCACCACGCTGTTAATAACTTGCCATCCGATGCCTTTTTGCCTGATATGGATAGCGTATCTGGTACTCTCTCTAATAATGTGTGTGTGTGTGAAAATCCATTGACAATTGTTACAATTTGTTGATGGTTGATTTGCAGATGTAATGATTTCAGATGTTTTGAGCGAACGAGTATTGTATTCTTGGCAAGGTAAAGATATTGAGAGAAATGTCATAGTCATAACTTCGATCTTGCCTGACGATGTGGATTCTGTAATGCAAAAGTGCCTCTCGGTGAGCGTGTGTATTCATGACATTGATTTTGTATATTTGAGTTGTGTAATTCAGTTTTGTTCTAAAGAATATAAAATT
Organism: Trifolium dubium; assembly: GCA_951804385.1. Taxonomy (NCBI): domain Eukaryota; kingdom Viridiplantae; phylum Streptophyta; class Magnoliopsida; order Fabales; family Fabaceae; genus Trifolium; species Trifolium dubium. The sequence continues at coordinate 3,468,648 of OX638071.1, forward strand.
GGTGTTTATTTTCTTTTTTTAAAGGATGCTGCAGAGAAATGTGTTTCGGTTGATTTTGCTGTAGTTCAGCAGAAGTCGAGCCATCTGACTGATTCACGTGAAAACATTAACAATTTTCGTCGTTGCATTTCTCATCTTGATAATTGCTCAGTCCAGACCTACATCACAGGTCAAGAACTCTCACAATATGTAATGACCAAAATTAATTACTTCCCAAATGCTTTTGGACTTGGAGTTTGAGCTTTAGCTTTAAGAAACACAACAACGACAAAAATTATCTACTAGATAGAGTTCCCAAATGCTTTATGCTTTTCTTAGTCTCTTCCTATCTTCAACTTTTTAACTACCATTCGTCTGATTTACCCTTCTTAAAGCTTTTATTTGCCTGTGTCCAAATTAAACACTTACGGTGAGATTCTATAATCTTTTTTTTCCGATATAGGAGCTACCAAACATTATTACTAATCCTATCTCATCTTGTGCTTCCTCATATCTATCGCATCATTATCATCTCTATTAATAACACTGAACATACTTTGTACTTGGTTATTTTCTGTCCACAATCCGTTCCGTACAACATCACAAGCCCTGCAAGTTTTACTGTGAGATAAACCTTTTCGATAGACTTGAATGTTACATTTATATCACAATAGTATGCAAAACATTCTTCTGTTTCATCAACATGTTTTAGTCTTATAATTTACACCTCTCTTTGTTCCCCCCTCATTTTGTACGAAGAACCCAAATTAGTTTGACTAAGTGATTTGCAATATAATATGATCTCCAATTTTGTCTGTAAGGAAGAATTAGTGTACCATTTTTAAATTTACATTCTATATACTTTGTTTCCACTTAAATGAATGTTTTGTGCTTCTAAAGCTTTTCTTAACATCTCTAACTTCTCATTTATTAATTTTCTCGATTCTCTAGATAGAACTAGATCATATGCAAAACACACACATCGCAGCACTAGCTTTGAGAAACACAAACAAAAAAATACCATGAAATAAATAGACTATTTTCCTAAAATTGCACTATATAAATTTATGGTAATTGTCTAAAGCATTGCAGATTTCAGATCATTCAACGGCCTGGTTAAAAGATGGCTGCAGGTTTTGAAAGATGACACGGACAAACCCCTGCAAGCACGTCTCGTTTTCAAGGACAATCTTTTAGATTCTGTGAATCATATATTCTGCAACCTGCTTCCACCGGTCAATCCAATAGCCAACAGCTTCAGTCAATGTCAGGTAATAGTGCGTGCATCCAATCTATATTTACTAACCATCCCAATTTTTGGTAGATTTGTTTTTTTTTTTTGTTTGAGAAATAGTATGTTTGTGTGGTTGTTTTTAAAAAAAGTTATTGCCACAACTATATAGACAATATTTTCTAACGAATATACTACACTAAAGATTTTGTGTATACTTATTGTTAGAGCAATCATCTGCTCAATTTTGGTTTTGCCAAAATCCAGAAGCAAACTGAAGAGACTGACTGTGTTTGAAAATAATATTAGTTTTACAATAGGAAGTTTTAATCAGGCAAAAAATGTAAAACCTTCAGTAACATCCGGACACTAGGTAAACCTTAGCTGGAATATATAAGAAAAACACAACGACAACACTACTCACGCAAAATAGTTTCATTTATTAATTCCACCTTCAATTGATTATTTTCATTATTGGTCTAATTCCTACATGATTTATTGTAAAATCTTGAGCAATATCATATCTACCAGAATTCTGTTTTCCCATCATCATAATATCAGTTCAACTCATTTAAAGGAAAAGGAAGAATAATTGATTATTGGAATTTTACAGACATGCAGATGCCATGGTATTCCTTTAGGGGATGCTGAAAAAAAACTCACCACGTCTTTCTGTCCAGTCACTGGCTCCAATCTGGAAGCATGTGATGTTAATGAAAATTCTGTCCGTGTTGGGGAAAAAACTATTCTGTTTCTTCCCTCATTCCATAATTCCCTGAAGCTCCTGCCAGTTTATTCACCAATCAACTTAACTGTTACTGAGAGGATAAACTTGGCATCAATTGATGAAGGTGAGTATTTGCTTATGGCCTTTCATTTATTGCCTATGTCCGTTCCTCTAAAAAAAAGCATTTTTTTTATTTTTATTTTCAAAAGGTGTAAAAAACTGTTTTTTAGAAATATAAATCGCCTATTTGTGATGGGAACAAACTGCTGGTTGATTGAGTGTTTCCACAATCAAATTGATCTGTCGGGCATTTATATCAATAGCCTATGGGAGAGAAAGAAAACACCATTCTTTCACTTCCTCCATTTCGTCTCTACTTCATTTTTTTTTATTTAAAGTCTATTTCATACCGATTTGTTTCCCCTTATGATGGAGTATTGAGACTGATTAAGCAATATCAGTGCACCCAGCGTCTTGTGCTTAACCCCTCTTTGTGGTTTCGCTACAAAGAAATTCGATTTCTGATTTTTGAGTTCTAATGCAGGTCTTATAATGGGGGCTTCGTTTGTTGTGACTCCATCCTCTTATCATGTGATTGAAACCAATTCCGATGATACTGATCAATCAGACATTAATGCTCAACGTGTGTAGAAGGATCCTTCCTCTTTGATGTTTTATTACCCGTGTCATTGTCAATAGTCATTAGTCCTGAATAGTTTCTGTTCAATGTGTATTGGTCAAATTCCTAACATGGCTACTATTTGACAGTTTTACAAGGCCTTTGTAGCGTTCTACATTCAATGGACCAGGGTTTGATATGTTCTTCAAATTGTGATTTAGAAACAATGACAGAGGCTCCTTATCATTGTTACTACATTATGCAGCCATCAAATAATGGACCAATGCTTATGAGGGTGAGAACTAGTTTTTGCTCTTTATCCCTCCTATTTTCCGCACATTCGAACATGATAGAATAACAGTAACCATGCAGTGTCATTCCAATGCAGTAAAATGTATGTATTCTGGCTTGTATACCTTGATGGTGATTCGTCACTTTTCATTATCCATAAAATATGCAGCGCCTTGCAGGGGCAGAAGAAGTCAAACAAGCTCCTGACAATCAATTAATTGATTCCTCGGTCAATAAGGATGTAGAGAACTCTGTTCAAGCCTGTTTGCTAAAGGTTTGATTTAAACATTTAACCTGAAGATTTATTTACTTTTTTTCATTTCTCTTTACCTTTGATTGACTTATTATGTAGACATGAAATTTTATGTAGGCGTTGTAGTAGATAAGTTTGGAATTATGGACCGATATGTCAGAATTTCTGTTTTTCCTGCTTTCTCATTGATCTGATATGCTCAATATATAGTACAACAGCCATTAATGGCATTAATGATACAAATATTCTGATTCCTATAATTTATATACAGTCAAAGACAGCCTAACATGCATTCAGCTACTAATATAAAATGTATTAATGATAAAATCACAGCAATAATTTGGGATGATATAATTAGAGGATTCCTTATTGACATCCCCCCTCAAATTGATGCGGCTGGTCAAGAAGCATCAATTTGCTGATGAGGTGAGAGGTGTTGCTGTATGTTGAGGAAAACCGAGTTCAGCCAAAAGTCCACGGAGCCAGATAATTTCAGAACAGGCAGTAGACATAGCTCGATATTCAGATTCTGTTGAAGACTTAGATACACGAGACTGCTTTTTACTCTTCCAAGAAATCATCGCGGGACCAAGGAACATGCACCAACCTGTAACTGATCTTCGTGTGTCAGAACAACCAGCCCAGTCCGCATCACTATAACCAACCAAACTAAGAGGTTTCCCACTAGGAAAAAATAGGCCACGAGCAGATGTGCCTTTCAAGTAGCGAATGATGCGGCGTACTGCAGCTAAGTGAAGATGGCGAGGAGCGTGCATAAATTGACTCACTTGCTGAACTGCAAAGGAAATGTCAGGGCGCGTAATGGTCAGATAGTTAAGACTGCCGACCAGCTGCCGGTATAATAAAGGATCTGACAATAGATCTCCCTCATCACGACGATATTTAACATTAACCTCAAGCGGAGTATCTACTGGAGTCGCTGAAGTTAAACCTGCCAAAGAGATCAAGTCTTCGGTATACTTATGTTGATGGAGAAAAATTCCCTTGGAATCAGAAAAAACCTCAAGGCCTAAAAAATAGTGAAGATCACCAAGATCTTTCATATGAAAAGAAGCTTGGAGTTGTTGTTTAATGTGTTGAATTGCAGCATGATCAGAACCGGTAATAATCATATCATCAACATAGATAAGTAGAAGAACAATACCAGTCGACGTGCGATGAATGAACAAGGAGGAGTCAAATTGACTTTGAGTAAAAGAAAGGCCAAGAATAGTAGCCCGGAACTTTTCAAACCATGCCCGTGGAGCTTGTCGCAATCCATATAGGGACCGTTTAAGCTTGCATACACCGTCGGATGTGGAAGGCAACCCTGGGGGAAGGGTCATATAAATGTCTTCTTCTAAGTCTCCATGCAGAAATGCATTCTTCACATCCATTTGAGTAAGTGGCCAGCCTTGAGAAGCAGCAATAGCCATAATGGTCCGAATACTAGTCATTTTTGCGACAGGTGCAAAAGTCTCATCATAATCCAACCCATACTCTTGTTTATTACCCAATGCAACCAATCGAGCTTTGTAACGATTAAGAGTACCATCAGGATTCAACTTTACTGAATAGACCCATTTACACCCAATGGGCTTAACACCTGGAGGCTGAGGAACAATGTCCCAAGTAAAATTTTCTTGAAGGGCTTGTAGCTCATCATTCATTGCCGTGACCCAACGAACATCTTTAACTGCCTGAGAATAACAAGTAGGAATAGATGTGCCAGATAGAGTAGCACTAAGAGAAATAGGACCATTTACATACCTATCAGGCGGGCGAGACACCCGCTGTGAGCGTCGCAAAGGTGCTGGTGCAGGCTCAGGTGACGGATTGGCGATGGGAAGGAACAAAGTAGGCTTGCGTCTGACGTAAACTTGACCTGATTTATACCTTTCTACAGGAGGCGAATCATTAGAAAACTCAACAAGAGTAACAGAACTATTAGAGGAAGGCTTAGAATTTGGGAAAAAATTCTGTTGATCAAAGAAAACAACGTTCCTAGATACGCGTAAGCGATGAGAGATGGGATCATAACACAAGAAGCCTTTATGAGTGGTACTATAACCCAAAAATGCACACATAACAGATTGGGCACTGAGTTTATTTCGTTCAGGAGGTGGAAGATGAACAAAGCATACACAACCAAATGGGTGAAGATTAGTATAATCAGGATGGTTTTGAAAGAGGCGAAAATAAGGAGAATCAAATCCAAGTACCTGGGAAGGAAGACGGTTGATGAGAAAGACAGCTGTGGACAAAGCTTCAACCCAAAATTTAGGAGGGACAGATGCAGCAAGTAGCAAGGAACGAGTGACATCAAGTAAATGCCGATTTTTGCGTTCTGCAACGCCATTCTGCTGAGGCGTATAGGGACATGAACGCTGAGAAATGATACCTTTTTGTTGCAAATATTCCTGAAAATCATGAGAAATATACTCCCCCCCAGAGTCGGTGCGCAAAATCTTAATAGTGTTGTGAAATTGGTTTTCAACATAAGCCAAAAATTTCTTAAACATTTCAAATACTTCAGCTTTGGAATGAAGAAAATAAACCCAAGTAAAACGGCTAAAGTCGTCAATAAATGTTACAAAGTATTTATATTTGGCATGTGATAGAGTAGGAGAGACGCCCCAAACATCACTATGAATAATTTCAAAACATTTTTCAGCACGATGAGCATGGAGAGGAAAAGGAAGAGTTTTGCTTTTGGCAAGTTTACACACAGAACAATTAAAAGATGAGTCGTGAGTGATATTTTTGTTGCCCAACAAACCAGATTTTATTAAGTGAGACAAAACAACAAAGTTTGGATGACCCAATTTATTATGCAAATCCATAAATGGATGCGAAACATCATTACAAGCAAAAGAAAAACTAGAGGAATGAAACTGGAGCGGAAACAATCTGCCAACTTTAGGTCCCTTCGCGATCACTTTCCCCGACACTTGATCCTGCACAAAACAACCAGTTTGAGAAAAATTAACATTACAATTATTATCCACCAATTGGCCAACGGAAATTAAATTAGTGGTAAGTCCTGGTGACACAAATACATTGTTAAAGGAAGAATTAATATCACCAACATCACTAATAGGCAGAGTGTTCCCATCAGCTATTTGAATGTTTTGAGTGCCCTTGTAAGCATGGACATTGTGTAAGTGATCAGGGGATCCAGTCATATGATTAGAAGCCCCTGAATCCACAAACCACGGTGTTGATGCACTATTAGACTTACCATGAATGCCTAGGGTTGAGAGAGCAGAGAGAACAATCTGTTGCACCTTCTCTGGAGTCAAAGCATCAGATGCAGTATTGATAGGAGTAGACATAGCAGCACCATTGGTAGTAGCATGAAACGCCTGGGTAGGGCGTCGTGCAGGTCTCGTGGGGCACTCAGTAATAATATGGCCACGTTGTTTGCAGTAATTACAGAATTTCTTACCGCAGTTGCGAGCATAATGACCCAACTGTTTGCAGGAAAAACACTGAACATTCCGCATATCACGTCCATTGGTTGTGCTTTGGGCTGAATAGGCGACTGTGAGAGCATTAGTAGTACTCTGGTCATGCGATATGCTGTTTTGGGTGAGTAGGCGCTGCTCCTCACGAAGAATTTCCCCCACACAAACTTCCAAAGTAGGAACCGGACTGCGATTTAGTAAAGCGGCCCGAGCAACTTCAAATTCTGGGCGAAGTTTCATAAGAAACTGATCGCGTTTGCTGACTTCGTAAATCTTTTGAACAGCTGCAAGCGATGTTTTAGGAACATCAGCATGCAAGATCTCAGAGTGATCAGCCCATAAGTTAAGAAAACCAGAATAGTAATCTTGAATGGACATAGAGCCTTGTTGATAATTTGCAATATCTAGTTCAAGCTGAAAACGTTTAGCGGCATTATTCAGATCGTAAACAGTCTTCAAGTAATCCCACATGGCTTTGGCAGTTGAGAAAGAGCGCAAATTACCAATCATGTGAGGTTCAATGCAGGCAAGGATCCAAGTAATAACTTGTGCATCCTGTTTTGCCCATTTCTCCAACGCAGCCGCGTCGGTTGGAGCCTGTGAAGTCCCGTCGATATGACCAGACAATCCATTCCCTTTCACATACATTTCGAATTGAAATGACCAAGAAGGATAGTTTTTCCCAGTAAATCGAACACATATGTTCTCTATTTTCTTTTCTGAAGCCATGAAACCACAAACAACAACCAAGAGAAAGAAACAAAGAGAAAGTAATCCCAAAACAGAAGGACCAAAAGCAGCAAATGGGACCAAAACAAGAGTGACCCAACCCAAAACAAAAGCCAAGAACGTACCAGATCAACAAAAACAAGAGCGACAGGAAGTGGTGTCGCTGAAAAAAAAAAAAAACACGATATCAATGAAGAAGACACAGATTAGATCGAGAACCAGTTGATACCATGTCAGAATTTCTGTTTTTCCTGCTTTCTCATTGATCTGATATGCTCAATATATAGTACAACAGCCATTAATGGCATTAATGATACAAATATTCTGATTCCTATAATTTATATACAGTCAAAGACAGCCTAACATGCATTCAGCTACTAATATAAAATGTATTAATGATAAAATCACAGCAATAATTTGGGATGATATAATTAGAGGATTCCTTATTGACACGATATGTGGGGATAGGTGGACCATGAAATTTTATGTAGGCGTTGTAGTCGATAAGTTTAGATTTTGAATTTAAATTGAATCACATAAATATTTACAAACTTGAATAAATTCCTTTTTTTTTCTTCGGAGTATTGAAACCAAAATTTGCTTGCAGATTGAGGTAGCAGACTATGATCCATTGTTACATGAAAGAGGCTTTCATCAAAAACTAAATATGCTTGTCAAAGAAAGCCTACAATTGGGGTGTGTTTCAACTTTCTACATGCAGCTTGACATGTGACAATGCATGAACTTGAGAATACGCTTGGACATGAATAACTTGACTCTTTTTATACGCTAATAACTTGAGAATAACAAAAGTTATTCATGGCAAAATAACTTTTAAAGATAAAAAAATGACTTGATATTTTGATTCAAGACTGCCTTTTTTTTGGCTCATTTTTCTAAATGGATCATTGTTGCAAATTTAGTCTGTTATCTGAACATTTAAAGATTTGTATGTTTATTAATGATGTTTGTAGGTCAGTATTTCCCAAAATGGATCAAGCATTTTCTGAACTAAGCTCAACTCGACAACCTTCATCAGAGGTGATCGGGAGATCAGAATCAGCAACGAATGTCATTGCTATGGATCAGGAAACTTTTTCCATGGATATTACAGATCAAGACGACAGAACCATGGCCTGTATTACAGAAGAATGGGAACAATTGGTTGTAAGTGAAGAGCCCAAGTTGTACTCTCCATCTTGTATGCCCAAAGCCAAGTTGTACTCTCCATCTTGTATGCCCAAAGCCAAGTTGGATCAATCAAGTGTATCACCACAAAATGGTAATAGACAGCTAGACAAGGAAACTTCAAGGATTTTGGAGAGATTAGAGGTTCCAAGGCCATTGAAAGGAAAGAAAGCCTCTCCTGTTTCAAATGAAAGTTGTGTGAAAAATGTAACTGTGCCCACAAAGAAGCCTCTAATACCATTCCAACCAACTCAAAATACAGAACAAGTCATAGTCAGCAGCCAGTTAATCAAACCAAATTTCCAGAGGCAGAAAAGAAAACAGAGATGAAAAGAACGCAACTCGACGTTTCATGAAAACAATTGTTCAAAGGTGTATAAGGTCAGTGCCTTTATTTTCCCTTTTTTCATATGCCGCGAGTTAGTTTTCTGCTAAAATCAAGCCAACTAATCATGAAACATGTTTTCCAATGGATTAGAACTCAGGAGCGTTAAAATGTATACAGGAAATTAAGCATATAATTCCCAGCAAAAGTATTGAAGTTCATTCCGTAATTTTTTAAGTTTAGATTTCTGAGGAGCTGAGATGGCAAGGTTATTTTTTATATACTAATATACCAGGACAATGAAAATGAACGATAAACAACTGTTACTTTGAAGCACAAATAACAAGACCAGCCACACTAATGTTTTGATGAAACGAGAGTTTGACAAAATATTTGTCACAATCGTGGTGTCTCATCGTGATTGTGTCAATCTCACCATGCATCTAAAACATGCACAAGAGCAAGAGAAACATATATGTAATCATTTTCACTTAATTTCTAATGTGATTTTAGGAATTTTTTTGATGTTTTTTATTTTGATTCAAGATAGTTAGTTTGTGTTGGAATATTGGTTAAATTGAAGTGGTGAATCATAGCTTTTGAATCTGAATTGAAAATTTACACTATTTTAATACTACAAACTTACATTTAACAATTTTACTTCGGACGCACTCATCGTCAACTTTACAAAACCAATTAAAATATGGGTCATGCTAAATAGTGCCCCCGGGGCACTTGTTAAGCATGCTAAAAATGGAAATAAAAGATAAAATAAATATGCTTTTTATATTTTCGATGCATTGAATGCACAAGTTCCAAGACAAAATTTCTTTATTTATATGCTTAACCAATGTCCCGGGGGCACTGTTTAGCATTTGCCTTAAAATATATACTTTTTGACAAAATTAAAATATAAACTTGCACTGCATCTGGACAAACTATTTCCCTCCTGATTTACTCTCTTCTCCTGAGATTATTAAAATGAATGAAAAACAAAACAACAAACAAAAAGCCTTTTCATGGTATCTATTTCCCTTTAATTAATTAAATTTATATTTCTACAGACACGACAACACGCTTATACTATGGGGCCATGGTCATCCTACCTCACCTTTTAGTATTTGGTAGCCAACTAACCACCAAACCATTTACCCCCACGCTTACCTTCCTTTTACAAAGCTATCACAATTCACAACCATGGGTATAGAAAAACACTATAGGTTATTAACAACATGGTGGAGACAATACTTGATTATTGCTGAGTCATCTTGGTGGAGGACTAGTTCGTTCCACACCTTCCACTGTTATCCTCAATTATTTTCATCTTATCAGAAATTTTCTTTATGAAAGTCATATTTGGTGGATGTATTATGTGAGAAATCCAGTGATAACTGATGTAGCTCGTGGGTCAGGGTAGATGGCCCACAGTAAAATACCCCTGCATTACATAAAGCATGCTGTCAATTTTTTGCAATATGATGATAAGTTTAAATTTAATGAAACACGTAAAAAAAAGGTAAATGTTGATTGATTTTGATAAAAAAGCAAGCACCACTTCAAAGAGACACTTTTTTCTTTATTATGTTGAAATTAACATTCCAGAGGCATCTCTTGTTGGATTCCAAAGCATCATATTATCGATCATTGATCAACAATTGCTTTATAGCTTTTGATTTTCATGAAACAAACAAAAACAATTGTCACATTCAAGAAGTGGAGACTCACCAACTCGTGCTTCAGGATGATTAAGAGCAATGCGTTTGTAGACAGTTCGCCAATTGGGTTTGGCAAAGTGAGATTTGACACGAGTGCCAGAGACAACGTCCACACCATTCTTTGCGTGGCTAATAGACTGCACCATAGCAATAAGAGCAGAGCGAGCATCACCCTGTTCATAGACGCTGGTGCAGTAGCTGTGTAGCTCAATCAATCCCCTTGTGTCCTCCTCAGCTACATCATTCATCACCCCTTTAAACCAGTCAAAGGAACCTTGCTCTCTTGTAACCCAATAGAAGTATGCCCTCCTTGTCTTGAAGTCACTGAACCTAGTGTCTTTCTGGTCGTTTGTCACCGGTGATCCTTCCTCTATTCCGAACACATCTTCCTCCTCCATGGCCTTGAAATTATTGACCATGTCCTTTAGTATACTTATCATTGGTGTAGCCCCTATTCCCAGCCCCACAAGTAAAACCACCTCATACTCCCTGTAGTCTTGTGCTGGTGCTCCATATGGGCCGTCAATCAAAACTTTAGGGAAAGTACTGCACAGTATCATAATCATAAAATACAATCATTTTTTTTGTTTTTCGACTAAGGGATATGCACATGAATTCTTGAAAAAAGTCATCGTTAACTCCTACTCTCTCCAGTCCTAAATAGTTAAGAAAGTTAGATCAACAAAAGTTGTATTTAGTCAACAAAAAATTATGTACATCAACTTTTGTTAATCTAATTTTCTCTTATATTTAGGATCAAAGGAATTAATATGCATGACAGAGAAAACTTGTCATATTCTTTGCATGATTGGTTCCAATCCTCACCACCTGTTAAATATCTGTTTCTTTTAACAATAATAAACTCATCATGTCAAAAGCAACATAATCTACAATACAAAGTTCATAGCAATTACTAACATTTATCATTTAAAAAGAGTTGGTAAATGAAAAATACAGTGACTCGCATAAAATACTTGTTAAGAAAGTCCTTTTTAAGGTAGACAGTTACAATAAATATCCTAAATACTCATAAATAAAAAAACTAATAGCTGAGGGAATCGTCTACATAAAACATTTGCAAACAACATACAGTTTGACTGGATAAGACTGCATAAAAAAATTTGGCTGTAAAAAATCTGGGTTCGCTTTGGTTTGTATGTGCATAAATTTTCAAAAAGCGTCGTCATCACCCTAATATTTTTATCCCTCAAAGTTCATATGACAACCACAGTTTGTCCATAAAAAAAACAAGATAACAGTCAGCCTTTTTGGCCCCGCATAATAATAGTGTAAATAACATAATCATTTGATTATAAATCAGGGCATGTGTCGAGTTGCAGTGGGAATCTTGGTAACGATAAATTGGCATCCAAATCATTGTACAAAACAAAAACATGTTCTTAATTCACTTTAAACAGTTCTCATAAAAAAAACCACTTTAAACATGTTCTTTAGTTATTAGATCATGTGATATCCAGTAATGAAGTGTTTCTCTAGCATACACTCTTGCCTTCGTATAATCTTGTAACTAAATAATGTATAGTAAAGTCTTTAGTCTTTACACAGTTACACTCGTTGAGCGTGGAATTAAGTTTCACTAGCTAGCACGTCTTTAGTAGTATATTCAAATAAAGTCATTCAAAGCCGCCATAGTCAAATTTTCTTAACAATTATTTATTATTTATAACAAAAAGATATATTAGCATTTATCTGAATGCATTTAAATTTGTTAAGTGACGTAGCCGAACTATAGCTTTTGCATGTTACCTACCTACCACCACATATTTGAATGGGAAAAAATACCTACTTGCAAAAACAATACAAGGCATACCTTGGGCTGTTATCTCCTTTCAAGCATTCTGCTCTCAGAAGTCCACTCTGTCCATTGATGGCAGGCTGGCAAGCCTGAAAGAAACAAAAGCAATAAGCTTGTTAATTAGGAGAAACCACATAATAATAATAATAAATAAATAAATAATAATAACAACTACCTGTGAGAATTTAGTTTTCAGACTTCGAGTCCAATCACCAAGTATTTTAATGTGGACGCTAAGGTAATCATCATTAGGGGCAGAAGTTATGGAAAATGGATGCCTGTGAAATGCATAAACAATGAATTAAGACGCCACATTTTCAAATAGAACATGTTTCTTCAAAAACAAATACATAGTTACATACCATTCAAGTGGAGACACAGCAGCACAATTGACAAGCATGTATTGTCCACTCTTATAGCTAAATCCTTGAGGCTTTGACATATTAATTGCCAACACATTTCCAGGATAAACAGCTACCTTTAAATTTGGCAATCAAATGAAAATGGAATGAGATGTATATACTGTCTAAGCTTAGCGAAACTAATTACGAGAGAACCATATGCGTCTTCATATCATATAGTATTAATTATTTATTATAATTATTTGGTACTCACCTTCAATATTTTCACTGACTTGATGCTCGATCTTAGAGATCTAAGAAGTCTTTCCAATCCATAAATGGTGATGGGAATAGCCAAATACATCCAAGTCTACAAAACGCAATAATATTAAGCGTCTGTGATTATCTTTAGCTCAAAAAAGTTATATAAATAGACCAAATTGAGGGTTAACTGAAGGCACTGACCGTTTTCTTATACCATTCCTTGGTCAAGTAAAGTTTGGTTCCGTGGATAATCAACAGGGCATACACAATGATGAAGAGGTGATGAGAATACCAAAAGGCATTGAAACCTGTGAGTTTGCTGAAAGGTTTAGGTAGTTTGGTGCGGTTCCTCCTGAACCTAGTATTGGCCAGTGTAAAGGATATTGCCATTAGCACAACCATTATAATCCCTGTTACTCCTTCCCATGATTTGATAAAATGCCAGTAATTTGATGGTTGATTTCCAAAAAAAGGCTGCATCAGCTTGTACTTTTCATTGCTTGCATGAAGAAGGCGAGGAAAATCACAAACAAGATGATAAATAGCGTGTATACCAACACCAATTGCTATTGCCACAGCTATCATCTGCAAAAATACTTAGTTTTATGTCTTCTCATCACTTATGAAAGCTGCTATAATATAATCCAAAAAACATGTATATTTTATTTTCTAATCACTCAAGGGAAAAATCAGAAGCATAAATTACCTTGTGAAAGTTGAGGCCATCGTCAAAGGGAACAAAAGCGCCTAGCTTGGTCCTATTCCTGAGCCAAGTGATGGTGTTTCGGCAAACAGGCAATAAGATAATAGCCATGTTCAATTTAAGTGTTTCAGCAGCACCTTTTGCCATGCACACACAATGCCCCATCACTTCATATGCAGCTCTTCTCCTATATTGTACAAATTTATAGGCAAACAGACCTAACATCACACCCATCCATAGTGCAAATACCCAAGATCTTCGCCAGTTATCCTGGAAAAAGTACTTGGTATCTCTATACCACCTCTTAATAGGATTTTCCTCAAATGTAGGCTTAAGCTTTTGGCTTAGCATTTGGCTCAGGCGCTTACTATCTCCCCTTGTAGGTTCTTCTGGTCCATGCAGTAAGAGAGTCTCTAGGTTGCCTATCTGTTACAAAAATGACCAAATGATTAATGTCTCAATTCTATAATATTGAAGTAGTTATTTTAATGTGGAGACCACAGTGTAGAATTTTTTATTTAATTTACCAATATATATCCTGTGTCATCTGGATCTAGTTCTTCCATGATCAAAGCTGCATATTCCTCTGCTTGTGTCTGGATGTTTGACAGTTTGTTGGCAGTGGCGCTCAGGCATATAATCTGGCAGCAGAATCATATAAAAATGATCAAATAAAATAACCCTTAAAAATCATTCAAGCACAAATTGGCTGATAAAAAACTACTTTACTAATTTGTTTACTGTTAAAGAATCATCAAAAGTAAAATTTACTACAGGTTGCACAGTTCATGTTAGATTCTTTAGTGTTTAATTAATGATACCATACATCTTTTATCTCTTCCTCGTTGATTCTTCCATCTGCATCTTTGTCAACCCTGCATTCAAAATCAACGTTGGTGATATGTTTACGAAGCAATATTCAACAAATACTTCACACTTGCATTAATCAAAACAAATTATTACATGTCAAAGAATATTCTGAGCCTAGTATCGAAGCTCTGATCAGACATACAGTCCCAGAACTCCTTGAACTGGATCTTGTTAATAGAACCCCCTTGAATACCTCTCTGCCGAGCAAGAGTATCAAAAAGCTTCTCTGCATATGCCTTAGACTCCTCATTCAATCCTACAATTAAAGGCAAATAAACACTTAGATACCACTCTATAATTATAGTCAAAGTTTTCAATCTCTCTGATCGCACTGCGATCCTTGATATTGCATAATTGTTGTCAAACACAACTGATGCAGCTTTAAATTTTTTTAAATTGCAAAGACATCGAAAATGTTGATGCCATGGACAAATAACGCAATCACATAAATTTTTAAAAATAAAATAAAATTGGTCAAAGTATCCAAGTTCTTATCTTATATTCTTATCAATATCATATCATTTGAAGCAATATAGTAGAACTGGCATACCTATGCATTTAGCAAAGAGAGCGCGAGGAAGATATCCATCAGTAGTAGCAGTAAGCTTCTCAAACTCTTTCTCAACCTTACACCACCCTGCACCAACATCGGTCAAGCTGATAAACTTTAGTCCAGTGAGAGCATGAGCCACTGCAGACTTAGTCCTTTCCAACCGTTTAGCTGGTTCTGGTTTCGAAAACGTTGCCAAACGCCTCAGCTGTTTTATACGAATAGTAGCATTTTGAACAACTGAAGCACCAAATGATTTCTTCTTCTCCAACCTCTTCCCATTCAAAAACTGTTTCTCATCATCTCCTTCTCCCATGTCACTTTCTGTTACAGTTTTCACACTGTGTAAGGCAACAGAATCACCTTGAATATCCATGGTCACTTCAACATAATCTGCATCTTCTTCTTTGTTATGACCAACATCTATGCCATCTTTGGACTCAGCAGTGCTTAACTTTGTGGTGTTTTCAGGAGCAATGAGTTCTATATCTGATTCATGATGATGAAGATCTGAAGAAGATCCTTCCATGTTGCTATTCTGTTTGTCTGATTACAGTGAATCAACACATTATGGTTTCTTTTGTTGTCACACACATTTGCTCTTTTCTTTATTAGTTACTACTTACTACCTCTGCTCTCCCTATATATAGTAGGTATGTTGCTTTTTTGCAACAGGGAATAATAATGATATAATCGCATATATTTGCAAGTGATTTTTTTTACTCATGCAATTTACATTGATAGATAAGTGTGGAGTCGTAAACTCATAATCATGTTAAAGCAAAAGGTGCATTTTAAAAGTTCTTTTTTCTTAATCTAAAAAAAGTTAAAAAAATGTATGGGTGGGTTGATAATTTAAGTTACAATGACACTGTTTTAGTGACACTTTAGTACTTAATTTATGAAGGACTTAAAGTTAGTAAAAATAAAAAGACCAGGAATTTCTCAATAGGTAATGTTGCCCAATATATTCACTTTATTAAAATTTAAAATTTTAAAAATATATAAAATTCTCCAAAAGAGAGAAATATTGTATATGATAAAAGTGTATAAGACATAAGAATTTTACTAAAACAAAATAGTATTTATTTTTGAGTTTAAAATAGGTACTCACATGGATGATGGATCATTGTGAAGTAGTTGGAGAAGCGACAAACAAAGATTAGCAACTTGAAAGGGAGAGGGGAGACCAAAAAAAAATAGTGAAATATAGGAAAAGGTATACCTGTATAAGAAATATAGTATAAATTTTCTTTTTAGAATAAATAAATAAAAATTTATTTTGTAATAATCTGTCTTATACTTATATTTTGCAATTGAAATAAATCATCTTTTTGAATCATTAATTATTTAAGCTGATTTTGTTTTTACATAATTAAGCTGGCTAATTGACTTTAACAATTATCTTATCCATTTAGCTAGGTAGTGTGTTTGCATCTTTTGACTTAGCATGCAACAATATGTAAAAGACAGGAGCATTGTTATTTTCCTCAATCAAATATAGAAGACAGGGTTGTTTGCTTTGCTTTCTTTGTGTTTCTTTTTCTTCTCCTTTTCTCTAAAGCCACCTAAACAAATATAGGTGTTTCTTTTTTTAACAAACATTAACTTTTTACTTTTGAAAGTTTCAACTTTTTTATTTTATTTTTATATTAGCAGAAAATTAGTATAATATATAATGAATAAACCACTAAATCGGTCTTTGCATGAATTTAGTTTATTAATAGAGATATTGTACGCAATATACAAAATTGACAGAGCAACGATTTCAATCCATTTTAACTCTAACTGAAATAAACATGAGGATTTATCACAACAATTTCAATCACTTTTATTACCCTGATCAGCTATGATCCACCACAATGTACCAAACCTTTAAAATAATGACAAACACCATAATGTAGGGCATATACCATGTGATTTCTTTCACCATTTTCATCTTAACGAATGCCACGATGCATTACACTCAAGCCACCTTATTGGACACTGTGCTAATTGCTAAACGACGTTTAATTCAAATCCAAGATTAAATTAAAGTATTGCACATGCAGTCGCATAAGCTAATTAGTAATACTACCTTTAATTATTTATTAAGTTTCTATTAGTCTCTTTCAATTACAGCTTTCTAAATTGCTGTTTCAATAATAATTGACTATTTTTTATTTATTAAATTACTTAGTCAATCAAGGAAATAATCATTAAAAAGTGTGGATAAACCACTATGATTTAAAATCTCAATAATTCAATTAAAAAGGTTTGAGATATTTCTTGTATCTGAAAATCTCTCTCTCACACCAGAAAAAAGAAAGTTTTCTCAAAAAAATTTGGTGGTTGTAACCAAAAAAAAAAAATTGGTGGTGAAATTTCTCATAATTTAAACTGATTTTAAAATAAACTAAAATAAAAATATAATATTACATACTCTAAAGTATATTAGAGTGTTCACATCGTCAAATTTATATTTAGATTAGAGGCATATAGTCTGGTATAGAACAAATCAAACAATGTACAACATTATTTGGTACGAAAGGAAAGAGGTGTAAACTAAAGCATGTGAAATAAAGTACCATGCGTCTACTTAAACCTAAACTTTCTGATCCACACATATTATATATGTAGTGCTTGTCTTTTCCTTTCTTTGTGTTTGCTGTTTTCTTTTGCATGCATGATACACGAGATGTTAGCAATTGGAATTTAGAGTACAAAGTAAGACTTATAATTAGAGGTAAAGTTTTTCTATATAAAGAGAGAGCATATCTAGTAAGAAAATCTAGTGAGAAAATGATTTTTTTAAGTTAAAGTGAGATGATCAAACATCAACATTTGGATTGAAACTAATGGTTGAGAATGAGATCCATAAAAAAATTAGGCGACTCTCTCAAAATTAGACTCGAGGGTTTAAACATATTTCAATCTTACAAAACTCATTAGTAAAGTGATAATTGATTTATAATTTTTTTTTTGGTACAAAAGAGGGTCTTGTGTAATTGATTTATAAATTTATGTATAAGTCATATCACTTTTAATATAGGCCCTCTTTAATACATCTTAACACTATTGAATTTGATATGTAAATATAAATAGTTGATGATCAGATATCGAAAATCTTGTAACAGATAACCTAACAAATTTTGAAGAGACATTTATATCATCTTAAAATTGGAAATTGGACTTTTTTTTTATCCATTGCTTGGACATATCTTAATCTTGACAAAATTAACTTTATAAGATAAGATGAGAATTATTTCTACAAAAATTCACCAATTGTTCCTACAAATCCAACCCCTTAAATCATAATTTTGGAGGGAAAATAATTTAGAGCCAAAATTCCCAAACACACTTCTTCACAATTATAAAAACAGTTCCTTTTTTCCCCAATTCACCATTTCAAAATTCCCTTCTTCTCTTCGAATTCGAATCCATCACACCATGATCGATTCAAATTCGAACCACAAAAGACCCTTCCCACACAATCCTTCTTCAATTTCAGCCTCCGTAGTTTTCAACCATTTCCAACTTCCTCTTTTTTCCGCCACCCAAAACGCCGTCGTTTCGCACTGCAACACCATGCGTCTTAACGCCGACCAACCGTACTTGATCGGCCGGAAAACTCGCGACTGCGAATTCGTCTTCAACGACCGCCGTGTGAGTAAACGCCACTGTCAGATCTTCTTCGACGGTTCGCTTCGTAAACTTTACATTCTGAGTGGGGTTTTATCACACACTGATTCTACTGTTAATTCAAAATTTCGACTTGTTCATGAGTTTAGGAAAAGAGTGAGGGTTTCTCGGGGTAGCGAGAGTTTTCCGTTTCTAGAAGCTTCTAACGGTGTTTTTGTTAACGGTTTTGAAATTAGAAAGGGAATGGCGGTGGAGTTATATGAAGGTGATAGGGTTTCGCTTGTTTGTGGACATCAGAATTGTTTGTGTGGGATTGGGAATCGAATTGGGTTTGTTGTAGAGAGAATTGTTGTTGAAAATTGTGATGGTGATGATGATATGTTAACGTTTTCAGGGCATTCTCAAAGTGGGAAAAGGAGTAAGAGGGTTTTTGCAGTGAAGGGTAATGATTTGAAATTTGATGGAGTTGTTGGGAGGGCAAGGTTTCTTGTAGATAGGTGTAGAGATATATTACTCAGTGATGATCCTTTGTCTTGCATTCTGCGTTCTGATTTGGATTTACAATGTGGATATAAGCGTGCCCTTGGTACCGAGTTAGTGCAGAAGGTGGTGGAAGATAATGGTATTGATGTTGTGCAGTCAAGTTCAGATTTACTTTGTGAAAGTAAAGGGATTGATTTGGAGGAAAATGGTGAAAAGTTATGTCCAAAAGGGAATTTGGGAGTGGATTGTGTTAGTGCTTTTGCTGATAAGAATTTGAATTCGGCAGTGTTAGATTCTACTGTGAAGGATAATGTTTCTTCTGATGACAATAATGGACAGGAAAAAAAGGGATGCAATTTATACCCACCTCCTGGGAAGAATTTTTATTTGAATCGCCTTGAATTTATGAACCATGACTCGTCATCAGGTCTTGATAAATCCATATCTCTCAGTGAACTTATTCATCCTATTGAAAGCGTGATGAGGATGTTTATTGCAACATTTACAAGTGACATACCATGGTGGGGTTGCCTAAAATTTTCCAATGTATTATTTTCCTTTAATGATATTTTTATTTTCAAAGCATTTTGATTCTTGACGCGTGTTAGGT
Source organism: Trifolium dubium (assembly GCA_951804385.1). Taxonomy (NCBI): domain Eukaryota; kingdom Viridiplantae; phylum Streptophyta; class Magnoliopsida; order Fabales; family Fabaceae; genus Trifolium; species Trifolium dubium. The sequence goes on from OX638071.1 coordinate 3,488,430, forward strand.
TTTAGTGCCTCCTTGTGTTTACATGTTTAATATTTCCCTGGCAACCTGCAATGTGCATTTTCATTACATTTATACTGATGGATATCTCAATATCATGTGTGAACTTTGGCACTTGAAATTGTTTTATTTACAACCCCTAACTGAGTTGTCTTGCTAGGTTCTTGACATATTGCAAGATTCCATTACATCTGCCAGTTACAATTGCTTGTCAAAATACCGAGAAATGTTGGAGTTCAAAGCCTGATGAAAGAGTATCTGTGCCTTACCACAATTATCCTAACCTAGTTGTAGTGTAAGGAATTTTTTTTCTTTTTTGATTAGTGGCCGGAAAAGACAGCGGAACTTTTTTCTCCTCTCTAGTAATTTACTTTCTTATTGGATATTAGGCATCCTCCATTCCCTGAAACCATAGCATTTGGTAAAGATCGCAAGAGACATGGTATAGCTTGCCATCACCCAAAGTTAATTGTTCTGCAAAGAGAAGATAGTATTCGAGTTGTCATTACATCTGCTAATTTGGTGGAAAAGCAGGTATTTTATTAGCCAAACAAAACTTCTAGTTATTAATATTATTCCCAACTATTTAAATAACTTTTTATCATGCTAATATTAGTAGGTTTATCTCTATGTTGTGTTTATATGTCATTAATATAACAATATTTTGATCAAATTTTATTGTTATGTAGTGGAACAGTGTGACTAACACTATATGGTGGCAAGATTTCCCTTGTGCCAATTTGGTTGATTTTGCTTCACTTTTCCCAAAATTAGATGATGATCAAATTCATAGAGACTCAAAATGTGATTTTGCTGCTCAGTTAGCTGGGTTTATGGCATCACTTGTTATTGATGTACCTAGCCAGGCTCACTGGATTACTGAGCTCACAAAATATGATTTTGGTGGTGCAACAGGGCATCTTGTTGCTTCTGTACCTGGAATTCACCTGAATAGAACTTCTGTTCTGTCAGACTATCAGTCCACTTCTGTAAGTATTTAAGCATGTCATGCAAATATATTGCTACTTAATTGTTGACCATGCCATCATTTGATTTTATGTCTCTATTAAAGCCACTTTCTGCTCTGGGTTTGTTTTTCTGCAATTTATACTCTTATAGACACTAATTGCAATGCATTTTGTGATCTGCTTTGTAGTTTCTTGGCTCAGTTGTGGCATCTGTGGTTGGTTTGAGCCATCTTTTCCGTACTGTGGCAGACTCAAACAGTGCAGGTCTAAAAGCACTGGCTGCTGTCCTCGGAAAGTCTTGTAATAATGCTTATGGGAGGTTCAACATTGTTTTAAGAAGAAATCACAATGTGCCTGCCGATGAAAATGCTGTTAGCGTTCTTGTTCCCAAGTCTGATCAAACTTCTGAGGGAGGTAAAAGCTACATTGCTTCGGATTTTCAAATTTAGTTTTACAAATCTTCTCATATTTTTTGTGTTTTGGACTTAACATTTGTATTTTTCATGCTGTTAGTAACAGAAATAATAAATAATGCTTTTTTGTTCTTATCTGTAGATTATGTTCAACTTGGTTTTCTTCCTAGAAATGTAGCAAAATGGGTTTCTCCTCTTTGGGATGCTGGATTCTTTGCATTTTCTGGATATGTTTGTCCAAAAGAGGCTCTTGCAGCTGCCTTGGGAGAAAACTGCCAGAAAGTACAACTGATACTAAATGTGTCAGAGGTGTGTTGGATGTGTCGTCTATAGGATGCCTTGTTTATTAGTATCTTTGTATATGTGACCTCATGTTTATAAAAGTTGTGTCTTGTGAACTTGTAGGGACATCATTTTGGAGATATGCCAAAGATGATGCAATCTGAACAAAATGCTGCTTTTTGCTCACTCATTGCTTCAATTCAAAGACATTATGGACTCTGGAGACTACAAGAGGTAAGTGGCACTAAAATGGGAATACTTTTTGTTTTGGTTAAGTGGTTGCACTTATTTTAATGTTGGAGCCAAGGTTATATTTGATTTCTTTGGTTGTTTGGTTGGATTTAAAGAGTTACAAATTTCTTTTTTTGTTTCATAAACACTTCATAATCTTTGTGCAAATGAATGGCGTTTATGCTAAAATAACTTTTGAAATATCCAGTTATGTATAATAACTATTACTGTTTGTAATAGGTTCTGAATCAATATAGATGGCCTGAATCCTTGAAGTCTGAAATTGTATATGGTAAGTCTATTTTTTTAATATCATTGAGTACAATGCCAACCTTATTTCAGTAGAAATTCAAATCAACTAGCTGACCTTTTTCCCCATTCTTTTGGACTATTTTGTTTGGTCTTTTCTGTCTATCAGGTGCTTCTTCCATTGGTTCTGTCAATTCAAAATTTCTTGCTGCATTTTCGGCTGCTGCTGGGAAGAAATCACTGCAACATTTTGATTCAGAAGAGTCTGATCCTGAAGTAATTTGAAGGCCTTTGTTTTTCTATTGGATAGGCTTTTTTTTTTACATATCTGCTGCTAGATGCATGATTCATTAAATTTCTGCGCTCGTTGATTCAGTAATTTAATGATGTTTTGACAGTGGGGCTGCTGGAATGCTAGGGAAGAATCGAAGAATCCTTCTGTTAAGATTGTTTTCCCCACTATTGAAAGAGTGAAGAATGCTTATAATGGGATTTTGCCTTCAAGACGTATTCTTTGTTTCTCAGAGGTAATATTATTTTCTTATCAGCATTAAATGGGTTAAGGCTGTGTATTGCAATATATAATATTTCGTTAAGGTATATTCCTTTGGTACCTTTTATTTTTAATAAGGAAACTGGTTACCTCAGTGAATGATGGTCAGTAATTTTCATAGGCCCTTTTGATTGCAATAAGAATACAAAAAGAAATTGCTGTGTTAATATTTCAAATAAGCAAGACAAAAATGAAGTTAGTAGAAAAATAGCTGTAATTATCGAAGATAAATTTAGTCCTATCGTGGCAGGATCGTGTGGAGAGAGGGAGGGACACACTCACAATCTCATACAAAGATCTTACATAGGAGATATAATTGTGGGGTCCTCTTACGGATCTGTGTCCATCTCACATGTGAAAAATTCATTTTAAAGGGGTATTTTATAGGAATAGAGTCAACAACTACCCCCTATCCTTCCTAGATAACAATTTCAAATCAGAAGTGTTTGGTTCGTGACTATCTTTTTGACTCCACACATAAATGTCATTCATCTCATGGCTGTTCATATTTTATAATTAGTTTTGGAACATTTTTCTAATTTGTCTTAAAGATGTGAACTTTTGATTTTATAGATGCTTTAGTGCAAAGAACTGATTCTCTCCTTTTGAGCAGAAAACATGGCAAAGGTTGAAGACTTTAGATGTACTTCATGATGCCATCCCTCATTCCCACGAAAGAGTAGGGCATCCAATGCACACCAAGGTAACTGTACTACTGTTCACTAATTCTCCTGCAGTCTTATGTTTTGATGATTTAATGTTTATAGAAAATATACTCATAAAAGTTATTTTTTGGAATTTTTGGTGGACATTTTCTTGATCTCGACATAATCTTAAATACATATAGGTTATGCTGGGAGTGGGGATTGAACGTCAACCTCCTTATCGCGTTAGTATTGTTAGCATAATACTAACAATAATAATATTGGCCGTTTCAAATAATAAATTATGAATTTGTTAAAATCTAGGCTGATTTTCTCATTAATTATTGAGATGCTTCGTTTTTTTGTCTAATATGAACTCCTCGCTTTGGAAGAGTCAAATTGTAGTTTTGGAGATTAGCTTCTCAGTTACTAAATTGATCTCTGTTTTTCTCTCCTTATACCACAAATGTATTAAGTACTTATAAGTAAAAAAATTGCAGGTGGTACGCAGATGCTTTTGGTCTAGGAGGGGTGCACCTTCAATTGGTTGGGTATACTGTGGGTCTCATAATTTTAGTGCTGCTGCCTGGGGACGACAAATTTCAAATCCATTTGGTACAAAAGCAGATGGACCTCATAAAGGAGATCCATATGTGAATTCTGGGCTTCATATTTGCAATTATGAACTTGGGATTATATTTACTTTTCCTCCAGCAGAAAATAATGATTGTCCCAGAGCTAAAAGTACAAAATTAGATGATATCATCTTGCCATTTGTTGTTCCTGCTCCTAAATATGGAGCTCAAGATAGGCCAGCTACAAAGCTTGCTATGAGAGAGGTGATGACTGAACTTGCCGAGCGAGAGGTGGAGAAACAAGCAGAAGAAGAAATGATGGAAGAGATTCTTGAGGAAGAGGAAGAAATAGAAGAAATCAATTGTGTTGGAGAGGAGAAGGATGAAGAGAAAGCATATGCTGAGATACTCTGGAGTCAGGTTGATTCTTCCCAGAATAGTTGAACTTTTGCAAGAAACAAATGGCAAACTTAACCTGAGATATTATAGGATCGAATAGCAAATTTGTTGGCCTCCTGTCAAGAGAAACTGATTAAGACTTGTCCAACAATGACTTGTCTGAAGCAAATTGGTTTATATTATTGATACCACTTTCTTGCCTCAGGTCCCAATCTAAATTATTCCGAGTACCTTGTTGCTTCAAATCCACCTCTACACGGGGGTTTTTAGCGAACTATATTTAGCAAGATAGATGGAATAGGAGGACCGCCAATACCATTTCTTATAGTTTTAATCAAGGATTCAATTGGAGGATTTTAAAGTGACGGTTAGGTGCAACAGCTCGACAGTGAAAACTGTGCAGCAGCCTCAAAAGAAAACAAGATAAGACATATGGTAATTAGGTGTATTTGACTATTTGTATTGTTGTGTATAACATTGTAACTGTTACTTTTCTACTAGATCTTAATAATCAACGTTGGAAACCAGCAACTGGACAAGAGGCGGTTACTGTTAATATAGACCCCGGGTTAGGCTTAAGGATTCCAAATTTCAGAGTCATCTCTTTTGTGGTCCAAGGTGGGGTTGGCATCACTGAACATAGCAAAATCTTCTGCAGCATGGTATACTATATATTGAATCCATAAGGTGTAAGACTTTACATTGTTGTATTTTTTAGCATTAATACTCAATTTTATTACATTTGTTGTAAGTAATAAACTCCAAAAAAGGCTGCAAATGCCTCTTATTGGATTGTGTGGCTAGTAGTAGACACTCTAGTTTGTTAGTAGTATGGCTAGCTAACAGGTAGTTAGATAGTTTACAGTTAATAAGCTATAAACGGCACAACATTGTAAATTTGTAATTTATTGATCATTTTTCAATTTCAATTTCAATTTCAATATATTACATTTGACAATTGTCTTACTTAAGTCCTTCAGCTAGCATTTTCACTAGATTTCATCTTCTATGATTTTAAAGATTGTAAGATCAATTTGTTTCCTCTTCTTAATGACAATTTACAATTTTGTGACATCAACTTGTCCTTACAGCCGTGTCTTGAAATTGTAAGATATTGGACACTATTAAATGTTAGAGTAAAATTTGTTTATAATTGACAGTGCATGTCCCTTAAACTTAACTATAAAAAGACAAATAAAATAAGATAAATAAAAGAATTATAAAATATTATTTTTGCACTATTTATGAATTTAAATTTTATTTAGTTTTTGTTTGTTGGCTAAGGCTACAATTAGTAAATTTATGGCAAGTCCTTAGTCCAGACTGAACTGAAGGCGGCTCTCTCAACACTGAAACTTTTTTTCTCTAAGCTAAAATTATTACAGAAATTAAAAAGTAATCATATTTATCTCATAACAATCATAATTCTAATTTAATTAAATTATACGAAAAATGTTTGACAGCGCAATTTATTGTCCTTTTATCTTTTGTTCATGCGTAATTAACTTAATAATAATTTGTGTACAGTACTACAACCATCAACCTTTTTATTTTAAACCTAAAATGATGACTGGAAGAAATATAAAATGATGTTGAACCCACCATGTCAGTGAGTTTTTGGCGCTGAATAGAAAGAATTTCATTTCACTTCGCTTCGCTCTCTTTCAGCTCCTGCACTCCGTTCAGGTATCCATTTCATTTTCCCTTTGTTTGTTTGTTTGTTTCAATCTTCCTTAAAACGCACAAGTACACTCACTCTACTCTTCTATAATGTCTTTGTCATTTCATACTAAAATTATCAGATTTAGGTTTTGTTGCATCTTTTGACCCAACGCCTTAAAACAAATTTGAATCTTTGTCAATAATTTCTCTACATTTAGCACAAATCACTAATTTTTTTATAACCCCAATTTAAAGTGACTAGGAACAAGATACAGTTTTTTTTATTCAACTTATAATAGTAGTTTATTACCATATCATTTATACATTTACTTTATATGGGTTTATAAATAATATGTGTTTGAACTGAAAATTGAAAATGAAATGTTTTTTTTTCTTTTTCATAAAATAAGAAATATAGTTGCTTGCTGCATGGAATGGAATGAGTTTTCTATACATGTATAACAGTATAAATATGTTTGTTTTATTTTGAGAAATGTAGGGTTGTTGATACAAGATGCAAGAAGATTGGAAGCCAAAGATTGGTATGGCTTTTGATAACATTGAGGATGCTTGGAAATTCTGGATTGATTATGGCATTAAGACTTGGATTTGGAGTGAGGAAACAACATACACACAAGTACAAAGACGGCTCAATTAGTTCTTGTAGGTTTGTTTGTTGCAGAGAAGGCAGACAAAAGCCAGACAAGCGAGATTATAATACAGTCTATCCAAGACCGAAGACCGAGACTAGAACAAATTGTCGTGCAAGGATAGAACTTAAGAATATGGGTGGAAAACTTACCGTGTATGGTTTTGTGGAGGAACATAACCACAATCTACATCTACAAGAAACCACTCATATGTTGTTATCTGAAAGAAAAGTTTTAGAAGTTCAATGTCATCAAATTGATCTGGCAAATGATTACGGCCTACAACATAAGACATCGCTTCATTTGATGAGTAAAGAAGTGGGTGGTAGTAGTGAATTTGGATATACTCCCCCCGATCAAAATAATAATATCCACAAAAGAATGAAGAGGAGCTTGGTAAATGGGGAAGTCGGTTGTCTATTGCAATACTTTCAGAGACAATTGGTTGAAAATCCAACTTCCTACCACGCCTATCAATTAGGTGTTGAAGATCAAATCACCAATGTGTTTTGGGCAGATGCAAGGATGCTAATTGATTATGGGTATTTTGGTGATGTGGTTTCTCTTGATGCAACATATTGCACTGATTGTCCGAACATACCACTAGCAGTGTTTTCAGGACTTAACCATCATTGAGGAACAGTGATCTTTGGGGCTGCATTATTATATGATGAAACAGCAGACGCTTACAAGTGGCTCTTTGAGAAATTTCTTGAGGCACATAAGCAGAAAATGCCTCAAACAATTTTTACTAATAAAAACTCGAAAATAGGAAAGACATTAGCTGTTGCTATGCCTGAAACTTACCATGCCTTATGTACGTGGCACTTGATGCCTAATACTAATGGTATCAAGAACTTGGGCAATATAACGAAGGCTGATTTTCTTGTTGACTTCAAGAAGTGCGTGTATGACTATGAAGCCGAAGAACAGTTTGAAGAAGGTTGGAGAACCCTCCTTGTAAAGTATGGTGTTAAGGAAAATACTGAATTTCAAGGATTGTACACTATAAAGAAGAAATGGGCAGCTTGTTATTTGAAGAAAGCTTTTACATTAGGAATGCAAAGCACCCAGCCTAGTGACAATGTTAATGTAGAAATAAAAAGTTTCTTGAATCCAGATTTGGATATAATCAAGTTTTTCGAGCATTTTGAGGATGTTGTAGAAGGAAAGCGATATAACGAACTGAAGTCTGAATATGAAGCACGACAAAATATTTCAAGACTCAAGTACCCTAATTCTGGTATCTTACAAAGCGTGTATGGGCTTTATACTCCAACTATTTTTGATCTATTCCAACGCGAGTATGAGTTATTTGAAGCATGTTCTGTAAAGAGCATGAACAAAAATATTAACATGCAAACGCCCACAATTGATTTTGTGATTGCCTTGGTAGAGGATTTGGGAGAATGGAAAGTGTCTTTTGATTTGGATAAGACTTCAGTTAGTTGCTCTTGTCGTAAGTTTGAGAGCTTTGGTATACTTTGCTGTCATTGTATAAAGGTCTTTATTCATATGGATGTCAAATCAGTGCCAACGCATTATATCTTGAAAAGGTGGACTAAGTTAGCAAGAAGTGGGGCTTTACCTAATGTTGGTGTTAGTCACGTGGTAGAAGATGTCGATCTATCCCCATCACAACGCTACAAGAAAATTTGTCCCCGCCTTATTAGAGTTGCCATTGAAGCATGTAGAAGTAAAGAAACATTCTTGTTCCTTAGCAAAGTTATTGATGAATTGGATAAACAAATGTTGGAATTTCAAAATAATCAAGTGAGTGTTACTCCAAGTCAATTCCTTAGCAATGTAAGAGATAGCATGTAGCATTGGTTTGGTCTTCTGTGTAAAAAAACAATTACTCTTTGAATCGATGTTACTAGTTTTCATTATTTTCCGGAGTATATGTTGTATGCATATTTCTGCCTCTCTTCAACCTTAGTTATGAATAGTAACTGCATTCACATTCACTTGTATGTTGAAGTGAGTTCTTTTTTTGGTTTATTTTTTCTTTGTATATTTAAATTATAGTTATTTGGTTCTCATCAAGTCATCGTCTCTTTCTCTCTTTGAATAATTAATTTTCTATATTAGGATTTGTAGATTCAATAGTGTGATATTCATTTTGAGCAAAGCACTGATGGATATTAATAGCAATAAAATAAACAAAGGACTGCAATACGAACAAAGCACTTAACATAACTTCACTAGTGTGATATTCATTTTGAGACTTTTACATCATAGTGGTCAAGTAAAATCATAAATCCCTTTTACAACCATTGACACATTTTTACAACTGCATTGATGCATGTAAACAAAGGATAATTTCTCTGCTCTAGCCTTGTGTGCATCTTCATTCTTCACTGTCTGTCCTGTTTGTTTTGATTACTTTATCTGTTGAATTTCTGATTCAACAACTTACATTTCTGCCATTTTGCTAATTTATCTTTAGGAATTTGGGTGAAATTTTTATGAAAAGGAATCTAGTACTTGTTACTTAGTCTTTTTGAGAATGATATACAGGACTCAGTCCTAAATTATTTATGTACACTCATGAAGTCATGGTGAGTGAAATATGCATTAGAAGAACAATTGATTTTTGGTATTAATTTTGTAAATGATAATTACTAGTACTGTTTTGTTTTGGAGTCTGTTGCATACTTTCCATTACCCAATTTATCCATATCAGTTTTGTGTTGATTAAAATGGATTGATCCAATATTTTTTCTACTAAGTGTCCTCATAATTTCATCCTATTTATAGTTGGTTTGCTCTTTTTGTTGTTATTTAAAAACATATTCATTCTTTTCACACTGAGATTACTCCAATCTCAATTTGCTTTCCATTCTGATTAGTGGCTATGGAATTGTTAAACAGTATTTTTTAAACTTAATTTGCATGTTTAAAACTTATTTTATATAGATATTTGTGGAGATATTTTAAGAGCTAATATAATAAATGTAATCATGGTGTGATTTGATAAAAATTAATCTCATTTTTTTCTCATTAGTTTTTCTAAAACTGTTTATCGCGTCTCAATGGAAAATATAATGTGAGAATTTTTGTTCAAGGACATCATTTTATATGCAGACAAAGGAAGAGTCATATAAAGACATGTTATTTCATATTTCTATTAGAAAGTTGAATATTTATGTTTGGCATAGTTTACTTGCTTTGCTTGTTTATTCTTCATTTAATCTCTATGGTTCGGTTTAATGGCTTTTCAGGTTAGGCTAGTTCCTTTTGAACATGACTTTGTTTTATTTTATGCCATAAATTTAGTTTCATTACTTTGTCAAATTCCTCATGAATGAAGCAACAAATACTGTTAAATTGGACATACGTTTTTTTTTAGTATTTGATTATATTCATGATGACCATAACCGTAATAATGGTCAAGGTTTCCTATTTATAATCATTGCTTGAGAATTTTATGCTTGAATTACTGCTGGAAAAGGTTGGTGGTTATTTTTTCTACAATCTAGTCTTAGATGACATATATACAATCTTAAAAAAGGCAAAAAGAATCCTTAATTTGTAATTGTCTTTTTTTAGAATCACTTATTATCTTTGAACGAGTTAACCAAATCTTGTTTTTGGCAGTAACTGAAGGGAAAGTGGTGTGGTCCATTGCCCTTACAACACATAGTTGATGTTGGAGACTGCTTTTTTTGAGGTAAGAGATTCTTTGTCCTAACTGGTTCACAACCTTGTACCAGAAAACAATCTTTAACGACACTCACTTCCATTCCAATTCCAATAGTTATAAAACTCTCTCTGTCTTTGAGACTTTTTCATTCTTCATCCTTTTCCTTTCTTTCTCAGCTTATTTTCTTCTTTGGATTATATTAAGATAAAAGAAAAGCAAAAGCGTTTGCTTTACTGCTACCATCAAATCATCTTAGGTAGGCAGCAACTTTTTCCTTTTATTTTAGTTTTTATGTTTCTTAATTATGTTTTTTTTAATAAAGTTTATGTGTTTGTTTTGTTGTATTGTGGTTTGGATTCATTTCATCTTTGTTAAATGTTAATTTTTATAGCTGCAAATAATTTGAGTTCATCTTATTTTTATGGGAAATGAAATGATATATAGATATGTTGCCCCTTCCCTAGCTAAATTTGGGGTTTGGATTGCAAGTAGTCCGAACATCGGCAATCGTTATTGGATAGTGCAGAAAACATGCAAAAAGTATTTTTACTAATATATCAAAGTTCAAAATCTGGAGTCCCGACTGTTCGATCTTAATCCAATGGTTGTCCGATATTTTGACCACATGCAATTCAAATTCCTAAATTTGTGAGTTATCAAAATTTCAGTTAATTAAATGAGTGGCAAGTCCAATTCTAAGATCTCAAGAGTCAAGAGTCAAAGATAAACAGGTAATAGACAGTTAGGTATAAAAGTGTTATGAGCTGCAAAATCTAATTAAGGAGCATTCTATTATAAGATAAACATAATTAACTAGTCAACAAAATGCCTACCTTTTTCCTAGAGCATCATTATTAAGGGGACACATAATATAGTTTCAATAACATGTCCCAACAATTTAGCTAGGGAAGGGGCAACATATCTTCACATTCTAAAAATCTCTTCCGGAATCTAAATTGTTAAGACATACCCTGAATTATTTGATATGATATGCTTTCAATAAGACACAAAGCATTTTGCTTTCACATTCTAAAGGACATGTGGGTCATTATGATCAAATCATGAAATTATTTAAGCCTACATTATAATCTTTAGAATCTTCAGCTACAATAAATCTATCATTGGATCTTCAGTCGTATACAGCACCTTCCTTTTGCTTCTCTTCATATAGGACTCCTCGGTGAAGTGATTCTCCTTCTCTTCTTTTTGTTGATGCACAAGACATGTTGATTGCATATATTTTTATTCAAAATTTCTAGGTTTTGTTTGTTGCATTGAAAATATGGTAGCCTATTAACCGATCTAAGATAGACTCTAATATCATCTTAGATTTTACGTCTGATCCATTTTCACAAAAACAACTTTTAAGGTGAGACTCGAGGTTTTTCCAATAGAAGTAATTCCTGATCAAAACATTCTTACTAATAGCATTTTTTCGGTTTCATCTTTAAGTATGCCATGGATCATTTCATGATTGCTTATAGTTTTTGAATTTAAATATAATCACCATGAATATTGTAGGTGAGGTGTGACAAGTGAACATAAAAAAAAAATATATCAAACCGGAATGAGAATGGAGAAGCCACCAATGCATAGTGCTACAACAGGTGATTGTAAACCAGTAACAACATTTGTTCAGACAAACACAGATGGATTTAGGGATGTAGTGCAAAGATTAACAGGTCCCTCAGAAGCCGTGGCAACAAAAGAAGACCAAGCAACAAAGATACCACCTCCTGTGAAGAGAACACCAACAAAACTTCATGAAAGAAGAAAATGCATGAAACCAAAACTTGAGATTGTTAAACCAAGTTTTCAATATAAATCAGCAGGTGCATCACCCTCTTCTAAGTCAAGAAATAGCATTCCTTCAAGTCCTATATCAGGAAGTGGAAGTTCTAGTCTTCTTCCAAGTCCTACCACTCCTTCAACATTGTTCTCTAAGTTAACTCTTATGGTAGATGAAAGGAAACAAGAGTTAATTGATATAAACATTGAAGAAGAAGAGGAGAAAGCTATCAAAGAGAGAAGATTTTATTTGCATCCGTCACCGAGGTCTAATGCAAGTGGTTTCGGAGAACCAGAGTTACTTATTTTGTTTCCTCTGGCATCTCCTACAGCAAATGAGAAAGTATAATTTCGATGCGATTTTATCTTCAGCATGCTTCAAATTACATTTACTATGTAAAAACGAATCGTTTGAGAGAATACAAATTTGAATATTGGCTGAAATAAATTTGTAATGTATCATTTATTCAATTTATTTACTTTCTTATTATTTAATTATGAAATATATTTTTTTCACACTAAAATTTTAAGTATATATCTTTTTTAATTCATGCAATGATTAATATAGGAAATTGGTTTAGCAAATCACTGCCAAATTAGAAATTACAATGCTCACAAAATAAGTTGTATCTACGAGCAAACAAAGTTTAATTTTCCTTAAAAAAATAAAGTATTTTTTTTTGACGCAAAAGTAATATATTTTTGTTTCCAAAAAAAAAAGATTTTTTTTTAATAAGATGTGCTTTCGGTGATCTCCAAGATATTTCCACAAATATTTTCTTAGCACTCCGCGTATCACTTGTATTGTAAGGGTTCGAGTACCCCCTTGTACTCCCTTATAATATATTCTTGCTTATTAAAAAATAAAAAATGCACTCTGCGTACCAATCTAGAAAGTTCATAATATATTTTATTGTTTTGCTGTTTCAAAAAAAAAAAGTTAATCACTTCTTCTTCTACTTTTTATTATGTGTGAGTGTGCCTAAATTCAAAATATTTGTGCTTGTGACTATTTAAATCTTGTTCCTTGCTTTGTAATTGTAACTTTACTTTTTGTAATTTGTTCTGTCTATTACTCTATTACATTGTTCAACCATTTTTGTCATGTTATAAATGAAATGAAGGGCTATAGTTTATTTTTACTTATGGTTGAACATAGCACATATAGAAGAGCATATTATTATTAATACAGAACATAGGGTAAGAACATTACAAACTATAGTAAAGTGATAAGGCCGACATAAATTACATGATACTGTTACTGCATGACTTCTTTTTCTTCCTCAAAGCAAAAAAATAATGATTCCATCATTACTTTACTTTGTAGCAGTAATAACCTTTGATTCTGGATTAAAGTGAAAGGGTTAAAAACAAGATATAAAATGACGTTTATGTTTGGTATCATAATAAATATGCTAGAATCACGGTGATTGATCGTGATTTTACAAAAGCTACAACTTGTAGTTTCTATAAAATCACGGTAGATCGCTATAATTCTGACATACCCACCGTGATAACAAACATATGCACGACAACTTATTATGGTTTGAAGAAAAACAAAGAAAAAGACAGCTCATAATAGAGCTTGATTAAGAACCTGCAATTTTGTGTGGGCCATTTCAATTTTCATGCAATAAGATACTACCATAGTAAACAATGCAATAATGCAGCAAGTATGGTCTACCCCACATGGACCACATCATGATCTAAAATATCTTTTTTTGGAATGATGAATCTAAGTAATAGATATGCAAAATTTGGTAAATTTAAATATAATATTGAAAATTATCAAATTTAATTATCTTTTCCTCAATTTTTTGGTCTCCAAGTGATTACTTAAGGTAACCATCAATAACTTGATTGGATCCATTGCCTACTAATCCCAAAGCATCTCTTAAATTTAGTGTGTTTCTCATTGTTCTCCTTCCTATTCCTCCATTGCCCTTTCTCATCATTGCAGCAAATTCCCCATAATCTATTTGTCCATCCTGCACCAAAAAAATTTCATATTGATAAACAAGTTTTCACAATTTCAGGAATTGGTGCACATTTCAAGAAAACCATATACTAAAGTATTATAGAAGACAAAGATTCTGCAGAGTCATTTGCATTCATTATTGATCAAGTTGTCAATATTATATAGTAATAAGAACTTACAATAGCAAAGATTAAAAAAAAAATACTTACATTATCTTGATCAATTTCCTTGATTATTTCATCAATATGGATATCTTCTAAACCAAAGTCTTTACAAGCTTGTTGAATCTCATCAATGGTTATGTAACCACTAGCATCTTTGTCAAAATAGGAGAAGGCTGACAACAGGTTTTCCTCTCTCTCCAGCTTATTTAAATGAACAGTTGCAGCAATGAATTCGCCATAGTCAATTGTCCCACTTTTATCAACATCTGCCTGTCACGTGCCAAAAATAATATCTTATGAAAAATGGAAAATTAAAAAAGTTAGAGGAATTTGGAAGAAATCCACATGTATCTCGTGTCTAGAGGCAATCATGTTTAAGGCCGAAAAATGCATAAAGGATAAGACATTTTCCTAAGGAATTTATTTTTCAAACCAGACGCCTCGTACGGCATCCATAAGAAAACACTTACAGCATCCATAAGATCCTGGATTTCAGACTCCATAAGTTCAGATCCTACCCGCTTTAAACCATCTTTTAACTCATCAAATGTTATGGTTCCACTGCTGTCGGTGTCAATCATCTTGAATAACTCTTTCAAGCCGCCAATTTCTTCCTCAGATAGCCGCTCAGCAATAACCTAGTAGGATTAAGTGAGCGAAAGATTATATATGTTGTGGTAATAGAATTTGACATGTAGAAAACTACAAAATATATCACTTCCGTTGTTATTTTTTCATAAGAATGACAAATCTTAACTCAAAAACATCATGAACAGTAATACTTTATAAACTACAGATACATAATGATGCTTGAGGTTCAAGCCAAGGATGCAAAGTGTAATACATACAGAGAACCAAATGAAAATACAAGAGAGCAAAACTTATTCACTCATGCTCAGTGTATTACCACAAAAACTACTAGCTATATAAGAAAGGGCTACAGAAACCTTACACGCAAAGCCATTTTTTTCAGTTTATTCATTGCAGAGAATTGCTTCAGACGTGATAAAACTGCAGAGTCAATAGGTTTATCAGGTGCAATGTTGTCATCAACAATCCATGGGTGACCTGACACAGAAACATACTTTAGTGCCATAACCTTGCAAAAATCTTAACCAACTTAAAAAACTGATTTAAGTACCAATGATGTAAAATCAATTATGATACATGCTCAAAATACAAGTTTAAGAGACTTACGGAGTACTTCATGAGCTGTTAGCCTTGTTTTTGGATTTTGATCAAGCATTTTCCTAATTAGATCCTTTGCACTATCCGAAATGCTAGGCCAAGGCTCAGACTGAAAATCAATTTTTCCTAGTAAAATCTGTCGGAAGATCCCCGGTTCAGTTTCTGAAGGTGACAATTTGCAGATCATCAATATCATCAACGACGAACGATGGACATGAATAAATACAGTAATATGCTAACATTCCCATTTGATAATTTAACATATGAATAACAAAAAGCTACCTGCCCAAAATGGTGGCACCCCACTTAATAAGATGTACAAAATAACGCCGGCACTCCACACATCGGATTCAGGTCCATATAGTTTGCGCAAGACTTCTGGCGCAACATAGTATGGGCTCCCAACAACATCGGAAAAGGATTCACCTGAAAATAATATCACCGTGTTAGGGACACTGGCATACACAACATGAAAGTTTTTCCACTTAACCTGTCAATGACTGCAAGTTAGAACAAAAACAAGAGCACATAACCTCTACTTAAACTTTGAATAACTGTATATTTTGCTAAACATTACTTTTCTCTATTCATAATTGGCACTAAGATTAAGCACTTAGGTATAAGTGAACCTTTTCCTAAGACTCCATTTTAAGAAAGACGGTAAATTTTTCAACTATTCCAAAAGTTTTCCAAGCAAAACAAACTTAAAATAGCATGGCCAAAAAAATACTACAGTATAGAAACACATGTTCCACAGTATACTTAGTAGCAATCATCAGAATGCCAAAAAGCTCATGTGTTAAAGGACCAAAATGGATGGGGCATAAAATGTGACTAAGTGCCCTTATCCCATTTGAGCACCCTTTACAATTTCCCGTCGCTTTCTGGCATCACCATTGTTGGCCTCCAATATAAAAGAAAATTACTTTATTCTCATCACTCACATGACAATTGCATTTTAATAATGAAATACAATATAACTAAAAATCTTATCCATTCACATGACACAAAATTCCAACACTGAATGACTGGATTCCAATTTACAACCTCACAAAAATACACCAGATTCTATTTTTGAAAAAATACAACTATAACCTGCTTCTACCATAATGTGGAATATCAATAAATTAACCTAGAAAGTGAAAAACACATTCATAAACTTGATGAAATTCTATTTACAGTATATACTCCTATCAAACACATCAATTTCTGCTTTTATCATCATGCAAACTCAGGACAAATTCCGTTCCCAGGAATAAAGAAAACTACAGATTCACATGAAAAGATGCAATCAAGCATTACAAGCAACACATGCATCCAGAGTAAAAAAACACCAACACCTCATAATCAATGAAAGAAAGACAAAAAAGTACTATTACATAGTACTTAGTTTAAAGCACAAAATAACCCCTAAATCCCTAGAGCCATTTAACTCCATCCAGTAATCAAAGACCAAAATTTAAAATCAATTCAAAAGAGCATAGATTCTACATAATTACTTGAGCAAATGAAGCAATTACTCAACCCATTAACATAATAAGCACACCCTTTTGATGAAAACCAAAATCAGTAAACCCTAATCAACCAAATTAAGCAAAAAAAGTTAATTGAACATAGAATCTATCTCCAATCAGATCAATAAACATTATAAATACTAAATCTAGAACATTGAAATCAACAAAAACATAAAATAAAAAACTGACCAGGTTTATAAAAAACAGACAAACCAAAATCAGTAGCTTTGAGCTTAGCATCTTCATGAACAGTATCAAAGAGAAAATTCTCAGGTTTAAGATCTCTATGCATAACACCAAGAGAGTGACAAGATTGAACAACTTCAACAATAGTCTTAATCAAAGTAGCAGCTTGTCTCTCACTATAATGACCCTTTTGAACAATCCTATCAAAAAGTTCACCTCCTTCACAAAGCTCCATAACAATATGAACAGCAACAGAATCTTCATAAGTACCTTCGATTCTAACCACGTGAGAATGTTCAGATAAGTGATGCATTATCTGAATCTCTCTCCAAACATCCTCGTAATCTTCTTTGCAAAAAAGTTTTCTTTTTGGGATTGACTTGCAAGCGAATCTTCTGTCAGTTGATTTGTGTGTGCAAAGATAGGTTGTTCCAAATTGACCTTGACCAAGTTTTCTACCCATTCTGTATATCTCAGTTATCTTCTCTGTTCTGTAGGGTAGAACCCATGTTACTGGTTTCAATGTTATGGTTGTTGGATTTGGATTCTCTTTCGCCATTGAATTGAAGAGAGAAAGAAAAAACCTGAAATGAATGATTGAATCAACTAGTAGTAGTAGTAGTGAATGGTTGGCACGTTTATTTGTGAGACAGAAAATACTATGATATGATGATTTGATTAAATTAAGGTGGTCATGTTTTTCGGCATCTCCTAAATATTTTATCTTTATGAAAAATTTGTTCTTTTTTAGGTTGGGAAAGCAAAAGCATAAACAAACATTAATCAAATGATGTTGTTGTTATCTGTGGGCTCGGTCTTTGTTCCTACTGTTTCAACTTTCAACTTGAAGGTTTTTTTTGCTTTTGTCAACAAAGATAAAAGAAACGTAATTGCTATTTTATCTCCTTTTTATTTATTTATCTCAAATTGCTTCGTTTAGTTGATTAACGTTGAATTTGATAGAGTAGACTGCGGTTTAATCTCAACAACTATGTTTAAAAGATGACTGGAATTATTTGATTGCATAACTGATCATTGAACCAACTTAAACTAATGGTAAAAACAAAAAAATTGCTTTTTTTATGTTAAAAATTATTTGATTTTATTTTTATCTTTTTTACCATATTTGATTTAATATATACTTTGGAATTTTGGAGTAAAAAGATACTTATGTGATATATTTTAAATAGCACATACAATATGATATATGATTGGTGAATATAATTTAATTGATAGATATTATATATATATATATATAGAGGATGTATCCTATGAGAATGACATTTTATATGAGAATGTGAGAATGAAATTTCATCCTTTAGATCAAAAATAAATGGATGGGATTTAAAGATCTTACATGTACTCTCTCTACCCTATCAGTATTTCTTTTGACCCCATTACTCTTTCATCTTCTTCGATTTTTTTTCTTTTGATGCATCATCTTCTTCAATCTACTTTCAATCATGCTATTAAGAAACTCTCTCATGTTACTCTCTCTGCGCCATAGTCTCCTCTGTTTGTCGCACGAACCACAAGATTTGTTCTGGATTCGAGATTCATGTGGCGGCGTTACTCGCGGAATCGTTCTAGATTCGAGAAAGGGAACAACAAACAAATTTCAATCCAAAATCCAAAACAGAAAGAGGAACAACAAACCAATTCACCACCGATTGCTTTATTTATTATATTATTATTGCAAAACCCAAATCAGATTTGCAAGTCGATGATTAATCAATTAATTTACAATTAATCAGATCTTGGAATGCATCAGGAACACATTCACAATTAATCAAATAATTTACAAATTTTCGGTTTAAAATCAGTCGAATTTGATTGCTTATGTTATTGTTGGTGAAAGTTGATGTGAATAGGAATGGCGGTGGTGGGCACTACAATGGATAAACGAGTGGGTTGGGGTGGAGAAGATGAAAAATAGAATGGGCTTAAGAAAATTGATAGAATAGGGTGAGACACATATATAGGTTTTTAATCTAGACCATTTATTTTTGATCTAAAGGATGAAATTTCATTCTCACATTCTCGTATAAAATGTCATTCTCATAGTATATATATATATATATATATATATATATATATATATAGATCAAAGTTTAAATCCAAAATTTTCCGTTATTCATTTTTTAAAGAAAAATGAATTTCTAGCCATTGAATAATTTGATAAAAAAACATAATCAACTAAATGAAATGATTATTTACGTCATTAAGCATAATATAAAGATGAATAATTTATGAAGTTGGTAAAAAAACAGTTGAAGCTGAAGTTTTAAATAATTTTATCGTAATTTTATACATAGGTGTTTATGATTTCACATTGTGAGATCATATGTCACATTATTTAACTTATGCCAGATCTAATTTTAGTCGAAAAATTTAAAAGAGTGGCCAAAATCGATCAATTTTATAATTAATTATTTTTTGACGGGAAATTTTATAATTGGGGACCAATTTTATGTGCAGATGTGAATTAAGAGATCAAAATAGTAATTGAAAAAGAAAAAGAAAAAATAAATACTTGTATTTATTATTACTATTATTGAGTGATGGTGAAATAGTCCCTTTTATCTATTTTTTTACTACAAAATAGTACTCTTTTTACCTTTCAATTTTTTTTCATTGACTAAAGAATAGTATTAATATCGTGCTCTTTTTTTTTATTTTCTTTTTTGACTCAAAACAAAAATAATACTACTTTTTTATCTTTTATTTTTGGTAAAAAGGAAGGGGGAAAGGGAAAAATTTGCATTTACTATTGTAAGTGAGTGATGATATAGCCCTTTTTATTTTTCTGTCTTTTTTATAATATCTTTTTCTGTTTTTTCTACTAAAAGTTCGTTATTATTTACTCATAAAACTAAAATGGTATTTTTTTTTTTAATCAAAACAAAAATAACACTCTTTTCTCTTTATTGGTACAAATATAGGAGTAGTACGTACTCTTTTTATTTGTGTTTGAGAGTTCATCTAATGTACACTATTTTTGTCACGGTCGTGATAAAACTCTAGTACAAATTGCTCCATTCATTTCTAGAAATAGTAATGTTAACCAACTTGATGTGTAAGTGTAACAATTAATAATTGAATGGGTGGGTAGTTCAACTAGATTAAATTAAAAGACCAAAAGAGTTAGTTTGATTTGAGTTTGAATTGAGATACAAGATTATTTACGTGCAATTGGTGCAAAAATATAGTTCCATTGAATAGGAAATAATTTTGATCGATAAAATAAATGTCATGTTTTTTTCTTACAAAAGAAATAGGAGTAAATGTCATGTTAATATTTTTTTTTAGTTTACAAGCTTAGAATAGAAATCTTTATATCTAATAAGGCAGGACGATTTTAAAATCTCTCTTCTTACAGGAATTGCTCACAAGCAATTTGTACACGTGGTATGTTGTAAATGATTCTCTTTTCATATCATTTTAACAATTAATTCTCATTGCTTCAAAAAATCACAATTAATTCTCTAGCCTTTCCTTATTTTGATGATTAATGCAATTAATGTTGTAATAATTTCTTTAATTAACATAATTAAGATTTTATTTTAAAACTTTAGTATTAAAATTTAAATGAAAATAATAAATAAAAAAATTGCAGTATTGAATCCAATTGTTATGAAATTCATGATTTTTTTTTAAAGTTTTTTTATAATTCATTCTTAGGAAAATAAATAAAATATATAAATGATAAAACAAATTGGATAATAAAAAAAAGATAAAAACTTTTTTTTATTTTGTTAATGAATTGAAATGAGTAAAATAAATTGATTATAAATATATAAAGATATTCAGTAAAATAAATAAATTAAAAAAAATATAAATAGAAAGTTGAAATTCATATTTTTTGTTATGTATATTTGTTCACGTGAAGAAAAGTTTGTTGGAATAAAAATTAAATGTAAATTAAATAGAAATAAGTATTTGTTATGTGAATTTTTTTATTTTTTTTTGTGTGAAATATATTGATTCCAAAGAAGGAATATAAAAGGAATCAATATATTGATTCAAAAAAAAAGGAATCAATATATTTTTAATTAATGGTTTTAACTACACATTTAGGCAAAAATACTTATATACCCATGTTTATTTTTCTATATAAACGGTTTTCATATGCACATTGCAGATTCCAATATTGTTTCAAACTATTTTCTTCTTTAGTTCTTTTATGTTTATGAAATAGTTTTGCTAAGAATAAGCTTGATTTGTCAAGATATAGGTTCGATTGATCAATTTAAGAGGTTGTGGTTTGATTCCCCTCTTTTATTGTAATTATTTTATCCTCTTATTATAGTTTTGGTGAGTACAGTCCTTTTTAATGAAGAGAAAAAATAATATTTTTTTCTTCTATTAAATTGATCAATAGAAATTATTAAAATACCATTTAGAAATACCACTTAGAAACACACGTTCAAAATACCATTTAAAAACACACGGGGTATACACACATTCAAAAAATTATTAAAAAAACACACGGGATACACATTTAAAAGCATATTTTATTTAAAAGTACCACATAAGTAATTGTTATTTTAAAAAAGTCAATGGGGCTAGGAAATGCAAACAGGGTAAACTTGAGGGCCAAAATCGAACAATAGAAATTTAAGTTATTAAAATTGAAGAATTGTGAAACTTAAGAAGTTAAAATCAAGTAATTGAATTATCGATGCAAAATCTCTATGGAAAATCACACTGGACACAAACACATTCAAGATACCATTTAATATGATTATTTTTTTCTTAAAACATTTATAAGAAAACACACTGGATACACACAAGTTCAATATATTATTTAGAAACACGCGTGGTTCTCACACATTTAAAAAATTATAAGAAAACACACGGGGGTACAAATACATTTAAAAACATATTTTATTTAAAATACCACATAATGAATTTTAGGAAGTTAAAATTAAGTAATTTAGTTAAAACCACTTTAATCAATAAAGTTTTTCTTCTTCTCTATTATATAAAATATCTCTGTGAAAAAATATTCTTAACATGTTCACTTTTACATGATAGTTTTATCCACTTTATAATAGTTATAATATTTTTATTAAAAACCCACAAAATCCTCACATATATAAATAAATATAGCATTGGAATTATTTACATGTCTATATTTTAAAATTATTTAAAATTATTTTTATTGTATAAGACCGTGTAAATAAAAAAAATATTAAGGTAAATATTTGCATTTTCATTAATCATTACGCGATATTCATTAAAATTTTAATATGTTTTTTTAGTACATTAATATTATAACTTATTTATATAAATTAAAATATTTTAAAATGTCTCATCTAAAAATAATAAATCTATAAACGCATTTTTTCCCGTGCATAACACGGGCTCAAAAACTAGTTTTAGTATGTTACTTAAATCCATCACCATTAGACTAAACTTAATATGTTATGTCACGTTAACATATGTCTTTAATTAAGGTGTTCAAAAAAAGAAATTTTGCATTGAACATTATAAAAAAATTAATATTTTAAAAATTGATCGCACAAGTTCAAAAGACAAATTTGCTATATTTTACTCCTTAACATGTGTCATCACATATGTTAACATTATTTTCCTTAAGATAATCATCTACTCAATTAATTTAATATTAGATAATTTCTTACCTAGAATTAACTTCAGTTTATAAACGTGATTAGCCACACAACATCAGTGTACGGAAAATTCATTTCATGTATTCTCTCGTAGAAAAATTGATCTCGTTTATTAAATGGAAGTAAAATTGTTGACACAATTAGACTGATTGATTAGGCTGCGACTTAGCATTGACGTGTTCAAAACTTCCTTTTAATGAATTTTCTACCTTTTGTAAAGGCCATCATATAACCGCATATTCCTAATTAGAATAATGTTTTCAATCCTGACCAAAAAAAAAAAATGTCTTCAATATGATAGAATTTGTCCTCATTTTCATTGATTAAAATTTATATAGGTTCCACCAAATATATATGTTTTTTTTTATGTTTTTTTAAATAGTTTGATTGCTAGAATTTCATCCTTAAAGATTAATGAGTGAGTATATGCGTACTAAAGTTTGATCTTCAAGTTACGTGAAAATGTTTAATCAACCAAGTTAAACTCATAGAACAATATATATGATATTTATGAACAAAAAAATATACTAAATGTAGTCACCATGATGCCGTTGGTGTATCACAATTGTCTGATTAAAATCAAACGATTGAGAATTAAAAGTAGTTTTAAAATATAAAAATTATGATATTTAAATATAAATTGTTCGATCTCAATTGAACAGTCATGATCTCACTGATTGCATGTTCAGTTAGAAGTGGTGACTGCTCCCCATTCAAATTCTATGAACACACATGAATTATAACAATAACAAAAATATTAAATAAGATGTGTGATTAGGGTCGGCCCAAAAACAGAGCAAATAGGTCGATAGCCCTAGAACTACATGCGGAACTACCCTAGGGCATGTAGAGCCGCAACACGTCCCTTAAAAAATATCTTTAATAAGGATATATACACATTATTGTTAACTGTTATGGTTTATATATATATATATATATATATATATATATATATATATATATATATATATATATATATATATATATATACACACACACATGATCATTAAATTTTGTCACAATGTTGAATTTGGCTGAGTGGTACTGGGTGTTGATCTTAATTGAAGTGATTGTAATTCAATTTCTATTTGTGGCATGTCTCAAGAGCACTAGTTAAGATTACTAAATAAAAATAATAGTTGTAATGGAAATTGTGTTTTATTGTCTTAAAAAAGTAGAATAGATAAATTTCAAAAGTTTTTTTACTATTTTTGTTTTTTTAACCATCCCTAAAGGCAATATTTATCATTTGCTTATTAAAAAATAAATTGCATCGTGACATTTTATTTACAGACCTCTCTATCAATTGAGTCTAATTCCGTTGGTGCCTATAACTCAACATTTGTAGTTGTTTTGTGAGAAGTGTAATCATATTTTATATACCGCCTCCGATCTTTATTATAAGAAAAAATTTACTTTTTAGATTTATGGAATGTTTTATGTGGAATATTTTATGTATATGAACTATATTATAAACTAGATACATGATCAAACATTCTATGAATCTAAAACATCAAATTTCTTCTTATAATAAGAACCGGAGAGAATATTCACTTTTCATTTCTCCAACATTAATTCATCTCTCACTTTTTTTATCATTGTATTTTTCTAACAAATAAACCATGGGTCAAAACAAAAATGGCAACACACATCCAAACCTACAAGATAGAATTCAAAATGACAGGGACATATTGCAAGCGACACATTCCTAGGAGAATAGAAGGAACTAAATCTTCCCATGTACGCTGATTTAAAACATAGCACTCCTTCAATTTGTCATGTTTTTTTCTTTTTGATAATTCTTCAATTTGTCATGTGAACTTAATTCAATTTTTTAAGATATCATTCAATTTTATAATACTACTATAAGATATAATTTTTTTGAAAAATATGCATGTAATTTTAAATTTCATGTTACTAAAAAAAAATTATGACAGAAGATATATTGTTATTAAAAATGTTGGTGCATATTTTTTCTTTTATAAAATACATTATTGTAAAAAAAAAACTTAAATAATAAATAAATGGTTGTAACCAAAATAAAATAAAAATAAATAAATGGTTATGAACATAAATATATGACCCCAAAAGAAAAACCCTTCAACATCTAACTCGGAGAAACAAAGAAGAAGCCTTTTGATTTTGATGAATGGGGGAAATGGGAGAATCATCTGCTTCAGCAAAACCCTCAGATGAAATCTGGGCCAAGCTTGGTAATCCTTTTTCCTCATTTCATTCATTCATGGCTATCCACATTCACACTCACACACTACATTTATCAATTCAACTTTCAATTTTTCAGTGTTTCATAGTTTCTCCCGTCTATGGGATTTCGTCTTAATCCTTCAAATCTTAAATTGGAATCAAAAGGGTATATGAAATGTTTGGTCTTTATCTGTTTATCACTCAAGATAACATTTCATAAAACAATAAAAATTCAATCTTTTTCTCTTATTCTGTCACTATATAAGTTGCTTGGGAATTCATTTCTTGCCAGGTTCCACTGGTTTATTACTTGCAATATGGGCATGTCATTTTTGGGCTTCAATTTTATAGATGCTGCTATCATAATCTTAATCTTAATTCTTAACAATGACAAGAACTTTATGGGTTTACAATGTTTTTGGAAGAAGGGTAGGGAAGAAAAGGTGTTGAAATAGTTTCTTCTAATGTTTTAAGTGGGTGGAATTGGGAAGGAATGTAGTGACCATATCAGTGTTTGTTTTTTGTCTATACACTTGATGGTGGATCATGAGGATGCAATTTGAATGCTCTTTGCTAATAACCAGGGTTTTAATTAGTGGTAACGGTTGCAGTCGCATCACCCTTCTTGATTTCGTGGAGAATCGTGATCAAATGCAATCGATGCATGCAGCTTCAAATTCAATCGCGGTGTGGGTTGTGGCTTGGACAACGTGAAAAAATTGTTACTCCTATATCGTGCTTGTGCCCTAAATTGCAGTTGCAGACTTTTATTTGAAACCTTCTAATTACTAGCATAGCTGCTTTTACTGTTCTATGAGTATGGCTTCCCCTTGAGAACAAGTGTGGAAAATGTAAAGGAATGATTTTTATCTGATAAACATGAAAACTCATCTGGGTTTGTCATCCCAATTTAGAGGGGATACCAAATTGAATCTTACAATTATTAAAGGGTAGGGCTATATTTAATGTGAAGTTTGGGACTTTTCATAAGGTACTTATTTTGGTCAAACTCTTTGCTTCATGCAGTTCAGTCAGACTCGAGATACTTAGATGTTGAGATAAGGTCAGATGAAGGCGAAATATGTTCAGAAATATCAGCTACTTCTAGTGACAAACATAGCTGGTGCAAAATAGTAAGGAATTCCGATCTATGTTCTGCCACAGTGGAAAATAAGAGGTAAATTCACAACGATCTAGTATTTACTAAATAATTGAGTAAATCATGGTCCCTATCTGCCAAGATAATTATTTATGTTTGATTAGAAATTATTTTGAGTAGAATAGGGAACCATTACTCTTAAAACCAAAACGTAAAATAGAAGATTAAGATTGTTAGTAGGAAACACCATGCTAGCAACCTGCTTTGATAGTGTTGAAGTCACTATAATTTGTTTCAGATTTGTGATAGTGAATAATGCTGATTACTGAAAAAAAATTATTTTTTACACACTTTTCATTCCTATATTCTCCCTTGAAGTACTGAAAGTTTACGTCTTTCTGCAAGGAGGACCTTATATCCTTTCCTCTGCATATTTGTTTTATTTTATTTTTTTGTCAAAAAAGAATTTATTTTTTTGGCTGTATCACGTATTTATGCTGCAGTTTTATTACAATACTTGTTGATGGGGCCGCGGTAGGTAATGGTGACACTGCTGTTATCAAGGATGGAAGTGAAATTATCCCCGGCCCTGATAGAGAAGGTTAGAACCTTTTAAATATTTATGCTAGTGTAATACTTCCTATTGCTGATTACATATATAGGGTAGAAAATTGTAAATTGTGTTGTATATCTATGAACTAATTGGTGCACTTCAATGAAGTAGTGTTGCCATTTGGCCCCATCAATCCATCCATTTATCTTAAGTAAAGATGTATTCCAAGTTTTCGGTTTTCTTTAATAATATTCAAACTTGTGTTGACAAAAGTATTCTAGTTAATTGTTTGGTGTATTAAATAGCCAACTCAATCAAGGTTTTGGGATGAAAGATTGTGTGATTGATTAACATTTGACATGCATGTTTCCCTTGTCTGTAACATTGGCATAAATCATGTCATGTATTTTTGCATGTTTAAATCTTAACCCAATTATGTTCATAGCCAGTGAGAATCACTTGCTCCAATAATGCTTTCATATACTAATTATGATTGATATTATTAACATGGTATTTGGGTCCTTTGAATGATTAACCAGTAAATATCTTTATTGTGGAGTTGAACAAAAACTTTATGCAAATTATTGTTTTTGGCACCATTGGTTATTATTTCTAAGCTGATTATCAATCTCTTTAATTCCATTTTATCACTTTATGGCACTAGGATTTGTTAGCTACAAATTCCAAATCATGTCTAGCCCAGAAACCAGCCAGACGCTGCTAAAGGTTGGCATTTTCTAATTAGTCTGCATCCTTAATGTCTTTTTCAATACTTTGTTTTTATCTGCAGCAGTGCTGATGACTTGACTGTTTCTTTTCCAGATATGTGTAGATGTTGATCATGCAAAGTGTAGTATTTGCTTAAACATATGGCATGATGTTGTGACTGTTGCTCCATGCCTTCATAATTTTTGGTATATATGATAACCTTTTGATCCTCTTTTTTTAATGAACATCGTTCTGTTTAGTTCATTGACTTTTTCTTGAATTGCCATGTGACATTACAGCAATGGTTGTTTCTCAGAGTGGTTACGGAGATCGCAGGAAAAACGTTCGACTGTACTTTGTCCTCAATGCAGAGCAGTTGTTCAATTTGTTGGCAAAAATCATTTTCTGCGTACCATTGCGGAGGTAAATTTTATGCAGAAGCATTTCACAGAGATTAAGCTTAATTGCAAACAGGCCTGAGAAATAGTAGTTATTACTGACATCGAGAATAGCATCTAGGCATGATACTGAAGATTTGACATCTTATATGCAATTTTTTGGTCATATTTTTGACGAACCTCTTGTTCTTAGTTATGACATATGAGAGTTTTTTTTCATTTTTGCGGCACTTCTATGTTATTTGATCAATTGATTTTCTTCTTTGATTTCACTCAGCAGTTTCTCTGAATTGTTATATAAAAAATATGAATGGTTTGGATTGATTCATAATTTTATTAAGTTGCTCCACTAGGTGCGATGAAGCTTTGTTGTTATTTTTACACAATAGTTTTTTGTTTCCTATACCCCTTTCAGGATATGGTGAGAGCTGATTCTTCCCTAAGACGCCCAAATGATGAAGTTGCACTTTTAGATACGTATGCATCAGTACGGTCAAACCTTGTAAGTATAATCATTCCTTTAATGATCAGAATTTCTCTCCTGCTGCAGTGTTATGCAATTTTTCTCCAACCTTACTATGCAATTTTATTAGGAAAAAAAAATGAGTTTGTTGTATTTTCACTATTAGGTCATTGGATCTGCAAAGAAGAGTCGAAAGAGGGCCAGCACAAGTACACCAGTGGTTGATCAAAGTGATGGCAGAGATCATCATTGCCCGCAGTGTGGTAATATTACTGTTATACAATGTCAGATGAGGCATTCTATGCAGCATAATATTTTTCCCCCATCAATCTCCCCGGGTTTCTGTGCCTAATTATTTGTGGCATTAAGTGTTAGTTATGTTATTGACATATTGTTAGATCTCTTATTAGTATGCTTATCCAAATTCTGGCCACAGTAACCAGAATTGTTCAACAAAAGTCCGTTATTTCCTATACATTTCTATATTTAATACCAGTTTCTATCAGTTATCGATATGTATCCCATGTTTGTATTCCGTACTGGGCTGCAGAGAAAAAATGTTAATGTTTGAATTCTGGAAGTCTCCGAATCATTCAAGACATACATAGGATAGGATCCTTAACTAAGAATGTGCATATTCTGTTTTGAACAGAATGGTGTCTAGACCCCCTTTAAATGGATCTCAGTTACCTTGGGGGATTAGTCTTTGCAGTTGCGCGTGGATACTTTGGTTTAACCAAAAAAAAGAAAGAATGGTGCTTAGACTGATGTTACTGAAGCTTATCTTTTTGAAATGACTTATCGGACCTGAAAAGGATTTGAATTTTGTGTGTGGGTACTCCCAATTAGCTATTGTTATTCTGCGCTGACTTTGTCCACAATTTATGTCAGATGTCATGATAAAACAAAATAGTAAAAAAAAAAAATTCTAATTTGTAACCTCTTTCTTAATGTTTTTGTCTCATCATACTCGCTGAATTAACTAATTTACTTGCAATTTAGTTGCTGCTGTTGGTGGGTTTCGATGCAATCAGAACACTTTTCATCTCCAATGTCAAGCATGTGGAGGAATGATGCCTTCCCGTAATGGTCTTGGTGTTCCTCAATATTGTAAGTCATCATTTGTGATTTAACTTATGACTAGTTTTATGTATTTGCTTAACTTGTGTCTTATCATCATATCCAGGCTGATGCAATTGAGTATTTTTTTTTTGTTTTTTCATCTTTTTTTTTATGGTGAGCTATATTATTCAATTTATTCATTCAAAATGTCATAGAATTCCTATTGTCTTTTCTTGTAGGCATAGGATGTGATAGACCATTTTGTGGAGCTTACTGGAATGCTCTTGGGGTAACTAGGAGCAGCTCTTATCCTGTTTGTTCCCAGGATACTTTAAAACCTGTATGGACCATTTTGTTTATAACATTTATTAATGATATTTTATTTTTATTTTGATGAAAGTTGCATTCTGGAGAATTCTTATATTTCTATGTAATTATTGTTCCCTTACACGGTGGATTTTTTTGTCAATTCCATCATCTAGTTAAATATGCAAAATATTTTTCCTCTTTTCGTATGGAGCTAAAGGCTTTGGATATGATGTAATGGTCACTTTTACGATCTTTGCCTGTATTTTTCTTTTCAGGTCTCTGAACACACTATCTCAGGAATTCCTTTGTTAGTCCATGAAAAGAATGTGCACGAGCAGAAAGTATGCATTTCTGGATAACCGTATCTTTATTGTTTTGACTGTTTTCGCGTGGATCGCTTTTTAATATGATTATCTTTTGTGGCTTTCTAGATCACTGAAAGTTGCATAAGACAAATGGGGAGGACATTGCCGGATGTCATATCAGAGTGGATAGTAAAGTTGAATAACAAAGAAATTGGTAATGTGATAAACTTGTCTTTCCTATGATTGTTAATGAGAAGTACTTCTTCTGATTTTTTGAAGGGTGTATTGCTTTTGAATGGAATAGAAAGAACAATTAAATGAAGAAAATAAGAAAGAATAGGAGACATCTCTCCTCCAATGGTTTCCCCTTCACGATAGAGTTGCGACTCTATTCACAAACTTTACAATATTCAAAAGATACCACATTCTAACTCCACAACTCCCTATTTCTAAAAATAACCTTAACTGAGCAATTCTCCTATATCTATATCCTAACAAGATGTTTTAACTGATGATTACAAAAATGGAACCTTGTCTTGACTTTGTTGCTTGTTTTTGTAATTTCATGAAGGAAACAAAATGTAAACAAGGTGATATTTTTGTAATTACTTGTGAAAACATATCCGAAAATGAAAAGAAAAGGCTGACCAAACACACTTGGATTCCTGTTTTGCATTAGCTTGCTGAGCTCCATGCTCAATTGAGTGGTAGATTTTGCCAAATATTCCTACAAAAAGTTATTCACTGCATAAATTGTTTGATCTGATGTACATCGATGGTGTCAATAGATATTGATTTATATGTGATTTTTTTTCTTTCTCTCGGCAGATACAACACGAATGATGCTGAATCACGCAGATACGATTACTGCCGGGACTCCTGTATGCAGGTATGCTCTGTACTGAATCATTGAGCCAAAGTGGTTTTACCTAAATGTTGTAATAGGGCACAGTCTATGTTATTGAAGGTTGTAAATAATTTTGTAACACGATACATACCTTTACAACTCGAGTAATTTTGATCCATTTGTTTATATTATATGTTTTGAGTTTGTGTTATTTTCGTTGGAGATGCGATCCTACTCCTGGAATACCCACCATAAATAATGGAATGGCAATTCGATCAACTTGTTGCAATTTAAACAAAATTATTGTATGTACCAAGTAAAAGTTTCATATTGAACTCTAGTTTATTTTGTAACTCTATTTGAAGACATTAACACCGTGCACTAATTCATATACTCATTAACACCGTTGTACAATGTGGAGATGATTATCATTCTCACCTTTGCATATTCATAATGCATTCTTTTAATCATGCAGTGATTGTTATCCGAAGTTGGTGTCATTTCTCTTGTACTGGTTTCGCGTTTCTATACCCAAACATGTAAGTATCTTCAACTTAAAGCATTATCATAAGTTTGTCTTTTCTTAAGCATAATGGTTTGTGTTTTTCAGCCTTTAGCAATGCGTGGTTTTTTCAAGTGATAAACCAAATATAATATATCTCTTCGCAAACAGTTATATCTACTAGTTAAATATAATTTTGATCCCAATAAAATTGAAAATATTTAATTAGTTGCCTTGCTTTTAGTTTGTTGGCTTTTTTATCACAATTTATGCAATCTATATCAAAATTACAAAGAAACTAATTGCATTTCTTGGAATTTGCTGAACTAAAAGACGATATCACAATTTTTATGTACTACAAAAATTTATATGCTAAATGAAACTGCTTAGAGTGTGCAAAATTGACTCTTTTGATTATTGTTTGTGTATTACAAAAGCTTCTCCCACCAGAAGCATCAGAAAGAGAAGATTGCTGGTATGGATATGCATGTCGGACACAGCACCGTAGTGAAGAGCATGCTCGTAAAAGGAATCATGTTTGCCGTCCAACTCGGGGCTCCCATTTCTGATGTAAATAGATACTGTATGTTTCTTTTATGTCAGATCTGTGTTTTGTTTTCAGTAGAATTTTCTTTCTTGACAAAAAGCAAAATGCCCCTTGGAAAACTAACTTTTAGTGTGGTTGATTTGCTATGGAAATTAAGAATAATGGCATTTTATTTGTGTAGCAAAATATACTTAGATTTGCAATGGTGCAATATGTTATGCCAATAGCTTGTATGTGCATGTACAAATATTATGGTTCTTCATGAATTAGGGTATGTTTTTTGCAATTTTATTATTGTCTGTCAAAATTTACCCAAAACCCTAACATCAGAAAAGTTTGGGAATGAGATTCTTTGTTGTAATTGTGGCGCAATAATAGTTATGATTGTTTAATCTTAAATCAATGGTTGAGTTCGTTTAAAATTAATCCATTGGTTGCTTAATAACTGTAAACCTAATAGTAGAGGCGACCTAAGTTCAGTAGTTTGTACCCTTCGCAGCCAAATTCTAATTTATTTCTTTACCTTTTTTCGTGGTGCGTATACGAAATGACAAAATCATTGAAAACTTATAAAATGGAGAGATCGGGGTTTGAACCTCGGTTACGACGTCTAACCTAACAATTTTAACATTTTCTACTAATTAAGCTATGAATTTTGGACATTTCTTTACCTTCTCTCTTACTCAAATGTACCCTCCCTTAGACTGAATGAATCCCGTACAACTTTTGCTTACTTGCCTAATGAATGCATTTAGTAGTCAATACAGTACTAGCAATTAAACATATAGCAATGATTGAGTAACTGAAATAAACAAAAATGTTGAATGAGAAGTTGGAGCTGAGGCCTCAGCTGAAGATGACAAGTCAGTAACGAACATACTCATGGAGTTGACAATTGACCAAAGCAATGAAACCAAACAATAATCGTAGAGAGAGACAAGTCCTCCAAGTGTCAAGTTGTAAGAGTGGAAGGAAGGAAGGAAGGAAGAAGGGTCATGAAAACGAAAGAATTAGGTGCGAGTGAGTAACGTGGGGCTTTTCTTTCTTATAAATATAAACCTTCTCGAACTACACCTTTCCCTCCTCACGCTACTACATTATTATTTCATCTACGACTACTACTACTATTTTATTTCTTACACAAACATAGACTCTTTTATACTAATTCAAATTATCTAGTACAGTACAGTATATATAAAATTAAAGTCAGCAGCTGATTCATGGAAGAGGTAGGTATAAACTTTTATAGACTCATTTTTATAAAACAATATATTGGTAGATGTTGATACAAAACTTAATTACTCATAAAGTAAATGATGTCCCTCTTTTATTTGTAGATGTTGATATAAATTATGGATGATATGAAATGATAGATTTTAATATTACATTAAATTTTTATATTGAGCTGAGTAAGCTTATGTTTGGTATCACGGTGGTGTGTCAGAATTACAGTGACCCACAGTGATTTTACAGAAGCTACAATTTATAACTTTTAAAAAATTACAGCAAGTCACCATGATTTTTGTACATCTACTATGATATCAAACATGCCCTAAATCTTTTTATGAAACTGGCTTATAAAACGAGAAATATATCTCTTTATAAATACTTGTTAGCAAGAATTCAAGTTAAAACTTAGAAATAATACGAGTTTTAGTGCATGTTTAGTATTTGTTGGTATTTCAAATGTGAAAGTTGAATCCCACATATCGGATGGAGAGTTGATCGGATGTTGAACATTTATAAAGTGATAGGACTCATAAGTCTAATGCGTCTTAGGTATAAGTGTGGTGTCAAACTCACTTATGTACTTGTTTTGATGTGATGATTCCCCGCTTTATGATCCAATAATAGATCAGATTTGATGTTAATTTGTCTCCTTGTGACAAATGTCTTGTTGAAATCGAGGGTAATAAGTAATCACTTCTTCCTATCTTAATTTTAAATAATTTTTAAATTTATTAAATATATATGATATATAATTAAGATCGGGGGTAAAAAATAGGGAAAGGAGGAGATGAGAAGTGATAGTGAGGAGAGGAGTTAATGAGAAAAGACAGAGAGTAGGTGTAACTGGTGACGTGTGCAACATTTAGGTACCTAACCAACCAATACCAACCAACCTACTCAGCTCAGCACAGCACAGCACAGCACAGGGTTCAATGTTGATGTTTCATAGATTTCACGAGTGAGTGAAGTCCCTCTTTCTTGTTTTGTTAACATAACATGTTCATGTACTGTACTGTCTTTTTCTTCTTCTTGGATCGACCACACACACACACACACCATCCATCCAACATGTCTATCTGACCCCACTTCTCACCAAACACGACTCCTTTCTCTTCTCTTCAGTTTAATCACACACCTTCCTCACTTCTACTAGTAGTATTTTTGTTTTTCCTTCTTCCTTCGGGAGATAAATTGGGTGCCATTATTTTTTGGTGCACTCAAATTATACTAGTATGATTATCTTCGTTTGATTAAAATTAAACCGTTTAGATTTTAATGTAATTTTAAATTCTTTAATTATACTCCTTCTGATTTTTATTATAAGAAATAAAATTGTTTTTTAAATTCATAGAATATTAATATATCTAAATCTTATTATGAATTAGGTATATCAAATATTTTATAAATTTAAAAAATAAATTTTTTCTTTTAATGAAGATCGGAGGTAGTAATAATTGATCTCAATTGAAATATCTCATTTGATTGACTCTGTGCATTTAAATTTAAGTGCATCTACCGCACCCAATCTTGGCTTCTCTTAAATCGTGGATAGTAGTAGTTGCTAAACATTCTGTCCAAATCACATGACATGGGCCATATGCACATTCATTCATTTATTATAAATTTGGATAACGATTATATATCATTGTATGTACACTATCTGTTCAGAACTACTAATTGTTTACATGAGATTAGGTACACATGCATCTAGAAGAAAGTTGAACTTCAAATTAAATTATTTAAAACACAAATTATTTCTTCTGTTTTTAAGTAATATTATATTTTCTAAAATTTTAGTAATAATGTTTTTTTTTATTGTTATAATTTCAATAACTTTATTATTATTATTTATTTAATATCAAATTACATTTTTTTTATTTGGGTTAATTAGCTTTTACCCCCTGTAATATACACAAAAATTGCTTTACCCCCCTGTAAAATTTTTTTGTTGCTTTACCCCCCTGTAATATCAGATTTTGTGTTTT
Source organism: Trifolium dubium (assembly GCA_951804385.1). Classification (NCBI taxonomy): domain Eukaryota; kingdom Viridiplantae; phylum Streptophyta; class Magnoliopsida; order Fabales; family Fabaceae; genus Trifolium; species Trifolium dubium. Next base: position 3,523,363 of record OX638071.1, read on the forward strand.
ACCCCCCTGGACTCAAGTCAACCATACTATAACCGCTGCTAAAAAAACCGCCGCAAATAAAACCGCCGCAAAATATAATTTAGCGAGGGTTTTTAACCGCCTCAAAAAAAACCGCCACAAAAAAACCGCCGCAAAATATGAATTAGCGACGCAAAAAACTGCCGCAAAAAAAACCGCTGCAAAATAAAAATTTTACCGGCGGTTTTGAACCGCCGCTAAACAAAACTGCCGCAAATTATATTATGGTTGACTGAGTCCAGGGGGTAAAGCACAAAATCTGATATTACAGGGGGGTAAAGCAACAAAAAAAATTTATAGGGGGGTAAAGCAATTTTGGTGTATATTACAGGGGGTAAAAACTAATTAACCCTTTTTATTTTTATAAATTTTAGAAAATATTTTAGAACATCCAAAAAAATAAAATAATTCTATACGTTGGTTAATTATAATAATTTCTTTTCTAGAAGCTTGAGAAAACTTCATAATCGCAATTCACAAATTATTTATTTATTGATTATAAAACAATTCGCAAACTTATTGACCAAAAAAGAAAACGCAATTCACAAACTTCACTTTTTTGTTTATTACCAGTACTTGTTTTATTTAGTCTTTCTTTGACCCTTCAATTCAATTCAAAGAGAATAATTCAAATTCTTTATTTATCTACTTAATAGTTATCTTAAAATTTAACCAGACCAGTCAAAAGATCATATCATAATCCATATCTCAATTGTTAATTTTGGGGTTTGAATTATATTCCCTCCTCTATATATATGTCAACATTTTCATACATGCATGTTTTACGATTAAAATATTAGAAATTCAATTAGAAAATTAATTGTGTTGTAATCAAAACAATTAACGTATTGAGTTAGTTAGGGTTTTCAATATTGAAAGGATGAAATATATAAAATTTATTAGTCAAAATATATATAAACTAAAATTTATTTCTAGATGTTGACCAAACCTATATACTACTATGTTTTAAAAGAAAAATCTTCAAAAAGAAAATCGAATCCATGATTTACATTTCTCTTTCTCATGTATTAATATATTTATTGGCTAAGTTTGTATTTTTATATGATTCTATTTGTAACTACTCGGGATATATTAATTTGTTTTTATTGGTACTAAAGATATTAAATTGTTTAATATTTAATACATTAGTTACTACAACATTTTCATGTTCGTACAATTTTTTTCTCATGTATGTATAGTAAATAACAAACTGTAATTTAATTTATTATTATTTTCATGTTGCGACATTGCTATGTTTTCACTTTGTGAAATCAAAGAAATAGAAATATAGAATATGACTTACTGTCTCGTTGTTGCTTTTATACTTTGTTTGTATGTCAAAAATATTGTCTTATTACTTTGAAGAATAAATGAACTAAAGATCTCAATTAATTGACCTGGTAGTTGTACACATGACCAATCAGTAACAATTCACTACTGATCCACACATGCTCCATCACTCCATGAGTATTTTGGAATGGTTTTTCATACTACATACATGGTTACGATATTTATGTTATCAAAAAATTTGCAATCTTAAATCATATAAAACACAAGAACAGTTATGGATTTTGTTCACCAACTCAATTGAGTTGTTGATTTTGAAATGTTTCTGTGAAGGATGCTTATTTATGGCTCACGAGTCATGAATCTCAGGGAGTGGAGGTGATATCAGACATAATTTGGCATAAGCAGGTTCCTTTGAAGGTTTCTATTTTGGTTTGGAGATTGATTCGTAATAGGTTACCGACGAAAGACAATCTAGCGACGCGTCATATCATCTCTCAAGATGCTTAAGAGTGTGGTTCGGGTTGCGGAGGAGTAGAAACATGTCGTCATTTATTTTTGGCTTGTCCTATTTTCTCTCCACTGTGATTTTTGGTTAGATCTTGGATTGGAATGTCCGCAGCTGACCCGGAGGGAGTTCAGGATCATTTTATTCAGTTTGTTCATTCGGCCGGGGTGTCACGAGCTCGCCGTTCTTTTTTGCAACTCATTTGGTTATGTTATGTTCAAGGCTAAGGAGAATACAATCTACCAAATATTAGATAAAGTAAAACTTCATTCGTTTCAGTGGTTAAAGGATTGTAATGTAAATTTGAATTTAAACTCTCTTGTATGGACAGTGGCTAAGTTGTTTCTCTGTTTTTGCTTTGTAGTCGGATGTACTTTTCTAGAGATTTTTTTCTAGCACATCTTGTGCTAGTAAGGACTCTGAATTGCTTAATATATTTCATTTTTACTTGTTCAAAAAAAAAATATAGAGTTTGGTCTAAAGATAAATAATGAGTTTGTTTTACTCAAAATTTGAACTCTTAATTCACCTAAACAATTTATAGTATGATGGAACTACTTATTAACCACTTCAATCAAGTCACCTCATATTAATTTTAATTATAATACAAATAAAAATCTGGGTTTTGTTAACTATAATTCTGTTAATTAATTAAACACAAACACCCTGGACTAGTCCAAAAAAATAAAAAACATATGCATAGATCTTAAAAATGAGATATCAAAATAAAAATCATATCAAAAGTACCTAAATTAATAGGCCAAAATATGGTTAAGACTTCTGTTCAACAGTCAACCATTGCACATGGAGTATATATGTGAAATAATTAATAAAACCAAAATAATCCAAAAAGTTTCAAAATTCGATTCTACAACTAACACTGTCCTGTGTCGTTAACGTTGGTAACAGTCACAAGTCACAACATTAACAACTCAGTTGTAATACTATAATTAACTCCAAAAAGATAAGATTAATTAAATCTAAATTACTTCTACGCTTCCCAAATTCCTAATCAAAACTTGAGAATCCCGGCTCCAAAAAATTTAAAATAACCATAGTCGGCGCCGGTGGTAGCAGGTGGTGAAGCAACGGCAGAAGCTGTAACAATAGGCATGGTGTTCATGCATCTACAAGGATGATTGCTACCACCAATTGGTAACCTTAAATTAGCTTGACGACAAAGACACACACCTTGTGGCACTTGTGTCTGTTGAACTGCTGCAGGTAGAGCCAATGAAAGTTCCAAGTTGATTTGTGGAGGTGGAGGAGGAGGAGGAAGATAAGCTATTTCTTCAACAGTAACGCCGCTGCTACTATTTGAAACTGAATCTTCAACACCACCACCGTTACCAGAATCAGTTACAACAAACTTCTGTTTCAGACAGTCACTCATAGTACTAAATAAATTAGGCAACTCGCTCTTAATTTTTTTGTGGCTTTGGCTGCTGCTACTACTGCTTTCGTTGTTCGTGGGGACCACAGACAACGGTGCAGGAGAAGCAGCGGCCACAGAGGTTGTGGTTGTTGAGGAAGTACTGGCTGCAGCGGTGGTGGTGAAAGTGCGGAATGGACGATGAGTTGAAGGATCAATTCCTCGGCTTTGGAGTTTTCGCTTGATGTGTGTGTTCCAGTAATTCTTGATCTCATTGTCGGTTCTTCCAGGCAATTTTTGAGCAATTAGAGACCATCTGAAAACAACAAATCATAATAAATAAATTAATCACAAAAAAATAAATATTAACGTATTTTGTCCAAATTTTAAATCAAATATTTCAAATTTTGTTTGATTCAAAATGAGTAAATTAGTGATGGAAAAATGAAATTGAGAAAGAATATGGATACGGATATATATACATACTTGTTACCAACAGCGGTGTGAAGGCTAATGATGAGTTCATCTTCTTCAGGAGTGAAGTTTCCTCTCTTAAGATCAGGCCTAAGGTAATTAATCCATCTGAGTCTGCAACTTTTGCCACATCGAGCCAAACCTGTATGTAGTAAACATGCATGTAATGAATTAGTAAATGATAATTAATTAAGAGGATTGAGAAATGATGAATATATATATAACTAGATAGTTAAAGGTGGTAATTACCAGCGGCTTTAGGAAGAGAACGCCAACAACCTTCGCCGTTTAGTTTGATGTAGTTAATGAGAAGGTCGTCTTCGTCTTTAGACCAAGCGCCTTTGTTGGTGTGTTGTTTTTCGCAACAAGGGGAACGACCCATGATTATTGGTTTGTGTTGTGTTGCTGAGAGAGAGAGAAGAGAAAGAGAAAGAGAAAGAGAAAGAAAGAAGGAGAATTAGGTAGAAGTAGTAGTATCTGATCTATGTATGTAGTTGGAAGAGAGAATATAAATGGGAGGTTGTAGAGAGAGGGAAAGGTGCAATTGACTCGGAGAGCTTCTTTTTCTCAAAGTGATTGACCGAGTTGGTGAGAAAAGACGAGTGGTTACAATTTACTTTATGTGCTTCCTTCCCTTGCCTTCCATTGGGTAGGTAGCTACCTCTACTTTTTGTTTTTCTGATGAGATCTCTCTTTTTTATACTATTATCTTATGCCATTTTCATCCTTATTTCCTACTATTTCTTTCTCTCTTACTATAACCTTTTTTGTTTTGTTTTATTTTTCACTTTCATTCTTTTTTCCCAATCTCTATCTCTAAGACAAAGTTAGTTCATAAATAATACTATGGTATTTCATAATAAATAGACATGAAATCTTTTTTTATTTAGAAAAAGAGATATTAATTTTCAACAAATATGTCATTTATATGCTATATATATGAATTTAGGTTGTTCTATTTATATTAGATTTACATATACACGTCTACCACATATGAATGTGTTGTCGTGGCAGTCAAATTACTTTAGCCCAATTGGAATTTCTTATATATATATATACCAAAAATGATAAATGCTATTCAAATTAATTAATTAAAGGTATATAAAAGATTTTATTTAAAATGTACCAAAAAAAAAGATTTTATTTAAAACATGTGTGCAATTAATTCTTCAACTTTAATTTATTTGTACTCTGATTTAACTTATATTCTTTATATGTTTTGAAGATATTGTTCCGTAAATATAACTTAATTGATAACTTTCAAAGATATTATAGGAGAGGTCAAAGTTTCATATTATTCACATCTCTAGACTTACCTTCTAGTGTGTGAGTCTTGCTACTAAATCAATTTTTTTTCTTTCTAAATTCTTTTAAAAATTTACTATATCTTTTTTAAAATCTTAAAAATGAGAAATATATTACTGAGATTGTTTTGATTCAAATCTTTGACATATATTTTGTGTTCTACTTTGCATTTGGAATATATAGCCTATGTGCTTGAAGAACTTATCAATTTTCTTATTTCAGACTCTTATTATCATGCAATGAGAAATATATTACTGATGAGATTGTTTTGATTTAAGTTTATTGTATTGCCTTTTTAAATCATCAGTACTAAAGTATAAAGTAAAATAATTGTTTAAAAAATAGTAGAATTAAATAATGATATATTTGAAATAGTAGTATTAATTATTTTAAAAGTAGTTAACTTTTACTTATAATAATGATTAAAATTTAAAGTGTTTTTTTTCTTATAATAGTGTCCAGTAATTCAAAGTATGTGTTGTTTGTAGTGCAAGCATGGGTTGATTAGGAGTAGTTAAGTTAGTTATGTGCAAGTTAGTATCTACTAAGTTGGGTTTAGGCCTCATTATTAGTGCCTTGTAATAAGCGTATAATAATCACATTGTGACCATGAATGAATGTTGAAGTGCATAACCATTCTAAAAGTTACTACGTATATTGAAGAACAAAAAAAAGCATATTTATTGACAAAAAAAAACAAATTTAATCTTAATTATTCGCCACAAAATTACTTCTTCAAATCAAATATTCCCGTGCATGAATGCTAAAATAACATATTTTATAGAGTAAACATATGATTATCGGACAAACAAGTGGCACTAAACATAATTCGTCTTTAATTTAGGCTTGATTTTTTTTTCCTTTCAGCATCTTTCTTTATTTTCTTGTTGATTCAAGTGCATTATTGCGGTTTGACTAATGTAAATTACTAGTTTTAGCAACTACTCTCATAGAATTAGTTGGATTTGACATCAGCTTTAAGATTAGACCAAACTTCCTTTGCATAAATAAATGGTCTATGTTGTAAGCAAATGCTTTTTGCCTAAATTCACATGGTTCATTGATCCAATAGTCTTTTGTTTGATAATGTCATTGATCCAATATATAGTCTAAAACAGGCAATAGCCACCAAACATTTTCATCGGTTCACCTCAAAAAAACTCACGATCATAATTCGTTTTCTCAACTTTTTATGCCTATGGTTTTCCACCTTCCACTTTCTTTCCACCTATTTCTTTCCATTCAATAAAATTCTTTTGATTATTTTGTTTATGTCACATGAGCTTAGTTCAATCGGTTGGATATTTACACGTAATGTATAGGGATATATAGAGGTTCGAACCTAGCAAATATGTCCATTTATTCATTTTTAGAAGTAAATTTCTAGCCACTAGACTATCTAACAAAAAAAATATAATTTGTTTATGTTCTTTTCTTTCTCAAAATAAATACTTACTAGACTATCTTTTTTAGAATATTGATACAGTACTAGCTGATCTTAAAAAAATAATTACTTTTTAATACATCAATTATTGAGTTAAACATATTTTTTCTTCTTATAATAGATGTATTTATCTGTATATTTTTTTACTAATATATTTGTTTTATTGAATTTCACTTTACTTCACTTAATTATTCTATTGACTGCAATTTACTATAAGAGAAACGTGAGCACTCCTGCAACTGCGTTTGACATAAGACAAGAATCAATTGTTTCTAAAATTCGTTTCAAACTCCAGACCATTAGGACCGTATTTCACTATGAACGAGATGGTGAAAAAAAAACTTGAGCATGTACATAGACATATATTAATTATTTAAATCTTTAATTATTAAATATATAAAATTCGTTTCAAACTCTGAATCATTAGAACTGCATTTCTCTATGAACCAGATCGTGAAAAAAAAGTGAGCATGTACATAAACATATATTAATTATTTAAATCTTTAATTAAATATACAAAATTTAAAAAAAAAATAGTTCTTTTTTAAATTTTTTAACACATGTGCACATTCAACTATTGGAGTAATAAAATTATTTTAGAATTAGATAGTACTAATTATTACTACCAACTAAAATTAATACAACTATTTATTTCAAGAACATGCATAACATAAATAGGGTACCTATTATGAGACATAATTAATTACAGTAATTGTTTATGGAGGACTATATAATAAAAGTTCTAGAAGTCTTCTTTAACTTACTCCACTCACTCTTGTCACTCTTGTCAATGCTGGTTTTATGAGTAACCTCCCCTACCATCAATTCTTGAGATCAAACATTGTTTACGGCCGTGGGCCTTTATTTTGTTTCAACTACTAGTTGGTTGGAATACCAAAATAGGAATAAAAATATAGAAAATTTACTTTTCTATTTTCTGTCTTCACCACTGGTATTTGATCTATTAAGTTGAATAGTTTAATTTAGGATAATTTCTGATAACAAGTAGTTAGGATTAAAAATATAGAAAATTTGCTTTTAGAGTGTAAACAATTTGAAAAATAATGTATTATATTAATTATAGTTGTTTTAATGACCATATTTTTTTATCGTACGCAGACAAATTAACAAGGTATTGAAAATTCATATACTTAAACTAGTGTAGAATACAAAGTTCAAATTATAATCATAAACGTCCGACCTTATAATTTTGACATTTCTATCAATTAAACTAAGATTTGTGGTAGTTTTAATGACTATATATTTTACAAATGTTTTATATAAATTTGATCTCCTCGTGTGTAAAAAAATATCTATCTCTTAGAAATTACAGAAGTATTAGTAATAGTGAAACAATATTACTAGCTACTTTCTTTCCTAAATACATACAAAAATTTAGTCAACAAAAATTAATATATTCTTGTTAATTTTTATTGATTCAAATTTTCTTTTATACTGTAAAAAAAATTAATTAAGAACGAAAAGAGTAATTTAGTGAGGAATTTGTTGATTTATTTGCATACAGTAATATTCTCATTACTACTTAATTAAGTGTATATATCATTCACAATTGGTCGTTTTCAAGTTTCAACCAACCTCCCATTTGCATCCAACACATTTATGTCATTTTGGGCCGGCTATGTCAATTTCTATGAACATGGTTGGTAAGCCTCACCTTCCTACTTTAGTTTTTTGTTGCTTCTAGAAGCACTAGTAGCTAGAAATTAAAAAAAAATAAAAAAAAGCATTAAAATAATGACAAGAATCTCAGGAGGTTGGTAACCCACCTCCCTTCTCTTCTATCCATGTTTTTCCTATTCCTACCTCATCTATTGGAGTGTGGGGCTGTGGGCCATTCTTTTCTATTCTATTCTTGCTTCTTTCATGCCACACTCCATTATCATGCTTTTCAACTTCTTCACCTTTTTATAATGTTTTCATTTTTTTTTTCAACTATGATTTTTATTTCAAATTATAAAATATTGTAGCATATATATATATATATATATATATATATATATATATATATATACTATTATCAATAGTCTTAATTAAAAACCAACTGATCAAAATCGGATTGAATCGATCAGTTGGACCAATTAAACCGTAAATCAAACTCGAATCAAGTCCGATTGACACGCACTACTAAAAAAATATTAATTACTGACAGATTTTTGGGAGAAAATAAAATAAAATTCATAAACGCTACTAAAAAAAATTAAAATTCTCATGTGAAATTTTTGTTTCTAGAATTAACACATATACTGTATTGTGAGGCAGAGGGGATTAGTATATTCATAGTGTGCTTGGATTATATATGATGAGTCTTTTAGCATTGTCATACTTGTACATGATTTTCTCATGTGGGTCCTATTGGATTAGGAACACCCATAAGTGTGAGGTTAGTATATTTTGCAGCTATTCAACCGTCACGTGGCATATATTCCATGATTAATTTATCATTGATTAGTTTAATTTACTATATAGAAGCATCTTATTTTGGTTGACGAATTTTTTCATGTTGACAGAAAAATGCAAGTAGTGATTACTGACTTTCTTATCTCCGAATTAGTTAGTAATTGTCTAATTCGAACTTTCCATTCCACTTTTAATATTTTACTGTTTGTCAAATCTTTTACCATCAAACAAGCAAGACATATAGAATCTGATTCCATCTTGTTATAACTGAAGAATTCGATTAAATGCACTTTGTTTGTAATTTGTATGGTGAACATGAACTAAAATATACAGTAATTAAAATCACATAATATATTTTGGGATATTTTAATTTCCTATCCATATAGGTAGTAAACAATCAAGTTGTGGCTATCCCACAGTCTCCTCATAAATATTATCAGAGCCTAATTTGACTTGATAATGGAGGGAGAGTTGTGGGAAGGATGTTGTTGGGTGGTTGGTCAAGTAGCGTGTCACTATTCAATGTTCAAACTGTTTAGTGTTACAAGTCTCTTAAAATTCAATCAAAATTTAATCAAAGTTCAGGGTTCAATCAATGGTTTTCATTTGAGTTTTCTAAAAATTCGAGAAATTAATCTATTTACTTTTGCACGAAGCAAAAGATATTCAATTGTTAGCACAGAGCAAGCAATCACACGCACGATACACACAGACACACTATGTATCAGTGGCGAGAAATGGCGAGGACTGCGCGCGCGGAAGGGCAAGATGACTAGTGTGGTGGAAAATTTCTCAAGCAACTCCCAACATTCTTTTTCCTCCTCTTAACTACCTTTTTTGCCCTTATTAATATTATTTCGTGATCTAAAACCCGAAATGAACTTCGGTATCCACGTCCCGAAATGAGTCAATTCCACCCCACAAAATGTTGTATTTCGGGTTATGGATCCCAAAATGGGGTTCAGTTTTATGCGTCACGAAGTGTAAGCGTGGCTATGGGAAGTAATTCATGCGTATTCTGGTGTATTTTGGGTTATGGATCCCAAAATGGATTTCGGTTTCTAGATCTTGAAATAAATTTTCTAGCCCATTTCAAGAGTATTTTGGAGTGAATGATGGAAGGAAAGGAGTTGAGAGAAGAGAGTTTGAAATGTAGAAATTGTATTCAACAAATGAGAAGTAATTTTTTCATCATATTACGGGTGTGTTTGTTTGAGATTAAAATAAAATAGATTTTTTTTAAAAAATCTATTTTAAAAAAATAGATTTATTTTGTAGAGATTTTGAAAAAAATCTAAAGTTGTTTTGTGTTTGTTTACAATTATAAAAATCATTTTTGAGAACAAACACAAAGTCCTTGTTTTTGAAAAAATAGATTTTGAGAGAATCACTTGAAAATAGCTTTTCATTTTGGACTCAAAAATGATTTTTTTAACAAAATAATTTTTATAAAAATCTGAAACAAACACATCAAAAATGAAAAAAATGATTTTTTTTAAAAAAAAATAGATTTTTTCTAAAAAAAATCTCAAACAAACGCACCCTACATGAGTATGTTACATAACAACCAAGTAACTCCTTCAACTAACTTCCTAACAACCTAGTTCTAGTTAGAACCAACTTTTAACTAACTAGCTAGAACTAACATTTATTCAATCTAAACTAATTTGATGTATGTGAATTAACAAACTAACAATTTATACCTAAAAAAATATGGTGATTCAATTGCAGAACTCTTTCTATTCAAATTAATTATAAATTTAATTGTTAAGTTTGTTAATTAGACCATGCTTGCAATGACTAAAGGCTATATATCTTATAGATAGCGCAGCTATATATACCTGTTCATATTTTAAAATAGAAATGTAAATAATCATCTCAAAATTCATAAAATATTCATAGTGTACAAGAACTTTTTCTATATACATGTTTGTGTATACAAAGTTACCTCAACATTAAACGTCATTGATTGATGGATATGAAGTGTATGTTATGAAAAATAAAAAGAAGAATTCAAATATCTAATGCTTTAAAAAAAATTACATGTATAATTTAGGAGAAAATTATTATATAAAACTTATATTAAGAAGAAAAGTATTGTTTATTTCTTTTACTTTTCTGAGTAATAAGATGAAGAATAGTTTAGGAATCAAAACAAAGAAAAAGACATGAATAATTTGCTTCTTGCTTTGAAATGACATGTATAACTAATAAGGGGGTTTAAAAAACATTAATAAAGTCCATGAATTACGATATTTTGTTGTTTGAGTTAAAGAAGTGGACATAAATAGGCCGCACTTTATTTAACACGGGCCCTGTATTGTATATGTACCATTAAGTATATCTGTAGGCCCAATATCTCTACATGTTGAAGTTTAATTGAATAATGTGCATAAGAACTCCAAAATATTTAATTTGATGAACATAACACTAAGATATCTGGAATTTTGTTCAGTTCATATCGATCATGGTTGAATTATTTGACATTAAAATGAACATATATTATATTTTTGGAATGGCATTGAAAGAAGCATTCTTAGAGATGGTAATACTTGATCGTGGCAATACATGCATTCATACTTGATCATCTAACCTTAGTGCTAGTATTTATTTAATTAATTAATTAATTATAAGGTTGGATGATATGTTTGATTTGATCTAACAATTCCTAGTGCAAAAACAGCGTTGACGCAAGCCTCGACAATCACCACCGGTGAAACCTTCTCCCCTGCATACCGATGCACAGTTGGTGTCACTAAAACATTTTCCTTTAAACTTGTGGCTCTGTGACTCACACCTTCGACCTTCTACTGCAACATCTGCATGCATATATAGTACATACATTTTCAACTCAATTTCATTCATTCATTCATTAAACATCATCATCTAATCCAAAAATAATATAAATATTGTTAATTAATTACCAGAGGCTAAGAGAAGGACAAGCATGAACAAAACGCTGAGTGTTTTTCTCTCCATCACCAGTAGTAGTAGTAGTACACAAAACTTGAATGAATAGAGTGTAGTTTTAGTGGTAGCTTAGCTGAAAAGTGAAATTGTACATGATGAATGTGAATCTTATTATGATGTTCTTATATAATGAATTGCATGGAAACATACACATATAACGTGTCGAAGGAGCAGATAAAGATGTATGTGAGTATGCAAAAATGGTTATTGATTAAATATGTTGATTAACATGCAAAGCTGCAACGTGTATATAGACAACGCTCCTCTCCTGCCACACGGTAACATTTTTCTTTTGCTTTAACCAGTACCACCGCTACCTTCTATTTCTTTAACATAAAGTACTCTAATATATCTTTTTCTTTTTTAATCTATAAGAGTAGATTTTGTAAGTGATTAAGATTTTAAGTAAAGATTTAGTCTTCAAATTTACTATTATCTGTGTAATTGCACTTAAATATCTGGTGCGTTGTAGGCTCCCTGGAATTCCAACACAATGATTTCAATTTCTTAAAGAATACTCATGACCCAAACAATGCCTGGTGTGTGAGTTTAGTGAAAGTTATATTTATACATTAATCAAGAAAAATTGATGTATTTAATTACTGTTGTAAAACAATTACAGAATTTTGCAAAAACAAAGTTTTGAAAACAGTAACTAAAAATGTCAACCGAAAAATCGTAGCTGAGTCATGACCAGGTCATTTTCTTTAAGACGTTTCGTGGTACTGCCAATTGTGCAAGCAGTTCTTAAGTTTACCGCGACGCCTCCAGGATAAAACAGCTTCGTTCAAAGTATACCGATAATCTACTGCACTTGTAGAAAACCGGTCAAGAATTACACCCCCGGTCAAGAATTACACCCTCGATGATAATGATTAGTAAACTAATCACTCAATAAAAAAAATAAAACTGAAGACAAAGGGAATAATGGAATTGATCAGAAAACGGATTTGTCATAAACCATTTTTATGACTTGGTTAATTCTGTGCAAAATTAATACATCACACAAGCAAGCCCAAAAAGCCCAAGCCCAGATCCGAGCTGGCCGGACGGCGGCGGCGCGTGATGGTCAAGATTGATTGCGTTCTCACCCATCGCACAAAATTCTAAACCCTTAAGGGCACACCCTTATAATAGGAAAAGAGTATATAAACACTCATAAAGTCTCAAGTCCCACCAATGTGGGACTTAACAACTTTTCAAAATTCACAACAACAAAAATGTTGTGTTGTTATAAAACCAAGCTCTTTTGCACATAATTTCCATTCAATTTCCAACAATTACAAATCTAAATATGTTGAATATTGCCTCAAAATCGCAAAAGATAAAAAAAAAAAATAGAACAAACATGCAATGCAGGGTGCCAGAAAAATGAGCGCAGTGCGAGCATGAGTGCCAGAACGTTTGGGCGCGGCACGCAATAGGCGCACACCTAACCTGTTAAACACTGTCTGGGGCGTGGCATGCCAGTAGATTAGTCATGTAATCATATATTGGGACAATCCCAAACAACCTCTATTTGGACACACAGAGATTATTAGTCATATAATCATTTTAGTTTTTTTTTCAAATTTTTGTTACTATGATTTGAACCACATCATAGCGACATATAGGCATATAGATATAGCCCAACCGCTTGACACGTTTTGTTAACGTATTTGATTTAGATTGACTATTTTTTTTTTTCTATTGGAAGAGATTTTTTACTAATTGATTCAAGTGCTCCTGTGTGATTGCCTAATTAAATTTAATCCAACTACAAATTCAATCAATATTTTAGATAATCAACTTTAGAAGTGGTTAAACGGTTGAAGTTCATCATCCTTTAACTAAAAATTGATTGTTTGATCCTCTCTTATATACTGAAAATTTTAAATTTCTGGACAATAGACTGGACTGCCATGTCCGAAAAAACGTTGTGCTTGGGCTTTAAAATTTCTACTTAAATTATCATTTCGGGTATTTTAACCCGACCTATATTTACTCGTTAAAAATATGGGATCACACGCATGGCCCATGGGGCCGACCGTTAGTCCGGATATATCTATTTTATTTTTATTTTTTAGACACAACTCAAGTCCAAGTCTTACAAAATAGTCACAAAATTATAATTATGTTTGATTATGCTCATTTATGTTATTATGTGTGATATTTTAATTGTAAATTATAATTGTGTTGTTTGATTATGCATGAATTTAGTTTATTTTAAAAAATTATTTGAATTTATTTTATGTTATTTTGTTCATTGTTAACTTATTTTGAATAATGTAAATTTATTTGTATTATATTTGAAATGTTTAATTTTTTCTTTCATAAAATTGTTTTTTGATAGTGAAAAAAATATTAATCAAACTGGGACTTACCCGAAAGTCCGCTAGCCTGTAAAGAGCCGAGCTCGGGCACTAATTTTCCAAGTTATATTTTCTTCCGGACTTTTTAACCCAGTCCGATAAAACCTATTGTCCGTCTGAATCGGGCCAAAATAGATCTAACCATCTGTTTTAACAGCTCTACGACGGAAAATACTCTGATCTCCTCAAAAAATATTGTTGTGATTCTGGGATTCAGAGTCATTCTATTCTATGTATAAGTTTTATTTATTTATAATACCCTGTTGTATGAGTTTAATTGGATGATAATGTGCATAAGATATATAGAATGTCGTATCATAGTTATTCCAAAAAAACATACAATCAGAGAAATGGAATTTTGTTTAGGAGATATACCAAGTTTATTGCCACTATGTTATTACAATATATGGTCAATAAAATAGATTACACATACTTAGAGATCACACATATATGATCATACTATATATATATTGTGGCTGCATAATAACACCAGCTAGCTAAGTAACACATGTATCTTGAGTTAGCTAGTGCTATTAATTTATTTCTGATTGATGGACTTATTAGAAGCTAGCTTCATATATAATCTGTTGAACTAACTAACAATTATCTCTGGTACAAAAGCAGCGGCGACGGAGGCCTCGACAATCGCCACCGGTGAAACCTGCTCCCCTGCATGTCGATGCACAATTGGTGTCACTTATACATCTTCCTCTCTGTGACTCACACTCTCGTGCTCGTGCCTCTACTGTCATCACTGCAAGATCTGTAGAATTTTGCATTCAAAGTATGAAAAAGTGTAGAATTTTGAATTTATTATATAAAAGTAGTTAGTGAAAGAGTATATATTAATTTGTTACCAGCTGCTAAGAGAAGGAAGAGCATGAACAAAAATCCGAGTGTTTTCCTCTCCATGATGATCAGTTCTAATATCTAACTAGTATAGAACACACGAATTCAAATACAATTTATACTAAGTACTTTAGCTCAAATTGAAGTAAATGTAGCTCTCATGTTTTTGTTATATATAGTGAAATTATGAAACTTGCTAGAAAACATACATATATAACGTGTCGTAGTGGCAAATAAAGAAGCATATGAGTATGCAAAGATGGAGTATTATTAGAGAAAGATGTAACATATATGTGTTTCATTATCATACAACGTGTGCACAAATTGAACACTTGTGAGTTGCCACGGTGGGCTTGCAAAAGATGTACCTCCACAGGGAGATGGACATATAATAATCGGTCGACACCGCTTAATTTTTACTTTTAATTTGCTTTTACCACCGCTTAGTTTCATTTTTATTTTTAATTAGAAGTTTCATATTTTTCAATATGGAAGACTGTCTGTTGGTTACCTATTACCACTTATACATCAATTCAAAGGTATGATGCTATATGTTTAGATTATAGAGATACTCACAACATCATTAAAAAGATGTTCACACTAACAAATGGAAGTTGATCCTACACTTTTGTGGAGTATGTACCAACTTTTTACTAATTTAACCAACATTCATTGGTTACTTAATTTTAATTTCTTTAAATTAATGAGTTACTATATGTCTAGTTTGTTAGTACATATTAGAATACATTAAACTAGACATTTATATTATATATAATATGTAAGAATCGAGAGGTTCAAACTCTGTTATGCCCAAAACACACTAGACAAAGTATACATTATTACTATGTAAAAGTAAATGTAAGTTTGTGACCTGTAATATGTAATTGAGAAATGATTCTTGCAAGGATTCAAAAGATTTGAGCTCTTTAAAAATTAGGGGGGAAATAACAGAGAAAATTTAAAGGTAAGTTCAATTGTCACATAAAGTCATAGAAAATTTAAAATCTGAATAAAAGTGTTTCCATTTATTTATATGAATAAAGTTATTCCTGATTTATCAATTTGATGAATGATGAAAAAGTACAAAGATGTTTCATGCCTTTTACCTAACTAAAGAAACAAAAACATTAATATAAGTATCTTAGTAACTTGGATGCCTTGCTTTGCTGGGTCTAAATGATGGTCTTCGTCCAGCACTTCATGCTTTGAAAGGATCAAAAGTTTGTTTGAAAAAAGGAATTAAAAACAGGCACATAAAGCATATTTAAATAGATAAAATAACTATAGGTTAGAGCAATCAGTGAACTTTTTATGATGAAATTCGGTGCATAAAAAGTTAAAGTATGCACTATAATGCTGGGCATTGAATATAGGCAAATGCTAAAAAGTGCACCCGGTGTACTCTTTAAGCCCCTTAAATAGTAAGTTTTTATAGAATTTATATAAAGTCAATGCATTGGAAATTGTGCTGTTTAACTTTTTGAATAAATAATTTCTTTGAATAGTATGTTTAAAGAGTGTACCAGGTGCACTCGTTAGCAAGACCCTTGAATATATTGGGACCCTCACCCTCTCAATGTCTTTTAATTTGGACAATTTTACACATTTGAGAAGGTGTTCTACCAAGGTTGGAATGTATGGAACTCAAAAGATGTGCTATGGTATGGGTCAATAAAGCTTTTGTGGATGGTACTTGGCTTGTAATATTGGTCATTCTGGTTTATGTTATAAACAAAACTAAGTTAAAATAAGTGATCCTTCTTACAAGTTACAAAAAATCAACCATTAACTTAGCTAAACTTCACATAACATGGACCTTGATATTTATCTTCAAAGATAACAAAATGTCAACAATAAATAATAGCAAGAAAATTACAAAAAATAGATAAATAACAAAATATATGATTGTACACATAATAATCATCAAAATTATAAGATATGAACAGCAGGAATTAAAAAGAAGCAAACAAAACAATTCAGGTCCTGCAATTGTGCATACATAATGATTTTTCTCAGTCAGAGAGTGAAGACTTGGTTTTCAAACGGTACAAGAGCTTTTTCTTCCTAGAACTTGTGTTGTCAATGGTAAGAACAACTTTTCCAGGTTCACCAATTTTAAAACTGTTGCAAAGCACTGGTTCTTCTGATGATGCCACTTTTCTAGCCTTTTGAACAATCACAGTGTAGCTTTCTTCATTATCTGGTACAAATTCTGCACCATAGCTCACTTCCCACCCTATTACTCTCACCTCCCAAGACAGTAAACATTTCTGCAAAATTTCCAATTAAAAATTTCAAACCATACATCAGGCAAAAAAAATCAGTATTTTTCTAATATCTAACCAACTAGTAGTAAACACTATAACCATCACCAACTAATTCTATGAATAAACAATATGCAGACTATAACATGCTTCTTAATATATTACATGTTGCCTTTTCCCTTTATCTAAAGTAGAATTCATGTTTCATAAGCCCTTGATATGTTAGGGAGTCCGGGGGAGCTTCAGGAGAAATAATGGTCAATGCTCCCGGGACCACAGGAGAGGGAGACGTCACATCTTCATCCAAAACCTTAAGGCATTAGGTAAACGAGTCACCTCTCTTATAAATCCAACATTCTTATTCATAGTCGATATGAGACTTAATTAAGTCACGCTTCAAACCCAACATGATATACACGTATAGTAATGTAGAATGCTCTTGATTCAACATAAATAAATTTCTGTTAGCAATCATTACAAGGTAAAATTTACATTTAACTTTAATTTTTAGTTTGTTGTACAACCTATTCAATCAACAAAAGCATCAAAAGTGGTCCATACAGTGCAATACATAGCTAACAAAAGAAGCTTACTTTCTATGTTTCTTTTACTTTTGTTTATTTTATTTTTTATATTCCTAATTTTTCATTTGCTACTGAATTTTCTTCAATCCTACACAATTTGTTGAATTGAATATGAAATTAAAGCAAAAAACAAATCAGATAGTATTGACAAGAGAGGAATCCTATGAAAGATTCTTACTACTATGCTGCATTCTTTGGATTCTCAAAAACCAATCAATTAGGACAAAAAACAGAAAAACTCACCTCAGTAACAGGAAATTCCACGGTATGTTTTGATGTTGGCTTTATTGTGATCTCAGTAACAGCATCTGAATTTCCAAATTCACCATCTTTGCTTAATCCACCATACTTCACATCAAGTTGCTCTGGAGCTATGTAGCTGAAATTACAAAAGGCCAAAATATTAAAATTCATGCAAAACTCAAGCACATAATAAACCACAAAAAAAAATCAAATTTAGAATCTTTATGTCTTCACCTCAAAAGGCTCTCTGTTGATTTAGAAGGCCCAGCAAAAACAAACTTGCTTTTGGTTCTCTGTGTAAGGAAAGGACTCATCATCCTGTTCACAGCCAGATACCACCATGGCACATTGATGAACACCTTAAAAAATACAATTTATAACAAAAATGATTTAGAATAAGATAAATTTGAACACTCATTACACATAAACTATCATCATATAAAAATCTATAATGTGACATTAAAATTAAATTTACCTGTTTAGCCACAAACTCAGGGTAATTATCTTGAAGCAATTGAAGGGCTTGATTTGTAGTTTGTCTAAGTTCCCATTTAGCAAGTCCAGGAGAATCCTTAAGATCATTCACCTGAACAATGGTGCAAATACCACCATTGTTAAAATCCAAATTCCTTATACTCTTCTCAAGGAACTGAATTCTCCATCTAAGAAAATTCTGTCTCTTTTCTTCATCAGAAAAACACTTCTTATACAATTCCTTGTTCTGAAATTCACCATATATGTTATAACACACAGGGTGACCTTCCTTGTCAAATCCATGCATGTAAACAACTTTCTCTAATTCATCACCAAATGACAATTTCTCATCCATCAATTCCTCTATTCCAAATTCTTTTCTCCAGAGAATTGTGTTCTTGATCATTGTGAAAGCTTCTTTCACCTTAAAATCTCTTGCACGAAGAAATTTCAACAGAATCACGTCACTTCTCTCGTCTGCAAGGAGTGGTATACCATAAATGGTTACTTCTTCAGGTGGTAATGACAATGAAGCTTCATCTTTGGATTCAACTTTCTCTGTAACAGATTCCTCTGTAGGAGGAACAGAGGAAGAAACCGCAACAACGCTTTCTGCAATAGCTTCCACAGTTTTTGCTCCATCATCATCAACAGAAGAAGCTACCACCACGGTTTCCTTCACTTCTTCTTTTTCTGTCTTATCTCCTTCTTCTTGTTCTCTTTCTTCATCTTTCTTTGTTGCAACTTCCTCCTCCTTTTGTTGTGCAGGTTCTTCTGCATTTTCAGGTGCAGCAGCAGCTACGGTGGTGGTGGTGGTGGTGGGTGGTTTATCTTCTTTGATGGGTGTAGGATCAGAGAATTCATGGTTGTTGAGAGCTTGTTGAATGAGATTCTTAAGCTCTTGGAGTGGCTTGTTTTCATTCTCAGATTGAGAAGGTTTGGTGGTTTCTTCTTCTTGTTTGAAGGTATCAGCAGCAGAATCATCAGTATTGGGTTTAGAGAGATGAGTCTCAAGAGTAACAGTTTCAGCAGCAACAGGGTTGTTTTTGTTTTCAGGTTGAGGGTGTGTAACTTCTTGGTCTGACTCTAAGGGAATAGTAGCTGTATTTTCAAGTTGTGGAACATTTGCATCGGTTAAAACAACAAGTGACTCGTGTGGTGTTGTTTGGTTTGGAGAAGAGTGGTCTTCTTGAGACATGGTGAATAAGTAAGAAATGATGTGACAAGAAAGGTAAAGGAATTGTGATAGAGGTTGTGGGTTTAAGGTAGAGCAGTTTATATATATATAAAGAAGAGTACTAGCTAGGGTTAATATATATATATGGTGTGTTGGAGTGGGGTGTGCCAGGTTGGAAGTAGTAGTAGTAGGAATGTGGAGCCTGCAAAACAAACGTGGATGTTTGTTTGTTGATTAGAATGATAACGTTGTTGGGCAAATCATCGGCGATATTGCCGGCCACTCCTTTCAATCATCCAAAGGGTTTCTTCCATTCTATTCTATGGGCCTACTTTTAGTTTAGTTGCTCACCATGCAACTACTCCTTGCATAGACGACGAAATCACAAAATTATTTCAAACTCACTCATACACGAAAGTAGAAGGACCGAGATTCTTAATTATGAACATTTGACCTAACAATTTTGTCATTTTCGTTGGTTGAGCTAGAATTTCTAATCTCTTACTAACATAAAGGAATCATAATTATAATATATGAAAATAAAAATAGTTGATTTTCAAGCATATTAATTAAGGACTTTGTTCCTATACTTTGTAAACAAAATACACATACATACAGTTATCCATTTGTATCAAAATACATAAATAAAAACACAGTTGTCCATTAGTACAATTTTTGTGTGTGTGTGCGCAAATCCTTAGGTGCATTTTGAATGCAACAAGTTCTTACTTCCAACAAAGCCAAATTCATTTTTAATTTCATATATAGCCAATTTCTTTTTCTTTTTTATATAAATGGTCCTATAATATGCATAAAAACGAGGGAAAGAAAAGAAGTAACTTAAAAAGTTTATGAGACTGAAAAAGTAAGGATCAAGAATCTGTTGCACATTGCTTTGGTTGCTCCATTCTGCTTGATTGTCAATTGTGAATATGTTTGGTTACATTTTTGAATGATTTAAAATTAATTTTAACATGTTTGTTTTTTAAAAATATGTGACCATAATGTTTAGATCCACAACTTTATATACAGTGTCTCACTTTGTATCAATAAAAAGAATTATTAGAAATAATTATATCTATTGGTCAAAAAAAATACTTATGTCTAAAATAACATAAACAACTTTTTTTTTTTGACTAAAAATAACATAAACAACTTTAAAAAATAAAATTGTTTCAAAAAAATTATGTTTCAAATCCTAAAGTTCAATTATTTGAAAATTCAAATGGGGCACACGAGAAAATTAGTCCAATCAATATGCTGCCCAAGTCAAATGAGATTATTATGAGAACCAGCCCAAATATGGCCTTGTATGTATTTTCTTGCGGCCCAACTAAGGAGCTCTCTTGACTCTTTTATCTTCTTACGAATTACATTTTCGCCCGTATAAAAATGGTTTGGAATGTATATTTTGAACTTTTTTTGCCATAAAAATTAATATTTAAATGGGAAAAAAATTCAAAAAATACGTTTCGAACTTATTTACATAGACAAAAATGTAATTTAAGAGAAATAAAAAAGAAATTTTCTAAGTGTAAGCCCGTGTCTCCTAAAAAAATTTCACACTTCAAATATTAATATTGTACTGCCACTAATATTGAAAGTAGTAGTTAACATTGAATTATCACTAAAAATAGAAAAATACTTCATTCAATCTTAAATATAAAAGATAGTTGATTTAACAAAAGTTAATGTACTCCTGTATACTTGATCTAAAATTTAAATCAAATTCATTCATTTTTATTAATTTAAATATCTACTATTATATTTAAGATCGGTAGTATATGCACTACCTCCGGTTATTATTATAAGTAAATTTGACTTTTCTGGAACATTTGACACTGATGTATTTAGTCAATATTATAGGTCAGATACGTCAGTCAAATATATGGAAAAAAATTAAATTTGCTTATAATAGTGACCGAATGGAGTAACATAAAACTTGAATAATCAACTTTAAAATAGTCCACAAAACTCAACTTTATGTATTTCATATGTTCTTCGATAAAGATTAATCATCGCTAATCGGTAGAAACTTTATACTTATTTAATAGTAACATAAAAAAGAAGTAAAAGAAAACAATCATACAATATAATAAAGCAAGAGTAGTTTTTTGGCAAGTTTGTCATTTGTCATCTAATGAGAATGATTACTATTTTAAAAACTTCTATTAATAGTAATATTTCTTTAAGTATTTATATGCATGTTTTCAATGTTATAGTCTTTTCGTTGCTTGCTCCAGAAATTCAATTTCTTGGAAACCTATGTTGTGATGCACTTATTAATGTAGTAGTACTATACATTTCCATGTTTTCTGTCACCATATTATTTGTTTACTATTTTAAAACTTTTCCTCTTCTCTCTTTGATTTCTTTCTCTTCTTTATCATCATGATATTTGTTTACTAATTATATAGTTCATTCAATTTTGTATGAGAGATACACAAGAGATTGAGTTTCTTCTGAATTGTCTTGAGCGATTATTTTTTTTAGTTTTAGAGATAATATTCTATTAAATTAATATTAGAAGAGTTGTGATGCTCTTCTTAAATTTCTTCTCTTTATCAAAAAATTAAAGAGTATAAAATTCAATTATTTATTTTTTGCATTCAGTTACATTAAAGTGTTGAAAGGGTCATTGTGAAGGTTATTACTTCATAGTAGTATAGATTGTTAAATCATGGGGACCGTTCAAAGTAAAGGGAAATGACTTATGCAGCACATGTTCTTAAGATAAAGTAAAAATCAAACTACAAAGTTGCATCCTAAGGTATTGTTATATGTTTGTGCTTATTATTGAGGTATTTTTTTCATATCTTTACTTTGTACCGGCCTCTGTCAAATATAACTTTGTTGCTGTGTGATATTGCTTTCTGCGAGATGTAACATTAAAAACAAGTTAACTAATTTTTCTTATTTGTGGTCATATAAAGATCATAGGTTGCGGTTGTTCAATTTTATATTTTTTAGTTATTTAGCATGAACTTTAAAAATACATATATAGCATGAATTTTAAAAATTCTTACTTTCGTGTGTTTTTTGTTTTTGTTTTTGTATATTTAAAATTCTTACTTGCCTTGGCATAAAGATGTGTCGTTGAAAGTGTCGGTGTTTGTGTGGCGATTCCTGAACAATAGACTTCTAACTCGGGACAATCTTTTTCGTCGGAGTATTCTTGCAACAGGGGCTCAGTAATGCAGTCGCGGTTGCAGTTCTTTGGAATCCTTGATTCATATCTTCTTTGTTTGTGATTCAGCTCAAGAGGTGTGGTGTGGTGTTTTGAGATGGTTGGGTATACAAGCAGTTCTTCATGCGGAGAAAGTAATTTTTTTTGAAAGGAGAAATTGTGTGTGCAAAAAAAAATAAGAAAAAATAAACCTTCATAATTTAGACTTTTTTTTCTAAAACAACAAATAAAAAAGAACCGAGTGAGTAATATTAATTATATTTATTATTATTAAGATAAAATATTTTCTTATCTTAAGTTAAATGATTGAATAATGTATTTCTTTAGTTATAATTATAGGGTCGTGAGATCTACAACGCCCCTAATCATGCCAATGTGTTTGTGGCTTCAAAAAACAATAAGGTCCTTATGCATGCAGTCGTTATAGTTGGATCTGACGAATGGTAGCGAGGGATGAAAAAGTACGTTATTGGCTTTTGGAATGAAGGCTTTGCGAGATTTAATCAGGCCATCATGGGGATTCCAAGTTGATTGGAGTAGGCGTTACACCGAGAGATCCACTTTTATTTATTGAGTAATTAATTATGTTTATTGTTTAGGAATATAGCTTATATGTACTAATATACTCTCATACTCATTGTCCTTGTGTACACCCATGAGCAATATACTCCACATTGCCCAATCATTTGATTCAATTTATTATATGTTTATATTGTTTCATTTTCACTTTTATTTCTATATTAGTGTGTATACCCGTGCTTGTATGGGCTAAATCTTTTTTGAATCATAATAATTTTGTTTTTGAAGAATGAACATAAATTCTTCAACCATTATAGGGTTAATAGGTATATACCTCCCTGTAAAGTACATAATTTTTGCAATACCTCCCTGTAAAAAATATATTTGAGAATACCCTCTGTAATATTTGATTTTTTGCAATACTTCCTTGGACTTTTTCAACCATTATATTTTGCGGGGGTTTCTTTTTGCGGCGGTTTAAAACCCTCGCTTAAATTATATTTTGCGGGGTTTTTTTTATTTTGCGATAGTTTAAGACTCCCACTAAAACCATTCTATTTTGTGGGGGTTAATTTTAGCGAGGGTTTTAAACCGCCGCAAAATAAAAAAACCCACAAAATATAATGGTTGAAAAAGTCGAGGGGGGTATTGCAAAAATTCAAATATTACAGGGGGTATTATCAAAAAATTATTTTACAGGGGGTATTGCAAAAATCTTGTACTTTATAGGGGGGTATATACCTAATAACCCTTAAATTTGAAGCAAAATGTTTTAAAAAGAATTTTTTTGAACAAATAACAATATCAAATAAGTTTTTAAGCAAAAATAGAGAATGAGTTGGGGTCTCTTAAAGGAAAATGAAGTATGCACATGAAGATTTGATTTATTAATAGGATAAATTTAGATGCATTTTTTTGAATCAATTTAGGTGCATTAATTTAGCTACTTTTAGTATGATTCTTAATATAACAAACTATGATTTTCTCAAATTCATAATTTTTTTAAAGTTTGTTATAAATACAAAAGTAAACTTTATGTTGAGAATCATACAAAAACTATCTAAAGAAATGCATTTAAGGCATTAGGTTCATGAATCATCTCTCTTATACATCAAACATTATTTTCATTCATTGAAAACACGTGTACCCATTTTTTGGTGAATAAAACATTGTTACGCATACAACCCGCAAAATACCATTAAAATTTTAACTTAAATTATTAGTTTTTTATTTTTGAAGGAAAGTTAAAATACTAATACTTTTTTCCAAAAGTCTTAGCTCAACTGGCAGAAAATATCGAAAGTGTTAGGTCGATCACTCCACTTTGGGTGTATGACGTATTTTTCAACGACTTTGTCATTTCATCTACATACCAAAAAATATACTAATACTTAGATTAATTAATAGTTAAAAAAGAATAATAATGTCGTAGCAAAAAAAAATAATTAATTTAATTACTAACAAAAAATACAATAGTTTTTCACCAACCAAAACAAAAAATAGAACCGTTTATCTAGTTTTGTTCCATTTAAATTGCCACACATTTTAATCCAAAAACATTACTGCATATTTATCCTTATATATTGGAATATGGGTGATATTTTGTATCACCAAATACCATTAATTCTTTAAAATAATAATAAAATAAATTAAAAGACAATTAGGAAAACATTACTACTAATAGCAACTTTTAATTAAAATAGTAAACATTCTCAATAATTGACAAATGACCGACTTACCAAAGAACTACTTTTAATTTATTATATTCTACTAGTGTGTATACCCGTGTTGTGCGGCACAGGTAAAATTTGTTTGGGATCAAATTATAAGATTTAAGAAATTAAAATTGAAGATATAATATTACAGTGCAACTTAACCCACGAAATAAATCAAATATAAAAAAACAAAAAAAATTAAATTTGTAGCTATAGTTGAGAGGATAAATGAAAGTAAATGAAAAAGTATTATTAAAGGCAGCAAACAAGTGCTATTATTGTTTAGAATATATTATTTTATAGGAAACACTAGTATTATTGTCAAAAAAAGAAAAAGAAACACTAGTATTACATTTAAAAAAATGCAATCACCAGGAATTTAACTAGTGACTCTGGAGAAAAGGACGCGCTACATGACTACCACACCAGAATTATTCTAGTGAATAACATTAACCATTAAACGTATATATATCATATTATATAATAAAAATATGTATATAAACCTATTAAAAATTGAAAATTTGGTGTGGCTATAACTACACTATACCTCAATGTAGATCCGCCCTGCAACTATAGATTCAAGTTTTTGTCATCCTCTTCCCCATGGTCTTTGATTTTGGATATCAAAACCATACCAATACCATAACCATGTTTCTTTTTTAATGATTTCTCTCACCCCCTCACGTGCTCTCTATTCTTCTACAATCAAATCCAAATTAAATAAATTGAAGCAAATGATTGGGCAATGTTGTTCATGTCATGGGTGTACATGAGTGGCAAGTTAATGTTACTAGTACGTAATTTGCATCATGTAGCATGGAGGATGATCTGACAGACAACATTACGCGTAGAATGATAAAAAAGAAATTAATGTAATGTGTTTATAAGAGTAAACTGATACAGATATATACTATAATACTACTAACTCACCACCATGCATGCATGCTGATGCTCATTGAGATTGATTTTTGAGGATATGATATGAGGGTGGGTCATCTGCCAATCATAGTCATGCGACGGTGTTCTCCCTCCCCGTCGGCCATGCTTTACGGATTCATTCAACGCGTTTTTCCACATGCATCCATGCCACACTTCACTTATTTGTTTTTTTGTGTGCAAACATATTTGTTTTATTTGTTCATACATAAATAAATAAATAAAAGTCATTTTTTAATGTCAAATACATCATGTCAAAATTAAATGTTTGCTGTACCAAAAATAAAATTCAATGTTTGCAAAGTTAGTCTTTAAAAAAGAAATTATTATAGTAATCTAGATTGAAATTAATTTGATGGATTATTCGATTTGTAATGTTATTGAAGAAATTTTTATTAAATATATTTGAATTTGGAAATTGGAATAAAATTTGTATAAGTAATCACATTTACTTATTTAGTGTCATAAGATTTTTTGGACATAAAACAATCACATAGTACAAATATTTATGACTTAAGAGAGTAATTTGTTACCAAAATAATACAAGTAAATTTACAGTAATATAAACGTTAAACTTAAACTAAAAAAATACAAATTTCCATACAACTTAATTAGATTTTTTTTAAAATCAAATGTATCATCCGCGCACAACTGCAGAGATTAATCTTCTCGAGGCAACTGAGATTCAATTAAAGAGTCGACCTCTCGTTGATTCCCTTCGTTCCAAACGATCTGAACACATGAAAGGTAAACAAGTTGCAAAAGAGATGGTCATGCTCGCACGCCACCCGAAGAATATGTAAACTGAAGAAAATGACCAACTAGGTTTTGAGTATCCACCGATGAAAAGTTAATCCACAATCGAACTAACAACCAAATAGAATCGAATATGTTGAAGGAGAGAAACAAGTGTTCAGTTGACTCGACACTCTCGCATTCGAACATACAAAAATGATCTTCCTAAGAAATAATTCCACGAGATGCCAAATTTGCTTTTGTTGGTAACATGTTCCACAACAGTTGCCATGCAAAAATAAAGACCTTCGAGAAAAGATGTTTATGCCAAATATGATTATGATCGTCACCTGCGCCCAAAGAAACAGGGTCTTGCGAAGTCAATAACTGATATTCTATCAAGTTGTTTAATTTATTTTTTAGGATTAATTTTGTAACAAACTTTTTTGTTGACAAGAATTTGTAACAAACTAAAAGTTCGGTAAACTTTAGAAACTTTAGATTGAGGGAGAATGTTAGAACGAAAGATATCTTTTAAGATATACATTAAGTTTAAATTATATTTGTCGAAAGAATATTTATTATTAGCTGATTTTTTTTTGGTAAACTATTATTAGATTATCTGTATCCTATATTTAATATTTAAAACAACCAAATATCTTTAAAAAAATAAAAATTTCACGATTCTTTTTTTTTTTGGTGAATAAATCTTCACGATTTTACCGACTTGAAACAAAAATAGGTTTAATTAATGTACTCTATTGAAGATTCTTAGTAAAAAGTACAATTATGATTATGATTGATTAAAATAACAGTGGAGTAGTTGCTGACTAAGTGGGAAAAAATACAGTTAAATGAAATTATAATATAAAAAAGTAAAAGTAGAAGAAGATAGCTTATGAAAACGACAATGAGATTGATTGAAGAATGAAGAGAAAAGTGCCCCCTTAAACAATGGCGTTGTTTAAGATCCAATACCATATACCCATAATACTATACCAATTCCAATTCACTATTTGCATAAAAAAAAAACCACCTTAATTAAAAGAAAAAGACAAAGACAACTATAGATTCAAGTTTTTGTCTTCCTCTTCCTCATTTGGATCTCAAAACCATACCATAAGTCCATAACCATGGTTTTTTTAATGATTTCTCTAACACCCTCACGTGCTCTCTCTTCTTCTACAATCAAATCCTAATTAAATATTTTTTACTAATAAATAAAATATCCTTTAATAAAATATATATATTTTTTGGTACAAATCCAATAATAAAATATAAAATATATTATATATACACTGAGAAAGATTGTAACCAAAAAAAAATATACACTGAGAAAGAACCGTTTTTTCAGTGAAAGATACCTTTTTTACGTTACCCTTTTGTTGAGAGAGCAAAATAGTGCTGTGATTCTACAAAAACTTGCATGCCCATTAGAGTTTCAGTTTAAAGTTCGAACCTTTTTCATTCATAACAGTTAATTAGTGCTAGTAGTGTTGTTATTTGTTGAGTTGAAGTTGAAGATTTGATTATGGAGAGGTACGAGGTTGTTAAGGATTTGGGAGCTGGGAATTTTGGAGTGGCTAGGCTTTTAAGGAACAAGGAGACTAAGGAGCTTGTTGCTATGAAATACATCGAGCGTGGTCAAAAGGTTTATGTTTCTTTCAATCCTTTTCAATTGAACAACTTTTTTTTTTTTGGTTTGTTTTTCTGTGTGTTTTTATCTGTTTTTTTATTCATAAAAAACTTCAGATTTGTCACTTATGAGGTTGGAATCTGATTTTGTGAAGAGGGTATAAAAAGTTCAATTAAAAACTCTAGCTTTCATATATGGGGTAGTTGCTTGTGATTACTGATTTGAAAAAGCTATTATTTTGATATCTGGGATTATAAGTTTTTTTTTTTCTGCTGCTTAAATTCCAGATTGATGAGAATGTGGCTAGAGAGATTATCAACCACAGGTCCCTTCGGCATCCGAATATAATTCGCTTCAAGGAGGCAAGGATTTTATTTGTTTATCTGTTGGATTTGTTTGTATTGAGTACAGTGTTAATTAATTGTGAGATGTTAACTTTTACTTCAATGGGGTTTTGATTGTTCAGGTGGTTTTGACCCCTACTCATTTAGCAATTGTAATGGAGTATGCAGCTGGAGGAGAACTCTTTGATAGGATCTGTAATGCTGGCCGGTTTAGCGAAGATGAGGTTAATAACTTGACATGGCTGCACAATTTTCTGTTTTATTTCAACCTTTTTCGGTGCTATTATTATTTGTATTCATATCTCATTTATTTTGTACTTTGATTATTCAGGCTAGATACTTCTTTCAGCAGCTGATATCTGGTGTCCATTACTGTCATGCTATGGTATAATCATGCTCTTTTTTTGAAAAATTATGCAGGACTTTGCGTATTCCAATATAATATAGGACTTTTACTCTCCTTTTGCAGCAAATATGTCACAGAGATTTGAAGCTGGAAAATACTCTTTTAGATGGAAGCCCTGCACCTCGCTTGAAAATTTGTGACTTTGGTTATTCCAAGGTACCAGAATGAATACCATTGAGTTGTTAAGTTTTGACAATATTTAGTTTAGTGTCTATATCTCTTGATTGTTTATTGTTTCTGTTGTAGTCATCTTTGCTTCATTCCCGACCCAAGTCAACTGTTGGAACTCCAGCTTATATAGCACCAGAGGTTCTTTCTAGGAGGGAGTATGACGGCAAGGTATGCACTCAATTGCAGAGTTGATTCTGCAATCTGCATAGTTCCTTACTTCTTTGTGTGATTGTGTCTATACATGTTTTTTATCTCTAATTTTATAGCTACATTCATTTGATCATGGTTTCTGGAAAACGTCTTTTAAATGCATCTACTGAAGTCTGAACCAATATATTTATGATTCTATAATTCAGTTGGCTGATGTGTGGTCATGTGGAGTGACCCTTTATGTGATGCTGGTTGGAGCATATCCCTTTGAGGATCAGGATGACCCTAGAAATTTTAGGAAAACAATTCAGGTATGTTATACTCCCTTACAATTCTGGTTTTCATTTTATTATTTCATCACCTTATCCCCGTTTCGTTTCCTCTTCTGCAGCGCATAATGGCTGTTCAATACAAAATCCCTGATTATGTTCACATATCTCAAGATTGCAAACACCTCCTATCTCGCATATTTGTTGCAAATCCATTAAGGGTATGCTATGATGTTTATGTAATTTATGTTACTCTTCTATTCTTATAATTATTGTGTCATCTCTGATCTATTATAACAAAAAGATGCAATAAAGTCAATCTGTTTTCATTTAAATCATAAGCTGTTTTCATAAGCTATCATGCGAGCGTATGGAAATACGCTAAAAATAGTTTATGGACATGCCGTAATCTATTTTTGTAAGCTCTTTCGAACAATCTCGTTTAATGTCAATAGATAAGTCAAATAAGTCAATCATGACAGATCCATTGTTTATCAAGTTAACTACCAAAACTTATTATTCTCGTCATGGTCTACACTCTACAGAGAATTTCTCTCAAGGAAATCAAGAACCATCCATGGTTTCTAAAGAATCTTCCAAGGGAGCTAACTGAATCAGCTCAAGCTGCCTATTACCAGAGAGGCAACCCAAGCTTTTCAATTCAAAGTGTGGATGAGATCATGAAAATTGTGGGAGAGGCAAGAGAACCTCCTCCAGTTTCTAGGTCCGTCAAAGGTTTTGGCTGGGAAGGTGAAGAAGAGGAAGAAGTAGAAGAAGAGGTGGAGGAAGAGGAAGATGGAGAAGATGAGTATGACAAGAGGGTCAAAGAGGTCCATGCAAGTGGAGAATTTCAAATCAGTTAAGCAATGTAATGCTTGTTATAAAGTATTAGTATTTTTCTTCTTTTTGGTACATCGGAAATCAAAGTATTAGTATTATTTTGTGCTAGAAGTCACCTATTTATGTGTATTATAATTTGTAAAACTGCTATAAAACCAGTGAGGAACTCTTACTTATGACAATGTTCATGTATGATAATATTTTCCAATTGGTTTTGATTTATTGATTGCGTGAATGCGGATTTTACTGTTAACCTCTCAGTAGTCGTATGGTTTACCCTCCAAATATTGATTTAAGAGAATAAGTAATGTCAACGGATTGATTGCCATCCATTGAAGGGATGAGACTCATCCTTTACATATATATATTTTGCATTGCATGTGGACTGTAGAGCAGGCCGAAAACAGAACATGTGAAGTGCATAGTCATAGGAAGCAACTGGATTAAATTTACACATTTGTTAAATAAGCAAGTGGTAGAGTATCTTAAACAACTTGATTTGATTTGGTCCTCTCTTAACAAAACTTGTTCCAAATTGTTAAAATTTTATAATTTGTCCCTACACTTAGAAATGATGCATGCCCAGCTCAAAGTAGGTGTGTTTGGGTTTTTTAGAAATCGCGGCAATACCACACGTTTACTAGAGGCCGCAACTTTGTATCTTCTCAATATCACGGAGAGTACTGATCACACCGCTCATCCAAACAAGCTAGTAGCGAACCTTTCTGTTGATTGTTGCCTCTACAATTTGCATTCTGTCAAGTTCTATCAGAGGCCGAATGCAACTATCCCTAAACACTCAAGCGGATAATTCAACCACAAATTCAAATAATGATGTAAGCTTTTTTTTAGATTCTTCAATCACCACCAAAGCAAAAACATTGAATTATTACGAGCCTTCTAAATGAACAAATCTATTACTAGCCAAATCACATCAAGGGGGGAACACAATGGAATGCTCAAATAAAAGATTGAGTACTCTCTTCAACTTCATAACATAACATCAAATACATATAAGAATTCAAATTTAATCTCTAGACTAAAGTTTGTTATTAAAAAATCTCTAAACAAATTAGTGATACAATTTTATTCCATGTAATCTCACAATGGAGAGTCTTGATAATTATGATCCGCCACTAATATCTTGTAAACCCATTTAAGAGTATACATGTCATTGTGATCATGAATCCACACCCACATATCATTTACATTAGCATGCATAGAAATATTATCCAACAAAAAAAAAATTCAAAACTTTCTCAAACTCAATTTAAAAAAGACTCCTCCTCCAATATACAAAATAACTTAGTCTGAATTTCAAAATAAAATTCCAATTTCATGAATCACACATTAACAATATAAAAGCAAATTATAAAAAAAATATACATATATACTCATGGATACACTGCCTCCAAATGGATAATTCAAAATTTGTAAATAAAAAAAAGTGGATAATTCAGAAATAAAATTTCCTTCATGAATCTATTTTACATTTCTATTTCTAAATACTAATACAAAAACAAATTTAATACAAAATAAAAAAATTAATTAAAACAAATATGGACAGAAAAAAAGGTGTAGCCATCAAGAGAAAGTGTCAAAGGGAACATTTAATCTTGTAACATACTTGTACAAATAATCCAAATAATGAAAATGAAAGAAAGATAATAGTGGAAAATAGTGGGACAGTAAATTAAGATGAGATGATAAACAAAAAAAGAAGAGGTCTGTGTTTTTTTTCAGTCTCACCAAGTCACTCTCAACCTCAAGGGTCCCTCTCTTCATTCAGATTTCAGATTCAAACACATTTTTCTCTGCAATTTACTACTTCAAAAACACTATAATAGAAAGAGCAAAAACCCCAAATAAGAATATTAGAGAAAAAATCTTCATTAAAGTTCACTTTTTTTTGCTTAGTGGTAGCTACCCCATATTCCCAATTTGTGGGAATTAGGTAAAGTTTGTTTCTTTTTCATAAATTAGTATTTGGGTTTTGTTTTTTGAGCTTGAATTTTGTTGCTAATGACTTAAATATTTGCATTTGAACAGTTATTGAAGAACAAGTTAGTGGTGAAAAAAAGCTGCTTTTTTTTTTGTTTGGTAATAAGCTATGAGTTCTCCAATTCGTGCCCCTTCAACTTCTTCTATTCGTCCTCATTCATGCATCACTTGTTCTTCTCGTAATTTCAAGTTTCCTATGTAAGTGTTTGTTATTTTGTGTTTTTAAACTACCTCAGAAAAAAATATTATGTTTTAAACATTTTTAGTAACCAAGTATTTAACTAAGGTTGCTTTTTGTTTGTAGTTTAGTTGATAGGATTTGAAGATGGTGTCATTTAACCAGAATAACCATATTATAAAATCTGAACTAATGGCCTTAACTATTAGAAGATGATGGCATTTTACTGATTTTGAGTATGAAATTGTGGTTGAAAGTTGCATTCCATAGTTTATATGCAGTTCTATGGAACTGAATCAAAATCTAACTTTTACAATTTGTTTGTTCAAAATAGTTGACATTTACAATTTTACATCGTCTTGATTCCCTGAAAGTACTCTTACTTTTTCCTAATGTAAAGTTGGGTTTTTCTTGAATTTTGATTATTTGCTTACTGACTTTTACTAGAGTGTTTTATGGTGCTCTAATATTCTTTATTTTTATAGGCTATTGCCGCAGGCAATATGTACCACTCAAAAGGTGTATCGCTGCTCTAGAGGCCATGTGGAGGCTTCTAGTAACGCTAATCCGTTGAAAACTTGCATAGTTGGAAAATTTAGTCCAGGATGGTCTGAAGCACAACCCTTGGTTTCCAAGAAATTGCTCAACAGGCACCTGTTACCTGTGGAAGCTTTAGTAACTTCAACAACTCAAGATGTTTCTGATACACCTTTTACTGATGATGATAAGATCGGAGTGTTATTGTTAAACCTTGGAGGTCCAGAGACTTTAGATGATGTGCAGCCTTTTTTGTTTAACCTTTTTGCCGATCCAGTAATACTCTATTCTAGCTTGAGCACAATATTCATAATCATATGATATGAGCAAATTGCTTATTTCACTACTAGTTACATTCTCTATATAATTATGCAGGATATTATACGATTGCCAAGGTTGTTTAGTTTTCTTCAAAAGCCATTAGCTCAATTTGTATCTGTTTTAAGAGCGCCAAAGAGCAAAGAAGGCTATGCTTCTATTGGCGGTGGATCCCCTCTTAGACGCATGACTGATGCACAGGCATGACACTTCCTGATAACTTTTTTCTATACACTACAACACATTTCACATTTTAATTGTTCGACAGCACAATCATTTTTTCTTAACTTCCCAGATATTTAATCTGTTATGTGTGACAAGAATGGTTTTGTGTTCTGTTTATGTACCAAATGTATCTCCTGAACAATAGGACTGTTTTATGTAGCCAGAAACAAAATATTGTTAATGTGGGAAATATGAAATTAGTTAATGTATTCCTCTCAATATTTTTGGACAACATGATACCTCATCTAATTGCTGTTTCTCCAACCATTTAAAGCCAAATTTGAAGTTCTCAATAGTCCATTAAGATTTTACAATTGACTTGCATTATATTTTTTATACGGTGTTTGAAATTCTTTCTAATGCTATGATGTAATCTACATAACATGTACACTACATTAAATGTTTTCTTTTATTAATTTCTTCTTCCTCTTATTGCTCTAGTGCTTTTAATGATTTGCTAATACTATACAGGCTGAAGAGTTAAGAAAATCTCTATTTGAAAAGGATGTCCCAGCCAAAGTGTATGTTGGCATGCGTTACTGGCATCCATTCACCGAAGAGGCTATTGAGCAGGTATTGATCATCTTTATCTTAGATTACAATGTCAAATTGGATAGCCATAAATAAGATTGTGCCGCTGTTAGTGATATGTTTTTACAAGTTTCAGGATGATGACATCTGATGCTCTCTGTTGTTTATAAATACATGGAAATATGCATTTGTCACTGTTTTGAAAACACAAAATTTGCACTAATGAGTGGTTTACACAGAGCCGTTGCCTTTTCTTTATTATGATATTTCATAGCTGGTACACCATATCGGATTCTAATTTTCAAAACTTAATTTTGACTTTGATCGTTACAAGTTAGTTTGACATAATTTGGTCTTTTTGTACTATACTTTAGAATAATGCGGAGGTTGCCATGAGAAAATGGAAAAATATAAGTGACAAAAAAGGTTAATTATAGTGTATGCAAACTCTTTAAGTCATGATTAACTTTTCCTTTGAAATAACCAACTTTTCCTTTGAAATAACCATGTAGATTAAAAAGGATGGAATTACAAAGCTTGTTGTGCTTCCCCTTTATCCACAATTTTCAATTTCAACCAGCGGTTCAAGTCTGCGTCTCTTGGAGAGTATATTCCGGTGATTACTATAAAACTCTACTGTTATCACATCATCACACTCCAATTTATTATCTAATATTATGTTATGTTCTGAACTATTTATTGGTTCCTTAGAGAAGATGAGTATCTAGTCAACATGCAGCACACGGTAATACCTTCATGGTACCAACGTGAAGGATACATAAAGGCTATGGCAAATTTAATTGAAAAAGAGTTGACGACTTTTGATTTCCCAGAGCAGGTACCACTTCATTTTATATTCAAATGCCAAAAGTTTGGGGCCTAAACATTTTCATCTAATCATTGTTTTTCTTTTACTTCAAATGTTCATAGTTATTCTATATAGTTACTATCAGATATTTATGGTTAGGGTAATCAAATGAAGACTTTGAGATTAGGAGTCGAGTAACTCACTCTACTTTCTAAAAACATTTTCGATTTTCATTTTCTAAATTTAAACTGCCAACAAGGAGATAGAAGACTCATGGAGTGAATATTTGTGATAGATAGAAGCCCTGATTGCTTGAGTAGAAAATGAAGACTTGAGGGTTTTAGGTAAAAGAAAATTGATGGAAGGATTTAATTCTAACTAGACTTAACTGTGGCATGTAAATGTTGGAGATTAAATTTGTACTTGAGATGTCTTTGTATCTTATTTTGGCATTGATGACAAAATATTTCCAACACTCAAGCTCCTTTTAAGCTTAAGGTTGAGTGTCACTTCATTGTAAATATTTGTTTAGTCCTAGTGACTAATTCATGTTGCAGGTCATGATATTCTTTAGTGCACATGGGGTGCCAGTTGCTTACGTAGAAAAGGCTGGCGATCCATACAAGGCAGAGATGGAGGAATGTGTGGACTTGATCATGGAAGAACTTGAGAAAAGAAAGATTGCCAATGCATACACACTTGCTTATCAGGTACTTTCTTATTAGAAATTTGTGACCCTCAGTTTCTGGTTTCGATGTATCAATACATGATGTTGATTCATAAAGTACACAAATCCAACCTTATAGTATAATGTTTACTAAGAGAGAAATTCTATCATCTTTCATTTTTTCCAAAAGCGAACATTCCTGTCAAGGATGAGACTTTTCCACCTCAGGGAATTCAAACGTCTAGATTTTTTAGTGAGATTTCTTTTCAGCTGAATAAATCTGCCAATATATTCCTCACCTGTGTCACAATGGGAATCTCCCTATCAACTAGGCCATAATATTCTTAACAGTTTGTGTGATTCAGCTCATTACTCATTGCATAAAGAGAGCTCTTTGCAAAAAGTAATCCTCTTTAATATAGATATGGAGGAACCATGCGAAGACTACACAACAACATTCTTGCTGAGGA
Organism: Trifolium dubium; assembly: GCA_951804385.1. NCBI lineage: Eukaryota > Viridiplantae > Streptophyta > Magnoliopsida > Fabales > Fabaceae > Trifolium > Trifolium dubium. The sequence goes on from OX638071.1 coordinate 3,559,744, forward strand.
CTAGATTTAGTCGTCAAGTCAATATGTGGCGCAGAATGCAGATCATTCATCTCTACTGTACACTATAAATCTGTACCAACTCTTCCTATGGCCAAAATGTGGCTACTACTTTTAGCTACATATTTTTCCAAATTTCTAACAGTTTATTATAATTCTTGTACAGAGTAGAGTTGGACCTGTGGAATGGTTAAAACCATATACAGATGAGACAATAGTTGAACTAGGGAAAAAGGGAGTAAAAAGTTTGCTGGCTGTACCAATTAGGTAACAACAACCTTGTTTTTTTTATTATTTATTATTGTACTACTATTCATATAGTTGTCAAATTCTCTCTCTCTAATCTGCGATAGAGTAACACACTAGTATATCATTTAACTTCTTTATTCACAGCTTTGTCAGTGAACATATTGAAACACTAGAAGAAATTGATGTGGAATACAAAGAATTGGCTTTAGAATCTGGAATAGAAAAATGGGGCCGTGTTCCTGCTCTCGGATGTGAACCCACTTTCATTTCAGATTTGGCAGATGCTGTAATTGAGAGTCTCCCATATGTTGGTGCAATGGCAGTTTCAAACCTTGAAGCGCGACAGGTATTCTTATCAACTCATTTATATTTTTGTATTCTAAAAAGAAAATATTTTATTCAATTTATCTATTGAGTTGTTGTAGGTATACAAATATCAATACCTCGAGATATTAGTCTGACTCTTGGCCGGGGATATGGATAACCATATGTTCACCGGGAAAAAAAAGATAAACAGATGTAGACAATAGATTCCATATCAGGAAATTGTTGTGATAAATTGAGTCATATCATATGGATTTACATGGTAGTGTATTTGTAGTTGCATTCTTTCACGTGATCTAATGAAAAAATTTCTGCTCTTTTGCAGTCTTTGGTTCCTTTGGGCAGTGTTGAAGAGTTATTGGCAGCATATGACTCGCAACGTAGGGAGTTGCCGCCACCAGTGTTGGTATGGGAATGGGGATGGACAAAAAGTGCTGAAACTTGGAATGGAAGAGCAGCTATGATTGCTGTGCTGCTTCTGCTGTTTTTAGAAGTCACCACTGGAGAGGGATTTTTGCACCAGTGGGGAATATTGCCCTTGTTTCGATGAATGAGTCCTACTCAATGGCAATGAATTTTAGTTTTGCTCGTATATGTACATTAGCGTCACATATGCCGCGTATAATGGAAGTCATGCACAAAGAAGGAATTCTAAAGTCTAGTTAGACACAACACTTATGGATGGAAAGAGAAAAATAATGTATAGTGATTTTCTCTTATATGTATCTAAAGCATTTTCATTTGGGTTTCATGACTCGTGTAGCTTAAAAAGCAGCTATTGACTTATTGGCATAAGAAGTTCCTAGTGAACTTATGAGAGAGAATTTGTCAATTCTACTATGTTGTTGACAAGAGAGATATAAGGTTTGAAAATGGTGCAAAGATTCTTTTGTTTCATTTTGTTTGCTTCCTGGCTTATCAACTCCATAATATTGTTTCAGGGTTCAGACATGGTTTTGTTTTTGATCAATAATAATTCAGATGTGTTATATGATTGATTTTATTTGTCTTCCCAATCACAGAAATTGGTTAGGAAATGTTACACGACTACCTATTTTATTAGTCTTTATGTTAAGATTTCACATTTGATAAAATAAATCTTAAAATAATTTTATAAGTGGGAAGCATTTCCCACTCTACAAGTCACTTCTGTAAGGGCAAAGTTAAGCCCAACTTAAATTCCAAGGGCTTTTTAATATATAAAAACCGGAGAAATCTAAATGACGCAAATGATTATTTTACAACTGTTTCATAGAAAAATTGAATTGTCACGTCATCGTAAAATGATGCACTAAACTGGTTTTGTAAAAGATGAGTTAAGTATATAAAAACAAACTACTTCTATAGCAAATTGAACTAGGAAGGTTGCATTATCGCAATAGCAACTAAAACGTACAAAGCCTCAAGTCATGGTTAATTATCACATAGAGCTCTTTATTACAGTTATTTTGCCAACTGAAGCATACTTACAACTCACACCTTTACCAACCCCAATAACCTTAAATTCCCAACACCAAATTTTAAAGGCAAAATCTAGAATTCAAAAACAAGTTAAAAAGGAGAAATCAATCACTAAAATCAAAGCTTCCACTCTGTGAGCTGCTGCCGTTGCGACTATGTAAAGAAAGGCCTCTGATGTGGCCAGCCAAAGTGCCACTGTCTTTATTATGCTGAAAATATTTTTCTCTCTCGATGTGCTTTGAAGGTGGCGGTGGAATTGCAACAGGAGGAAGCTCCTCGTTGTGTTTTGAACTTGGAGGAGGAACTACAACAGGTACAGGACGAGCATTAGCTTCTTGAGATGGTTCCAAAGAGAGTGGTCTTATTAGTGGACGGTTGAGTCTCTCTTCAAGCAAACTCAACTGAGGGAACCGAGGTTCAGTTTCTTCATCTTCAGGCCTTACACAAGCTTTTCCTTTGCGTAATCTGCCAGTATCAGGCATTGTTTGTCATTTAGAGAAGAATGAATACTCAAATACCAAGTTTAATCCCTTCTTTAAAAGGGAATAAATTTAGTGTGTTCAATAATTAGCAAGTCACCTTCTGAATAACTGTTCGGGTTCTTCTTCCGCCTCTGCTTCTTCATGGCCAAAGTGATTCACATTTGTTGTAACTTTGCTAGAAAGAAGGTCATCATGTCTCTCTAGAACTTTCTGAAGCTGCTCGTTCACTTCTATTGCTTGGGAAACTATCCTCTCGTCTCTACAAAAAACCCAAGAAAAAGCGATTGAAGCACAAACTAACCATACAATAAATGCATGCACGCATGCACAAATGCCAGAACAGTAGAAAATAACAAGAAGTGACATGGAAAAAGCAAATGCTTTCTCGGCACAATAGCAAAACTCTATTACATTAGTTATTAATGAACACAGGACCAACCACAAGATCTTATGGCAAACGACCAAAAGCAAAGACAATAAAATCTACCCACCTAAACATTTCAAGTCTGGAAATGACATAAATTGTATTTGCTGTTAACAGTAAAGAGAAATTTAAAGCAGCCTTACCGAGAATGCATCACAAGATGCATTACCCTCTGCTTTTGAAATGAACATTGCTCAACAAGGTCAAGGGTGAACTCATCGCTTGCTCCCTACAAAATAATTCACAGTTTCAGGAAAAAGTGAACAGGATTATTTACATGTTTCATTAGTACATCACTGGGATTTGTTTCACAAGACAAAGACAAAAACTATTAAGAGAGCAACAAATCCTCTAGTTGACAACATATGCCACATTATTTTTATTTAATTAGCTGTACAATCTTTTAGAAGTTTGCGATATTTCGATGCTAATTCTTTTTACTAAAAAGAGTTACTATGCAGTTTTTATCACTATCTTAAGCACAATATTTATCCTCTCAACCTAATTTCTTGTTGAGTTGTTGTCAATAAACCCAGAAACAACAAATTTGAGATCTAATACTTTGTTTGAATGGAGAAGCATCACGAGACATATCAACATATCCAGTATGAATCAAAGATAAAATACAAATCATATTCTTGGAGTGTGAAACTAGTTTCAGATGACAAATCCTTGGCTCACCTGAGGATGTTTGGGATCAACAGCATCAAGGACTTCTTTTAGAACTTCCAATACATTACTGGCCTTTTGGATAATGCTGCAAAACACAATTGCAGAATAACAGATGTTCATATATAACTAATCATCCAGATCAGTTAAGAGGTCCACAGATCAAAGAACCATCCATGCTTCTGTATTTAAAAAACACACACACCCACATAAAGGAACAGATAAAAAGTACCAAACCGAAGATAGATTTCATTCGATAAAAACTATTGTATTTGGATAAATCTCAGTATCCGGTTTCCATCCCCAAAACAAATAAGTAATTATTCTTATCATAATATATCCTTTTCGATGCATCTAATCAAAGAATGGATTCTAATGATCATTTTAATAAAATAAAATGTAACAGTGAGGTTACTAAGTGAAGGAAAATAATATTTCTGCTCGAAGGTTTTTAAAAGACCCAGTCTATATCATGTTTTACTAAAACTGAAAAGCAATAATCACCTAGATTCAGGAACAGTGTTAGATTCTGCTTTTTGAGGAACCCCTCCATGTCTAAGTGGGAGGACCTGCTCCCTTTTCGGTACATTACTAGCCCTATTTGGTTGTGAACTAGGACGATTTGATTGGACAATTTGAGCTCTTTGAGGAAATTGCACCCCGGCACTCTGTAAGAAGTAAAACACAATTTAGCATTAGCATTGAGCAGATAACAAACAAATTAGTATTGACTAAGAAAAAATTCCATACTTGTATCATATACAAAGGGAAGTAGAAACATCATAGCCGTCTATAATTCAGGTATACAATACATGTTCGAAAAATATGTACATAAGCAGACCATCCATTAGCTTTAAGATAAAAATACAGCCATTTTCTGCCAACATAACTATCAAAGCATCATTTGTTACCACTTTACACTTAGCACAATCCTCCCACATTACCATCACAAATACCAGCATATATGCTTAGCAGTTAGCACTTAGTAGTTAGCACCAACTATTTGGACGTAAGGCCAAAATCAACGCATGTTATATCAGCTTCTTCTATTTATGAGCCATCCAGTAAAAAATAACCTTATATATCATCACTCGGAAACCTTACATGTCAAACGGCCTAGATTACAACTAAAAGCAAATCTCAGGGTTGTACTTTACATATATGCACCTACCACCAAATCATAATAAGCCTTATAATACTGCGGAAACTTTCCCGAAGCACCACCGAGAGATGTTTGGGTTGCATCTAGCAGGAGAAATATACGCTCCCTGACAGGCAAATCTGTCTGCAAGCAAAGAAAAAGACCAAAGAGAGAATAAGTAAAAATCAACATTGGCAACAGACAATAGACTATAGTCTTTGGGGAGAAAAAACCCACCTTTTTCTTTACAATTTTCACAAAAATAGGAATAATTTCTGCATCAACCACCTGCTCATGAATATGATCTCCTATGTTGTTCATCAACATTTCCAGCAACTAGAAAATCAACAGATGAAATATTAGTTAGTAGAACACCAGTGCAGGAACACAAACAAGGTAAACAATTTAAGAAACGAAGGTCATGTAACCAATCTTCTCAGTTTCGAGTACAATGAAGAATATGTGGAGCAAACTATCTTCACATAAGTTTGGATACATGTAAAAGGATTTCGGCTTTGTTTGGATAAACAACTTAATTAAGTGGCTATAGCATAAGCATCATCATATAAGTGTTTATGTATAAGCTGTCTCTATAACAAGATAGAATAAACTAAAAAACAACTTATGGACATGTCATAAGTTGTTTCCAATAAACTTTTCCAAACTGTCTCACAAGTGGATGATAAGCTCAAATAAGTCAACCCAAACAAGCCTATAGAAAACTAACATGAAAACTTTAAATATACTATAATCAGGTCATTGTACTCACCATGACAGCATAAAGTTGAGTATTGGGATTCTTGTTACTAAGTCTCTTTTTTATAGCTTTAACAACATCTTTAGCTTTCCTGAACATTAATAGAACAAAATGATGGTATTAGCCGCAACATCACTCAGAGTCTTAGCATATTCTAGCACATTATTGAACAAGTACCATGTATAACAGATTTTGAATCGTAAACTAATTAAGTTAGCACCAAAATTAGTAGTTTGCTAACTAACTGAATGCTTCTTCATGTAAATTTTCTTTCTGAAAAATAAAGCAAAGTGACAAACACAAAAAATGCACTTTAAATGAAAAAAAAATACACAATCTAGCATGACAAATATGGAAAATGCAATTGATTGGAGTATGAAAACAAAATTATCATTCATGAGGATTGTCTTCCAAGTTCCAACATTAAAGAAATACCCACTTAGAATTAGGCATAGTTCAAGTGGTAAGGGTGGTAGTGGTAGGGTTAGGTAAAGAGCATAGATATGATTCAAAACCAGACTAAAATAAAATAATGTAACATAACAAAAAGTGCTATAAGAAAAATCTAAAAGGTAAGAATTAAAAATGAAATTAAAAAAAAGAGTATAGTTTCATCACGTTTTACTTTTGGGGCATTCATGATCAATTAAAAAGAAATAACACCATACATTAAACATATATGGAGTGAGACAAAGGGAGAGGAAAAAAACTTTGCGGGGGTACCTTTGATCACGAGCAACTAATTCAGAGATTTCAATATTTTTCATCCAATCAATTTCAGATAGTTTCTCACTTGTTGCAGCATTGACTAGCTCAGCTGCCATCTTCTTTTCTACATAAACATTTAAGAATTAAATAGGATACAAAAAGTTTAAATATATTTCAGACAAGAAAGCAAATGTTGAACAAAGAGTAAAGTATCCACAAAAATTAAATTAGGCGGCTAATCAACTTTTGCTAACTAGAAACAGAATAGAAGCCGCTACAGGACAATAAATGTTTCGATCTAGAAGCAGTATATTAGCGAGCAATAACGTTTCATTTGTTAATAATACGCTCTCAGTTACAACAAGCTAATGCACTAATACTACGTCTACAACAGCCACCAAAGGTTTTCTCCACCAGGTGAAGTCATATGTATCAAATGCCTGTTGAATACATTCTAATTGATCCTTACAACCCTAAATCCTTATTGATCAGGTTGAATACAAAATCGGAAAGAAAAAAAACATTCTTGCCTTTGAATACCATAGAATGTAACCTACTTTAAATATAACGAAAACTTGGGTTTCATAACCGTTACGTACTTGTTAGAATTTTGGTTTGATCTAACTCAACTCTCACACACAAGACTACATAACTCAACTCTAACCATTATAAATACGGAATCCGAAAGGTAATTTATCCACCACATACATAAAAAAGTTGAAATCACAAGACTTGAAGTAATTTTGTTCTATCATAAATTCATAATCATCTTCTACCATAAGAAGCTACTAACTTGTTGGCAGAAAAAAACATATGCCAAAGTAAATGCATCATACCTCTTATTAGTATAATATATAGCAACTACAATTGAAGTTTGAACTGCAAGAATATCATGAACGACCTGCAACAACAAAAAAATCCATAGAATCAAATTCAGTTGACATAACCCAATTTCAATCTTAGTAAAAAGAAATGAAATTGATGAAAACAAGTAAAAATTATAAAGACACATCAAAGATATAACTAAACCTTAACAAAACAAAACAAAAAAAAAACAGAAACCTTAAAAATCGAAAGTTGTAGTGTTTGTACCTTGAAAAAGTGAAATGAAAATGGAGATGACTAGTATGAAGCCAAGAAAGCACTGATAAACCCTAAAGACATTCAACATTTCAAGTGCCAACCAAAATCTTGCTGTTTTTTTTTCCTTTCTCAAAGTTTCTTTTTTCTTTTACGTAATTAATTTATTACTATATACAGCTTTTTTTGCATATAGAACATTAGATTAGATACTATGAATGTTTGTTTTTATGAATTGATTTGGATGTTGTTTTTTTATACAACTAACATGTAAAAAAAAGAAAAAAGAAAAGGGTTAATAATGTGAGTGAATGAATCTAAACTAAGATATTGGGTTTGTTTATTGTTAAGTTAAGGTGGTAAGCAATCGAAGCTAGCTAGCACCGCCACGAGGGTTGTTACTATCAGTGTCAGTGACCCCACAGTACATATCCTAAGCAAAAGGTTGATTTGGATGGAGAAGTTGCAATTTGTTAACTTCAGCTTCCACTCGTTTTGTTGACTCTGCTTTATCCTTTTATCTTTTGACACGTCTTCATATCATACAATTCGATTAAGTTTAGTGGTCCTTGTCAAAAATCTCACTTCAACAAAATGTCGAAATTGATAAGTCAATCGTGATATAAAATGTCGAAATTACTAAATTAGATATTTGTAATCGAGTTTTGAATCCTATCTCTTTATTTTATATATATGAATTTTTAATGATATATCATTTTATCTGCGTCTTTATCATACAATTGGATTAAATTTATTGGTCCTTTAGTGGCCGTCCAATTGAAGTGGGAGTTAAGGATGGTACTTATTAAGATTATTAAGGATGGTGCAGCTACTTGTGTTATTGGAGTTTCATTGTTAAAGAGCATTGAAATGTTGTTGAAGTTTGATTGGAATGTTAATATCAAAGGTGAGGTTAACATGTGCAAAGAGTAGAGTTTACTTTAAAGTGAAAAAATTATATTAAAATAAAATAAAATTTTGCCTTTATAAAAATTGAATACTAATTTTACATCTTAAAAATTTTAATATATGTCTTAAGAGTTAAGAGTATATGTTAACTTTTTTCTAAAATTAATTACGGTTTTATAGAGAGATGAATATGTGCGGAAAACTAAAAATGTATTGACAAGTTTGGGATGTTTTTTTTATAGGATGATATTGTTTTTTGAAAAGTGTATATTTATTTTCCGACAAAGTGTATATTGGTTATAAATTTAAACTTTAGAAATTCTAATTTTAATCCAACAATTACGAATTTATAACTACATGACTGTAAATAAGTTTGATCCGTCGTTCAATTGTTGTTAACTCATGAAAATTTAGGATCTTTAGTCTTTTGTAGACACTTCAAAATATTCCTATCATTTAAGCTTTTAAGCATGTTCTGAGATTTGTTATCGAGTTAATAGTGAGATATTCATATTTTTAATTTTTTTTTTCTATAACTAAAAATATAATTCTAAAACAAAAGTATCATCATGCATTGTATACCTACACGGCTACACATTGTTAATAATTGTTATATATAGGCAATGTAGAAAAAAATTCCTTTTATTTTTTACAAAATACATATGAAAACATTCCTACAAATATTTTTTATATGATAAAATGTTATACTTAAAAGAAAATTAATCTAACCGTTGGATGATTGAAATTTCACACTAACAGATCAGAGACTTAAAAATGTTAATCCAACAAACCAATACTGAATCAAATACTTCAGTCATTATCTTTTATAAATAACCAACAGAAAAGAAAAAAGATTTCAACCATTGTTGCTAAATTCATTGAAAGATTGAACCACATTATAGTCATTTCTTAATAATAGAGTGACTTTTGCCAAATATAATGCAAAAGTATTTTAAAACATCACAAGTCACAACTAAATTCACATAAATATACCACACATTTCTCTTTGCTAACTCATGAAAAAAAACTAGTTTGTAGTCAATACATTAGCCGACATGTAATGTGTGATACTGATATGCATCCCTAGACCTGAAAAAGGAACAAGTATCTTTTAGTTTCTACAAGTTAATATTGAGAAAAAGGAACAAGTACATAAAACAATTTCTTTACCTGCAATAAACCAGTAGGAATTTGGATATAACCTTGCAGCAAGAGGTTAACTTTTTTCAAAGAATCAAATGGAACAGGTGTAATCACATAGAGTATGCCTTTGACTGTGTCAATGGCCCTCACAATGCCTGGATCACAAGAAATCAACATGTCTTAAACAATAATGATGCTTAGATTACCCAAATGTATAAAAACTATAAAAACAGATGGTTGTATGGTATGACTAAACATTTTGGAATTTGAAAGTTAGCCAAGTTACCTACCAAGACCAAGGCACCAGGGTAAATTTCCAGGTCCTCCGGCTTCAACTGCTAAGCCAACAATACTAGCCTTCAAGCTGCGGAACATTTCAGATCTTGGGACCTACAAAAATATTTTTAGCTCATATAAAATGTTTTGATCACCATCGTCTAAAAATAAATACAAGAAATATTGTTGAAATTTATATATTCAATAATCTATAGAAAAATATAATATTTTAAAATTTTAAATTTATAATAAAATGATGTCAAAATCAAAGTGGATGAAATGCATCAAATCCAAGCATATAACAGGTAGATTGATAACAAGACTCCACTGTGTAGCTTAGGAAGCGTTAAAATTTTGACACAACTTTTGAGTGAAGAGGTTGTTTAGGTAGATACAAGTGTGACTATCAAGTCAAATTATTTACTCGGTGTCATGAGACAGAATCAGAAGAAATAATAAGCAACCTTAGAACCAACCACGCGATGAACATGTCGAATCTTTACGCTTGCAATGGGAACATGATAAGGACAGTGAAAGGTCAATGAATGTGCAAGTGCCTTGACTGTTGAAATATCTGAATCACTGGGAAAACACTGTCTGAAATAAGCCATTATTCGTAAATCACGCACCAGACGAGCATTGTTCTGAACAAGCACCCTGGGGAAACAAATAGGGATATTCTATAACACTTAGTTTTAAGTTAAAAATAATGTCTCAAAATAGCTTCTGTAAACTCTAACTTATAAGACTTGGACTTACGTTCTATTTAATGAGTCCTGACGAGCAGAACGTATCTCCATCAATTTAATTGTTTCATCATGTTTTCCATCTAACCAGAATTTTCCAGCAGGCAGATTCATATTTTGAGTTGATATGTCTATCTTAACTACATGGGTGGGACATATATATTTTAACATGTCCACTAATACCTTATAACCAACATCTGAAATGCAAGACAAAATCCAAAGAATGAGTACACCATGATAATTGATATATATAGTTAGTAGTTCAGGAAGAAACAGTTTTAGATTATGCGCAATAAAAATATAATAACCGGAAAGACACGAGCTTACCTTTAACCCAGCCAGAAGTATTCACTACAAGAGGAATCTTAATCCTAGAAGAATTTCCTCCCTTATCAAACGTGCGATACTCCTTTTGATAATAATCATAAATGGAGCGTATGTAATTTAAGTATTTTGCTGGATTTCTCTGAGAAGAGACATCGCCAAAGAAAAGTGATCTGTTACGGAATAATGACAGAAAGTGAATCAAGCAACTCCATATCCAGTAAACATGCTCATTCAAATAAGACATGAATTGGTGGACACTTAACAGAATCTAATATATCCTACAAACAGAAAATAAGTATCATCCACCTCGCTGTTTATAGAAGACTTCAACAATGAAATGGACTAAGACCTTTGAGTCATACAACATCTTTAAATAAGGTAAATAACAATGTAAAGAACAAGATCACATGGAAAAAGTTACAATATATGATATTCTCAACAATTAGTTATTTACTGTTTTGACAGTTCTATTTAATCAGGAATGCATATTTTTTTTAAAGACAAATTATTAGTGGTTCATTTTAGGAGGATGGGGTTTGTTAGTAGCAGGAATTGAACCATAGAACTCCTATGTAATACTTCTTCGGTGTCTGAACTCATATCGCTAGTCTACTTCTTACAGGACTAATTCGAAAAGCATGTGATACACCCATATCTTAACATAACTAACAAGTAAAGAATACAACATGCCAAACTTTACGTCGCAATTACATGTATCTTTTGAATAGTGATTATGTGCCATCACAACTTAACAAGCAACAACCTTGTCAAATATTTCAAATTCAAACCAACATAAATAAATAAATAAAAACTCCTCCAAATAGACAGATTCAGAACACAAATTATTGAGATGAGATAGCACTTCATAGTTCATACCTCTCCGGTGTTTTCAGGCATGGAATCGTCAAATCTAAAACAGTCAAAAAGTAGAATTTTTTTTAGTCAATATCTAGTATCTGGCATGCATAACATTGAGTAAACAACATGTCTTTTTAGTATATGACACTCTCAAATAGGTCTATGAGATAATTAAATATTAACCATAGGCTACCTGGAGTGAGATCATCATGAACAATGGTTAGAGAAAGAAAAGCAGGAGGAGTAAACTCAGGTTGGCCAACATCAGTATCAAGATAAGCTACTTTGTTACATTTGGTCAAGAGGACATGAAGTAAATTGCGGGAGAAGGTTGTTTTCCCAGAGTTGCTTGGTCCACATATGAGTGTGATGGGAGGTGTTGAACTAGATATTATGAAGTTTGCAGCCTTAGACCATTGCTCTGGGATGTAAATGTCAGGTGGTGAAGGTGATGAACCCATTGTTGCTCTCTCTAAAATTTTCAAGATGGTTACTTTTGATTAAAAAGCTCTTTAGTCATGCAAATTTTCAAACAGAATGTGTTCATTCAAGAAGTTTGTTAGTCATGCAAATTTTCAAACACCATGTGTGCATTCAAGAAGTGTGTTCAATGTGGTCCATTCCAACTCATTTGAGTCTCTCAAATTAGGACAACATAGCTTCAATTTACCCAGTTTGTTGTGAATATTTGTACATTGTACTACAATGTCATGAATAATTTTAAATCTTTTAAATATAGACAGGTTAACAGTGGTACGCTCGACCATTGAACTACAGTTTCAACCAGTGACCAAGTGTCTTTACTAAATTTGTCACTAGACTGAGGTTGATTTTAAAGATGAAAGATCTATTGTTAATATGTTTTATTCAAATCAATCAACAACAAAAAACTATGTTAATGTGATATGTTTATACCAACCAACAAGGAAGGCATATAAATAGTACTATTTATACTTGTTATTGATTTGAATTGTGATTGGAATGGAGAACGGTAAATTCTATTTTACAATTTTGTTGAGCATCTCACAATTTTTACTTGTTAGATTGTTACTATAATAACAGTATAACTTATAAATTCAAAAGGCACACACATTGATACCGGTTTAAACAAAATAGATACGGTGCAGTTGACTGCAACCGCCGTAAGTATGAACCATGATTTTAAATTTTAAATTTAGTTTAATTTTCAAATATAAAATTAAATTTTAAATTTAACCGTCTAATCTTGCAATAAACATATTTTTGCACTATAGACTTTAAAAGAAAAAACACTAAAATATTCTGTAGTAATAGATAATGCTAAAATAATTAATGATGATGATTGATTTAACATTAAGATTAAGGTTAGATAGGATGATGATGACATGTCCTTTGAATCTGTATCCTTGCATGTTGTTGATTGATTAGTTTAACTACGGTTACTACTTACTCTAATATTTATTATGATAAAAAAAGTCTGGTTAATTAGTGCCCTCAAGGCACTAGATAAGATTACTAAAAAAAGTAATGTTTGTATTAAAAACCGTAGTTTATTACTCCCTCCGTCCCATTATATAAGCATCTTTACTACAAAAGTTTAGTCTCAAAATATAAGCCCCTTTACAATTTACAATTTTTGTATTCCAATGCAACTTAGTAGTAATAATTAGGGTTATATGTATGCAAAAAAGTAATAAATGTACCTAGTAAATTGTAAAAGGGCTTATATTTTGGGACTAGACTGTTGTAGTAAAAGTGCTTATATAATAGGACGGAGGGAGTAGTTTAGAAAAGTAGAATGTACAAGTTCCAAGAATTTATTTACCACTTTTGTTTCCTTAACCATTGCCCTAAAGACAATGTTTATCATTTTCCTATAAAAAATGTCTTTTAGTTTCATCTCAATTTCAGTGAAATTTAATTTGAGGTGTTTCAATCCAGCGGAAAATTAATTACTGTGTTCGGTGGTAAATATCAAATTACCACCAAAAATTTTAGTGAAATTTAAAAACAATTTTTTTATTATAATAAAGATTAGAAAAGCATACTTTATTTTCGGATCATTTTCAAAGTTGCATACTTATCTCAAAATACATTATTATAATACAACAAATAAATCAGTAGTATTATACTAATAATATGACGTTTAGTATAATAATCCATTAAAAGCCACTATGCGCTTTGCATTGTTTTGTTTCATTTGAGTATTATTATCATCATAAAGAGATTGGATTGAATTTTGAGACATTGAAACATGGCATCTGCAATAGTTCGCAGGAACATCAGTAACAACTTGAAAAAGTTCCAATTATTGTCTTCTTGTCGTTTCAACAAAAATAACAATCAGTTGTTGAATGTTGAAGATGTCAACACCGTTTCCATTCACACAGAAGCTGTTGGTGGTGTTGGATTGCCATCTTACATGCGTGGAGCTGTTTATTGGGAACCCAACAAACCTCTCACCATTGAAGAATTTCACATTCCTCGCCCCAAAGCTGGTGAACTTCTCATCAAAACCAAAGGTGGTGATTACCTACCTTTTTCTTCATTCTATGTATTTTATTCAATTTTTACATTTAAATAAGAAAAATGTGATTCTTATTTTGTTTGTCTTTTGATCATGTGAACTTAGATAAAATTAAATTAAAATACTATATAGTGACCTTCATGCATGTGTGTGGAAATGATTCCCTGCAGTAAAAAAAAATTATCTTGATGATTTCATGGAGATCTTGACCATTGATACCGATTTACCAATTTTACTGTTTAATTTTACACAAATGATTTGCCACTGCACCCAATTGAGGTTGCAGTTGTGGATTGTAATTTTAAGTTATTATTATGATCATTACCACTGTTAGCGCGCAGGCGTGTGTGTGTGTGAGAGAGAGTTGGGGTAGCACCTATGGTAGAAAAGATGATGGAAACTCAGCTTAGGTGGTTTGGGCATGTGGAGAGAAAATTTATAGATTTTGTACTAAGGAGAGAGTATATCAGATGAAGGGTAGTCAAATTGATAGAGACATAGATATGATATGTGATATAACATTATAGTGTCGTTTGATCCATGTAGTTGACCCTACTTGGTGGAATGAAACTTGATTGTTGTTGATCACTGCCCCCTATGAGGGATGGTTATTATTATTAGATTTGATTGTGTAAAGCTGTGATTTTTTAATGCAGCATGTGGAGTATGCCACTCTGATCTTCATGTCATGAAAGGTGAAATTCCATTCTCCAGTCCTTGTGTTGTGGGGCATGAGATTACTGGTGAAGTTGTTGAACATGGACAACACACTGATGCTAAAACCATAGAAAGGTCAAAGTCTTTTCGTAAAATTAAACTAAAAGAAACTGTCAAACTACTACATTTTTGTGTGACAATGAATGTTATTATTGAAAACAAATTTATTGTTCTTGATCACAAACAAAAAGGAATAACAAGTAGGTTTCTTCATGTTCGTTTCATTTCAGGCTTCCGGTTGGATCTCGAGTTGTTGGGGCCTTCATCATGCCTTGTGGCAACTGTTCCTATTGTTCAAAGGTAACAACAGTGTGTTGCACACTCCCACTCTATATGTCAACTGAATCACGGTTTTGTCGTTGATGTTGTCTACAAATGGTATACAGGGCCATGATGATCTGTGCGAAGCCTTTTTTGCTTATAATCGAGCACAGGGAACCCTTTACGATGGTGAAACTCGACTATTTCTTCGAAGCAGTGGTTAGTGTTAGTGTCCTGTTATTTCAAGCCTTACAATGTTACTTGTTTTTGGCCAACTACAAGCACCACCTCCAGACGCCTAGGCTTACTTGTTATTGATCCACATATTACTGATATTAATAATCAAGAAGCACACAAACCATCTTTCAGCTGATGCAAATTTCAAAGTTTTTCAACTGTATTTATCCCTAAGAGTAGAATCCTTCATTATTGGAATACTGAAAATAATTGACAATTTATAGGTAAACCGGTATTCATGTATAGTATGGGAGGGCTTGCTGAATACTGTGTTGTGCCGGCAAATGCATTATCTGTATTACCAAGCTCAATGCCATATACGGAGTCTGCAATTTTAGGATGTGCTGTTTTTACTGCCTACGGTGCTATGGCTCATGCGGCTGAAGTGCGCCCGGGTGATACTGTTGCAGTTATTGGAACTGGGGGTGTTGGTTCTAGGTAATTAAATCAATTGTCAAATGGATACCACATTGTTAAATATTCATTTATCTGTGCCTACTTCCTTTCGCTATTTTTATTTTTTTCCTCGATAATGCTTGGAGAATATATATTATTTGATACTAATCATTAAAATTTGAAATCAGAAGATATCCTATTTTTACCATGTCATATATCTGAGCAATAGGTTCTAATCAAATGCACTTGTTTGCCCCTTTAACTTTATCACCGATTCCAGTTGTTTGCAGATAGCTAGAGCATTTGGTGCCTCAGATATAATTGCTGTCGATATTCAGGATGAAAAGCTACAGAAAGCGAAGACACTTGGTGCAACTCACACAATAAATTCGGCAAAGGAAGATCCCATTGAAAAGATACTTGTATATGCATTTCTCTCTCACCTCTTTGTTAAATCTGCCAAATCTCTCTCCTGCACGGCCTCTGCCTATTAGCTCCTAACATTATCCACTCACACTATCATGCATTATTTCTTTCATCTGAAAGATACTTTATTTAATTGTTTCCTCTAATTTCACGCAGGAAATTACTGGTGGAAAGGGTGTTGACGTTGCTGTGGAAGCCTTGGGGAGACCACAAACATTTGCTCAGTGCACACAAAGTGTGAAGGATGGAGGAAGAGCCGTGATGATTGGACTGGCAATAGCTGGTTCTTTAGGAGAGGTGGATATAAATAGACTTGTCCGCAGAAAGGTAAGTAATCTGTATGTTTGTGCTCTCAATTGTTATATTAGTTACTGTCTCTACTCCGACATTGTAACCACTTTCTACTCAGATTGGATTCAAATTTCAAACTGTTTATCATATTATCATTATTGATGTTTGTTTTGTCCAAGATTTCGCTTTCCGCAATTTGTCGAGTAGTCTTCTTATTCTTGCCCTTACCAAGCCAAAATTGAGCTCAAGTTGTACATACCAAATGCCTTTTTGAAACTCAATTCAGAGGCAAAATAATATTTAGTATCTGTTGTTGATAACACTAATTTTCAACCAAAGCAGAATTCAAGTAACTGTAAAAAGAAAAACAGAATTCAAGTGAAATGCTAAAATATAAAGTATACATTACTAAATGACAATAATTTCCTTCAGAGCTGCACCTTACTTATTTTCCACAACTTTAATAAAAGCTCTTTGCATCTAAGCATATTATTTTTTCCATTTGAACAGATAAAAGTTATTGGTTCGTATGGAGGCAGGGCTAGGCAAGATCTTCCAAAGTTAATTAGATTGGCAGAAACAGGTATCTTTGACCTTGGTAACGCCGTTTCAAGAAAATACACTTTTGAGGAATCTGGCAAAGCATTCCAGGATCTCAACGAAGGAAAAATCATCGGTCGAGCTGTAATCGAGATAGTATAGCTCTACATGGCTTTTGTGCAATGACAACTGTCTCTGTCTAACACATTGGAGTGGCAAAGGTGTTGGTGTCCTGAGAACACATATAGGTTGTCTTCTGTTGTAATGTGTTATCTGTCCTGATAAAATAAGTCATTGTAAGGACATTTTCAAATAAAAACTGTTTTGTGTCACTTTGCATGTGGTTCATGTAGTGGTGAAAGACTCATCATCATTGGCATGTCATGGAAGAGATGAAAAGATGGGCAAAAGAAAGTATAAAATAAGAACTAAGCATGCTCCAAAAAAAAATAAGCAAATCATATATACATCCAAATTCCAAAGTAATCATATTTTAGACGAGTAAAGAAGTCTTCATTAAAAAAAGGAGAATGTTAAAATGTGCCCTCAAGGCACATGTTAAGAAACTTAATATAGAAATTCTATCTTAAAAGTTGTGCATTTAACTTTTTACAAGGCAAATATAAAATTACTATTTTTGAGTTCCTTAACATATGCCCTTAGAATACATGTTAACAAGACCCTTAAAAAAATAATAGAATAAGGTGAAAGTTAGAGTATAACTGCAACAAGACATACTTTATTTAATTTCACGCAAGGAATTTTCCTTGTCTCATCACTGCCCCCCACAAGAATTAAATTAAATAGAGATTCAATTTGAAATATAATACTAAACCTAATAAAAGAACCTTCAAAAAAGAAATAGACAGGTAATGCAGCTTTGAGAAGGACAAGTTTAAGTATGATTGACTAACAATTTGCAGGATTATGTAACTCTCAACAGACCAATCACATAAAAAAACATACATTTAATACATGCTCACAAACCGACTATTTTAATTAAGTTTTTACTAGCTTTGTCAAATGGCCATTAGTATGTTGGAACTTGGACATTTGTAAACTATGAAACTCAGACAGACTAACTGGAACATGAACTCTTGTTTGGTTCAACCACACCCATAACATAAATGTAACAAGTTCTATATTTGGTTCAACTTGTCATTCATTTTAATCCCCGAGTATCGCATTCACAACCAGAATATTGAAAAAGCTCAATTCATATTTTGATAACCAGTTGTGCACATAACGAAAAACATGAAAACAAAAATGATTTATCCTGCCAAGAAAACATATTTTAATCGATGAAAAAAGAGTATTTGTAACAGTTTCTACAATTATTGAAGAATGGAGCAAGTCATATACAAAATTTAAGATACAAGCATAAACATGCTTGTCCTAGTCCATCATCCAAAAATGAATCCTTACTCTCTACCCTATGAACCAATTTGGTCCCTGAAAAATTCCAAGGTCGCACTGCTATTCTTCTTTCCACTTGTTAACATATTTGAGGAAAGCATTGGCAGGATTTTCCCTGGGTGGAGCTCGAACACGAGTAGACCTTCGAAGCGCAGACTCGTCATTCGCATTATTCTGCATTAAATCCTTTGATCTCTTCTGCAGTTCTGAGCTGTAAATATGCAACAAAAAATAAAGAATCTCGAGAAGTCAAGGGGGGAATGATTTAAAATAAAATATGAACAATCAATAAAGTGAATATGGAGGAAATGTTGGTTTAATTGATGTTTGTAAAATAAACTACAACAAAGTAGCACCAACATAAATTTAAATCCAACTATTTTTTATAAAATCTAAATAATATTGCACTACATAGTATCAACACTTTTAAAAAAGAATAAAAAAATATCGTATCAGCACTCCTCTGTTTTAATAACTTTCTTCTGGACCACTAGTGTTTGGAAAAACAGCTTAAGGTGCTTATTAATTAGGCTTTATCATATCTGAGAACTTACGTCTAAGCTGTTTCTACAGTCAACCAGAGGACAAGGGTAAACTCCACAGAAACTTTGCCTAAATTGTTTTCATAAGATTTCTTGGAGAGCTTATGAAAATGTGTTGTAAATAACTTGTGCTATGTGGATGCATGATAAACTATTTTTATAAACGCTTTCAAATAAGATAAACCAATTAAGTTCTTAGAAGCTCCCTCTCTTAATTCAGCATAGGTATGTGCTCCACATTATAGCATATGCAACAAAATTGGAAATAATATTGGCAGCAATCTTGTTACTTAACCCATCATGATTGTTGATATAACATTTATATTAATACTTAATAGCCACATTTATAATAAATTCTAAACATATTTCACTCACTTTATTAAGCCACAGCCAAAAACTCTAGCAAATTTATTAGCTCAACTTGAACTTTAACACCCTTCTAGATAGGTTGAACATTGATAAATTTATTTTTATCATCACACATAGTATCATTTCTTAGATTTATTCCTTCATTTCATTTATTTTTATCTGCTTAAAGTATAAATGACCCGAGAAGCATGTGTATCTTAGTATGTTAATTGTTGGGCTACGAAGTTTTAAACCAAGACTTTAACTGACACATATGCATCCAAATACAACTGGTTATAATGACATTCAGCTTGAGAGGCTAATCGAACTCACCATATACTACTATAATTTTTTTCAAGCTGGTTTTTCAATGCCTTTTCACGCTCGCCCTTGCAGTTCAACGATCCAATCAATGCATCAACCTATTCACACATGCCAACATAAAAGTTAGAAAATAAATATGTACAACGTGCGAACATAGCAGGTTATCTTCATTAAATACCTCTTCCTTGCAGCTAAAGTATCCCCACTCCTTGGAGTCGCAGCTTTCAACAAATATCCTACCAGCGCGACGGAACCACCAATAACTATTGTAATCCCTGTCTTTACCTAACGGTCTTCTAGAAATAATCCGTTTCTCTAGCTCCCGTTCAAAGTATTCTCTCTGTATATTAACAGACAGACAATAAAAGATCCATTTCAAGATTAGACAAATAAGCAAGGAGATGGTTGCAGTACTACCCTCTGCTTTGACTGTTTCTTTAACTCATTTCGTGATAATGCTTTTCCATTTTCTGCTGGTTCTTTCAGCCCTGGATCCAGGTTTTCAGGAGTCTTTTTTGAAGCAGGACTTGAATGCTTAACCCCGCTGCAAATTGAATTTCAAGATGAAGAAAAGTGAAATGAAACAACCATGTCCATAATAATGTAACGTGTGTATATAGGCAAGCATAAACAGCACCGTTGATAAAATCTTACCTTCTACCCAATGATTTGTCTTGCCTAGATGATTCTATCTCTCCGTTTATTTTCTTTCCCACATGTCCATTTTGTATTTCGTGATCATTGTTTGCTGGGATATTTGCACTGTCGAAATGATGTCCATTGCTTTCTGAGCCGGCATTCAACCTCTCTTTTTTTTCTCTTCTCTTTCTACCATCTTCTAATGCTTCTTCCCGTTTAGCAGTCCCAAGTTCCTGCCGTTGTTCAATCAACTCGTCCAACTTTTCCTTGAAAAAAGCAGTTTCAAGGACTTGATTGACCAACTCACATAAGATTTCTAATTTAGCATCAGCATCTACAAGGCCATAATGTCCCCGTCTTATGGTTGCTTCACAGTGCTGTAACTGAGGAATATTGATCATTTCCAGAAAATCGCATAAATATTTGCTCCAATTAACCATTGTAATCTGAAAATAAAAATGAATGAGATAGTCATACCAAAAACAGTAATAGGATTTAACTTAAATTAAGCGAGTCACCGAGGATACCAGATAGAGCAAGAAAGATTCAACTGGAAAAAGATATCTCATGAAATTTGGACAGCTATTAAGTAATGAGACTAACAAAAAGAATTATACTGTCAAAAAAAAAGAGACTAACAAAAAGAATTATGTATAAATTAGATGGTAACCTTCTGCAACTTTCGATTCTCTACAGCTGAAGTGTATTCACCATTATCTTCGATAAGAACTCGAAAAAGTGAAGCATGAGATTCCACAAGGAGAACCACATTACTATCCTTATAGCATATTGCATTTTCAAAATCTTCCAAAGAGTAGGGCCACAGGTTTAACTGTTTACCAAAAGAAGTACAAAAATCCCAAACCATTAAGAGATTCCCTACACAGTGCATTGGAACATTGAAGTCTCTTGATGGAGAAGGACGATCAGTGAACACAGGGTCGTCTGGACTAGGCTTCACCAAAAGATCATCAATGGGATATTTGACTGGTATATCGTTGAATTCTCCATCTTCTGGAAAATTTGAAAACAACCTTTTTAAATAAAACTAAATCACAAGTTTTCATCAATGGGGTTCAAAATAAAATAAAATTATGTGGCATGAAAGTTGTGTGTTACAAAAGATTTAACCATGTTGTTATTTATTTTAAACAAACAGACTTTACCAGGCAGATGTAAAATGCTTTTCAATTAGATACACAACAAAAAGAGATGCACAAATAAAATTTCAAAATAGAATTTAATAAGAAAACACCTCAAACTGATAAAATAGTTAAACCAAGAAGCCAAAAATTGCTTCAATTTCTGAACCATACCTTTCACTTGTGCAGAACCATTGACTAGTGTCCCATCCAACTTCTTCTTTTTACGTTTATCAGCTTCTTCCATTGACTCCTGGCCAAAAGAAATTTGAGATAGAAAATAATGTCGTAAAAATCGTTCATAAAATAACAAACAAATCATTGAAACCCTAAATTATCATATCCCATTTATTATTATACATATTCAATGTTATCGAAATCAAAATCTTGCTTAAGATCGGGAAGGGGTATCAAGATTGCAACCACAATTCTGAAATCATACCTAATTAAATGTGTAGGATCAGGAAAGGGGAGTAGCAAGATTGTAACCACACCCACGCCCACACTCACACACAGACAGACACACACACATACGCACATATACATACATATATATGTGTATAATTGGGCCTACATGGACAGAACTCGGCCCAAGCCAATGTAATATAGTTGAAATATTGAAAATTAATTCATTATTCTTTTCGTAATCTATAATTGGGCCTACGTAGATAGAACTCGACCCAAACCAATTCTTTTAAAAAAACACAGCAGTAAAAAATAATTAAAAATAAAATGGAGGGAAAAAAATGGCCCTCCCTCACGTGACCGGACAAATCATTACCCCTAAGACAAACAAATAAACTAACACTAATCTTTGTTTCTCCTAGCCCCTAATTTCCATTAGCAGCAGTCCTTGACAGTTTCATTGTCCCCTTTCTTCGTCGAAGGCATGATGACAACCAGGGAAAGCAAAAATAATGGCCGCACAAGACGATCAGAGGCATTCACACAGGCTGTGCAGGGAAAGACAACAACATAGATATGGCTGCATACAAAATCGGAATATGACAATTTCGAGATTTTGCGGCAAAAAACGCCCACGATTGCACATGATTGTGCGACTACACGTTCCAGAAGAGATTTCGCTTTGATATTGCTAAGATTTTGCTGAAAACAAGATCTTGTTCATGATTCAGATTGGAGGGGGCAAGTAACATCATAAAATTGTACAATCTTGCGCTTTAAATTGAAATCTTGATAACATTGATTATATCCCATAAGTAAATTATTCTATTATATGAAATTATGAATGCATAAAAGAATAAGAAAAACAGTGTATTTCCCTTTCATCTACCTCATTATTCCTTTTCTTGGAGCAAATTATAAGTCCGTCTTTGAGAAAAACCTTTCCTCTTAACTCCTTGGGAACATCGGTTGAGATACCGTGATTTTGTGCCACTTTGTCATGTAAAACCCAAGGGGCATTTCGATATGTAGATTCCCGGATAAAAGACATTAGAATAGTTCTACTAAAGAGTGGCTTCTTTTGCACCAAATCTTCCGCACTAATTTCTGTTTTTTCACTAACATTCTTGTTTTTATCAAGCCAACCTACCTCATAACGGTATTTGTCAACTCCTTCCTGGATGACTTTTAATATTTTGCATGGACATACACCGTCATCTTTTTTCCCATGCAATTCGGCACCAGCAAACAAACGCTCCTGCAATTTCTCAGCAATAGAATCGGCAAGTTCCCTCAAAGGGAGCATACCTGCATAACAACTATAACTGATCAAACCCATACACAGTGAAAAAATAACAAAAGCATTCTGATGAAAAGAAATGTAATTGTATAATTGAGCAGCTAGCATATGACTCCAGAACATTTGCATGTAACAATTCAAAAAAGGCATGATTATTGTTGTTTCCAGTTCCTCAAACATTTCTTCTATAATTTTTCCTAATATTTTACAAATCATAACTCCAGAACCACTTCAATTTGATCTCTGAAAGTCCTGCAGCATTATTACTCCCATAATGAATGAACACATCAATGTATCTCAGATAAAGGCAATTTAACAAATTTAAACTTGATGATTCCAATGACTTGTCTAAAAAAAACAAAAGTCTTTGACATCAATTCATAAAATGATTTAGAAAACACTGTCATTTGTTGTACAGCATTCTATGAGCAAACTGCGACCTTCAGTGGTAACTGACAATTGAAGCAACATGCAGAAAAATATATATCAAGACTGAAATTCTGTTTGTCTCGCTGTCAACAGAAGCAGGCTTATAAATGTTACAGTGATTATCCTGATAGATTGTATAACTTAGTTGACCAGCTTCACAGTAATCTACTAATGTCTAATGAAATGTGATAGATAACATCTAGTTAGCCAAAGCCAACTCATCTTCAATCTAGTCCATAAGCGTGAACAAACAGTAAATACAATACTCAGCATATCAATTTATAAACATTCATTTGGAGGTAAACCATATGTTGCAAATTGAATATTGTCCCGACTGTCGAATAAAAATTTAACACTTAGGGGCCGGTTTGATTTCAGAAAATGGCATCTGTTTGATTTCACGTCTAATTACAAAACAGTCACCTTCTTTTCACTTAGTTTCCTGTTTCGAAATATTTTAAGAATAAACAATTAAAAAAAAACGTTGTATTCATTGTTTTCTGAATAAATTTTTTGGAAATATGAAACATGAAAACAAGGTGGCAATTTTGTAATTAAAAGTTAAAATAGAAAACATTTTCTCAAACTAGACAGGCCCTTAGTCTAAACTCTATGGTAGACCCTAGACAATCACAAAACATCAGTGCAGCGCATAAGTCTAAAAGCTACGTCATCACCCGTCTCCCTTTTGAATGCCATTGTTGATTCAAAATAAAACCATTTATCGTCCTGTGGGAATAAACAGAAGTGTTATCCATTAATCAATGTAATTTCATATCCTTCCGTTCATTTTGAAACGGGCATACTTATATACAGGATATAAACCCTCCACATTAACTACCCCACATAAAGTCTGAATTTAACAAGTATCAGAACTCAACAATTGCAGGCAACTATATAATTACTCAAGCAAGACAAAAAAAAAATGATACTGTATATAACATCAAAATAAATTTCTTCAGCTCAGAAGAGAGTAGCGCTTACTGTACTGAATGATCCTTAGAGCAGGAGTCATAAATTCTTTGGGAAATTGTAGGAATTTCTCACTAGCTCGTTGTTCTGACACCAAAGCCTCTTCATAAGTCAAGCCAGTTTTTCCAGTGACCTTACATGACCAAACCCTCTGACGGTATAGATTCAAACGGTTCAAATAATCTCTATTTTTGTGTTAAGTTGGGCCATCCATATCTTCTCCTTTTCTAGGGCGAAGTATGAAATGCTAAAAGCATATATTATCATTGAATTTTGCAATAAGTGGTCAAAGATGCTAAACTACACAAATTAATACAATTTCTAACCACATTCAAGTTACAGACAGTAAAAGCAGTAATGCCAAAAACAAATGAAATGAAAATAGATGATTATAAAGGATACTGATAATCTCGAAATATTTCTTTTGTAAATCGAACTTGGTAAACATGCTCATCTGGCTTCAAATCCTGAGGTGGCTCAGTCAAGGCAACAGGCTTCCTCCTTAAAAGAGGCATTGAGAAAGAATCTCAGTTACTGTCAGATAGAGACATGCACCCTGCATCGAAAATTCACTGTAAATTAGCCAAATGAAAATCGGATTTAACTCAAACATAATCAGATACAATCTCACTAGCTGAAACATGTTTTCAATTGCATCGCATCGCAATCTCATACGATTTGAATCATTTACCAAATCTAACTATCACTGAAGCAAGAACCCTAATTTTTTTTTCCTAGAAACAAACAAACATTGAAAAGTAACCGCCAAGCACAAAGATCATTTGCAACAATACTGAATAACACCATCATGAAAAATCAAGTTTGAAAAACAATGCAGTGATGCAGTAACCTAAAAATGCGACCCAATGTTCATATGAAAAACCCCAATTCTTTATCCAGCACCAAGAAACAGAAACAAAAAAAAAACGGAAAAACCACAATTAATTATATATATTTTCAATAAATGCACACTGCGTAAAGCACTACATTGAACACAAAAGCCCTAATACATGAGAAAAAAGGAAACCCTAAAATGCGATCCTTAAGGCGATCTTGTAATGCCGTAAACAACCGACTATTGAAATAAGCTAACACCGCCGCATATACGCGGCGCGGGAATGAAATAAACAATCGGAGAAGGGGACGAATTCATGTAACTACATTGATGAGGAAAATCGAAACGGAAAAGATGAAGAAATCGGCGATGATGTGAAAAAATAGGTTCCCGCCAGAAACAAAAAATGATAACTAACAGTTGAAAAGAGAAACGAAAAGTTGTTACAGTGAGAGAGTGTGTGTTTGTTTGTTACAGAGAATGTGTTAGCGGTGTGAGAGAGAGAGAAAGAGGAACTTACAGAGAGTGAAGAAGTTGTTAGAATGCGTGATGAAGAGAAAATGCGTGTTGGTTTTGTTGTATATATATTTTCTGTGTGTTTTGAAGAGAAGAACTTTTCTTTTTTCTCTCCCTCCTTCGGGTTGGGAGAAAATTAAACACGTTATTTTTCTTTTTTATTCGTTAAATTAAATTATTAATTGTTTTTAAATAAAAATGAAATTAATGAAGAATATTTATAGTACAAAAAAACAAAAAGAAGAATATTACTACTCTCTTGTCAAAAAGTATTACCTCTATTCGTGTCCATAAATTTTAAATCAACATGAATAAAATATAAAATGGTTCAAAAAATAATTGTTATCCGATAGTTGACAGGGACATTGCAATTGCATGTAATGTAGAAGAACGTGAATTTTCATGACTTATCATTTAATATACATATAAAAACAAAATTAGTAATGTTTTTTTGTCGAAATTGGAGTATCACCGCCGAACGCAGTGACTTGACTAATCTCTTGCTAGATTGGAAGTACCTCAAAGAGTAGAATAGCTGACCTAGAGATTTAAAGTTGTTCCATACCTAATGTAAGAATTGAATTCTCGACCAATTGATTAAGAGATGATGAGCCCCAACCGCCTCAACCACACCATCTGAGTTTATTAGTATGTTTTTTGTAAGAAAGCTAAAAAAGAAAAACAAAACAAAAAAGAAATATTATTCACAAGGGAAGAAGATTCTCATTGCGTCATTCATAAGAAGATCACGAAGTCTTTCTGAAGAGATGTATTAGTCAAAAAGTCAGCATCTGATGAAGCTCCAAATTTGACGAAGAAGTTTACACATTAATTTATTAATGTGTGTTTGAGCACTTCTTTGAAGATTTTATTTTAAAAAATAAATATTTTTATTTTCAATACAAAATTATATATTTTTGTAAAAAAAAAATCCAACTTAATATCTTTAAAATGTGTGTCAAAGACTCTCATTTACATTCTCATTAGTGCCATAAAAATTTATTCCGTGAACATATATCTCATTTGATAGAATATTTACTTGTAACATATATGGATTGAACTCATTGAAGTTTAAATTATAATAAGTTTATTTATTCATTTTATGAGGTGAAATATTAACAACTAGACTACTTAAAAAAAAAAATCCATACATTTAATTGGTGGAAAAAAAGAGACGAAATTTCAACTCTAACACATTTATTTCCGTACCAAAAAAACTCTAACACATTTATTTATCACTACCAAAATTTTATTTATTTTTGATAAACTCCTCCACGGAAGATATAATTTCCAATTAAAAAATATGGAACGGTTATGGCATGTGTCCTTAACATTTGGTAAGAAAAAAATGTCTTTAACATCCTGCTCATACGTGTCTATTCACATTTTCCACACTTATTTGCTCCCCTTTCCCTACAAACTTCAACAAGGTGTTGGTCTTTCATTTAATTTTGTTATTTTTTTTATGTAATAAAAAAAATTAAATAAGTTTTTCTTTACGGCAAATATATTATAAATAAGAATTATATCTCCGTACAAGATGAATAGAGAACGGTAAAAGAGAAACTACAAGACAGATGTGTCGTATATAGGCTGAACATCAATGCAAAAATTAAAACAGACACCACCAAATAGAGGTTCACCTCTAATTTCATTCTCAATGAGACACCTCTCAGCTTACAGACCACTATAAAATATATCAACCCACCCAAAAAGATGTCTCTGGATGCTAACTCTAAATCTTGATTTAAAATTGATCGCTCCATCAGAATTTAAAAAGCAATTTCGTGAGCCAAAAGTTGATGGACAACTATAAAATTAAAACTCAGACAAATAAGTCTCATCATGCAGTCCAAACAGTCTACACTGACGATGTACAGGGCAGCCACATACAAGAACATTGCAAATCTCAACAAATTTGTAAACCATCAGAGACTTAAAAAAAATCTTGCAAATCTCAATAGATTTGAGAGTGATCAAAGAAGATATCATAGAAAAACTAAACATACACGTCCTAACCACACGCGACAACGACAGATCCAAACCTCACATATAAGCACCTCACTACAAATAATTTGAAAACAAAAAAAATATTGTATGGTAATGAAAATATAATTTTTTTAATAATTGTGGTATATAAAAATATTTCGTTCCGACGTCGAGGATCTTCGAAACAAATGTTTCAAGATAGAAAAAATTGTGACTTTGGATAACGATATAATAGACCTCTATAATCCAAAGGTCCTTATTTAGACAAAAATAAAAGAGACCAATTTGACAACGAAAATATAATTAAGGGATCAAATCATAATGTTATTTTAATTTAACCATATTTTCTATCCTGTAATACAAACGTTTTTGAGTATAAATCGAGAGCATTTATAGATTTGGGAGGGTTAGAGAGTAATGTAAGAGGTCAAGAAGAGCAATTTTCTTATAAGCTTTGAGGCTTTTTGAAGCCCAATTTGATGCTAGGCTCAAAAGAACGAAAATTGCTCTTCGTCCCCCCTACACTTCTCTATTACCCCCCTAAAATCCAAAATTACCCTTCACTTTCATGTGAAAATTCAGTTCGGATTAAAAAATCCGAATTTTATGGGGGTTTAAACAGGTTCGGATTAAAAAATCCGAACTTTGTGGGGGTTCGGATTATAAAATCCGAATTATGTAGCTACTTCGTAGCTAATTCGTAGCTAATTCATAGCTACAGAAACAGGATTGTTTTCTTCACTACAAAAATCAAATCAGCTCAAAAAAGCCAATCATTGAATACAGACAATGACTTATTCAGTAAAAGGAATTAGAAAAGCCAATACAAAGGCTATGAAAACCAATCAGCTCAAAAAAGCCATGAAGCCTCATCACCCCAAGAAAACTCAACGCAACAACACAGCACACCCACAAAATTGATTCACAGTTTCGATATTTGAATTGAAAATAACAAACCATTGAATTTTTCAAATCAGCTCTATCATTATCATCATCAATCATTGAATTTTTATGGCAAAACAAATCATGGACAACTTCAATTTCATGATAAAACAAATCATTTGAGAAGAAATAACTGAAAAAGGAAGCGAATTTCAAAATTAACATCAGAAAGAAACAGTGGCAATTGTGAGATTCTTGAGATCGCCGCAAACGACGACAACCGCTTGCTTCTTTCTCAGATCCGAATTAAAGGGAAAAAATCGAGTTTATGGTTTGAAGCTTTTGCACAAATTGAGTTTCTGGTTTTAGATTTCATCCCCGTTCGGATTTTAGAATCCGATCTTTCCAAATAACCCCCCAAGGGCAAAAATGATACTTGAGGGGGGAAAAGAGAAATGAGGGGGGGCGGAGAGTATTTTTCCAAAAGAACCATCAATAAGCCCACTTAGATTAAAACCAAATAAGTCCAACTTTATTGTAGTAGTTCTAGTAGTTGTTTGCTCAAAAAAAAAAAAATTCTAGTAGTTGTATTTTCTTTTTTCTTTTAGAATATAATGATATAAAGTTTTATTTTGAGCAATAATATGATAAACAATTCACTTATTATTTTTATGACAAATACTTATAGCATATTATTGATTAATACGTGTTATCTAAAATGTTTATTAGAATATGGACACTAGTTGAAAATATGATCACTTGAAAATTGAGAACGGGGAAGCTATCAACTACCAAACTCTATCAGGTCTTTTCTAAAAGAAAATGGAAACTACAACTACCAATTTAAAATCTATCTCAAAATCAAAATAATAAAGTTCATGAACCCATTGTAATCATGAAAGAAAACCAATAGCTTTTTTCAAAATACACCTCACAAGTTATACTTTGGTGCAGTCCATTCGGTATTCAATATTAATCTTTTAAGATTTTTAAATAGACAGTTTATTCACATACAATATTTTAATATTTTAATTTTTTTTTTGTTTTTATTCTCTAATTTATAGAAAATAGGGCTTTAGTAGTTTATAGCGAATTTTGATATCGATCATCTTCCAAATGTGATTATGGGGATCAAATCGTGATTTTATCTATCAAATTTCAGAGCATCAATTACCACTCAATCAACTAAAGTTAGGGCTTGTTTGGTTGGAAGGAAAGAGAGAGGAAAGAAAATAAAACACGGAAATCAATGCATGTATTTGAACTATTTTATAATTCAAATACATCCCTCGAATTCCGTGTTTTGCTTCCTTCCTACTTTCTTTCCTTCAAACCAAACGGAGCCTTAAAGTTTACTTTTGATATTTTAATTTTGAAGAGCCATAAAAGAACTACTAATGGTAGCTAGCAACAATAAATTACTCTTGGTATTTTGGAGAGTAAACCGTAAATAAAAGAGGCATGCGATTGTGAGCATTTGGCATAGATTATGTGCAAGATTACATTAGTACATGCGTTTGAAATTGAGAATTGAGAATATAGGTATAGTTAGGGTGGCGTCGGTGATTAAGGTGAACAGAGAATTAGCATTGTAGGCGTGGGTGTAGGGTAAGACAATAATACACGTGGATGTTTGTACTACTACATTATCATCATGCCGTGAGTGAGTGCGTGAGCAAATGAATGAAAACACTAAACACACACACAACACAAACACAAACCAACAACAACCTTCCTTCTGCTCTTCCTCAACTCAACCAACAATACACTCACTCACTCGTTCCACTATTCGTGCGTGTCCTTTTGTTTTCTTCTCTCTCTCTCTCTCTCTCTCTCTCTCTCTCATGTCTCTTCATTTCCCATAACAAATGCTTCCTCCGGCAACTCTTCCTCGCCGGTAAAAACATACACACACTACTCAAACAATGCAAGACAGACTCCTCACTCTCCCACCTCACCAACAACACATCAACATCAACACCCACTCCAAAAACAAAACAACAACACCACCACACAAACCACTTTCCGACAACAACCCCCCACCACCTCGAACATCATCTCGCCGCATAGCTCCCTCCACCACCGACAACAACCACACTTCAGCTACAGACAAGCCTCTCCCCAACGGCGACATCTACACCGGAACACTATTAGGAAACGCACCTCACGGCACCGGAAAGTACCTCTGGTCAGACGGATGTATGTACGAAGGTGACTGGAACAAAGGGAAGGCCTGGGGTAAAGGAAGATTCTCGTGGCCTTCAGGAGCTACCTACCAAGGTGATTTCAAGTCGGGTCGAATGGAAGGATTCGGGTCATTCGTCGGAGTTGACGGTGATATGTACAGAGGAACTTGGTTCGCCGATCGGAAAAATGGGTTTGGTGAGAAACGTTACAGTAATGGTGATGTCTATGAAGGATGGTGGAGGTGCAACTTGCAAGATGGTGAAGGGAGGTATGTTTGGAAAAACGGGAATGAGTATGTTGGAGAATGGAAGAATGGTGCTATTTGGGGTAAAGGGGTTTTGGTTTGGGCTAATGGGAATCGTTATGAAGGGTATTGGGAAAATGGGGTTCCAAAAGGAAATGGTGTTTTTACTTGGGGTGGTGAGAATTTTGTGAATGGAGAGAAACAGTGTGAGATGATGATGGCTAGGAAGAGGTCTTCTGTGGATGGTGGTTCAAAGGGTGTTGGTTTTCCGAGGATTTGCATTTGGGAACTTGATGGTGAAGCTGGTGATATAACTTGTGAAATTGTTGATAATGTGGATGCTTCTGTGTTTTACAAAGATGGTAGTGAATCTGAAAATAGTGCAGAAAGTTGTGGTGTGTTGTTTAAGAGTCCTTGTTGGTCTCTTGATGGCGAGGTTAAGAAGCCTGGTCAACTTGTGTCTAAGGGACATAAGAATTATGATCTTATGATCAGTCTTCAACTGGGTATTAGGTATTGCTCTTTACTATCTTGGATGTTTGTTAGCTATGAAACACATACACGATCACTAAACACGACATTGAGACAAACACAGACTCACACACTTATAATAATTGGCAATAATTTGGCA
Organism: Trifolium dubium; assembly: GCA_951804385.1. Classification (NCBI taxonomy): domain Eukaryota; kingdom Viridiplantae; phylum Streptophyta; class Magnoliopsida; order Fabales; family Fabaceae; genus Trifolium; species Trifolium dubium. Next base: position 3,591,470 of record OX638071.1, read on the forward strand.
AAATGAAACTAATTGAATGTAATAAGATGTGTTGGTATGGTATAATTTGGACACTAGACACACTAATGTGTTTATTAACATAGTAGTAACAATAAGACATGTTGATGCTGAATTAATTTGGTTTGTTTTGTTTTTTGCTTATAGATACACTGTTGGAAAGTATGTTCCTATTGTGAGAGAGCTTAGGCCAGGGGATTTTGATCCCAGGGAGAAGTTCTGGACTAGATTGCCTCAGGAAGGGTCCAAGTTTGCACCTCAACATCAATCAGTGGACTTCAGGTGGAAAGACTACTGTCCCATGGTGTTCAGGTGTTAACAATTTTCTTGAATTTTATTTATGGATGAATTTTTTGTTCTTTTTTATTTAAGTAAAGACAGATTGTTTGTGTAATTTTTATACTAATTATGCCTATATCTTGGTTGTTACTTTTTTGTTGGTGGGTTGGTTGGATATTTAGACATTTAAGGGAATTATTTGCCATAGATCCTGCGGATTACATGCATGCTATTTGCGGAAGTGATTCACTCAGAGAGATGTCTTCTCCTGGCAAAAGTGGAAGCATCTTTTACCTCACTCAAGATGACCGATTCATAATTAAGACCGTGAAGAAATCTGAAGTCAAGGTCAGTTGTTTAATTTTCCCTTTCACGCATTCATTAATTTGAAGAGAAGTTAGTATAATTTTGAACATTGTATTAAGTAAGGTGAAATTTCGCTTTCGCTTTAGTATAATAATTAGTTGGTGTCTGTGGCAGGTACTTATCAGAATGCTTCTAAGTTACTACCAACATGTTTGTCAGTACAAGAACACTTTAATAACTGCATTTCTTGGGGCACATTGTGTCAAACCTGTTGGAGGTCAAAAGGTATGGTTTGATAATTTGAAAACATCGAGTTATGTTGCAATTTATCATCCTAAATCCCAGTCAAAATCTAATGAAAATGTGTAATGCTGTGGTAAAAAAACAGATCCGGTTTATTGTGATGGGCAATGTATTTTGTTCGGAGTATAGAATCCATAAAAGGTTTGATCTCAAAGGTTCTTCTCATGGTCGAATTACGGATAAACCCCGGGAGGAGATTGATGAGACTACCACTCTCAAAGACCTTGATCTTGATTTTGTGTTTCGCCTAGAACAGTCTTGGTTTCAAGAGCTTAAATGGTATGGAACTTGCCTTGTTGCTTCTTGAGGTTTATCATTTTTCATGCTGTTCTTAATGAGTTGGGATTGTGTGTAATGGCTTATGCTCAGGCAACTTGATAAAGACTGCGAGTTTCTGGAAGCCGAGGGAATCATGGATTATAGTCTTTTGATTGGCCTTCATTTCCGCGATGATTACTCGGTTGATGAAATGGAAAGTTCACCTCGTGATATGCAGTCAGGTATTCATCTTATTTCCTTCTTATGTGTTCTTTATCTTTTCAAATATTGAAATCCTCAAGGGATATGAAATCTTATGGATGATGAATTTAGCAGGCAAGAGAGACATGCATGAAGGTGATGAGATGCACATACCCCGGTATGCTCTTTTCTCTTTATTCTTATTTAAGATTGTTGTCAATCTCCTTGCACTTTTCATTCATTATTATTCAATAGATGATGTTTTCAGATATAGAAATCTTTATCTGCTTGCTTTAGTTTCTGGCTTAAGCAATATTTTAAGTAAATTTCGACCTGGCAAGCATTTCATTGTACAAATGTAGTCGAATAGGACAATATGGATTCTTTCAATCACATGCCAGTTTTTAGTCACTAAATGTTAGTACTACCTATGAAGCGCTAACACAAGCACGAGAGAGGACACTAACACGTCAAAATTGGTAATAATTTGAGAAATAGAAGTAATTTAATGTAATCACACGTGTCAGTGTCAGGCCGGTGCTATTCATGTTACTACTACTGAGATGTCTTAAAGGAGATAGCATTGTCTTTAACACCTTTATCTTGTTTGCATCCGTTGGTGGCAATTGCTTTTCCTTCTATGCATGGGCCACACCCTTGCAGTTTATTGCAGATGGACCCAGCCGGGTCTAAGACAAACAGAGAGACTGAACTGCTTTTTCTATTTTGAAATTTCACTATGGCCCATGCTGACACAAAGTGTCAAGAGGTTATGGTCTTGAACTAACAAATCACTGGGTAGTAATGAATGAGAGTTATACTATTTGCCATTCTTTAGTCCTCTCCTATCTTATTGAAGATTTATTGAACTCTGTAAGAATATATGATCCCTATGTTTGAGGGTAGCTGCATAGAGATGCACCAAAAGTGACTTAAGTTGTACTCACATAATTGGTGGATGATGTGTTGACATTTTGAAACAAATACTGGTGGGGTCATTTTTATTTTCTTGGTAAGGCAAAATGCTAGCTGACTGGGTTTTGATGGATCAGTGGTGTTTTCTATGACTTGAAACTTGGGAGATATTAGTAGTATACTAGTAATACTAGCATATGTACCTGAATTTCCTACATTTAGAAATTTAGAAAACCACACATTTATGTGCACCAGTTTATTTCGGCCATTGATTTGAGATCGGTTAGCTCATACATCTTCGCCAAATCATTTTTAAACAATCTTTACGGTTGATTCGAAATCAATGGCCAAGATCAATAAATGCGTCACATATACCGCGTGGAATCCAACTCTTCATTAACTGAAAAACAATTTGATGGTCAAACACAATATTTTACTGTAATTAGGATGTAACTAGTAATTTAGAACTTAATGATACAAATACTTGATCCATAAGGCATATAATTGTGATTGTTGATATTTCAGGGGACCTCTAATCCGGCTAGGAATGAACATGCCTGCAAGAGCTGTGAGAATGTGCAGTGGAAGTAGCAACAATTCTACGCCATCTTCAGAGAGTAGTAATGAGATCTCTGATGTAATCCTCTACTTTGGTATCATTGACATTCTCCAAGACTATGATATTAGCAAAAGAATAGAACATGCTTACAAGTCACTACAAGTAGATTCTACTTCCATCTCAGCCGTTGATCCTAAATTATACTCCAAAAGGTTTAGAGATTTCATACACAGAATCTTTGTAGAGGACAAATGACAAATGTTTGGACAAAAATGAACCGGGACCAATTCAATGGCATGCTTAGGTGACATCCTATGCAAGAAAGTAAATGTTCCAAACATAGTTTATTGGTATCAAATTAAATCCATAAGATTAGAGTATAGTTTATAATGGTTGTTAGTGGCTAAATTTTTCTTATAGCCATTTCAAGTATTATAATGGGGTGGGGGGAGAAAAACTGAGACACCACTTATGTCAATGTTTTTTTCCTTTGGTAGTGGAGAGTGGTTGTCACAAAAGCTTATGCATATAAAAATCACATGGAATGTGATTAGTTTATTTATTTTTTTTTAAAATTGCTTATGCTGTGTATATGAATCCATTGTGGGGTGTGGAGAAAATGGGTATAGGGGAATGGAATGAAGATTCAAATTGATTAGGGATATAAATGTAGAGAGAGAGAGTTAGATTTTGATAATGAATTGAATTGAACATATGCTTTTTTGGTTGGAGAATTGAAAAAAAGATGATTTAGCTGTTGAACAAGAAAGAAAAAGTTGACATAGGGGACCCAAGTTTGTCCCTCAATGTCTCTCTAATGTGCTTTTCAAACTTCTTTTATATATTTTTCTTCCACTTTTGAAGTGAGTATATATGACATAAAAAGAAGAGAAAGGCACAAGAAAGAAAGAAAGAAAGAAAGAGGTAATGTTTGTTTAGTTGTTTTATTGATTATTTTTGTCTATCCTTTGTCATTGTACAAACAAACCTTGAAACCAAGTTTGAAAAAGTAGAATACATACATACACCCTTCCCTTCCTTACTATTTTATGTCCCTTTTTTCTTCTTTTGAACAATGCTGCTAAGACCAAGAAGCGAATAAAACGACAAAGCTAACACGTCAATGTGGACCAAATGTGGCATTGATAGCTACTTATGCATGTTATGCCTCAGTAATTTAATACTATTGAAAAAAATTATGGAACTTGTTAGAGAAGTCTGACCTTCACTGGTCAACAAGAAGGAAGTAGTAGCATTCCAGTAGTAAAGTCAGTCATCACGCCGTATTCTAGTGGAAAAGACTCTAGATATGAAAGCACTGGAAGGTTCACATACCCAAAAAATAATTGTGATACTAATAAGTAGTATCTTTAGTATCTTCGTAGATATGTTAGAATTACGCAAGATACTTCTGGTTTAGACATACCCATCATAATATGTCTAAATATAAGGCTAAATCAAATACACTCCTTCTTTGTTTAGTGGGGTTTGTTGCACCCACTGTTTTTTGGTCTTATGGTCTTTGTTCTATATTTTGTATCCCGCTCCTCTTGCACTTCTTGTTATTGAGTTGAGTAATAATAATATTTGCCATTTCAAGAGTTGAGTAATAATAATATTTGCCATTTCAAAAAAAAAAAAAAGACATACTCATCATAATACTGAATATAAGGCTAAATCAAATACACTCCTTCTAATGTGCACCATTGAAAGATTTGTACCATGCACAACTTTTGTGTACTGTTGGATCAGATAATTCTACAAATATGATTTTGTCTAACATGTACAAATAAAATGGTCTTGTATTATGTATAAATGTGATTTTCACTATTAGATCAATAAATCATAATCAATTGATCAATTTTCAGATAAATTTTGCAGCAAATATTTGTCAAACAAAGCCTATAAAAATTCTCTCCCATCCCAGCACTCTTTTATTCCTCCTGAAAATTTTATTTTTTCAAAAAAAAAAAAAGAATTTGACTCTTTTTATTCGTCCTGAAAATTACATTTTCACCTATGCAAAAAATTGGCGTAATAAAAGAGTGTTTTGGGGGGGGGGGGGGGGGTGAGAAACGAATTTTTCCTTATGTGTTATAATGAGTTTGTGTTGACTTAATGGCAGGAAGTAGTCTCACTTTGGGCCAAGCAACAGACTCTGGCCTTATTTTTCTTTAATTGGTACAAACTGTCCTGAAATTTTGTCCCCTGCTTATGTAAAAGGCAAGAAAATTACTTTTCGCGCCCCAGCAAAAATGGTGAACCTCCGGATTTCCAAATTTACTATTTCTCTATTCACTATGTACTTAGTGAACTAAAAAATAGTATTATAAGTTCGCTACTTAGAATGCGAACGTTATAAAAATTAAATTTTTTGTCTCTCTTACTATTCTCTCAAATTTTTTGTCTCTCTCAGACTCTCACTATGCTTGTACAATATTATTTGTTTTCAACAAAAGAATAAAAACTTCTAAAATTATTTTTAATCAAAAAGTTGTAACAAAACGAATTCTATAATGCTTTGGAAAAAGTAATTTGTAGAAATTAACTATATTTTATTTATATATAAATTATTAAATATCATATGAGACTTACACAAAATTACAAAATATAAAATTTAAATATGAATAAATTAATACATTTGACTCAAGTGCTTAATAATAAACTTCACTAAAAGACAGACGATTTTATGAAAATCCAAATTTATTCTAACAAGTTTTTGATCATACTATACCTATTTCGCGTTCAAATTATTAAGGTCTCCTTCTGCTAAAAATTAGAGATCAATATAAAATAAAATAAAAATGAACCCAAATGAATATATCAAAACTTACAATGAAATGAGTCTGAAAAGGAGAGGAGAGAAGGACAAGAATTGAGGAAGTGTGTATAGAGGAAGGTACACGTAACGCAATGAGCACAATATAAAATGTGTGGGGTTTGGAAGTTGCAGTATGATGCTTGATAGTGACTTCCGCGTAACCACGTTGTTACCTTCAATGTCGCACGCAGACATAGCGCCATATTTTATGAAACTATCCGAAAAATGTTTCATACCGCAACTGCTACGCTGCTTATTCATTCTTATAATAGTGCCAATAAAAAATCTAATACCTCCTATGTCAAACGTCGAACCCTTTGCCAAAATCTTACAACACTACAATACTAAATCTAAGGGTGTGTTTGATCTGCTAAAAAATAAGGTACTGGACAGGACAACTTCTGTTGTACTGTGTTTGATTTTAAAACTGCTGCTGGGACTGGACAAACTAGGGATCAAGGGACTGGACAAAATTAGATATTTTTGTCCCCCACAGAACCATGGGACAACTTTTTGTCCTCAGCACAACTTGTCTAAATCAGCAAAATAACATTTTCTCCATCAAGTATCATACAAAACAAAATTTGTTCAATACTATAAATTTTTGTCCTGTGCTGTTCTTCCTTGTGCTGTCCTGTACTGTTCTGTCCAGTATTTTCATTTTACAGATCAAACGGACCCTAATAGTATTTTCTATATCAATATGAGACACTTTTTTGCTATTAAGTTATAAAATTTAAACACTGATCTTTTAGTTAGAGGCTAAAATATTTTACTAGTAATATTTTTGAGTAATTTTTTATCATGTGACAAATTCATAAATAAATAAACAATATTGTCAAAAATTAACCCAAAAAAGAGATTAGAGACCAAAATAAAATAAAAAAGTTTTTAAAAATAGAGAACCAAACTTTAATATTATATTCATGTGATTTTAATTCAGTTGATAAAGATATTACGCTTAATATATACGGTCTTAGAGTTTAAACTTGTACGTCAAACTATTCAGTTTTAAAATATAAAATTATAAATACTCCTAAAAATGCATGAGAAGACAAATGGCAAATTTGGAAGGGAAGTAAGTATGAGAGGGAGATGTTGACCCATCCATCCACCCATAGGCCATGGGAATGAATGAATGGAAATAAAGAGTTAATAATTTCAATTTCCAACCTCATCAAAAAGAGTTACTGCTACTTACTGACAATTACTACTACCAATACAAAAACACAAAAAGAGAGGCACAGTCAGAACAGAATCCCCGCTGTGTCTTATGTAACCTGTTTAGTGTCTAAAAGGTTGTCATGTCTTGCCTTTTGCATTTGTAGTATTGTATTGTATTGTATTGTATTGGAGCTTTCTTCTTTTTTGGTGGAAAACATAGTAAATAGTAACAGTAGTAATGGTTTGTGAGGAGGAGGAATCTCCATCCACGATTCAGCACCTCAGTAATATAGCTTCTGCTCATTCCTCCTCCTCCTCCAGCTTCCGTGAACTTGATGATGCTTTCTTGCAGGTTAGTTAATCAATACTCTCTCAATCTCTTCATTTCACCAACTATTAGTAAGTATACTACTTAACTGTGAATTTATTGGTTATACAATTACAGACTCAAACAAGAATTTGGTTAGGAGAAGTTTTGCAGATAAGATTAGATGAACAACTCATCATATCACAACTACTTGCCGATGGAGAATTGCTGTAAGTCTGTAACCATCTTCTTTTTACTACCTTTCCATACATGAGAAGGAAGATACTTTTTATTAGTAGCTTGTAATCTAATTACTATTTAATTGATTGTTAGGTTTCAAGTGTCCAAAGTGATGTGGAAATTGCTGTTGGAAAAACATATGGAGCTTAGGCACATAAAAGCATACAAAAGTCATCCATTTGCTTCTAAGAGGAATAGTGGGATATATAGGCCTTATTCTAATGTTGATTCATTTCTCAAGGTAATTATATTATTATTATTATTGACCATTAAATCGTATCAATGTTAGTTTGAATTCTCTACTGTGTTATACCGATACCGACTTATTTGAGAGCTTTTCTTGATGGTAAACATATGAATACAAGAAAGACAAACTCGAAACATCCTTTTGTTTGTTTCTGTTTTCAACTTTTGCGGGTATTATCAATGGGATATCTAAATAATTCAGTATCTTTTGATGTGTAGATATGCAAAATCTTGGGTTTGACTGGGATTGACCTCTTCACCCCATCAGATGTAGTTGAGAGAAGAAATACGCGAAGAGTTTGTATGTGTATTCGCTCATTCTCAAAAAAATCAAGGTCTATGAATATAAATGTAAGGAAGTTTTGTGACATTTCTCATAAATCTTAATTTACTTGACCTTATATTTTGTTATGTTAAAAATGTGGTGACAGGTTCCAGATTTTGACATTGTGACATGTATGGTAGCCATGCCCAAGGATATGGTTGGATGCATCCGCAGAAGCATAGAGCTGTCTCGCAGCGTCCTTACAGATTCTTCTAGCCATCATATACAGAAGCAGGCGAGACGGAAATCTAGTCAGGTCTGTCACCTATCTAATGCTTTTAAGAGTAGAATGTTATGATGCTTTTAAATGTAAAAAAATTTCCCATGGATGAATAGGCTTCTATGTATAAGTCATCTGTGCCTTGTGCATGCTTCTACCAAACCATTCTGCCACTTTTATTTATATCTAGAGCATTATGCTTCTGTAGGGTTGCTCGGTTACAAGCTCCAATAGAGACTACACGACGTATTCAGACCCCACTAATGACACAGAAATCATGCATCCATTTCCTCAATCATATGACTTACATGCTGATGATGACTTGTATGATTACAAGTCAGAGATAAGCTACAATATACCGGATTTGATGGTTGATAGTACATTTGTGTCCGGAGATTTAGGTCAGTTGGATATTCAAAACCAACAGAGAAATGATATTACTAATGATGAGTTTGAATTGTTCTCTTCAGTGGAATCATCGGAATATCATTGCTCTGACAATGTAGAGCATGACCATGATTGGAAGCTGACCTGGCCGTCATCTTCTTCTTGTGAAGATCTAAACGTGGATGTAATTGGTGTGACACCTCATCTAGATACTAGAGTAGAGCAAGATCAAGAAAGTAAGATTGTGGACTATAATTACTTTGAGCATGCTTTGTTTAGAAATAGCGCTTCTGTAACTAGGACTCCTACAAACGACAAAACATCAGTTATGGATGATACATCATATGCAAAAAATAAAAAGGATTGTGATATGATTGGCGAAGTAAATATTACACCAAATGTACATCAAAGTGCTAGCTCTCAAGGTTCAAACCCAACTCCGCAGTCTATTGAAAGTGGTAGATGTTTTGATGTTTCTGACATGGAGGTTCTGCAAGTACCTGGCATGAGCTGTTTGACAAGGGAACCACTGAACTTGGGAGATCTACTTGATGCAGAGGACAATGTCCATAACATTGAGTCCTTTAAATCGTACACTGACAAGCATGATCAGCGGGACAATATAAAAGAATATGAAGCGCAAGACATAATGAAATGCAAGGAATTGGTATACGATATGACTTCCAGTGAAAGAAATTCATATTCTGTAGATAAATTTGAGGAAATCGAGCATTCATTGTATTCTCCTGATTGTCACTTCTGCAATACTACCTCTTCAGATCGAGCTGTACCTCATAGCAATGACATTAGCTCAACTATACTGAAAAAGTCTCTAGAATATGAAGACATGGAATCTCAAGTTGATTCAAGGTGCTCGGATAATGCTAGTTGTAACCAATCTCGAGAGCATCTGGTCTGTCATTCTTATTATTTGCTTGAGTTTTGTAAATGGGATCAGAAAGGAAAATGTGTTATGACATCAAATAGAATGAAAGATAACCAAAGTTCCTCATGTTTTTTGGAGGATGTCCCTCATAAGGAAACTGTACCTTGTAAACAAATGGATTCTGAAGTCTTGATGTCCAAGGATATGTTGTCTTGCGTGCCAAGCGAGGAAGGTATAGTTAATGAAACTGCTGTAAAGTTAGACAGTGGTGGTAGATTAAACAATAGTTGTTTGGATCTTGCATCTAATGCTCTAGGTGTAGATAAATGTGAAAAATGTCCCATTCAAGGGGATGATTCTAACGATTCTTATGGAAAAGGTGACACAACTCAAGACATTGGAGATGGAGGTCAGAGAATACCATATATGATAATCAATGATGTTGTAGCTCTTATCAACTGTGATGAAGATGTATCACACGCTGGATGTGGCGCAACAAATCAAAGCTCAAAACTTGAATGCAAAGACATTCATCAAGAATGTCATTACGACGAGGATCATATTTACCATCCAGAACATACTGTAGTGCATATTAAAGTAAGTGTAGACTTTTGATCCTTTATCAGGCATGCTTATTATGTTAATTCATTTCCGGATGCAAATTGAATCCATCTTGCAATTTTGTTATTTTGTTATGTAGGAAGAAATAAAACTAGAAGATGAGAGCATGCACTCCTTAGAATATTTAGTTGAAACAGAAGAAGACGGCGTAGAAATACCAAAATCAAAACCCCAAAAGAAGCTACTATTAAGATCAGTCTTGGGTGGTGCCACTGCTGTTGGTTTGTTATTCATATTTTTGCATCTAAGGTTTGTGCTTGGACCCAATTTTGAAGCTCTCAGATAATGCTGATTCTGTCAATTCAAACAGCATTGATTTGGCTTTTTATATATTTTTTTTTTGTTCTGCAGGAAGAATGGTGGAGAAAAAGCTGTGCAACCAAGTAAAACATCTAGTCATAAAATCAAAGAGAAGACTCAGAAAAACTCAATTGAGAAAGTAAACAAGATAAGTACAACAAAAGGAGTTTATCCGGCTAAAAAGCTCCAATTAAAGTGATTAACGGTGCGACACAAGTGATAAATTCTTGGACCTCTTAACCATTTGGTCAAGAGTTCGATCATTGATCGATGCATATGAAAAAACATATGTTGAGAGAGGTCAACCCCTTAAATGATATTCATTTATCTTAGGGAATTAGTCTCAACTCTCAATGATTGGTTTACCCCAAAAGAAAAGGTCATTATGATTTGGGTTTCTTAAACACAGAAAATAATAAAGGTTAAAAGAGGTAATAGATTCAGTTTTTTTTAATGAGTTTATTATCTATTCACTCTTTGTAAACATATTTTATATGGTCATTCATTCATATTTTACCACATTTTCATATTTATCATGCGAGTATAAATGTCGATGGTTAAAGGTAACAAACAATAGATACAAAAAACTACCATCAGTAAGGTAATGATCTCTTTATTGAGTATAATGAGTAATTATCAGCAAAAGATTAAGGTGCCTTAGTAGTGCCCAAGCCCAACCTGTATATTTAAATATAAATCATTCACTCAAACTCAATTTTAATTAAATCGATTTTAGAAAATCAAATTTTATACAAATCACTACTGTCAAACATTCGGTCATACACATGTTATAGTAGGGTGTCAATAAAAACCAATGCAGCTTTTGGCGCAAAGCATCACCAAATCAAGCTAAACTTTGCGTGCAGTGAAGCATGCAACAAACTTTAAGAGGTCAAGCATTAAAGTACTTTTAGGAAGCTTTGATCTCAAACTGTATAACAAAAGCTCAATAGTGAATAATACTTAACAAGGAGATATATTTTCCCATTGTGTGCAGAAAGCCTCGCTCCGGACACAGCCCAATATCATGGAGTGTGTTCTGGTCCTCTGACCCTTTCCATTCTGCCCACATACCTTTGAAGCTTAGGTGTACGCACCGGTGCAGGGAGGGCATCGGAATATTGAACAGAGCTAACGGTCTCATCACCAGAACACACTTGACATACCGACACGTCATTATTGCAATTTTATTTTCCAGTTTACAGACACAAATTAATTAAAATTTTGTTAGGTGTGATCACCAGAACACTAATGTACTAGATCTCATTAGGATATGTTTGGGAGAGATATTTTGGAGAATTTTGGTGGGAGATTTTGGAGTGCTGGTCTATATTTCAATATATATTTAAGATTTAAGATTTTAATTGTTTTTGAAAGAATATCATTATATAAGATTATATAACAATTCAATCACATTTTATTAACTTTTAGAAACATTTTATAGCTGGTTTAATTTATAAAAGAAAAATAAGCTCCTTTCCACATAGACCCTTAGAATATATAGTCATGGACTAACAAAAGAATAAAATAATTTGGTTAGGAGAAGTATTGCAATTTGCAAATAAGATTAGATGAGCAACTCAATATATTAGAACTACTTGCTGTATAGATGTGGGTAGGACTGATTTTGGAAGAACCTGTGTTGAAGAACTGATAAAATTATTTGAGCTTAGATAGTAGATGTTTTAAAAACTATGAACAGAAAACACAATCACCTATTTTTTGTAGCTTAAATAAATCAATACTATAACTTACATATATTCAAAATCATGTTTCACATATACAGATATACTAAACTAATAAATAAATTAAGTTTAAACGGTATCATTAAAAACCAATGCAACTTTTGGCACATGGCATCACAAATCAATACTGTGGACTATGAAGCTTCAGTTTCACACTGCATAACAAAGTTTAATAGTGAATACTTAACAAAGAGATATATTTTCCCATTCTGAACAGAAAGCCTTGCTCCAGACACAACCCAATATCCTGGAGTGTCTTCTGGTCCTCTTATCATTTCCATTATGTCTACATACCTTTGAAGCTTAGGTGTATGCACTGGTGCGGGTAGTGCAGCAGAATATGTAGTAGAACCAATTGTCACATCGCCCGGTTTTGGATGACCCCTCTGTCCCTCTTTCGAAGTAAAAGCTAAGACGCCTCTAGACTTGCTGCTGAAACCACCAAGATTGGAGGATTGATCCCACTCAGGTGGTTTCTTAAGTGTGGCACCGATAACTTTGGAGAAGCGCAGCCGTAAAAGGAGACACTTCTTTTCAACTTGTAACTGAGCTCCTGTGACAATGGAAAGACTATCATCTGATTCAACAGGTGCGGTGCAAACATATGAAAAGCAGCTCCATTTCACTTTCTTGTGGAAGTTGCAGCTATACGAGTCACAAGACAGATATGCATTTGCGTTGTCCGCGAGTGGTAAGGACTTGGGTAGAGAAGTCAGATGCTGCAGGTGAATGGCCAACCTGTTGCTTCTTCTTCCTTCCAATTGTAATCTCAGGCCAATGACTGGTCTATTACCAACATCTACCTGCCATCGGAAAAAAAGGCGAATATTATGGAGTATCATGTATTAGCTAACTCATCATTAAATAAAGTTACATTAGTGGCGAGGATCAAAAGATATTTAACATATTTATATAGTTAATTCACAAAGAGTTAGTTCTGTAAGATTTTACACATGCATGGATTATGAACAATGACGTTTCATTTAAACTCTATCAGAATTAAGAGAATGCATCAGACCACGCCATTCCAAATTCAACCAGTATGCAGGAAAACTACGAACCTTTGGGGATTCAAAGTTTACTAGAACATTGATAGAATGGGAAACACCGACCCGCAAAAAACACAAAAAATGCAAGATGGAAAACTTACTGGAATTGTATTTATGTAAAGCTTTGGACCAAAGAAACTAAATTGTAGCCAGGTGTTCACTTGATGCTTCCAGTAAGAACCAAGACGTATCTCACTCTCACTAAGTATAGGGGCCCAAATTCTAGGCAGCTGAAACTCGAAAAATTGATAGAGGTCTTCAATTGGAGGTTTGTCTGTTTCAGCGATCAAAGTAATTTATATCCAGGTTCATCTAAATCAGTTTCTGAGAGAGTTTATCATAAGCTTTATAACATAAGAGCACAATTTACTAGTTTCTTCCATTGTGCTACACAAGAAAGAGTGATAAATTGTGTTCCCTTTGAACAATCGTTAATAGTTTTTGACATAATCTGCTAAATTTTACATATCACTTTCTTAACATTAGGTAGAATCAAAAGCACACATTTACATTTCAGTCACATACTTGTGCAACAAAACGAATAAAATAGTTACTTACAACGAAGGTAGAGATTTATAGCATGGCTCACATATCCACTTCCACGGATACCCAACAAAAGGGATGTCAGGGGAAGAAGATGCATCGATATGACATCAGGTTGTGGGTCAATAGTATCCAACCATTCACTATGATACATTTGTTTGCTGCTTCCACCCCTCTTTCTATGTATCATAAAAATATTCTGCAATTTCAAATTTCAATGAAAGGTATCTTTTAACGGATGACCAATGCAATTAGGAAAATTTAAAGACTATTTAGTTTATGACACCTTTTGCTTTGCAAAATAGGGATAGACATAAATGCAGCACAAATATTAACATAACAAGCATTTCTTCAATATATTGGATATCAAATGTTAACATGCTGATGCCAATAATTACATTAAACAAGTTTTTTAGTGTGAAACTTTTCCTAATACTTATTTTTCATTTCAAGTAAAACAAGCGAAAAGGTCATACATAACAAAGATGCGGTGTGTTACCTCCTTTTTGTTACTGAAGTCTTCAGAAGCTGATCCCTGATTATCTGCCGAATCCTTGAACTTCATGTCAGCTGTTTCCTTCAAGATTTTTAGGATACTAGCTGGGTCATTGATATCTGATGTATGTTCTTGTCTAACATATAACACATTCTTCCCTCCCATGCTCACCCCGACTATAACATGAGTTCCGAAACGTTTTATGAACCTTGTATGAATCAGTAGAAATTATTGTACTGATTAATTCAAGTGTTAATACTTGATAACACATATTAAGGGTCTAATTCTAACCTTGCCAAGGCCTCAGGGTCCCATGACGATGGTACAGCTTCTTTGACATGATCATGGAGTTCACCGTGATACCTTTCTAATTCAACAGCATAACGTTTAATGAACCAACCATCATATGCAAGAGACTTAATAGAAGCTAATTCTTTGATACATCGACCAGATAACCCAAATGAAGCACAAAAGTGACCAGATGCAGTTTCTCCTACAAGACGCATTTCATGGTTGAAGTGCTCCAACATCTAAAACAGCACATAAAAACTTGTTCTTAAAAGTTTTAATCAATGAAGCACTTAACATACTCATAACATAACATAACCAGAAATACTCAAAAATTCGACAACAAACATTGATAACAATTTGCTAGTTAACGTTGCTCAAATATGTGGTTAACTATGTTCAGTAGATACTAAATCAATACAACAAGATTTTACAACTCATTAATCATCCACATAAACTATTTTGAACATCATTAACAATGATTTTTAACTGCTCAAATATACATGATATATCTACTATAATCATCCAAATTATGTTCAAAATACATGATTTTTAAGATTTTTAAATATACAAGATATCTATTATTCTATTAACTACAATTTGTGTTCAAATATACACCTGAAAATTCTAGTTAGAACATTCAAAGTCATAACTCAATTAATGAGTTGCGACACTTTGTTATATTCATTAATCATCTACTACTAAACATAGTAAACCATATGTAACCGTATTAACCATCCAAACTGTTGTCGGATTTTGTATCAAAAATATATAATATATATCAATGCTCTAAAATAACATATATACCTGATGCAAGGTGAGAACTTCAGAATGGAATCTAATAGATTCTCCTCTAACACATTTGATAGAGTTTGGAACATTTGGAATTGTAACACCACCAGGAATCTCCAAATGACGACACTGTTGTTCATCATTATTGATGAAGATCAAAGGTGAAGCAGAACTCTTACAATTATCAAAGTTGATATCTAATGTTATGTCAAAACCCAAACCAATTGAGTTTATTGCTTTCTGAGCTGCTTCAAAACGTGTAACACTTTGTGATTGTTCCATAAGTCATTAAACAATTTGAACAAAGGTTAAAACAGAATCATTGCATAACATGCTTAATTATGATGAAAGCAAAGTTTAAGAAACAAGAGTTGATTTTGTTTTGCTGAATAAGAAAGATTAGGAAGGTAGCAAGCAAGGATGAGGAACAAGGACAGTAAGGTGTTGTTGACTTGGATCTTGACTTGCTTTGGTTGGATAATATTTTTTTTCCATTTTAAAAAAGTGGAACTTAATTTAATCCTTCAAAATAAGTTCACAAATAATTCCTCAAATTTCAATGTCATGACACAATTAGTCCTTTTATAGTAGCTAGACATGCACGTTTAATTTTTGAGTTGGAGACTACTGTTCTAAACTGATAGCTGTAAATAATTATTATGAAAATTTTGGAACAAAATTGGATTCTTAATATTCTCAAGAAATAGATAAATTGGATTCTTAACTTTTCAAATAGACTATAATATGTATTTTTTTTTATTTAGAGTATATTTAGTTAAATGGAAATAGTGTCATGTGTTTCCAATTTGAAAATTTTAAAGTCTTGGGTGCGTTTGATATCTACCAAAAAAAAATAAGGTATTGAATAGAATAAGTCCATTTATATTTTGTTTGATTGTAAAACTCTTTCAGAGATCGGATAAATTGAGTGGCAATGGACAACACAAAAACAAATTTTTTTGTCTTCTACTAAACTACAACACAACTTTTTGTCCATAGTAAATGGTCTAAAATACTAAAATACATTTTTTTCCACCAAATATCGTATAAAACAAAATATTATTTAATACCATAAAAGTGTATCATGTGCTGTTTTATCTTGTGTTATGCTGTTTTATCTTATCTGATCATGTGTTGTCCATGTCCAATACTTACTCTTTAACAAATCAAACGCACTCTTAATGGTTGATTTGGCGGTGTAAGTTTGATAGTAATCCTCTTTAGATTATCTCAGGTTTGAATCATCTCGTGTCAATTTTTGTGTTGGGTCAGTCATAAAATACATCTTACTTTTAATTTATTTTCAACGTTCAAATTTAAATTTTTTCTTGATCAATAGAATTTCATCTTTTAAAAATGAATAAATTAACATATCAGAGTTTAAACTCTAATCTATTCACATTACTTACAAATGTTTACAAATGTTTTACCAACTAATCTGGATTCACTAGATATTCAAACTTTTATATCATGAGATAAATATACTTTACGATATTACTATTATCAATAATAGATCAAACTTTTTGTGTGGTCCGTGATTTGTAATCATTAAATTAAAATTAAACTGTTCAAATTTTAACATTAAAGTGTTATACACCCTCCGTCCCGAAATATAAGGGGAAAAAAATATTTTTTTGTCCCAAAATATAAGGAAAAACCATTTTCAAAAATGTGTTTTTCCTTATTCTCATCAAATTAAATACAAATTGCATTTAATTTTCTTCTCTCTTATTTTCTCAATAAACAATAATCAATAAAAAATAATTTTACACTTTCCTAAGCAACTTATTTGAAGAAATTCCACAAAATTATATTTCAAATTCTCATAACTATGTTTTCTTAATAGGGAGTATTAAATATCAATTATTTAAGATTTAAAATTTTCTTTTGTTTATACCAGATGTTAGTTCTGACATCAAACAATTTCAGCCTATTTCCAAACACAAGAATTAAACCAAAGTCTCACTTACCGAATTCAGCGTCAATAATTACTAAACTAACTTTTTCTTTTTGTTACAAAATCTGAACTGATTAAATTAGATGATGATAGTATTGAATGCACCCGGATGGCCTATTGCATTGAATCCAATTCATTTTGGCTTGTGATCCAGAAAGCCATTAATAGCCGCCATCCTATCTCGAACTTTGACTTTCTCAGTGTATCGCTTTCACCGTTACTTACCTACCTACTATCCCTCGGAGAGACACACATATTCGTTCAATTTCATGATGAATATATCTTTACTAGCAACGACTTGTTCAATATGAAAATATATTTAAAATTTCATTCAAACCATATATTATGATTACAGGCGTTAAATTTCCATTTGTTAATGAGACTTTTTTTTGTTACTAAATGAGGCACTCTTTTTTATTAGAAATGTGACATGATTTTTTGTTAAGACACAGTGTTAAAAAGATATTTTATGTGTTCTCGAAAGCTTACTTTAATTGATAAGAATATTGTACGGTATATGCAGAGATTGTGGTATGAACTTTAATATACTCACTTATTTATTTTTAGAGTTGAAATTTTAGATACTAAACTACTTGTAAAAAAAAGACATTTTATGTATTGTTATTTAGTTTAATTTTCAGGGAAATCTTTTTTTTTATTCACCGTCAATTTAATCTGGTTCAGAGATCAGTTCTAGCATCAAATGTTTACAACCCCTCCCGATCGCAGCTTCAAGGATTGAACTGTGGTCTTTCCTACCAAGTTCAGCAGCAATCACCACTAAACCAACTAACAATTGATAGAAAAATCCATTTTTTGATGAGACAGATTAAACACTTCAATTCAATGTTCTAGTTAAAAACTTTAAATAACATTTAATTGTTTTAAAAATTTTAACTGACAAAAAATATCAAAACGTTCATGAACATTCCACTTTGTAGTAGGAATGTCAATTTGTATCTGTTAACGGATTATCCGTGGGGATTATCTGTACGGAGATCCGAAATGACGGATTTTTTTCCCGCAGGGACGGAGATGGAGGGAAAAATCCCCCCGTGGATAATTTGGGGCGGAGAATGGGGAATGTCCCTCCACCACCGCGGATTCCCCGACCCCGATTATATTATATAACTTTATGTGTATTTTTTTTTATAAAAAATAATAACTAATGTGTTAAAGAGATTATGATTATACATGGTAACAACAAGTGCAATTAATTACTTATTTTTTTGACAAAAAGAAATATTAGAAAGTGTTTTTTGCATTTTTTTTGTTATTGATGTAAAATGTACTTTAATTTTTTAAAAGTAATAGATACAAAATATTTATTTTTATTAGAAAAAGAAAGAAAAAAAGATATTAATGTAGTGCTTTTAATTAAAATGTATAGTAATTTTGTTTATTTTTTATACCTGTAGAGCTCCGTGAAAACTGTGGAGATCCATAAGATGGGGATGCAGGGAAATCTTCCCTCACAACAAGGATCGAAAAAAATTTTAGAGGACAGAGCGGAAAACAGGAAAATAGCATCTGTATATTTCTCACCTTGTTGACATCCCTATTTTGTAGGTAGGAATGTATGTATAAGTTTTCAATTAGTCATTTCATCTAAAACATAACAATTGAGTAAAAATGTACCAAAAAAAAAAAAACAATTGAGTAAAAATAAAAGAGAAAATAAAAAAAGTAGAAAAATGGTTGAAAAAAAGAATTGGAAAACGTGAGTGGTTTGACTTTGACGAGTCAGTATTGCAATGCAAAAAACATTACAGCATGTTTTAGGAAGAAAGATAGAAACACATAAATAAATATAAATTAAAGCGAATACAAAATACAACAACTACTAAAGAATAATTCTGCACGCACCATTTCTTTGACTATTGACAACAAACAACGAACTCACTCAACAAACATCATTTCTTCTTCTTAGTTCTTCTTCTTCTTCTTCTTCTTTTGCTTTTTGTTTTGGTTTTGATTTTTCATAAATACAACAACAACAACTTCTTAATCTTATTTGGTTGATGCTCGATTGAACAAACAACAACAACAACAAGATGTCAAGTAGTAACAAGAAGAAGGTTCTTTCTGTTGAAGATGTAATCAAGTCCATTGGATTAGGTTACGATCTCACCAACGATCTCAGACTCAAATCCTGCAAGTATCATTCCAAATTGATCTCTATTGATCACGAAAATCTTCGTACTGTTCAACTTCCCGGTCGTGTTTCAATCCCCAATGTCCCCAAATCCATCAACTGTGATAAAGGCGACCGTATGCGATTGTGCTCTGATGTTCTTTCTTTTCAGCAGGTTTCTACTTTTCATCCCTTTCCTACTATTTCCAAACTAACTACTACTATAAAGTTTGTTCCTTTTTTACTTTTACCTCTATTTTATTATATGGGTCTACAAAATTTTAATCTACCTTATTAGTTTTAGATAAATAATATCAAACTGTTTTTGTATAAGCTATTTTGAAGAACTAATGGAAATAAGCTGAAAACAGCTTATGAAACATATCAGAAGATAAGTTCAAATAAGTCAATCCAAACAGGCTCTGTGAAATGAACTATTTGACATGTGTATTGTTGATAATATTGTTGTAGCAATGAAGAGTAATTGTTTGTGTGACTCACTAGGCTTATATGCCTTTTGTTTTGTTTTACTACCTTTTAGATGTCGGAGCAGTTTAACCAGGAGTTGTCACTGGCGGGTAAGATTCCAACGGGCCATTTCAATGCTGCGTTTCAGTTTTCAGGAGTTTGGCAAAGAGATGCTGCCAATACCAAGAGTCTTGCTTTTGATGGTGTCTCTATCACACTCTACAACATAGCACTTGATAAAACACATGTTGTTTTGAGTGATCATGTCAAACAAGCTGTTCCTTCGTCCTGGGATCCCGCTGCATTGGCAAGGTACCTTATGTGATTAATATGAGATGGTGTTTGTGTTATAACTTATATAAGAATATTTAGGGCATGCAAAAATAGACATTTTGTGCATAATATAATGTAAAGCTGATGTGTTCAATACGTGTCCTGAAATATAACAACCGTGAGAATAGAGTTCAATAAGTTTATGTTAAGGGTCTTGCTAACGAGTGCCCCCAAGGCACTCTTTAAGCATTCCAAGAAATTTTTTATTCAAAAAGTTAAACACTACAATTTTCAATGCATTCACTTTATACATTCCAATAAAAATTCTATAAAAACTTACTACTATTTGAGGTGCTTAAAGAGTGCCCCTGTGTTAGCATTTTCCTTATGTTAATATGTAAGCAGAATTCTGATGGACACAACATAAGTTCAGTAAGAGCCTTGAATTTTTCATTATTTGCATCACCGTAGATTCCACAACAGTTCTCCTGTAATTGAAACAAGTTTAGTATATGGATTTAACTACTTTTCCAGTCATTTCAATTAATGAATCCATTTTCAATGTTTGAGTTACAACTTGTAGATAACCTTTTCATCTTATCTTTCAGGTTCATTGAGAAATATGGAACCCATGTTGTTGTCGGGGTGAAAATAGGGGGAACCGATATAATTTATGCAAAGCAGCAGTATTCGTCTCCTCTCCAACCTTCTGATGTACAGAAAAAACTGAAGGACTTGGCAGACGAATTATTCATTGGCCAGGGTGGACAACATAACACAAATGATAAGACATTTAATGCGAAAGAAAAGGTTTAAAGCTATTCTTGTTCTTTTTTTTAGCTCTCTTTTAAGTTTAGTAATTGAATAAAATTCCATCACGGTGAAAAGTAAGTTTTGTTGTGTATTCCTAAAAAAACACGGTGATTTTCCTAAATATTTGTAGATGAACTATGGAATCTGTCAAAACAATTTTAAATTTGTAGATTTTAGGATGTGTCAAACATAAGATAATCAGATAACCCCTGGCCTTTAATTAAAAGGATCGCTGAATATTTACTAATGTAAATGTATATATCTAGATTAAATGTGGAACATATTCTAGCATTCTATGGCATGCTATAAGTTAAAGGAATCTTGTATTTTAATCCCTTACATTGTAGATGGTAGGGCAGAAAGGAATTTATAGAGTTTCGTTTCACATCCTTCATTTATTTTATTTTTAAAATTGGGAGCAACAATGTAAGTATCAAATGTTTCCTATGAAATCTGAATAATTATGTGAAAAATCAAAATATCATATTGAACAAAAATATTAGAATGAATCCAAAGGATCTTCTTGTGAGATATACGGGTTGATCCCATATGTTTCTGGTAAATTCTACTTATTACGTTTTACTTTTTACTTTTTACTTTTTTCGAAACAAAACATTACATTACCCTATGCTAACAGCCAGCATTACTAATATTTTCATCTCTTTCCCCCCAGTTGATGATGGACAATGGACTACAATTCCCAGATATTCAAGCTCAGGCTTACCGTGAATTAGAGGTATGTATCTGTTTTTAGAATTGAATTTATGCCAGCTACAGGGTCCTTCTTGTTGACTATGCTGGCTTTTGCTCCTAGAACCATTTCCTATTTCCTTTTTATTGGTTTTTTTTTTTTATATTGTTTAAATTGCTGTGTAACATGAAGACAGTTGAGTGTTACTGGAGTTGTTTGTTGTGCTTTGTTTTTTAAAAGTTCCTGGATTTTCTGTTGCAAATTTTAATATCGTTATCAAAGACACTTTTCTGCTCAATCAGTTGTTGTTAGAACTTCATTAATATATAATTATTTTAGTTACAAATGGAAAACACAACATATATTCTTACTATTTTCATCCTTCTCATTAAACATTTTAGGTTCAGGATATTAAGTTTATGTACAAGAGGAAAGGTGGAAATGGGAAAAAACATCTAAAGCATAACGAGTGGTGCCAAACTGTTTTGTCTCAACCTGATGTAATAGCAATGTCATTCATACCAATTACATCTCTACTTGGTGGAGTAAATGGGAGTGGATATTTAACTCATGCCATAAATCTCTATTTACGATGTAAGCAACTAAGCATGATTCCTTTAGTCATTTACTTATTCACATTTGGTTTCAAATCCTATGGGTAGCACTAATATTATGGATGTATAGATTTTTTATAGTTAACTGCTGTTTTTCTGGTTTGTTAAAGAAACTCCCTGTTTCTTTCAATTAAAACTAGAGTTTATTTAACATGCAACAACTATCAATTCCACTGATGTTATGTAACATCATAGTTACCAACATTCCACTGAAAAATTACATTTTTGTGTAATTGTTATTATTCTACCATTTATAAGTTAAATTGGAAGTGCATCAATGAGTATAGGCTTCACTGTAACTCTTAGTCCTTTCACTGTAACTTTTAACTGCAGATAAACCAACAGTTGAAGAACTGCATCAATTTTTGGAGTTCCAGCTTCCAAGGCAATGGGCCCCAGTATTTGGTGAACTCGCCCTTGGTCCTGATAGGAAGTTGCAGAGTTCTTCGTCTTTGCAATTCAGTTTCATGGGTCCTAAGCTCTATGTAAA
Source organism: Trifolium dubium (assembly GCA_951804385.1). Lineage (NCBI taxonomy): Eukaryota > Viridiplantae > Streptophyta > Magnoliopsida > Fabales > Fabaceae > Trifolium > Trifolium dubium. The sequence goes on from OX638071.1 coordinate 3,614,158, forward strand.
CACAACACCGGTAATGCTGTTTTTTTATGTGGAACTTTTTTTTATCCAATTGCCTTGTTTTTTTATCTTTGGTTCTGTCATAAACCAACTATTTGAGTCATGTGCTTGTCTCATTTCATTAATCATTTTTTAATCTCTCTGTACTAAGATAAATTTCAGAAGAAACCCTTATTTTCATTTAAAACAGTTCAATTTTAGTGACTATATTTTATGTTTCTGAGGGCTGCAAGTCACCCTTGCATCATATATACTGTAATATACATCTCTACCAAAATGCCCCGAGTTTTGACCAAAAGTCTTATTTTCTTTATTTACTCATTAAAAACGGTGCATTGTTAAATCTTCTCTTAATAAATGTGGCGATTTATTTGGACTGACCTCAAACTTCTTACAGGTCGATGTAGGAATGAAGCCTGTGACAGGCCTTCGATTGTATTTGGAAGGAAAGAAAAGTAATTGTTTGGCAATCCATTTACAGCACCTCTCCTCCCTACCCAAGACATTCCAACTTGTAGACGAGACTAATGGAAGTGTATCTGATGCCTCTTCAGAACGTAAATACTATGAAAAGGTCCAGTGGAAGAGTTTCTCTCATATTTGCACGGCTCCTGTTGAATCCTACGACGACAATGCTGTTGTGACTGGTGCTCACTTTGAAGTGGGAGAAACTGGTCTGAAAAAAGTTCTATTCCTAAGACTTCATTTCTGTAAAGTTGCCAACGCAACCCGTGTGAAAGAGCATGAATGGGATGGTTCACCTGGCTTGACCCAGAAATCTGGAATGATCTCAACTTATATCAGCGCTCGGTTTTCAGGTCCACAAAAACCGCCGCCGCCACAGCCATCGGAGGTAAATGTGAACTCAGCTTTATATCCTGGTGGGCCTCCCGTGCCTGCTCAATCACCTAAGCTTCTGAGGTTTGTTGACACAACAGAAATGACAAGAGGTCCACAAGATTTGCCTGGCTACTGGGTTGTTTCTGGGGCAAGGCTTTTTGTGGAGAGGGGCAAAATATCACTTAAAGTAAAATATTCTCTTTTAACCGTGATTTTACCGGACGAAGAGACAGTGAGTTATTGAAAATGCTAAATGTGGTAGAGGATTGAAGAGTGAAGATGAATTCTCATCAGATTAAGTAGTTCAATGAGATGTGCATGTGTACATAATAGTTTCTGATTCTTTTCTGTTGTACATTTGCTTTATTCATTATAGGTGTTACTATTTGATGTTGTCACTATATTATTATTTGTGTATACCTACACAACAAATCTTTTGGGAGAATTCCTTGATGTAGTTTTGAGAAAAGCTTGTGTGATCAATCATGCCCCCTAGTTTTTTCTTCTGTATGCTTATGAATGTATTTTTGTGTGTTGGTGGCTTCTTGCATGCAGACAATGAAAAAGGGCATTACTTAAAACATTTAGTAGTTGTATATGTGCTTGTAGTTGTAATGTTGCGTCTGTAGTTGATTCTTCTCAAAGCATTTTTTAGTGGAAATTTTTGAAAAACCAACATCCAACTAAGACTATCTGTGACTGTGTCTCTTGTTACAAGCTTCCTTTGCAATTTTGATTTATATTTGAGGAAAATAGATAATATATTTAAAGTATTTATTCTGTATATGAATGCTTTTAAATATATAGTAGTTATGTTTGATAAATAGTCAATGAATAAGAAAAGTAAAAGGTGTTGTAACTCACTAATCATCACTGGAGTACAACTAATCAAAATTTCATGTAAAAATATCTCTTATAATAGTGGTCAACAACCAAACATGCAATGATTGACCCGTGTGTCTTGCTTGTGATTTGTAGTACAAGTAAATTTGCGTAGGATATAATTGACTCAAAGGTCAAAGGAAACATACCCGCGTTGCGTGCGGTTTTTGTACATGCATGCATTTGCATCCACTCCATTAGATCACGGATGGTTCCTGTTCCTTTTAAGAACGACCAAAACAACTTTGTGTTTGATTAATTATGAGTTTTGTCTTACTCAAATTAGTTCTTTTTTGTTTAGCTGATTGTATGGGAATTTCTATCCCATGTCTGATAAAGTTGTAATCTTTTAAAGCAGTCGATATTAATAATTAGTATTTTAGTTTTATTAAAGGTAAGAAACGAATTCTGACTTTTTTATCACTCTACCACTTCCTAACTCATCCACCTCGACCACCAAACCATCTTTATATTTTCCTCACCAAACAAAGACATTATGAATTTTAATCACGTATTGTTATAATTTTAGTCTCAACTCAGATTTTGAGCACAAAAATTGTGAATTTTGGCCTCAACTTTGGATAAGATAAAAATATAAATATAAATAATCAATTTTAGTCTCAATTACGATAGTTACTAGCAAAAGTTATCACTTTTGAGCTAAAAAAAACCATATTTTTATATTAGAAATTTGGGCTGAGATCAAAGTTATAATAATGTGTGAAATCTGAGAAGATTCTATCAACTAGTCAATCTATTAGTCACTTTCACAACTATCTAATTGACAAAACTAACAAATTCAAGAATTTAGACAGGTTAATTTTTATCTTGTTTTTGACCAATCATGCAATGAGTTTGACTATAGTAATGTCTAGATGAGAAATACATAAAAAAAATTACATTATTGGTAGCATTTTTCATGTGTGCCGGTAAGATTAAATCCTGAGAATTTGGTGGGTGCATAATTATTAAATCTTATTGGTTAATGAGCATTTTCTTTTAAAAAAAGAGGAGTAGCAAAGAGCTACAATCTCAAACCTATATATAAGTAATGTATGACCCACATGTAACACATGCACCCTCTTGTAATTACATGTAAATCATACTTGTTAACTTCGACCAACATAGTCAAAGTTAGCAGCCCACACATATATATGTGTGTGTATGTTCAATTCAATAATTATAAAAGAATGCTATTATTTCTATATATTATCCCATTGACATAGACTTTACCTATCACAGTATAACAAAAATAATATAGTTACAAAGATTTGAATTGTCAATAGGAATAGGCAAAGATAAACAAACCAATAATTTTATAATACATGTAATGCAGAAATACTATTATAAGTACCAATTCATATCGTTGTCTATAGTCTATACACTCAAGAATCAAAAACAAAATCCACCCTGCTCCGATAGAAGTCGGCACTGCAGTCACATTGATCCATGCGAGAAAGCCCATGGTCTCAACAACCTCCATGGTAAAGATGATATATACATCATGACGCAGTACAACATTTCACCAAAACCAAGCTCCTAAAATCCGATATCCAACACTTGCTGCATGAATATGGTTTGTATATATACACAAAGAAGTACCATTCTTATATCCTGAGACCTCGCTTTGTTATAACTCTTTCATTTTAAAGACAGTTAAGAATAGTTGCGCATATTATCTAGCCACATTTACTCTGTCGATAACATCCAATGCTCTCTTTTTGTCAATACCAAAATCAATCACAGGAACCTTGGAGTAACTTTTGTTATAAGAGAATTCCTTGTTTCTACTTGTCGTTGAATAACTGTTACTTTTAATCAGTCTACTGTTATCTGTGAACGCCGTTTTCGCACTTTCAAAGTCCAAGCTTTTACTTTTACTCATCCCTTTAACAGGAATTTTGTTGCTTACATCTTTCAGCATGATCTGCTCATCTGTTGTTAGCAATGGCGATACTGCATTTGTAGATTGTTGATTTGTCTTTTGCAGGACAGTTCCAACATGAGACTTGACGGCAGACTTTATTTCTCCAACATCACCCCCGGCTTTACTTTTGACAGCCAAGCGGTGAAGCCACAAGAGAAGTTCAAGAATATAGTTTTCTACTTTTTCTTTATCTGCATGGTGAAATGTTTCAACTCGCATTACATCGTTCTTTGTGGTTTTCTTATTTAGATCAGATCTGCAAGAATCAAACAAGGATTTTACAAAAGTAAGAACAAAAGAGAAGACGAGAAACAAGTGGAAAGGGAAAAAAAGTGCAGTAGATGCAACAAATTGTTACTTACCCGGTGCTTGCCCACTCCCCAACCCAACCAAAACCATGATGCGCTCTGAATCAATTTTAGAACAACCAACCAAAAGAAAAATAGTAGTTAGTTTATATAGAAAGTAAACAAAGCAATGCTTAAAGAAACTTCTCTCATATATTAAGCACCAACATTGACACGGACACGCACTGATAGTAATTTAAGAAAATAACAGTGATTGCAAGTAATCATGTGCATCAATGTTGTGTCGGACACCAAACATGTCTTCAATCTGAAGTGATGGTGTGTGTGTGTGTGTGTAAAGCCAGACAAGACATCTTACTTGGCTGTGTTTGTAGCAATTGGAACCAACCAGTGCAATGTTTTCTCCATCTCCTGTTTAATACCCGCTACAGTGAGCTGCGGAAAACAGACAGCAACGACATGGAAAAAGCATAAACACAATTAAAAAAAACTAAAAGTAATATAGATAGTTTCTGCATTAAAAGTGGAAAGCTGAAAGGCGGAAAAGAAATAATATAAAATAATTTCTGATCATTTTCCTTGACATTCAGATTATACATGCTGCTGCTGCTCTAAAATCTATGAAGGTTGTAAAGAAAATCATATGAAGTAGTGTTACTACCTTTGGTAGCCTTGTTTGTTTGGTGGCTCTTTTTATGTATTTTGAAACTTGTACATTCTACATAGTAATAGGAGACTGATGTTGAATTTATTATGGATCCCATGTCATTTTAATACTGGATTTATATGTTATGTACCATGCAGTTTCTGTTTAGCAGTGCATATATATTTAGCTAGATTTCATGTTGTCTTTGTCTTAACCACTATTTTTTAATTTTTAACATTTGTAATAGGAGAAAGAACCAACAGATGAGAACATACCTCTTCTGCAACATGAAACGTAGGTAATTTGGAACGCAAAGTTAATTTTATGTTAGGAGGCAAGCTCTGATATAATGTATCCCTTGTATTTGCAGGCATAGAACTGGATCTAGCAACCTGATAAAATTAATAAAAGCTTAGAACAATAATTTTCAGCACATAAGCTAAATCACACATGACAGTTGGCAGACATTTTTTAAAACCTACTGACAAGTACAGTCACACATGATAGTTTCTGTTAGAACTTAGAATATAAGAAAATATCTAATAATATCTTTAATATATATTAGAATGTCTTAATCTTATAATAATCTGATATATACCATGAGCTCTAAAGTGATTCAAGAACAAACAAATCATATGCTAATCATCAAATGGTCAATAATAAATGTACAACCTGATCAAAGCTCGACGCAATAGACTTGAATCAAATATGTAGTGAACTAGTTCCCTATTCCTTTAATTAATTTTTTAATTAAGAGATAATGATAAAGAAAGAACACTGTTAGCACTTAACTGTGATATGAAATAATTACAGAAATACTTACTAGAGTATCAATTTGAAGCACTATATTTGCATAATGCAAAGAGAGGCCTGCAGGACCCAATCTTTGGCGATTGCTTTTGGATTGAATAAATGGTTTACGGCTATCTGCAGATATCCATGGATGGCATCGTTGGAGTTATAAAGCAAAATACAACTTTCATACGACTGAGACTAGAAGTAATAAAACAAGCGAAGTTAAAATCTGAATGCCTTTAGTGGGTACATACCTGCACTGCCAAATGCTTTATTTATCTCCAAATGCAAAAAGTGGACTATGTCTACAAGCTTCTCCATAACCTGTAATTCATTAGATTATGAATTATACTCTACTCTCTCGATTCTCACGTATGTTATGTTAAGAGTTTATGTACTATTTGTTCTGGCATCATACATGGATAGTATATGACAAAAGTATAAAACATATAGGTTGAAGGATAATATAAGATGAGTTCATCACATTCATCTACAGCAGAATTGTATTGTTACCTCCTCCAAACTTCTGGACCAGAGTGACTTTTTCTTCAAATGCTTAACTTGCCTCTTTTGACTTCTAAGTTCTGCTTTCAAGATTGAAAGGCTATCACCTATATGATGAAGAAGATACCAGAAAACTCAGAAATCAGCGCAATTTGTGAGGCTCTAAAACCATGGAATCAATTGTCCAAGTTTAATACAAACTCTCTAGTCTATACCCTCTAAACGATTAATTCTGTATAAAATTTACAATACCAGATTAATATTCTTCTTTGAATTAGAACTCTTTCAATATTTGGATTTTATTTTTGTCAATTATTACTTCCACAAACAAGAGTTATGTGAAGGGAATTATTCTTCAATTACTTACCACTATGAGCTGCACTTGGATTGTCCTCCTCATCACGCTTATGCTGATAATCTTGTGCAAATCTATCCAAAGCATGTAACTCGTGGTATAATTCCTGAGACCATCAAAAGATAAAGTTGAATAAAATTCAAATGGAAACAAAATCACTGGATAGAAGAAAACATAATATAAGACATTGAAGATATATTTTTAATAAAACATTGTAAATATTTGTTTAGTAAAGGAATACACTCACCGCCGTATGTTGAACTAAATTCATCAAATGCTGCATTAATAATTCTGCCTCCTCCTTTGTTTGTCTTTGAGAATTAAGTTCTCTGCTAATTCTAAAATTTACAACAAAAATACTGGTCAGATCAAAATTAGTAAAGGCAATTTTTCCCTGCAATGCAAGGCTAAAGTCTAGACGAATTGAGTGAATACAATTTATATTACTTCTCAAAGTATCGATCCAAGTTGTGCCACTGAGGATCCTTTGAACGATTTCCAAAACGAATCACTTCATCAGAAAATACTTTCAATTCATCCCTGGAAACATAACCAAAAACCACAGTCAGTTGGCATTTCATAGAGTCGTGATAAACTAAAACAGTCGAAAGTAAGCTTGTTAAGGGAACAGAAGCACCTTCCATTACCTCTTGTCTGCGGCAACAATCCTTAAAAGTTCGTCTGTATCCTTTGATACTAAATCTTGAATACCTTCTAATTTGAGCACCTCTTCTTTCAAATGTTTAATGTTTTTTGTCGAAAGAGATTCCATGAGAGTAAAACCCTTGACAATAGTGTTTGCAACCTCAAATGCTAAAATACCAACTTCATTCCCCTTTGTTACAGCTCCATATGCAAAGCCGCCACCGGAATTTAAATTTGTCATGCTACTCCCAAGTGTGTCCAGAACGTCAACCGCTTTCCCGAATCCTTTAGTACCAGCTCTGCCTAGGCGTGAACTCACCTCTGAGACCTGAAATAGAAAGATATTAGTCTTCATTTTTCTCATCATTCAACTTATCCCGACTAACTTCAGAAATCCTAAAGTAATAATATATCAAATTATAAATATATCACATGAATCTTAAATATACTTCCTCATCGATCACATTGTGTTTCTCTCCCCGTGTTGGACAAAGATCAGTCTCAATTTAAAATGAGGACCGATCAGAAAAATGTAATAGGTGGTTGTGGAATAAAATAACCAACAGTCTCAATTTAGAGTTACAAGATCAATGTTTTGCTAATAACATTACCTTAAACAGAAAACACACAACTAGAATATTTGGAATTCTTCATCACACAACAAAATAGTGGCACCATTCCAAAACATCAAAAACCAATCATTGCATTAATTTCATTCTCTAAAAGCCCTCCATTCAATTTGAATTAAAAGTGTAATATAATGTAACCAAAATTTCATTCCAACATCATCTTTGTCAATCACTCAGCTAATAATTCAAAAACAAAATTTAAAAGAAGTAATTTTAGAACAATTCCACATTCACCCTCTATATACTCAAACCCATTCCATCACTAATTGCAACCTGTTTCATCATTCATCAACATACCTAATTAGCCTAAGATTACTAATTGATTAAGAGCACTTACCGCATAAATGCTTATCATATAAGTGTTTGAGTATAAGTTGTTTTTATTACAAAAGATAAAATGAAATAAAATTGTTTTCAAATAAGCTACTAGTCTACCACTATAATCAGTTTTCATAAGCTAACATGGAGAGCTTGCGGAAACAGATGAACAGTTTATGGACATGGGGTAAATTGTTTCCATAAAATCTTCCAAACAGTCTCACAATTGTAACGCAACCAGATAAACTCAAATAAGTCAATCAAAACATAAACAAAATTCAGATATTGAACACATAAACAGAATGCTATCATAGAAATAATTCAGATATTGAACAAACAAAATAATGCTGAAACTGAACAAAAAGATAGTGGAATACTGGAATCATAAATTAAGCAAGCAACCAACCTTAGCCACAGCAGCTTGTCTTGATCTTACAGACCTAGACTTATGTGAAAAAGAATCAGCATAGCGTGGAATTCCATCATAGAAATCATCAGTACTAGTTCCTGCAGCAACAGCTTCTTCCTCCTTTTTCTTATCAATTCCTTCCTTTGCACTTGTCAAATCACTAGTAGTTTGCTTATGATTATTCTTATTAGCAGCACTAGATTTGTGATTATCATAATGTTCTTTCTTCTTTGCAATCACCTTGTCACTTTTTGTAGACTTAGAACAAATACCCCCCATATCAAAAAATCCAATCTTTATGCAAGAAAAACTTGAGGGGCAGCTCAATTCTTCTTCCAAATCAAGAACAGATACAGAAACAGAACACCCTTTTACTTTATTTAATGTAAAAAAGTGGTTACTTGAAGGAGAAAAAATAGGTTGTTTAAAGAGAGAAATTAAATGGAGAATATGAAAGAAGGAGGGTTGAAAATTAGGGAAGAATAAGTCCACACTGAAAACACAATTGGTTGAAAAAAGAAAAAATGATTATGAATATAATAAGATAAGAAAAACATAGTTTTATTTTTAATTAATGTTTAATAATCATGTTTATGTTATGACAATCTAAAAGACAATGAGGCGGCGATTGTGGTAGGTCAAAGCAAGAAAATGGTGATGTTGTTCAACTCTCCGCGGCTTACCAAACAAAACAAGCAACAAACAACTATTTGCGTATAAAATCTGCTATGTACTTTTTTTTCTTTCTTTCTTGCATCCATTTATACTAAGTTTGACCTCTTCTTAATAGTCCATTCTAATATGGACAAAATACCGATCAATCAATATCTAAATCCGAGTTTGGACTTAGGACACAACCAGATATCCACTGTCACAATGTTTTATGGACTATGGTTACTCTCTCTTGTCTAAAACAAAAAACAAAAAGTTTTATGGTTACTCCATTCTTTCTTGCATTGAGAATTTCTTTTCAATGGAAGTACAGTATGCTGATATAAATTTGGGGTTTTTTTTACTGGTATATCCCAAGTTGAATCCAAATATAGCGAACTGTTCTACATTAAAAAATAGGGTCTTGCTAATGAGTGCTCCCGAAACATTTTTTAAACATTCTATTTAAAGAAAAAATTTATTCAAAAAATTAAACAGCACAATTTTCAATGCATTGACTTTACATATTTTTATAAAAACTTTCTATTTAGAATGCTTAAAAAATATTCCTGAAACACTGTTTAGCATTTGTCTAAAAAATATTATCTATCTGCTCTAGTTTTAAATTTTTGCACCCAATTTTTTTGATCAAATACAATTTTTTTTTAATCAAAAAAGAAGAAAAGATTTTTGCACCCGTTTAATTAGGGGATGGCGAAATGTAAGAGTTTGGGGCGAAATGGGGCCCGCGTATTTAACCGTGTGGCAAAATGTTCCATGTACACCCTCTGATTCTATATATAAGACAATTTTGACTTTTTAAATTTATTGTAAAATAGATGTATCTAGACAGTAATATTGTCTACATACATTCATTTTATAATGTATCAAAAAAGTAAAATGTTTCTTATATATAGGACCGAAAGTAGTATCTTATTTTCTTTTTTTTTGTTCATAATATGATGCATAAATATAAGAGAAATTACACTCACCTCCCTTCAAGTTTACTTAAATGACACACACCTCCCCTCTATTTTTAAAAAAACATTCACCTCCCCTGGCTACGCATCTTAGGCGACTTCCTCATCGATGAGAATGTCTTCTTGGCCATTGCTTCTTTCATTCTCATCGATATGTTCATATAATTCTCTTTCTATATTCTGTTTTTATTCAAAAAAAATTGTTGTTACATGCCTTTCGTTTACCAATATATTACGTTTGTTGCAGTTCATCAATCATAGTTCATGAATTCACAAATTTACGTTTGTCCTATATGTTGGTAAACAATGTAATGTTTGATTTTTTGCAATATCCATAGATTTAGTCAACCATAATACTTTACGGTGTTTTTTATTTGCGGCGGTTTAAAATCCTTACTAAAATTATATTTTGCGATGATTTTTTTGTGAAAGTTATATTATAGTTTATTGATTCCAAGAGTATTATAAAAAAATCAAACGTTACAGAAAATTCTCAAAAAAAAAAAAAAAACAATTACAGAGAAAATTATAAAAATCGCGTATTTTTCAAAAAATATTAATCTATTAACCCTTTTAATTTACATCTTATAGGTGATCGCGGTACGGTTTGGTTCGGTTTTGAGCATAAAAGCCAACTAACCGCGAGATAAAAATATATGCAGTTCGGTTTGGTTCGGTTGGTTTTTGAAAAGTCATCCAAACCAATCCAATGGTTTGGATTGGATCGGTGTCCGCAGTTTATCGAAATATAAAAAACATGACAATATTAACAACTTATTACAAAATAAACGTAGAAAATATTAGTATTTTATTGTTTATTGTTACATGAAATAATATGTATATACATAAATTGCATATATCTTAAAACTTTTGTATATCTTATAAAAAGAGCTTATTTTTAATAGCAACATTATAGTTCTTAATCGCGTAAAATGATATATTTTGACAACCTACTATTTTATAGACTCAATTTAGATTGAACTTGTTATGTTCGATTGTGTAATAGGTTGATTGTTTCCGGTTGATAGAGTTAAGTTAGATATTGCGGTTTGGTTCGGTTTTATGAAATGAAAACCGCGAACCGAACCAAACCAAACCGCGTGGTTTAGTAGAAAAATAATCCGCGCAGTTTTAACTAAATGCGGTTTTTTGCGATTTCAATTTAGATTGATTCAATTTATGATTTTACTTTTAGATTGGTTCAGATATGATCACGCTTAATCTTAATCTTGCTATTGGATTTATCATCTGACTTGTAATTGGACAATCCAATGTAAAAGCAAAAGCGCCAAACTTTAACACCAACAACACCAACAAGGTAACAACAACAAAAAGGTTCTGCTAAAATACAAAAAACTTATTATTGTTACTTGTTAGTTGTTTGTTGTTGTGTTGGGAAGACCGTGTCCTTGTGTGTTCTGTTCTGTACTGCCTTCGTTTGTAACAGAACAACCAACGACCAACTTCATTCCTACATCCGTACATAATTCTAATCTAGGGTTTCCATTTCAACTCCTCTCATGACTTCAATTTTCCATTCATCAATTCAACAACAACCTTCTTTGAGATGAGATGAGATGAGCTCCACCAATTTAACTGGCTTGGTGTTAGCAGTGATTTCAAGTGCTTTCATTGGTTCAAGCTTCATCATCAAGAAAAAGGGTCTTCAACTTGCCAGAGTCAACGGCCCTTCTGCTAGTAACAATCATTCTCCTTTTTCTTTCTTCATTTTACTAAAATAATTAATACCCAAATAAAAAAAATTCAATTTTTTAGAATGTTCATGGTTGTGTTTTTGCATTATGATTTTCAGGTGTCGGTGGGTATGGTTATCTGCTTCAGCCTCTATGGTGGGTCGGAATGATTACTAGTAAGTGTTTCTTTGTGTTTCAATTTTTCAACATTTTTTGTTTTTCAATTATTTATTACTACTTTGAATTGATTTGGACATTTTGTTACAGTGATTGTTGGAGAGATAGCAAATTTTGTAGCATACATTTATGCTCCTGCTGTGCTTGTTACTCCATTAGGTGCTTTGAGTATTATTGTTAGGTAAACTTTCATTACTATTCTATTCCATTTTGAGTTAAATGGATATGTGTAATTTAAGGATTCAGTGTTTACTTAGTAGTAGCTTTTTAATTACTTGTTGAGCTAATCGTTTATGTGGAATTGGCTAGTGCTGTATTGGCACATTTTCTCTTGAAGGAAAAGCTACTGAAAATGGGAATGCTGGGGTGTCTTATATGCATTCTAGGATCCACTATTATTGTACTCCATGCTCCACAAGAGATGTCGATTAGTTCTGTACAACAGATATGGAAGTTGGCCATTCAACCTGGTAACCTTCTTTTGTGGCATAATGCACGTGTCTATATGATTCGTCTAATTTTTCTGCTTTCATTTTTGGTCTACAGCATTTCTCATGTACACCGCCTCTGCTATTGCCATAACATTGTTCTTGGTTTTGTATTGTGCTCCTCGCTTTGGCCAAACTAATATTTTGGTTTATATTGGAATTTGCTCTATAATTGGGTCTTTGACGGTAAGTGACTCTACCTAGTAATCTTTGTTTGGATATTCTTGTATTATACTCTAATTTCTAATGCTAGTAGTTTACTAAATTATATACCAAACCCAACCATATGCTTTGTATTTCTGATAAAACTCCTTTTTTCTTTCTTTCTTTCTCAGGTTATGAGTGTAAAAGCAATTGGCATTGCAATCAAACTTACATTAGAAGGTGCAAACCAGATTTTCTATTTTCAGACATGGATTTTTACAATGGTTGCTATTACATGTATCATTGTCCAACTTAATTACCTTAATATGGTCAGTATCACTTGTTTTATTGTTAACATAACATAGTTTCAGAATTCCGTTTTACAAGTGTTATTCTGGCTGTCATGAAACTTTTGATCACCGAGAACTATGTGAACCCTGCGTTATTGTTTCATATAATTTTAATTTTTTTCATTAATGGAAGATATACACATTTATGTATGCAGACTGCTTATGAAAATTGATATGAATTTTTTTATTCTTACTGGTTTGTTTGCTATGATACATTGATTAAATATTCTATATCTAATCCTGTAACCAAGAACATTTGATCGTGATCAACTCTTGCATGGTTGCAGGCACTGGATAACTTTAACGCAGCAGTTGTTTCTCCAATCTATTATGCACTGTTCACATCTTTTACGATATTAGCCAGTGCAATTATGTTTAAGGTTGTTTTTTTTTTTTTTTTTTACATAATCATAAAATGAAAATTTGTTCATCAAAGGAGAGATTTTATTTTTGAATTCCTGTCTGTAGAACTATTCTGGCCAAAGTATAAGCAGTGTTGTTTCAGAGCTATGTGGTTTCCTAATTATTTTATCTGGAACAATTCTATTGCATAGTGCAAGAGAGCCGGATCCTCCCGACAATACAGGTAATACATATGCACTTAATGACTATGAAAACTTGGAAGATATAAGCTCTTTATAATTATATGATTAGGTGTCAATAAAGGGTATCTAGCTTGCTTTACCTCTAATACAGTATGCTTACACAAAAGGTTAAAAATTTAGATCATGTGAAAGAATTGTTTCAGAATCATGCTTTGTTTTCCACATATCTGTAATTTGAAAAGGTCAACATTTATAGATTACAATTTTACACTCCTTTAGTAAGTTACATAAACGTCAAATGAGGTTTCAGAAACTCATACAAACATCTTTTGTTTTAAATATTTTACTGAGGTAATCTATATTATTAAATTCTATCTGGACTTAAATGGGGGTGTTTTTGTAGCCTCGAAGTTTTACTAAGCTTAGGACAAGTAATTGTATTTCTTTTTCTTGTTAAAGAAGAATTAAAGAATGTATCATTAGAAAGAGTGAAGGAAAAAAAACTAGGTAGAGGATGGGAAGCCTCCTATATCATTAGTCGGTCCTTGGGCCGGTTATTGAGTTTCCAAAATTACTATGAGCTGAACACCAAAGATTAAGATAAGCCAAAATAAAGCAAAAGCATTCTGCAATAATGATAAGGGTACCAAACATTCTTAAAGATGTGGACATTCCTCCACTCTCTAAGTATAATATTTGTAAGTACAATGCTCATATTTTGTCGTTTAAATTTTTTTGAAACATTGGACTTAGATAGGAGTAGAAACATAAGAGGTGGCCAAGTTCATTACGCTTTCCCCATTGTAGTGTTTGGGTAGAGTTAGTTCTTTCTAGTTTTACTTTCAGGAATGGGGAGACTGTGTTGACACTTGATAGTAATGCTAGAAAGCTTTTGCTTCTATCTAATGGTCTTAAGTTGGGGTAACTGATGCTGTTTTATAAAAGTAAATACGTTGTCTGATTATTATTCTCCACATATATACAGATTTATATACACCATTGTCTCCAAGAGTATCATGGTATATTCAAGGCAACGATGAATCCTGGAAACAAAAGGAGGAGGGCGTGTCACCGTTTAACTTAATAGCAATTATACGACAAGATCATTTCAAGTAACATGCGGCTTGAATCATAAGAAGTTTCGTCTATTAGATTGTGCTGTATTCATTCATTCAGCAGCTAAACATAGCATCCCACTCTATTATCACACTGCTGGCAGGGAGGAGATAGTGCTTTCATTTTTTCGGAGTCTGTTCACCGGCATCATGTGAAACGAGGGCTTAACTTGTGTGCTGATGTTTCAAAGGGTTTGTTAATAACCATATGTGCATTTTTTGTATCCCTCAGTGTATTTCATATCCGTTCATCCAGCAAGACCAGCACCACACATGTTTTTCTAGTTTATTATTGTTAATTTTATCTGTAAAATGAATGAATCCTTGTTTTGGTGTTTGGCAGATGTAGAAGCTAATCCATGTATATTGATCTTTAGGACTTGGGAGTTATAAGATTTGGTTTGGTGTGGTTGGCGTGAGCAGTTCTTAACTAGTGGAATGATAAGAAAATTGAGTTTAATCTTTTTTTTTTTCTTTCTTCAATAGTTTAGTGGCTAAAATTTCTCCTTTAAAGATGAATAAATCGAGAATTTTGGATTCAAACTACGATCTCTACATATTGTAATGTTCTTACTAGTTTAATTATGTGCTTATGAAGACTGAAAGTTTCTACTCTCACCTAACTATATGAAATCATTGGTAGGATATTTTCCCTGATGGAAAACATCAAGGTTTGAGGTCTACTAATTTGAGGAAGCAACATATTACTTTTTTTTCCTTCTAATTATAAACATTATTTTATTTTATATTTTGCATTCAAAGATATACTCTAAAATATAAGAGTATTTTTTAACAAAATAACTCACACCAAGAAAAATAGCTGATTTAATTAGTTATAATTTTATCAAGCTATCCTTAAATTTATTGACAAAATTGTCTATTTAAGAAATAGTTTGTGTTGATAAATTAAAACATGTAAATTAAATAGAGCTATTTTTTTGACTAAAAAAAATTAAAATATGCTAACACCATTTAAAGAAGCCTTGTAGTAAGTAGTTTGTTTATATATTTTCATTTTGCCTTGTTAAAAATGAAAAATATATCAAGCTTTTCTTATCATACATTTGTTTAACTTTTTATAAATTTTTTTGTCTGACTTGGTTTTTAAAATCAACGATTTTTTTTTTCCAGAGGATCTTTCATTTTGAAAGATAAAATTCTGACGCAAGCATGGAAACGTCGAGTATCTAATACAAAGCATGAGAACATCTAACACATCATGTGGCTGTAGTTTAGTGGTAAGAATTCCACGTTGTGGCCGTGGAGACCTGGGCTCGAATCCCAGCAGCCACAATTTTTTTAAGATAAATTCATCTGATGGGCTGGGAAAATAATAACCAGTAACTGGTGTTACGGCTGCAGAAATGATACTCCAATTAGAGGAAAATAGTATGTATCGGACAATGCTTCAAAAAAAAAAAAGTATGTTTCGGACAAGTAAAATAATATTCTTTTTTTTTTTTGAAAGGCAAAATCTTATCTCATTTCAATCGAAATAATGTTCTGAATATATGTCGGAATATCAATAAAAATATGGAAACTAGCTAGAAATGGGGCTGCTTTACCCAGGCTATGAGCGACCTCATTGGCTTGTCTCCTAATGAACTTAACATGACAGTTCACTAAACTAGTAGCTAACAAGTACCTACAGTCTTTGAGAATAGCACCGAGTTCGGAAGCATAAGATTTTTTGCACAAGAGACTATCTACAACACTTTTGCAATCAATCTCAAAATCTGTATGAAGAAGCTGCAAGTCATTTACCCAATTAAGGGCTTTTAGCAAACCAAGCGCTTCACCAATCTCAACATCAAGTATAGGTTCGATCCACTCCGTCTTTGCTAGCACGAAACTCCCTTGATCGTCCCTGATGCACATGCCAATACCGACCTTATTATTGGAACTTGAAAAAGAAGCATCGATATTGCATTTATACCGGCTTGTGGCCGGCTTAGTCCAAGACAACACCGGAGGTTCTTGTCGAGACGTTGCGGCGGTGTTCCGGATATGTTGAACATTTCTCCAACTCAATAGCATATTATGTGCTCGGTCCCAGACTGTTTGACTCAGTTCCGTGATATTCTCCCACACCTGATTGTTTCGTCTCTTCCAGATACTCCATAACATGACACTAAAGATCTCCAGCTGTGGTTCATCAAGCTTTTGTATGACTAAAAATAAATTTGTTGTGATAGAATTTAGTGGATCAATACAAGCTTCAATGGTATCCCATAATCCACACCTTTGCCAGCAGTTGACACTTCCTTGACAGAGAAACAGGACATGATTACTATCCTCAACATCATTATTGCAACAAGCACACTGAGTTGTACAAGGCACTCCCCTTTCAGCTAGCCTCATCCGTGTTGGTAGGCAGTTTCGAGCAATACGCCAAAGCAAGTTTTTAACTTTGGGAGGAATTTTGATGCGCCAAATTTGGGACCAGTTGCCGGCAACTCCATGCTGCTCAATAATACCTGTTGCATTAACACATAATTTGTATGCACTGCGAACCGAATAGTCGCCATCCTTTTCTAAGAGCCACACCATTTCATCTTTGCGAACCGAACTAAATAAAGGGGTATCCAGAATTTTCCGAGCCATGTTATGATCAAACAGACTTAGGATTAGATTATGATTCCAAGCCTTTACATCAGGTCTTATGAGATGACTTACCGTCAAGTGTTCTAGCATTGTTGGCATATGTTGCGGTGGAGATAACGACCCACCACTTCGGAGCCATTTTTGGTTCCATACATTAATACCATCACCGGTACCGACGTTCCATTTACTACCTTCTTGGACAACGAACTTGGCACTCCAAATGCTCCTCCAAACATAACTAGGATTATGCCCAATTCTTGAATGAAAGAAATCACTATCCGAAAAATATTTAGCTTTGAGTAATTTAGTGATGAGAGCATCCGGATTAGATACTAATTTCCAAGCCTGTTTGCCAAGCATAGCAAGATTGAACGCTCTCTTAAAGCCCATCCCACCAGAAGCTTTTGGAACCGATAAACGTTCACAAGATAACCAATGCAGTCGACGAGAATTGTTCTTTCCCCACCAGAATATTAATTTTTTTACAAAAATAATATTCTTATTCCACCATTTCATCCACTTTTTTAATATGATATAGAGATTTAAACCAATTGTTTTAGATATTAGTTTAAAAATAAATTACACCGATAATACGTATTCATTAAACTTTTTCAATTAACCAATTACTCATTAAAGAACATGAACTAACATGGCTTTAACCAAATTTTGTCTGTTTTAGGATACTTTTTTGATTTATTTGCATTTTGCACTCAAATTCAAATACAATATTTGACTAGTTTGTGCTTCATAAATCTTTTTTGAACAAGAATTAAGGAATCTATAATTTCTTTGACAAAACAAACAGTATATTCCTTTAAGAAAAATTAGATTACCCCCGTTTCAAAAAAAAATAGATTACCTATATAGTGTGTGTTTGACTTTGCAAATAATTTTAGTGATGAACCAGATCCAGATTAAGATTAGCTGTACATGCTAATTATACGAAGTCCTGTACAAGTGTACATGTTAATCCTTGACCAAAAATATCAATTAAACATGCTAATTGTACGATTACGTACAGTACAGATCAAAACACAGTTGTTGTCAGAGAAGCAAAAATTAATCTTTTATTACAAAAATTTAATTTGGCTAAATATTATTTTGGTTGGGATTTTTTTTATAAATCAAAAGTATCTTCCACACGCAACTGAGATAACTGAGATCCATTTAAGGGATTAATCACTCATAACAAATGTTTTTCTATACATATCGGTCAGAAATCAAATTTAGGATCAAATGGTTAATGACTAATGTCTCCGTAGAATAGCTCAAGTGGTAAAAGCTACCAAAAAAAAAATGGTTAATGACTAATGAGTCCAAGTATCTATCATTTTTTTTTTACATCAGAAGAGAAGCAAAAATTAATCTTTTATTACAAAAATTTAATTTGGCTAAAAATTATTTTGGTTGGGATTTTTTTTATAAATCAAATGTATCCTCCACACGCAACTGAGATAACTGAGATACATTTAAGGGATTGACCTCTCTTAACAAATATTTCTTTATACATATCGGTCAGAAATTAAATTTAGAATCAAATGGTTAATGACTGATGAGTCTAAATATCTATCACTTTTTTTTTTACATTAGAAAGATCCCGTTAGAAATTGATTTGGACCTCCCCTTATCTAATCCAAATATCCTTCAACTTTTACCATTTGACTTATCCTATAAGGACCAACTATCTGCCACTTATACCACTATGTTGGTATTTTGGCTGGGATTTGAAAGTTGAATTACATGCTCTTTTTTTGGTGTAATAAATAATTACAGGCTCTTTAATTTATTACTATTGCTAATATTTACTCAAAAATAAAAGTACTATTGCTAATATTTGATTTCATGCATAAATTATTAGTAGCGTAATTTTTTTATATATGCATTCAATTAAATTGCGTCACATAAATGTTTGTGGAAATATTTTAACACTTAACATATAAAAGCGACAATATATGATGTGATTTATTATCAGAATAAAATATATATGATGTGATTTAATTGAATACACGAGTAGTAAAACAAAATTGCACCGAAAGTGCATAAAGTTTTATCACTCATTTAAAATCATATTAGTACTGTTCAATTTTCATATTTTACATTAATTGTCATTTCATCAAAGTCATCATATGTATGTACTGTGCTTTTATAATGAAGATATTTTTTTTGACAACAATAATGAAGATATTCTTAAATCTTTTTTTCATTATAAAAGAGAGCTAAAGGCCCAAATATTTTTAATTATACGACACTTATAATTGATTGACAATACATAAATTATTTACACTCAAGGGGTTTATGAATTAAATTTAGGAGCATATAATATTATACCCCTAGCTAGTACATGTCTTCATCTCTATTGATTCATTTGCTTAAATTATGCATGTAATAAAACAACCTCAAAATAATGGCGGCATGCATAAGTTTACTCATTGGTTTGATTGCACGGTGATAATTTAATCCACCAATCTATCATTTATAAAATCCATCCATGTTTATTCGTTGATGGATTCTCTATGTCCTCCTCGA
The DNA here is from genome assembly GCA_951804385.1 of Trifolium dubium. Lineage (NCBI taxonomy): Eukaryota > Viridiplantae > Streptophyta > Magnoliopsida > Fabales > Fabaceae > Trifolium > Trifolium dubium. Next base: position 3,633,687 of record OX638071.1, read on the forward strand.
CGCTCACGAAAACTCTCCATTTTACTTTTCAACTTGTTGGACATAGAAGTTTCTGCTCATATATCACTCTCCATTTTTGAAAGAAAATTCTACTTAAAGAGACCAATGAACACGCCTAGACCCTTCCAATCTCTACATCGGTCTTTTATCCTTCATGAGACGCCAAAATTAAAGATTTGAAATTTCATCTTTAGAGGTTTGTGAGAATGGTGCCTAGAGGACTTAATTGGAGAGGTAGGGTAGTACATGATTATGACCAAAAACACATATCAACATTTTTTCTATAGAAAAATATTGTTTCTAAAATTGAAAGCTAATCTATAGAGTTTCATTAAATTGCAGTGTATATTTAAATTTAAAAAAGAATTGGGTGGTATGACAAATAAATGAATAATAGTTATACATAGTTAATTAAATTTAGAGCTTCTTTTATATAATAGGTAGTTAAAGTTAGTTAACTTTAGCGTCGACACATATATATATTTAGAGTGATTGATATCTATTTTGGGTCACGATCATATACCCTACTTACTTCCCCAATCTCAAGTTCTCAGCTGGCACCATCTCCACAAAGTCTCTAAAGATGAATTTTCAAAACTAAAATTTTGGCCTAGAGAGGTCTTTCACCTCGGACAAAAACGAAGACCTAGTATCATTTGTCTCTTATAGTGGAATTTTTTTTGTCAATAGTGAATTACGGTATATATATAGCTAGCTGCTAGTGACACATTTGAAATTTAGTTGATCCGCAGAAAACTTAGAATAACGGATATGAGAACATCACATCATAGCAAATAGGTCTCATTACGACAAACACGCACGACGTTCCCATGATTCCTTCTAAACATGATTCTCAATATGCATTCACACACCCCTCCAAATAACAAGCCTTTTCCTCTTGCCATCTTCTTGGAGCAAATAGGGTATCTATATTTTTTCCATTAACCAATTCCATTCGAAAATAACACCATTAAAAACAATAACATCAACAACAACGACAACGACAATAATAATTTCTACGGACTTTCTTGAAAAGATTAAAATAAAACTCATTTTATAAAATTTACAACACTCACATATATCGTGTCTATAGTTTACGTAAAAAAACAAATTACTAGGCCAACGATATATAACTCTAGTTTAACTTAATTCTTTATTAAATAAGTTTAATTTTTAGTTCAAATTCAACTCTTCCTAAATCAAAGTCAATAAACTTATTGTTGAATCTAACCTTGAGCTGATTTTTATTTGATCGTGTATTACAAACCCTTAAATAAAAATAACACTCTTTAAACAAATTGCAGTTGAATCTAGCAAAAACGACTTAGCTAGTTAGTAGTCAGTACTTCCTCCGATTTTTTTATAAGAGAAAATTGAATCAACAAAAAATAATATATTTATTAGACCATATTATAAACATAATACACAAATTAAAGTGTGAATTTTGAATATGTAAGAGGTGTTTATATTTAATATTAGAAAACATTAACTTTGATTCGATCGAGTGAACGTTAACCTATAAACAACTAAAAAAAAACCTTAATTCAAATGTGTAACGACTTTTGGTGGTCAACGTTATTTGCTTCATCCCATTTTCACATGATCACATATCCTAGCTCTCTCTATAAATAAAACCAATTAGTCCATAGTATTATTATCTATATCCATAGTGTAGCTAGGAATTAAGCAAACAAAACAATCATGTCTGTTCCTTTGCCATCAGCATACACATTAAGTGCATCAGTACCAGATTGGTTAAACAAAGGAGACAACACATGGCAAATGGTAGCAGCAACCCTCGTCGGAATCCAAAGCATGCCGGGACTAGTAATCCTCTACGGCAGCATAGTAAAAAAGAAATGGGCAGTAAACTCTGCTTTCATGGCTCTCTATGCTTTTGCGGCGGTTATAATATGTTGGGTTACATGGGCTTATAAAATGTCATTTGGTGAAAAACTTTTACCTTTTTGGGGTAAAGCCGGGCCTGCTTTAGGCCAGAAATTTTTAATCAAACAGGCCGCGCTACCCGCCACGGTTCATTACTATAACAGCGGGCTTGTGGAAACTGCTGAGATTACACCTTATTATCCAATGGCTACTATGGTTTGGTTTCAGTGTGTTTTTGCTGCAATTTCTTTGGTTATATTGGCTGGTTCTGTTTTAGCTAGAATGAGTTTTAAGGCTTGGATGATGTTTGTGCCTCTTTGGTTAACTTTTTCTTATACTGTTGGTGCTTTTAGTGTTTGGGGTGGAGGGTTTTTGTTTCAATGGGGTGTAATGGATTATTCTGGTGGTTATGTTATTCATCTTTCTTCTGGTATTGCTGGTTTCACTGCTGCTTATTGGGTAATTAAATTTCTTCTCTTCTTCAACTATTTTTATCTTTTTTCTTTAAATGTTAATTTACGGTAGTTAGGAGATCCCGCGCATTCATAACATTATTGGTCGTTCGATCTTGATTGAATTTAAATTGTTTGATTTTAATCACGTAACCATTTATATATGTATATGACCATGTAAATATGTGCATTCTTTGAGAGCAGGGGACCATGTCCTAATTACACTAAATTTAACAATCTCTTTCAAGCTGATTCACACTCTTTAATTTTATTATTATTTGGTGGAATTCATATAGGGAGTGTTGATAAAATTTTCATTTTTTTTCTTCTATATACATCATACAATATGCATGATTGCATTATACATCATGCAATATGCCTTTTTCTTTTTTTCCAATGATTAATTAGGAGAAATGCAAATGCCACTAGTTTGGAAAATTAATCTTTTTTTTCCATAGATAGAAGAACTATTATTTTTTGATACCAAGTCCATGATAGAAATATACTATTGTTTGGTAATGTATCCTTAATCGCTATCACTTTATAATAGTGACAAATACATAAGTAATTAAGAATTGTCTCTATGTGTACACTGAATATGGAAGCAACCAAAGTGCAAAAGTCAAGATTGGGTAATATATTACATTATTTTTTATGATGATAGGTGGGCCCTAGATCAAAGAAAGACAGGGAGAGATTCCCACCAAACAATGTGTTACTAACGTTGGCAGGGGCAGGGTTACTATGGTTGGGATGGGCTGGTTTCAACGGTGGAGATCCTTATTCAGCCAACACTGATTCCTCCATGGCTGTTCTCAACACAAACATTTGTGCTGCCACGAGCCTCCTAGTATGGACATGGCTTGATGTCATATTCTTCAAGAAACCATCCGTTATTGGAGCTGTTCAAGGCATGATCACCGGCCTTGTTTGCATCACTCCCGGCGCTGGTACGTACGGTACCTTCTACGATCATTTAAAATTAACATATTATTAATTAACGTGTCACTAATCAAATGTCATTTAAAATTGTTCTTGAAGAAATTTTAACGTTGTCTTAAAGATTAATCTGAGCTAGCACGTTGCAACTTGCACGTTTTCATAGCATTACAACTACAATAAGCATAGAATCTATTAACAAATGACCACGATCTTAATTAATTTTAGTTTAGTATTACTATTGAGTATGAATTAATCGGTTGGGATATTCCACTCTTGACTTGCGGGGTTCACGTAACACAAAATAGATTCCTTTTCAAAGAAAAAAAACACAATAGATTCCATTATTGACTTATTTAAAATACTTTAATTAGTTGTATACATCTTAATTAACGTGGAGTTAATTTTACGCATATGATGAGTATGAATATCAGGATACGGAAGATAAAATTCAACCAATTAGAAACATTCAACGTTCCAAAGTACTAACGTATGATATTAGGGACCAAATGAATATTCCTTCTTTATTTATGTATCTTTCAACAACAAAAAACTTGTTTATTAAGTAATGTAATTGATTAATCGTTCAAATATCTGACGTATTATGATGGTATTAATCAAACATTCAAATGTATAATTTTACTACTATAATCTCAAAATGTATTGTTTAATTTGTGAATAGGTCTGGTTCAAGGATGGGCTGCCATAATAATGGGCGTACTATCCGGAAGTGTACCATGGTATACCATGATGGTACTTGGAAAAAAGTTTGCAATATTTCAAAAGGTTGACGACACCCTGGCCGTATTCCACACTCACGCCGTGGCTGGCCTTCTAGGCGGTGTACTAACCGGACTATTCGCCGAGCCACAACTAAGTACTCTCTTTCTCCCCGTCACCAATTCCAAAGGAGGTATCTACGGAGGCCCGGGCGGAGTCCAAATCCTCAAACAAATAGTTGGAGCTTTATTCATCATTGGATGGAACATTGTTGCCACTTCAATTATTTGCGTAGTTGTAGGTTTCATTACTCCTTTGAGAATGACTGAGGAAGAGGTGCTTATTGGAGATGATGCGATTCATGGAGAAGAAGCTTATGCTTTGTGGGGTGATGGAGAGAAACTTAGCCTTTACAAAGATGATACTACAAGTCATGGAATTTTGGCATCAAGTGGCGCCACTCAAGTTGTCTAGATATCTTGAGAAAATTCAACAAGTTGGAAATTGGTCTAGATCTAGAGGGAGGTTATAGTTGAATTGATATATTCTTTAATGTGAAACATATAATCTTGGAGGAAAAAAAACTGATTTGTTTTGTGCTTGTATTTGTATATTTGTTGATTTTATGTATTATGTTGTCAATTTGTCTCCAAAACTCTAATGTCAATTGCAACTAGCTATAAAGTTAACTTAGCTTATATATATGCAATTGCAACTATTTGTCATATAATTCTTTTTTTTTTCTTTTCTAGTTGGTGAAGATTAGTCCATTTGACAATGAATTCAGCTCATAAATACCAAATTTATTCTGATAATTTTAAGCGCGTATCTACAGTGAACTATTTATAAAAATGGTTCACCATAGCACTTACTATAAAATATGTGATCCTACTCGATCTCATAATCAAACGTAAACTAGACCATCATAGACCATTATATTTTGGGTAAATAGACGAAATAACAACTGTTATTCAAAATTCACACACAAATAGAAGAGTCGGAATTCAAACTTCAATCACAGCGTTTGATCTAACAATTTCGACTATTTTATTAGTTAAATTAAAATATGTGGACTAGACTATTTTAATAGTGATCCATGTAAATGTCACCTACAAACATAAATAAAGTGGTTTCAATTTTATTTTTTGTTTTTGTTTTTGAAGAGTGGTTTTAAACTTTCAATTATCTTAAGGCACATTCCATAAAAAAAATCATCTTATTGTTCATAATAACAAGTTTTGTCATTGGACAAGTAAACCCAATTGTTAATGGGCCTCAAAAACAAATTGTTAATGGGCCTCACCCAATCCAATGTTGTGAGAGCTTTGGAAGGTTGCCATACGAGTGCATGTCTTACAGCAAATATCAAATATTCAAATCTATATGGTGCCCTCGAATTTGTGCTGATAAAATCATGTCATCTAATTCCCACTCACCATGCTTTCTTCAAGTGGCTGACATTCCACATTAATAAAATATTGATGCATAGAATTGGATGTGATGAGAACTTCGTCGCCGTCAATGGATGCTTCATAATCTTCCATTATATATCTAACATATTATGCCATAATTACCCTCCGTATCAAAATATATGTCGTTTTGACCATATCACATAAATTAAGAAATGTAATCATTGTTGTATGGAAAAGGTAAATTATAAGTTAGTTTACAAGATTATCCCTCATTAATGGTATACGAGAGATAAATTATAGAATTGAAAGAAGAAAGAGAAATAATTAATTAAAGGTATAAGAGGAAAAAGAACATTAAATGTTTCATTGGTAATGTAAAACGACATATATTGTGGTACAAATTTTTTTCTCAAAACGACATATATTTTAGTACGAAGGGAGTAATTACTACCTCCGTACCAAAATATATGTCGTTTTGACCAAATCACACAAATTAAGAAATGTAATCATTGTTGTATGGAAAAGGTAAATTATAGGTTAGTTTACAAGATTATCCCTCATTAATGGTATGTGAGAGATAAATTATAGAATTGAAAGAAGAAAGAGAAATAATTAATTAAGGGTATAAGAAGAAAAAGTGCATTAAATGTTTCATTGGTAATGTAAAACGACATATATTGTAATACAATTTTTTTTTTCAAAACGACATATATTTCGGTACAAAGGGAGTAATATCTTAAATTTATTTTATTGGTGTAGTAATAGTTCATATTTAGTGGTGGCCGACTCACGTAATTGGAGGGGTTAGAGAATAATTTGTGTTATTAAATTTTATCTTTTATAGTGCCACCTTGTTAAAAAACAAAAACTTTTATAGTCTCACAAGTCATAATAAGCATATATATAAAATTAAATAAGTTTTAATTTTTTTTAAAATTATCAAAATTTTGTTTTTCGTCTCTTTATAAATTTTAGTTTTGCTGGTGAGCTTGCTCATAACATGTTGTTTTTAATGCGGGGGTTTCTTGAGAATCAAGTGAAAATTTGTTGAATTCGATCAAGAGATTTTAAATGTAATTTACAAATTAAAGTATGATTTGATCAAACATGATTGATTGTTGAAAGAATTACACTCTTAAGATTGCCCTTTTCTAAAGTTTGAAGTTGCCCCCACACCATACTAACTCTTTTCTAGCTTGCCTTTTTATTTTGGGTCAGCATATATATCCTATCTCATTTTACCATAAAACAATTTCTTTTCCCCATAGCCACACCCCAAAAGGGAACACAAGGAAAAGGGAAAACCTTTAGTATACCCTTCCCCCTTTTTTTTCTTTCAAAACTCTAATAACATGTGAGAATTTTGGTACTTTGGATTTTCTTATTTAAAGAAAGTACAGAAATAATAAATACATCATATCCTTCAATATGTCACCAAAATATCCAACTAATTAACAATACTTTGGATTTTTTTATTTAAGGGTTACTTGTATTTCTTCAAATCCACTAACCAATACAATAGCAACAACACAAATTAGGATTCATATTACCACGTTAATCATGCTTCAAATTAATTAAAGCAACCAATGTTTGATCTTCATACAAGTGTCACAATCTTACTCCACCATTGTTGTTTATGTGTGTGCCTCATAGGGTGATACCAAAATTATTATCCACAATTCATTATCCTAATGAAAACTTTACTTAGTCTCCCCCTTTCCTTCCCCACTACCACACGGTCCAAAAATTCTCTATTATTACTAATGGTGCCTTTTAAAATGCAGCTAAAGTGGTTCCTTTTCTTCTTTTGCTTTTAAAAAATGAAAATAAAATTGAAGAGGCACTGTCAATGAACAGGAGAATCTATAATCAAATCATTTTTAGTGGAAGCTTCATTTGTGCCACAGCTCAGCACAAAAATGAGGGAGTTAGATATTTGTTTGATATCATGCACTAAAACAGACACGGACATCTGACACTATATTTATATCAACAACGGTAATAGTTAATATAATCTCATGTGTCGACATTGGACACAGATATATCATACAGTAAATACGCATTCAATTAAAAATGTCGATATTATAGAGCTTACTTGAAGCTTAAGAATTCAAATTGTTTTAAAATGATACATAACTAACATAGTGAGACGCATTTTTGACATACATCAAATTCATAAATATATAGTCAAAAATTCGATCTTAAGTTGATGTATATAAAAAACGTTTGCCGCACAATGTCAATCTCTTAAATGAATCTAATTGTTTTGAGGAGTTAATCTCTAATTATTACTTATCAAAAGAGTATTCAGCAAGAGAGAGATAAAAGGGTGATGAAGAAGCCTATTAGTATCAACAAAGTGAAATCCTTATTTAGTGGGGTTCTCATTCTCTTCCCACCATGACACTACCAACACATAACCAAGTAGCTCTTATATTCTTTCTCATTGGTGTATTAGTATATTCCTTTTTTTCTTCTTCACATTTATTTAGCTTGGTTCATGTATTTTTGAAAATGAAAAAATAGAAAACACTGTTGTTTACCCTTTTAAGTCATGTTGCCCCCAATTCAGTCAAAAAGAGTCTTGTTCCTCAATGCTATGTGGGTCCATCCCTTGCACTACCTTATGATCACTCAACTCATTTGATATCTTTGACATTCATTTTTGTGACAACAATAAAGTGTGATCTCTCCTTCAACTCCTTTCCTATCAGTGTTCATGTTGGCAAAGCTAGTAAGTATGTTTTTGTTCCTTTTTTCTTCTTCCATTCTTGTGCACATATATGTTCAAAGACAAATATGAATTACATGCATGTGATGTGAAAATATCTATACACATGAAAACATGCAGTAGCTAGTAGCTGTTTTGAGCTTGTATAATTAGTATTACTATTTTTTTTTAATCTTCCAATTCTTAGAGGAAGGGAACTCTGATAATTTGGAGTTCGGTCGAGATATAAGCAAAGTTTAGCTAAATATTGTTCAAACCAGAATTCAAACTCGGGTTCTAGAAGAATTAGGACTGTGGAGTTCATTAACTACTTGTATCAATCACTTGATTATATTAGTATTAGTATTTATAATTGAAGGACTATTTTGCAATATTTTGTTTCTGTTTTTGTTGAAATGATATTGAAATGTTTCTGTATTGTGATTTTACTTCAAGAAGGGCTTGAATAGGTGTATATTCTTTGGAGATCAAAGTGGTTTCCATGTTGTCCCCAAATTCTAGCAGGGCTCCTATCAAAATATTGATGAGGTGGTTCATATTTCTTGTTGTCTTGAAACTCGGTGCTGCAATAAAAGATCCTGATATAGAAGGTGTGGTGAAATTTTGATTTTATTGTTTCTCATAGCTTGTATGTATTGTTTGAATTCAATTTCAATTCCTTATGTTACTGTGCAATGAATTTTAAGCTATCAATGAATCACATGATCAAACATGTTTGAAGATTTCACTACAAGTGAAAAACCATAGATATTATACTGATATGTTAGAATTAATTAGTATGTGATTGTTAAAGGTAGTTGCAAGTTGGTTTTGTAAAGATGAGTTAGACCCTGTATAAAAAATTATGATGGCATCTGATAGAAATAAAGTCCTACAAAACAACTTGTACGATGAGCGGTGTCATTTTTTATAAACTCGTTTTAGGTTTTATCTCTTTTCATTTTGCGACTGTGTTTTTTCGAATAGGCCTCCTCACATTCACTACTATTAATCTTGGTGTATTGATATATGGTGGATTGGTGGGTGGTTTAAATTGTTAGCTAGGCTCCCATATGATATTAGGTTTCAAATTGCATATTTGATCCCTTACATTTATCTTAGGTTTCAACCTGGTCCTCTATGTCTAACTGATAACTGTGTTGCTACTTACTACTTTAGAAGAAAAAAAATTCCATTATACCATATTTTTTTACTATGTTATTCTATGGTTTGTGCACAACTTCAATCCTTATTTGACAATTTTCTCTTATATATCAACACTCTTAATCATTCTGAAATATTTGGCCTAATATCCAGGTGAAGCTCTTCTTGATCTTTTGAATTACCTTAATGATTCCAATAATCAAATAAATGATTGGGATAGTCATTTAGTGAGCCCTTGTTTCAGTTGGTCACATGTAACTTGTAGAAATGGACATGTCATATCTCTGTAAGTTCATCCACACATAAAGCACAAACTGTTTATTACTATTATTTTCATAATCTAGTTTTTTCTTCATGTTCTCAATTATTTTTAGCTAATCAAATCTTCAGGACCCTGGCTTCCATTGGATTTTCTGGAACACTTTCTCCCTCAATTACCAGATTGAAATATTTGGTTAACTTGTAAGTCTCATTATGATAAGTTAACACTAAGAAGCTATGTAGCACTAACATTTTAGATTAAAGGTGTGTCAGGTGTCTGACATGCGCCAATGTCAGACACTGACACGTTACCAATTAATACATGTGTTTATATTCAATTACTTCCATTTTCTCAAATTATTATCAAATTATTATAGTGTCAATGTCGTGTGCGTGTATACATGTGTTAGTGCTTTATAGCTAAGAAGATTTTTAGCATATCTAGCTAATGAACTACCATTATTTATAATTTTCATGCAGAGAATTGCAGAACAATAATCTTACAGGCCCTTTACCTGATTACATTGCCAACTTGACAAACCTACAATATCTAAATCTTGCTAACAATAATTTTAGTGGTTCTATACCAGTTAGATGGGGTCAACTATCCAATCTCAAGAATGTGTAAGGCTTTACTTTCCATTTCTTAGATGATTTTTTCTATGGTGTGTGTTTCTCAAGAATGGTATAAGTGATTTGTGTTTTTTATTTTGACAGGGATCTGTCATCTAATGGTCTTACTGGAACTATCCCAACACAGCTCTTTTCAGTTCCAGTGTTTAAGTATAAATACTTATATACCTATGAGTATTTTGATTTAGACATTTAGTAATAGAAAATACTGTATTCTGTTAATTTATGGACTTTGCATTATTACTTTCAGCTTTTCAGGTACGCGCCTTGATTGCGTCTCTAAGCAGCCTTGTGTTTCTAAATCTGATCATCCAGGTTTGATTATATGATTATATTTGGTACATATGAAATAAAATATAATTAACTTTGAAGATTATGAACTAATAGAAAAACACTTAGCTAGCAGGTACCTAAATTTTACCTCTCCCTGATGCAGCTTCAACCAAGAAATCAAAAGTGGCAAAAGCTGTGCGTTATGCGAGCTGTGGTGCATTTGCACTTCTGATTATTGGGGCCATCTTTACATATAGACACCATCAAAAGCAAAGACACAAAAGTGATGTCTTTGTTGATGTTTTAGGTAATTTTTCATTTTTTGTCAAACTACTGTCTAAGCATAACATAATAATGCCTATTAGGAAGTAACTTTTTTCTGTGTTATATAATAAACATAGAAAACATTTTCTAAAAAACAGAAAAGTAAGCCAATATATGATAAATTCTACAGGTGAAGATGAGAGCAAAATTTCTTTTGGGCAACTAAGGAAGTTTTCTTTGCGCGAACTCCAACTTGCCACTAAAAATTTCAGTGAAAGCAATGTAATTGGCCAAGGTGGTTTTGGAAAAGTGTACAGAGGACTACTCTCAGATAACACAAAAGTCGCTGTTAAACGCCTCACTGACTATCATAATCCTGGTGGGGAGGCTGCGTTTGAGAGAGAAGTTCATCTCATTAGTGTCGCGGTTCATAGAAACCTCCTAAGACTAATTGGGTTCTGTACAACCTCAACTGAAAGAATCCTTGTATACCCTTTCATGGAAAATCTAAGTGTAGCATATCGATTAAGAGGTAAACAAACTGATAACTTCTTCTGTTCATTGATTCATTTATTTCTGATCTTTGTAATCATTGCCTAATATTATTGAATTATCTGTGCTGTTTTTAGATTTGAAATCTGATGACAAAGGCTTGGATTGGCCAACAAGGAAGCGTGTGGCTTTCGGTACAGCGCATGGTTTGGAATATCTACACGAGCATTGCAATCCGAAGATAATTCACCGTGATCTGAAGGCTGCAAATATCCTTCTAGATGACGAGTTTGAACCTGTTCTAGGTGATTTTGGACTAGCCAAGCTGGTTGATGTAAGGATGAGTCATGTTACCACTCAAGTGCGTGGTACAATGGGTCACATTGCCCCGGAATATTTGTCAACCGGAAAATCATCAGAGAAGACAGATGTTTTTGGATATGGCATAACACTTCTAGAACTTATCACAGGTCAGCGCGCAATTGACCTCTCTCGGCTTGAAGAGGAGGAGGACGTTCTTCTGATTGATCACGTAACATTTTCTGTCTCCTTTGTCCGTTAATTACTCGATTAGTATATAACATAATACTGTTAATGCTTTTTGTTCCTCAAATGATGTCATGTTACAAAAATGAATCTTGTATGAAACAGGTAAAAAATCTACTAAGAGAAAATAGAGTGGAGGACATAGTGGACAAAAATTTGGACACTTTTGAACCCAAAGAAGTTGAAACCATTCTTCAAGTTGCATTACTTTGCACACAGGGCTATCCAGAGGATCGTCCGTCAATGTCAGAAGTGGTAAAAATGTTGCAAGGAATCGGATTAGCAGATAGATGGGCTGACTGGAAGCAACTTGAAGAAACTAGAAATCAAGAAATAGAATTATCACTTATGACTCACCAATTTCCTTGGAGTGATGAATCTACTCTTGATCAAGAAGCTATACAACTTTCTAGAGCAAGATAGGCATAACATAAACTACTGAAGTCAATTTTGAAAATGTTGATGCTTGTTATCATAGAATATATATGTACTTTCACTATGCTCTAAAGAAAAAGGGCATATATATACATACAAACCTTAATTAAAGTCTGTTATATATAATGATGGATATCATATATATACAATGTAGAATATTGGGAAAGAAAGGAAAGAGAGGGGGGGGTTTGATACAGATAATATGTTGTATTTGAATAGAGGTGAAGATTCAGGTTGCAGTATATCTATATGTGTATCACAATTATGCCTACCTTTCTTTGTAGTTTCTTTATTTAACTTTTTATTTTTCAGGACAAACTGCTAAACAGTGAAATATATTCACATCCAAAGATTCAACCATACGTCCATGCATATTTGATGAACACACACTGCAAAGAGAATAAAAAAAAATTATTTAGAATGACTCCAATTTTTTAACAAATATGTAAATATTTAGAAGGGGCCATTTTTATTTTTTAAAAGGAAAAAATATGTATTAAATATCAAAGAAGACTAACACAAACTATGAGGTATATTTTGGCTACACCAATCTTACAACACAATTATGCAGTATGCCAAGACTAACACAAAATACCAACCGTGTGTTAAGATTAAATCTTTAAGATTCAAACTAACTATGTTTTGATAATCAAGTTACACTTCATATTACTTTCCACTGTGTTTAAGATTCAAGTGTTAAAATTGGCTTCTAGGCGAGAAGTCAAGTTGATCCTTAGAGTTAGAGGGACTCATTGTGTTTACTCAATATGTTTTCGTAGTTGTTATGGAAGAATTTAGAGTGGTGGATCAATAGAAGAAATGTTCTGAGTTGATGGTCTGAAGGTGAAGATGGTCGGTGATGTAGTGTATTTGTAAAAAATACTTCGACGCCTAAGTCAGTATAAGCTTGAGGTAGAGGTCGAGGTTAGAATAATGTATACCTTATGAAGTTGTGAATAGTCTATTTTATAGGTCAAATAATGTGGCATTAGGCCAATGGATGTGACATTGGGCTTGGTTCGGCTCAAAAATCTAATCCATAACAGAGGAATTATTTGATTTAACAAGGTAATTTTCATCATAATTTATCATACACACAATCATAGTTCATACCATTCAACTCTACTCTAGTTATCATTGAGCAACAACATTCAACTCTTAACAATTTGTATTTTAGTCCATTATTACTTGCACTCCTCAACAAACAAGGACCTCTTTGAACTTGAGGCTTTAAGTTTTTCAATTTATCTTTTTTATTTTTTTGTAAAATAAAAATAGTATGTGATTGATTTTTAGTGGGCCAAGACGTTGGGCATGTGCACCGGCCAACGATTGATGATCAGTCGCTAAAACAGAGGACCACTCTCCCTCCCGTGTAGGATAGGGCCGCCGGCACATCAAATGCATGCACTAGTATAACAACATGCGGTTAACGTGCCTTTTATCTTGTGTGTGTGTGTGAGTTTGTGTTGGATAAAGTTCACCCTTTTCAACTGATCCTATCTTCTCAAATACTACAAGAGTTTAGAGATGACACAACACTTGTGCCATTTTCTCGATTCACAATTCTGCAAAGGAATTTTATCTTTTTTTTCCGTGTTTCATCATACAAGTTGTTAGAAATAATATAAAACTATTGATGTGATCTTTCTTAATAATTTAAATTTTTGAGATAATTGGTTTTTTGACGCAAGAGAGTGCTAAGTTAAATAAACATGTGTTAACTTTAATTTATATCAAGAATTCAACCATTAAGAAGTTTTTTATGTTATTGATATTATTTACAAACTTGTTTATGTTATTTACAATTTCGAAAGATGATGACTTTAAATTCTACACGCTTTTTTTTATCATGGTCCAATTTATAATATTAGAATAGAGTCTCTAAACCATCTTAGACGCTCTCGAGAATGTTGTGTTTGGTCTCTTAAAAGTACTAAATTATCGAGTTGTTGTTGCTTAGACGCTCTGCCGGTCTAACTTATAATTGGTATCAGAATTTTAATTCAATCCATATATATATATATATATATATATGAATTCACATTATACTTTATGGTTGCAACATTGTCAAAAGATTTGAATAATTGTGAAAAAAATTAGTACTTAAACCGTCTATTGTGATTAAGCTAAATTTTCTATCAAGAAAGTAGAAGTAAATAAAATATGTTCATAAAAAAAGTAGTAAATAAAATATTATGAAAAGGGGTTGGTTTGAAACGGTCATTAACCTATTTTTTCTATTCATAGGTCAAACTTTCTGGCCTAACTAATATGATTGTTTGAAATTTGAATAGTGCTTAGAAGTTAGAAGGCAACACTCAATGACTCCTCCATATGTAACACAAGAAACCTTATTAAAAGAAAAACAAATATTTTATAAGAATTTTTCGTTTGTTTTATAGTGTAGTGTTTGATCAATTAGGACAGTGGAAGAAATAGCCGGACATCCGTACATGTATATTTTGACTACCAAGATAATTATTGGCTAGTTCTTTTGTCATTTTCTTTCTGACTCAACTAATTTTTTGTTCTTGCTTCTTACTACTCCTAATAATATACATTATCTGATTTTAAACAATATTAGATAATATTAGATATATTTTGTGACTCAATAATGTTTTTATGCATGGTACATATATTGTCCTGCCGTGCCGTGCCGTGCTATAAATGTGCTGCTTGATCCCACGGTTAGGATTTGAAGAAGAAAATAGGATATTTTATAAAAGGATGGTGATTGGTGAGGGACAACACTAATCGGACAAATGTTTACACTAATCGGAGTATTAATTAAGTGCTGTGTCAGTATTAGTACTATTAGTAGTGTATTACAGGGTCCTCATATTACAATGATTAAGATTCGTTTGACCCCATTAAATCTCTACCAGAATTAAAAGGAATAAATCCAACATAAAAAGAAAAAGATAATGTTTGATGTGTACACACCCTTTGAAAAATCAACAAAGTGAAAGGTAATGCACAATCACAGAAAAACTTTACTATATTTTAGCTAAATAAACAATCAACATAGATAAAACTTAAAAAGAGGGATTTGGTTTACTACTTTCTTAACTGAAATATGTAATGGTTAGCTAATCACTCCGATTTTAAATACACATTATATGAATAGAATGTAAATGGGTAATAAACTACTGCCTTTTTTTTTATTGTAAAACTTATTCTTTTAAAATTTGTTTAACTCAAATTCAAAACTAAATTGAATTTCACCTTTGTTTATACTTAAGATTCTCGATTAGGTACTTTGTATGAAAATAAATTTCATGTCGTAATTGCATGAGATAGTAACTGGTTTCGGCCGTCCAATATAAATTAACAAATGAGGTTGATTAACTGTGTAAAATTATTTGTACTACTCGTATAATTTAAATAAATAATTCAATATCAAATCAACGATTTAAATATAATCTTAAATATAATCCGTTATTATGTGGATCCATGTGATTCAGCAAATAAGATACGTATGTACATACAGTATATGTTTGGAAATGAATTTGATATTTGATACAACAACATGTTGCATTTATTTAGTTTATTCAACCAAACGGTTCGATTTAAAATTTATACGTAAATGGAAGTATTTATAATTGATTTAATGATTTATAGTGACTTATCCAATCTCCAATCAACGGCCGACATAAACTACAACTCAAAAATTGTGTATTTTTGTAAATGTAGGAAATCTAGATCCTTTCAATTTCCATCCAAAGATTTTTGTGGTGTGAAGGATTAGATGCAAGTTAAGGTAAGGTAAATGATGATAGAAATATAGAATGGAATTAGATTTTGGAAATCTATTTATTGTCTTTCTCCAATCATCTGATCTGACTAAAAAAATCCCTTGAATTCCGCAATGGGACGGCACTCGAAACAGTGGTGTGGTGGTCACTCCCACTAACGCCTGCAGACCCTACCATGCAATTAAATTGAATTGATTCCGTATATTTCACGTACGAAAGAACAACGTAACATTATACACACGCGGCACACACATCACACAATTTTTATTACTAATTTAATTATCATTATTATTATATATTATGGTCCCAGTTAATAAAGTTATTAATTCCTTTCCTTTTTAAAAAGGAAACAATACCACCCTCCACCTTACCATTTTTTGCTCAATTCATTACTCTCATATCACTCTAGCAATTCAGTCAAATAACTAGAGATAAAGAAATGAAGGTGAAGAAAGGTTGGCTAGCGGTTCAAGTTGGTTCAGAGGAAGAATTATCTCAAGATGGTGGTGTAGATGATTCTCAAAGATTTGTTATTCCTATTTCTTATCTTTATCATCCTCTTTTCAAGACTCTTCTAGACAAAGCTTATGAGATTTATGGCTACAATACTCATGGTCCTCTCAAGCTACCATGTTCTGTTGATGACTTTGTTCATCTACGCTGGCGAATTGAGAAAGAATCCACTCCCTACCATCACCACCACCACCATCATCATCACTATCACTATCACCTTTTTCCTCATGCTTTGTCTTTCAATTCTTGTTAATATTGATACTGATACTCACTTTTCTGTCACGGAACTTATGTTCTGATGTACTGTTGTGTCTCTTGATTTTTATAGATGAGATGTTTCTACTTTGTATTTTAATTTAATTGAAATTGAAATAGAAGAGAAATATTACTACATGCTTTGAAACAAATCTTCAAATTAGTCTCGAAGTTTTAGTCCATGACCAGGATTTGATCCCTCGTCTCTCCATTATGTTTGTGAGTTTTAATGATTTTGTCATTTTATTTATGTATAATTTTTTTTTCAAATTATGGTACTTAAGAGTCTAAGACTTAATTTTTCTGTATTCCATGATAATTTATAAATTGAAACGATACACTCTCCATTGAATAATCTATATATCCAAATTTTGCATAACGCAAGAATGATGTTGGATGAATGAGAAGCACCACATATCTCACCCAAAAGCTATCATTTAGGTTAGAACTTAGAAGTGTGCGTACTTCGGTTTAGATTATGAGTTAGAGCATCTATTTTATCTTTACAATTTAAATTAATAAGTGGTTTCTTCAATGTTATATTTTATCTTTACAATTTATACTCATTTTGTTTCAATGGTAAAAAAATAGATTTTATAGGAGATGAATTAAGATTTCGAGCATTAGTATTGGAATCTTATGTATGATGATAGGTATCTCTTTGGACAAGTGTTAGCTACTTGCTGCATTATAATGCCTTAAACTCTAAATCTAATGGTTGATATTGGCCGGGTCTTAATTCGTTTGGAACAATTAGAAATATGAGTCTTGTTAATGTGTGCCTTAAAGTACATGTTAAGGAATCTTAATATAGAATTAATGTATTGGAAAATACAATTCTTTGATTTTTTTTAAGTTGAATGTACAACTTTTGAGAGAAATACTTCTATATTAAGTTATTTATCATGTGTCTTTAGAGCACATGTTAACATTTGCTTAGAAATATATAAAATAATAATAGTGGTGGCCAAAATTTTCTTGCAGTGGCTGGTGTTATTCATCCCTGGCTTCTACTCTTAGAACTAGCATGTTTGACATCACTTATTTTCTACTTATCTTCTTCTTCTAATGTGAGTTGCACTTTATAATATAAAGTGAATAAAATTAATTATTAATTAACAAATCAGAGGTAGATGTTATAGACAAGTGATAACAAATAATAATTTTTTTAAAATAACAATCTTTATTATTTTTTTCCACTTTACTCACTTTTCAAGATTTGAATTTCATTTTGTGAAGCTTAGAGACTTTTAGAAGAACTTCTTTTTATATTAAATGAAGTGGTAACCACAAGGGTTCGAATCCAGGTTATAACGTCGACCTAACAATTCGGTAACTTTTAAAATAATTGCAAATTTGCAAAATTGCAATCATTCAAATATTATTTTGGCGTGCGTCATTTTTAGAAGATGGAATAGGTAGAAAATAATTCATTCTATTTTAAAATTGAATTTCGATGTTATTTTTTTTTTTTTTGAAGCAGCATCGATGTTAAATTTAATTGACAAAAGATTAATATGATTGCTCATATCTTAGCGGGAACAATCACCTCTATGACTAATTATTATTACTGAATCTTGTCCTCTAATAGTAAGAAAAAGAAAGAAACAAAATAGAAAAATAAATTAAGTTTGATGATTAGCAACATTTAAGGCACCAACTACCAAAATATTAGTATTGAATTAGAGAGGACAATTACGTAAAATCTTCAAGAGACATGAGACAGCGACTATTTTTACAAAGCAAATCCGCATATTGATTGCTTTCTCTAAAAATATGATAAGAAAAACAATTGTCCAATCAAAATAGTAAAGATGCATAATATTCATGATGAGAAGTATAATAGTAGTGAAGAAAAAGTATAACAAACCAAACTAATCAAAATTTGAGATTAACAACATTATTATGTCATTGACAACTGAGAAAAGCAGGTTAATGCATATGGGATCTTCGTCAACAATCCACATGATACGTACCTCCAAAGTCAGGTCTATCTTGTTGACAAGTATACCATCCATATTGACTTTGATATTGTTCTCTATGAAGGGGCGGCCTCAATGGCAGAGCCACAAAAATTATTGAGTACGGATGAAAATTTTGTTTTGAACAAAATATTTTCTTTTACTCTAAATTACTTTCTAAAAACATCGGTTTTGAATAAAATCTTTAATTTTGTTCTAAACTTACTTATAAAAATATCAAATTCAAACCGAAAATCTCAGTTATGAAAAAAAAAAAATCTCAATTTTATTTTAAATTAACTACTAAAATTACAATTTTACTCTAAATTAACTTTAAAAATACTAAATATTTTAGCTGACGGACTTAAAATCCGCCCATGGGCGGCCTCAACATGATAAGACGATCCTTCGTTCAAAGACCTCAAAAAAAATTAGATCAATTAAAAGTATTGACAGAGTTTGTAAAAAGAAACAGAGGAAGATTTAAAGAGAATTTTTTTTTTATACATGAAACGCATTTTCATTTAAAATTTTAAGTAAAGAAAAAGGATAAATGTAAAAAAATGATTTTTTATAAGACCATTTCCAATGGTAGTACCTATTAGGTATTCAATGAGTACTTATTAAGTACTAATACTATTGTAAAAACATATATTTGAGTACCCATTAGGTATCACTTCTTAGATAAGAACTTTGTCTCTTTTAGTTTTTAACGGATCCCACGTATTTTTATATATTATTTTTAATAGGTCTCACTTATAATAGTAATATTTTAAAAAAATTATAAATAAATGATGTGTAATGCGTGAGATCATTTAAGTACTCGAAAATGAATTCTCTAATGATGGTGTAAGTATTTTTGGTTACAGGTGTGGCAAATGCGGTGCTGGTGCGCCACAATCAGAGTCGATTCGGTTGGCCTCTATTGAATCCATCAACCCATTCCACACATTATAACTTCATTTCTGAGAATCATATCATATTCTCCTCCTAAAATCGAAATCCAGCTTCCAATTTCAAATTCAGAACCACATTTGTGTGGGGGTTAGGGTTTCTTTCTCAAAAGATCATTAACGGGTGAAAGAAGACAAGGTTCGTAAATCGTCCTGTCCTCTCTCGGTGTGATGATTTTGCAGCGAATAAACACCAATCTCTGGTACATTCATCATCCTTTCACCATTTTCTTGCTATTTTATTTTAATATATTTGGTCCCTATTAGTACTTTCAATTTTAGATGATTCATTTTTTTTCTTTAAAAAGGACAATTTCAATTGCATTGGACTCTGTTCAAACTTCGATTTAGAATAACCGAGAGATCAATGGAGACAGACTGATTGTGAGAGACATAGATGAACCAGTGCAGATGCCCCCTAGACATCTGATTGCAATTTAGAATTGTAAAATTCTTGTTTGTAGATCATTTATAACTAGGTTACTAGGTGGAGTGTTAAGGATCATTTGTAACCAATAGTTTAATACTCAGCATCTATATTTAATATTTAGCACAAGACAAAGAGGTTATGTCATATGTGCTTTGATTTTGGGTAGTGCATTAGAGATATAAAATATAAACCATTCCGATATCTGGACCTTATATCTTAAGCTTTAAGGACGATGCACTGCTAGGCAATTTGTATTTCTTGTGATATTACTTTGTCCTTTCAATTTCAACCAAAAGACTAGCTTATTACATCTTGATTTTAACCCTATCAGTAGTTTGATGCTCTTTCAATTTCTCACAGTAAGCATGACACTGTATTTCATTTTTAGTATCCTCAATATATTATCTGTTTTTATTTCTATTTTTTCTAGATGGAGGAGACTCGGAGGGACTCCAAGACTAGGGGATAGGAGGGTTTATCAGACTTTGTCGTGGCGATTCGAGTATTTTAGGATTCTTTCATTGCTATCTTTCTGTTTTGTTATATATATTTCCCGCATAGTACCATGAAAGGTGACCCAGAGCTATAGAGTGTGCCATAGGCTATGTGAAATATCACTTACAGTATATGATTGATCAATGCACATAATTAGTTTTTAATTCTTTGATATAAAATAGGATGGTGGATGAAGCTGTGTTACTGGCACTGCATATATAATTTAATGAAAAAAAAAACTTTTAGAATCCATTGTATTAAATTCTTGAAGAAGGTGGTAATTTCTGCACTGAATAATTGCTACAGTCTATTGTCATTTCAAAATAGTGGGCAATTTTTGCCAAAGGATGCAGAGGACTTTCTGATCCTATTCTCTGTTGCCATTGCTCTGCATCACACACACACACTCTCGTGCTTTACTTTTCAAGTACAGCTGAGGCATACATTGAAACATTTTAAAAACAGGACAAAATGCATCTTAGTGTTACTAATGAATCTCGTTCATTTACTTTTTTTTTTTTACAGAATCCTCGTAGAAAAAAATCATTATATGATATTCAGGACTCGAGGTGTCCCTGCAAAATTCCTTATTAAGAATTAGTGTATAGTAAAATTAACTATGCATTCACTTTCTGTATTTGATGTACTGATATGCTTCATTGATCATGAAATGATTGTAATTGTCGAGGTTTATAGAGAGTACCTTCAGAAAACCTCGGTGTGCAGTAGAAATGGAATCAAAAGCCTTTGTTTCAGGCAGATGTACTGGCTTCAAATTTTATGTTTTATGTTTTTGCTATTAACAATGCTATTTTGGCATTATTTGGTGAATGAATTGATTAACCATGTTGTTGCTTAGTTGCTAGAATTGGCCTGGACTGGTTGTCCTCAAGTTTAATATATTTCTTATATATTTTCTTTCTTTTTTTCTGCCCATCTATCGGAGATTTTGATGATAACTCACTTGTGGTTTGTGGTCTTAATTTTATGTAAATGTTTCAGAAAATTGTTCTATTTTTATATTTGGGGAAAGAAGAATTGGTCAATTGACATTTTCAATTACCAATAAATTTCCCCCTCCACCATTCTACTGCCTGTATTGACTAACACTGTGTTTGGTAACACGGCTGACTACCTCCACGGCATGTTTTTCCAAATCTCCAAAGTGCAGCTTCTCCTGCACAGTAACAATGTGATTTGGAACAAATCCAACACACACTGAGCGTTTCCTCATTAAGGTATTCAGCACTTGTGGAAGATGAACAATGCAACATGTTAGAGTATAAAACATCTTATAGTAATATCTTTTATATTATTTTAGAGAATCTTATTTTATATCCTAGAATTTGTCTATAATTTAACTAATTTCAGAGTATTTTATTAGATAGTTTTATTTTGATTTCTTTCTTGATTTCCTTATTAAGGACTAGAGTCTTGTTTCTTGGTTTCCTTATTTTTATTTGAAGCTGCAACGTCTCCATGTTTGAGTTTAAGATGCTGCCAGAGTGAGCATTGGTCACCACGAGCATTGGTCACCACTTCGTACATTATGGCTTTAGCTACGTGAGTGAGCACCAACGTTATATTGCTGCAATTTGGTTTTTCTTTTTGTTAAGATTTGATATTTTTGCTTCTGTCGTGGGTGGTTAAGGCTCATCGTTTGCCTTCTTTTGGTAGTTAGACTTTGGTAGCTTCTACTTACTTATGTGGTGGTTAGGCATGTTTGCTTCCGTTAAGTTGTTTAGCTGTGAGTAGTTGGTTGCTTCTATGTAATTGTTAAACTTTTGTCTGTTTCCAAATTTTGGTTCTTGATTCTCTTGGATCGAGTGTCTGGGTGACGTTAAAAGAAGTCCGAAGTTGAATTGAAGATTCATATGAAACATGTACCTCAGGTCATTGCCTTGATGTTACGTTTCTCTTTTGAAACGTATATTGTGACAAGCTTAAAGCTTGGTAAGCTTGAAGTTGAAGTAAAGATAAAGTATTGCTCCATAAAATATCTTATAATATTTTTTTTCTTTGTATTAGAGTATCTTAATGTATTTCTTAGGATCTGGGGTTAGTGTTTAGTCTTTTCTATCAAGTAATTATCAATTATATTGATAGTTCTTTTTATTCTCTCATCCTAACTAACAACCTATATAATTAGCACAACAATACTTTCTTTGACTATTTTTTTTGATAGGCAAATGCTTTCTTTGACTATTAAACTTTCATATGCTGAAGTTGCATTTGGTTCCTATCAATTATTCATACCTGTGTCCTGAAAAGTAGCAGTAACATATATTGTTTAACTTAATTTTCTGGTGATGTAGTGATTGTTGTTACAATTTCATCCTAGTCAATGTTTTGATTTAGATTTTACAGAGCTTATGCTATGGTTTCAAATGAAAGCGGTATTCCACTTTGGTTTCAAATGAAAGAACTTGGTTACTTTTTTCTATATTTCATTGTTAGCACAGGGTTATTGTTGTTTTAATTCTTCAAATCATTTTTTTTCAGTTCCTTAGATGTCTCTCACCTATGACCTAACTGAAATGCGTAATGTTTATTTCTTGACGTCTTCTGTTTGTCATGTTTGTATTGCTATTTATTGTTTACAGTTGAATTGTTGCAGACATGACTGTTAAGTATATATTTTACAGAAAAATGGTTTAAATGTTTATCAAGCTACTAATGTCTGGGCATGCATTGACGTAAAACTTACTTTCTATAGAGCCTTACTATTCAGAAAATAGAAAGCTGACTAAAAGTTGTCCTATCAAAAAGCGTGAATAAGAAGACAAAAAGCTAGCTATAAGAATTGGCTTTGCAATTGCATGATTGAATAGAAAAACTCTTGGGCACTAGGTATGGCTATCCCTATACCAACTATTCGAAGCTAGCAGTTTAATGCCCTGAAAACATTGGTGATAGATATTGTTAGCTGTTCTGTTGTTACCCTTGGTTATTTGCTAGATTTTTGGAAAAATTTCATCTGAATTTAAGCTAGGGATGCTTTGGTTCTACTTCTATGTATACCTATTTTGAATTAGTGATGATGTAGCGTAGCTTAGTGGGATTGCCTTGAAAATTTTCTGTTTTTGTTGTTTGTTGTATCTGCTATCTGCTTAGCTATGATGCCAGCAATTTTGTTTGTGATCCAGATGTGATTGAACTGATGGTGATGGCAATGAGGAGATATATTTTTTAATCAAAGTCTTACAGTATTTACTAGTGTTAATACGCTTTTTTTTTTTTTTGCATTATAGTGTTAATACTCCTTTTGGTCCCTCATTTTACTTTTATTTTATTTATTTTGGTTTATAGAGACTAGAGAGGATTAAGAAAACTCAAGTCTCACATTAATCAAAGATGATCTCTAAATAGTACTCAAGTCTTACAAATTGAGTTTGTGGAACTAAGTTCAACCCAAAACTTAAAATCTAGGATGCTATCAAGCCTATCTTAGATGTTGATGGGCTACCTTTGTTATTCATGCTTCAAGCCCGCAAACATTGAGCTTGAGGAGTTAATTGAAAAAAAAAAACCAACTCTCGCATTGAAAATTAAATATGATTTGCAAACCCTAAGAAATAAACTCCTTACAAATGTTTTCTAGTATTAAGGTTTTTTTGTTTTGAAAAGAGCTTTATAATGAAGCAAACAAACCAACACCTCGATATCTATCTATAAGTTGTTCTGGACTGGCCATGAGACCTCAAATTCATTATGCGAAAGGCTTGATCTACCACCACCTCGAGGCCAATAACTCAATTCTAAGATTCATAACACTTATAAAGTTATAATCCTTGATTAGCTAGGTGTCATTTGTAAGAACTCTCTCCGTCGATGATCAACGACTCTTATTCGGGGTCTATATAAACATCTTTCCACAATTGGCTAATATATGCAATTTTTATCCATCAATTATTATTGTAGGAAAAAGTCAAATAATTTTCCATTGAAAGTAACATTTACTAATTACTAGTATTAGTTATTTTGTGTATGTCATATGTGTATTCAATCTTAATTCTTAACATGACAATTAAAAAGAAACACAGGTAGTACAGTAATAATATATCTAATACTTACATTATTTATATTTTTTGGAACAAAAAAATAGTTAAAAAAAGAGGATATCATTCTGTGAATATTCACAAAAATCATAATATATAATCATTTCTTTATTCCTCGTGAAAAGATTGCCAGCTGCATTTAATTTTTTGTAACATAATAACTGCATTTTATATTAGTAGTAGTAGTTAAAACATAGTTGGTGGAATTATATGAACCTACTTTCTTGTTAATTGTCACCCTACATGCTGATGCTACATCCTGTTTTTTTATTTGTATATTGTGTTGTGTGATTGATTATTCTTGTTTATGGAGTATGTTGTGTGTGAAGAAGAAGCATATCGATCGGAATACCAGTAAGTAAGTTTGTACGGCAGTAGGTGGACTCATTTTCAATACTTATGAATTTCCAATTCATCTTTTTGGTTTGACTAACAAGAAAGAAAATGGACATAAAAATTAATATGACATGACAGTGGTCAGAAATTAAACAGATATCGTTCTTTGTTCCCGGTATTTTTACTATCAAGACAGCATGCTCTCTGCATCAATAGTGGAGTATAGTAGTATTTAATTTGAAAATGGTAGATTTGCAGTGGTCCTTTGTAGTAATTCAAGTTTGTTTGAATCATTTAATTTTGTTTTGTTTATAAGTAGTATTCAATCAGCAATTAATTGTCCTTAAAAACATAAAGCTTGTGATATGATTTGGAGGAGGAGTAATGTTGAAAATGCAAGTAGTAGTAGTAGTAGTTCCATTATATTCCAGTTGTCGTAATGCCAAACAAACATCTTTGGATTCCAAGGCTTGACATGCACAAATCTTCACTACTCATAAAGTTGATGGTAGTAATAAATATCTGTGCTGATAAGTCAATACATTGGGACATAGCTTTCCTGTTCTTGAGCTTATGCCTCGACTATTGAGACCTTATTACAAGTAGTATCACCTTATTCACTCACCTCATCATTTCAAAATCTATGTACGTACCCCCCATGTTAGGAGTAATTTTTCTTAAGTTAATAATGTCACAAATTTTATTACACTACTACAATGTTTTTTTAAGAGTCATCTCATTATTCTTCTCATCATATGAAACTTAATCAAAAAAATTTAAAAGAGGCCCCGAAAAATACGCAATAGAATGAAAACACATACTACTACTAGTGATGAGAGGGTTATGATGATCCCATAATTGAAAAAGGTGGGGTCCCTACTTGAAGAAGAGCCAAGCCAAGCCAAGATCAAAAGGTGGTCCCACCACGTGACTTAGTCTTAAATAGAGACCACGTGGTTCTGTTCCCTCGTGCCGGTCGGTCCCACACTCCGCCGTACCAACGAGCATTTATTGGAATCACATGCTGCCGATGCCTGCAGCGTACCATGATCGGATCGGACAACCTCAGCCGTCGATTCCACCTCTAGGGCTTTGACTCCTCTCCTCATTTACTATTCATTTTTCAATTTTTTGGCGGGGATGGGGTTTGTTATTTTTCAATACTTTTTTTCAAAAAATTTATTTGTAACTTTTTAAAATAAATAAATTATATATCCAAATTTGTAAATTGTCATGTTAATTAGTCCACTAATTAAAAAAACTAACAAAGATAAATTTATATTTTTTTTTACAAAAAAGATAAATTTATATCGAATACATTTTTGATATAACCCAAGGTGTGGTTGAGCAGTTGAGACTCGTCCTCCTTTAACCAAAGATCGAGGATTCGATCTTCACCTTGGGTATGGAGCAGCTTTAAATCCTTGGGTCAGCTATCCCACCCATCGAGGTGCCTCCAATCTAACGAAGGATTAGTCACTGCGTTCGGCAGTGGATACCCCGGCCTCGACCTAAAAAATACAGCATTTTTGATATTTTTAAAACTAAGGTTGACTAAACAAACTTCAATATAATTTTATTATATTTGTTTTATTAACAAATGTGTCATGAGCACTTGTTGGTATTTCCTATTTATAAATGGGTTTGGTAGATTACGGTTCAATTCTCCACAACTGCGTCTAGGAGGATGTTAAAGTCACTTGATAATAAAATTGACTTTTAAATCATATTAAATTGATGGTGAAAATTTTAAAAAATATCATTTGTAAATTAATGCATTTTATATATTGTACTCATTTGAAGAGTAACAAAAAGAAGTAAATCCATGAACTTTTTATCGTAATTTTCTCAACATTTTTTCAAATATAATCACTTTCCTTGATATAAAACAATTAAAAAAATTCTATTTATGAACATCTATAAAAATTTTACAAAGATACTCTAATTTAATTTTTACATTGGAACATAAATTTATTTTCTTATAATATTTGTTTTGTGTTGAGTCACGACTCATTTTTGCATTGGATCGAGCCTTTCTAAGCCTCTAATGCCAAGGAGGACCATAACTTAGACATGTCCTAGAGGCACATTGAAGCAAAGGCGGAAAATTAAAGTTCGCTATGGCCATTGGATTAGAGACTTAGACGACAATCTTTCTACACATGTCCTCAAGGACATATTTGCAAGCTTGTAAGACATGAAACCCTAATTTATCACTACAAAAACAAACTCATATTGTCTAGACTCGAGTATCCACTATATTAGCCCTAAAATCTCAAACAATTCTATTTATCTAATTAACTGTCTGAGTATTTGCAGGTACACCAAACACCTTTGGGAGTTGCTAATAAGTAGTCCACCATCAAACAACCCTCTTTCAATCTTTTAATATTTTTGTCCAATCTCTTAGTTTTCAATTTATCTATCTCAAGAATAATTTTAAAATCAAACATAGTACAATTAAAATTGTCTGGTTTAGTCTCTTATTTTTAATAGATTAAACACACTCTAAATGTAAATTGGTTTACATTTATATATCGAATTAGTGTATCATTAATTTTCGTATAATTTATATTTTTCTTTGAAAAATGAAACTTGGAAAAGAAGGAAAGGAACAGAGAAAGTGGATAGAGTGAGGGATAGAAATACTCCCTCCATAGAAGAGAAAGCTAGCTAGCAATTAGCTTGGGGGTGTGTGTGTATTGACCAAGTCTGTTGTTGTTGTGTGTGTTGGTTCGAGTGGTCCACGTCAACTGAAATAGAAGTAGTAAATGCCGCTGTTACTGTGTCTTGTACAGTTGTTGTTGTATGCAATGCATGAATATAATGATAGTGTTATGATCGATGTTTGGTTTTTGGTTCTTCTTTGGTCTTTGTTATGTTATTATGTTCCTCGTTACTCGGGCTGTTAACTCCCTTCTCCCCATCCTACGCTCCCGCTGACACCAACATGTCCGTTCTGCCCCTTCCACTCTTCTAGCCATTCGATCCTATAAATCAACGGCTGAGATTTATGCTTCCCTATTCGCCGTCTTTCCCATTACGTGTTTCATGCTACACACTTTTCATGCTCACAGCCATACCATACTCACATTACTAAAGATATTATTATTATTAGCTTCCAATAATGTTCAAAATATCCACACACACCAATCATGACCAAATTATGATGTTCTTAAATTAATCTAGCTTCTTTTTAATAAACACAGGTGCTTGGTGTGAGACAAAACTTGTATGCCTAGCTACAATTGCACAGGCAGAACAACTACTACTTTCTTTTTTTGTTGTATTTATCCTCAACATGTTTATATTAATGGAAGTATTATATATATCCTTCCATAATCAAGTCAATTTTCCTTACAAAAAAAATAATCAAGTCAATTGTCATCGTACATAAATATAGTAAAGTCAATCTATTTATTTATTTTATTAAGGGTGCAAAACTCTAAAAGAGAAAGAAATTACAAAACAATTAAACAAAGAATAGAAATTTTCTCATGACCAGGGTCGGCCGAACATTAAATTCGCCTAAAACAAACTCTAAAATGAGATCTTTTCATGGAGCCTTAAAACAATTTTTATTAAGATTTTTTAGAAGTTGTAAAGTTGTTGTTTTATTTTTTATAATTTTTTTTAAGATACCTTTATATTTTTAATTGAGGTTTTTTTCAAATGAGTTTATGACTGATGAAGAGTCTTTTTTCTTTGATATTTTTTTTTGTTTTTCGGGGACCTAAAACTCTTGTTTGTGTTTTTCGGAGACCCTGCTTATGACATTAGTCATTAGCATTAGCAACAAACAATTGACTGAGTTGAGTCGGAAAAGACTCAACATAACAAATATCAATGCCAAATAACACCTATAATTTATTAAAGCATCCTTACATTGATTGACTTTGCAAAAGAATGACGGACCACAATTTCTTAACTAAACATCGAATTTTTGCAACCATCAAGACACCTCTTATTTACACTTTGTTTGTCTCTACAACTATTTTATAACTACAACTATTTTTCAAAATATATAAGTTTTACTTTATTAGACATTCTTGTAATAGGAGATAATTAAAGAATGTAACAATGTTTGTTCGATCTCAATTCCATCACACCATCATCTAAAATCCAGGACAATAATGCGTTTCAAGTATTATATATTCTCTAAATAGTCCAATTATGAATTTTCATCTTATTAATGATACTTTTGATGAAGTCGCACGAAGAGATATTGAACTGGTAGAAAGTGTATTGGCTGCGAGACAAGACGATCACACATACATACACACCAGTTGTTTCGAAGAAGCAACGGAAGAAACATTTGAAAGCTGCCCACAGTGCGGGTCAGCCGTATAACACTCGTTATAAGGGTGTATTTCATCCAAATACCTTCTGAAGATCCTTTATTGGAATACTTGGCGATTTGGTAATCCCGAATCACATGTTGTTTTGAAGAACTTTTGTTTCACAATATGTCATTTTTTTTAACTGCGTTGTTTTTTTTTTCTTGGGGTTTGGTTTTGCGCCCCCCCCCCCCCCCCCCCCCCCCCCACCAACACCCACTTTTGTATATATTTTTTATTTTTATTTATTAATATATTATTATGAGTTATAGGTAGAAGACGGGAGTGTCTAGAAGTGCCAATTTAGTTGATATGTCTATTCATTGCTTGATGCCTAGACGCTCTTAATTTATTCAATTTTTTTTTCTTTCTTCATCTTATTAGCCTTTGATGAAATGTCTAAATTGGAGATTTATTCCCTGGATGATATGGCTTTTCAAACAACCATCCATTCAGATAATTTAAAAATAAGATAATAGCCACCAGACGTACTTCTTTCTCTACAAATTGAATGAGTTACCTGCAGTAGGTGTGCATAGTTAAAACTTAAACTATAGTCCTACTTTGCTATAGTAAGAGAGCATGCACTGGAACCTGATCCTTTTATTTATCTCTATATATATAGCACAAAAAAAATTGTGTAAGTAATTAATGAGTAATATGTGGTACATACAAGTATTTTTTTCAAACAACAAATTTATTATATAAATAGGAGAAAGGAGTAAAGTACAAGAGGTACTTCATTCATACGGAGGATAAGTACATGTAGAACTCAAACTTAAACATGAACAAGCAAGTAAAACCCGGAACTAAAGAAGGAAAACCGGCACAGCCTGCCAAAACACAAGCTACCTAAAGATATACAATCCAAGGGATTAGTACTCTATTCATAAAATAAATAAAGAGTCTTATCCTTTAGAATCAAAAACCACTTCTAAAAAATATATGTGATACCTTCAAAATGCTTTCCAACTCAAGAACCTTAGCTAAAAAATTGGTCTCATTCCTAATTTTCTATATCATTTAAATAGCAGCATGCCAAGAGGTACATACAAGTATTACTTTAAAAGAATTAGTAACAGATAAATTATATACGTCCATTGTACCCCAAAAAAAATAAACTATACATTTTTTTTATAGATTTTGAAGCATGTGTGTGTTCCTAACTTCCTAGCATTATTCTGATTACTTTTATTTTAGTTTTTTGAATATATTTGCCTATAAACTTAGAACCCAAAACCACGAAGAAGTGAGTACTAAACTAAACTTGTGAAAGATTATCAGATATACTACTATTTATCAATTTTGACTAATATATACAAGTGTATTATATTCTGTTTGGTGTAGAAGTTGTTGATTTTATTGTGAATACGGATTTTGTAAAATCTACTGTTAAAAAAGTTTATTAATGGAGATTGATCTTTTAGATTGTATTATTAAATAGTCTAAAGGGAAAGTAGAGAGTTAAGTTGAATGGAGAATGATTGTTTAATGCCTTATTTTTTTTATGTGGGTGAAGTACCACACATATTTATCCGGTATTTGTGGGTTGAGTACTTCTTGTGCATATTCCATTTATTAATATACTATATTATTGTTGTTCAAAAAAATAATATAGATCCTCCATGCAAAATTTAAAAATAATTGAAAATTATTTGATAAGTTGTTGAGACCCGTCAAAATTAACGATTTATTGATTTTTCTTGAATACCGTTAATTTTGATAGGTCTCAATAACATATTAAATGATTTTTATTTTATTTTTAACATTTTGTATAAATGATTTATATAATATAAACTAAAATTCAACGGTGAATTTTACAAAATTCGTATTTGTTATAATGAATCAACCATTTGTGCAATATGCATAATATGGTTGTTTTAGTGTTGGTGTTTTCTTTGGTAGTTGTTTTAGTGTTTATTTTTTATTTTCTGTATATATACTATGTCTCTATATGTATGTATTTCTTTTCTACCACTCTTTATACGTCTTGTCTTGTGCATAGACTTGATTATTAACATATTTATCTTTAAAAAAAAAACTATACACAATATAATACAATTGTACATGGTAGCATTGGTCATCATTTACATTCTGCACCATATTGGAGGAGACTCTTGTTGGGACACGAGGGAGTAGTCGGAGGATCATCCACATTAAGTTTAAGAACATCGATATAAATGTCGGACACCACACTCTTACCCAAAACCTTAAAGCATTGAGTTTATGAGTCTTTCTATTTATAAAATGTTCAACCTCTATTTTTCTAAGCAATATGAGACTTAACTCACACTTGCCATAACAACTCTCCCGGCCAATAAT
The DNA here is from genome assembly GCA_951804385.1 of Trifolium dubium. Lineage (NCBI taxonomy): Eukaryota > Viridiplantae > Streptophyta > Magnoliopsida > Fabales > Fabaceae > Trifolium > Trifolium dubium. The sequence goes on from OX638071.1 coordinate 3,665,293, forward strand.
ACAAATACTGCTGGTCTGAATTCATCTTTATAGTGAATTCACACAGTTTAGTGCAGTAGTGAATCTCGATCGTCCATGTACAATTCAAAAATTTTGAATATACAATTTAAATTGTAATATAATTTTATACGATATGAGATCTTATTTTTTAATCAGACAATACAAATTAATGAATGAGTGTATATGCAGTAACCGTGTTAATATTCTATCCCCATTGCCATTACTACCAACAAGATGGACTGGACTGTATGCAAAACTAACTTCAATGTGTGAAAATTTAATGAAATTATGCCCCGTACTATAAATCATATAAAGTTAGATCAAAATAAATAGAGTCAATGAAATTTTCATGTCAAGTCCAATAATTGAAGCGATTGGTGTGACACAAAAGGCAGAGACTATTGTCTGTAGCTCAACTAGGCCATCCAGGTAAGGGGAGAATTTCTCTTCTATACAGTATGGAATGGATTAATACAGATGTCTGCATTTTAGCAACAAATGCATAAAATTAATTCAATAAAAAAGATTATACGTAAAATTAACAATAATAACTGCCAATTTTTTTTGACTTTAACATGTATAAAGCTGTGAAAGTATATATTATATAAATTTTAATAAAAGAATTTTTTCTAAACATTTGTTAAATAAATTTTAGGGTTGATAGAATAAATTTTATCGCTCTTTTAAATTTGTGTTTTCTCGGCTCTCACCATATGTATGTCTTATGCTAATGATCGAATTTTATTATATATAATATATTTGCTGATTCAAAAAATAAAAGGGTCGAGATTTCGATTTTCACCTTCAACATGGACAAGCTTAAATTTTTAAATCAACTGTCTCATTTTTTGAAGTGTTTCAAATCCAACAAAGGATTAATCACTACATTAAGTAGTGGATAACGGTCTCAACAAAAAAATAGATTTACTGAATTTACATAGCGGCAGTATTGAAGCGGTGCATGCAGGCAAAGCAAAGCATAATATATAGAAGGCTTAATTGCAGTTTTGGTCCCCTAATTTTCACTATCTTGCAGTTTTGGTCCCCCTATTTTAAAATCAAACAATTTTGCCACCTTATTTTCATTTTTGTTGCAGTTTTAGTCCAGGCCTAATTTTGTCACCAAAAAACGCTAATGTGTCAATAAAAACGCTGATGTGGCAATACCATGTCATCAAATTAATTTCTTTTTAATAAAATTAGTTAGTTATTGTTTGTACAAATAATTAATTAATGGGAGTTTCTACGGTACATTTGAATAATTCAAATGTACTGATACATGATGTTACAAAATTAATAAATTAATGACTATTTTAATGAATTAAAAGAACTATTAGTTGATTATAGTATTTTAAAGATAATAATAGCACAAGAAAAAATATAATTTCATTGTTTATAATGATTATACTAATATTTTAACATTTTTTAATAAAATAATTGAATATTAACTATTATGAAGACTAAAAATTCAAAAAATATCAAAATTTATATTTTTGACAATTTTGGTTAATGGTATTTGGTTATTATAATGTTTTTAATGATAGAAACTTTTGAAAAAAAACTTCATTTTATATATTAATTTGATATCTAATGTACCGGTACATTAGAAATTGTTTAATGTACCATAAAATTTGCCTTAATTAATTTATTAAATCAAAAACAAAATTAAGAAAGGACGACGTTTTTGAGGAAAACCGTCGAACACCTTCTACGTAAAAGCAGTAACACGTTTAGTTCTTCTTCAATCTTCAAATCTTCTTCTTCTTCTTCTTCTTCTTCTTCTTCTTCTTCTTCTTCTTCTTCTCCTCATCCCATCATCTTCAATCTTCTTCTTCAAATCTGAGATCTATTCTTCCAATTTCTTCTTCAAGCAGCACTTTACTCTTATTTTTAATTTTGTTTGTGATTTAATAAATTAATTAATTATTTGTAAAAAAATAACTAATTATTAAAAAAATAATTAATTTTATGACAAAAAAAAAATTAATTTTATGATATGGTATTGCCACATCAGCGTTTTTGTTGACACATCAGCGTTTTTTGGTGACAAAATTGAGTTTGGATTAAAACTGCAACAAAAATGAAAATAAGGTGGCAAAATTGTTTGATTTGAAAATAAGGGGACCAAAACTGCAAGATAGTTAAAATAAGGGGACCAAAACTGCAATTAAGCCTATATAGAAAGGAAATTGAGATTGTTTATTTTTTTTAACGGTAAATTTTTATTAATAAAAACAAATCTCTGAGCAAAAAATGTTAAAAAGAAAGCTACTGGTACCGTATATAAGCTACATGTAAATATGAATTCACAACAATGTCTCTGGCAAGTGTAAGAAAAGGCTACATATGTAAATAATAAGGCAATAATGAAAAAAAGAATCACATAACATTAATTCATTCAAGGCATGCATACTACATAGCATACATGTAAGTTGTAACATGTCTCTGGCAAGTGTACATTTTTCAAAAATCAAAATACTCATTTTGTCTTCTTCTTCTATCTGTTTGGTTGACTGTGAACATTTGTGGGTGGGTAGTAGGTATAACGGGTCGGTTGGTTCACCACCACCTTCAGGTTATTCCCATGCAAATCAATTTATTCAGATTGCTTTTTTTATTTTTATTTTTTATAATAAAAGGGAATTATATAATTTTTTTTTTGACAAAGGGAATTATATAATTAACAAGATATACATTGTTTTGTCAAAAAATACATATTACTAAAAAAGACAGAAACAAAATTTTATCAAACGACCATACCAGATGCAACTGCACAAGCAAAATAAGGAGGACAATCAACATTGTCATTTATGATTTTTTGAAAATTTTTTTTGAACGGAAAGAAGGTTTTATTAATAAAAACGAGAGGAGAAAGTACAAGAGGTACTCAACCCGCACACATAGAATAAGTACAGTAAGTATTCAATCCTCGCTATACAATAAGAACTATACCTGACCACGCGGTCTATTTATCTATGAATACAATCCAACGGGTCACAAATTCTATTTTGAACTCTATTTAGAAAATTTATAATTTCTAATTCATAGAAGTCACAAGTGTCAAAAATAAATAGTATAAAAGTATGTTGATTATCTGAACACGTTTTTTCATATTGATAAAGATAACATAAACTTAGCTAGCTAAAAAATGAATAATTACATTAGCATTGCACTTAACATGACTTGAAAATGAACGAAATGAGAGCTAACATGAATCACCTTCAAACATCACCAAAAAATTAAAGTTTATTGCACTATAACATTTTTTTTTTGACGCATATTGCGCTACAACATGTATGAGAGCTAAAAAATGAGTAATTACATTAGCATTGATCCCCATAACATACCTAGAGCAAACATATTGATTTTATTTGATAAGGGTAAACAATGAATGTAGATTTGAGTTAAAAATGACGGATTATTATTAGAATTTTGAATTTGATGCCGTTGAAAAAATAGAATTTTGAATTTGATCTAATTTAATCTTACAAATTCGGTTTATAAGGCGAAAATTGTCAACACTTAAAAACATATGGTCAAGTCATCTCTCATTCAATGTGTGACTCTTGGCACACACTTCTCTTATGCTTAGGGGTTAGACATTTAAGACGTGACCCAAGTGATCAGATAACGAAAAATTTAATAACAGGTTTTCCAATGAATTTTAGAGGAAACTTTGATTCCACATTAGATTTTTATATTTAGTTTAACTTAACCTTACAAAAGATTGTGCAGCTTATCAACATATGTTGAGGTCATGATCTCTCGGTTATAAATACTCAAATGCTACCTGAATCGCATGCCATTTCACAAAACATTATAAAATAATGATATGAAAAGACACCGTCTGTAATCTCATGAAAAAATGAATGTTAATAAACAATGTACTTTGATATGCAAGGCCTACTCAACCAATGTAGAAATTTAAAACAAATTATTTAGCAGGGTCAAATATTTTAAAAAAATTACAAAGCTTAGTAAAACAAATTTTAAATATCACAAAGTATAAGGATTGAACTATATGATATGTGGTCTTATCTTAACCAACTGAGATATTATATAATTATAATTTAATCATATTATATCTGTTTAAAGTATAAGTCCTTGATTAAGTTATTTGATGATAAAACGTTTACTACAAGATGCCCCTGTAAGTTACTGGTGGTTTAGCCTTACCAAACATAGCTAATCATAAAAAATATAAATTATTTGGAACATTTTATGGTATTGTTGCATAACTACTCCTATATATGTACGATGGTTAGGAATTTTTATGTTAATATTATCTTACTTACACCTAATGGATTACTATAGTTAGTTGAAAATAGAAGTGTTTTGCATAAGCTAATTTTGGAACATGTGAAAGAGTAAGTAAAAAGCAGCATTAGTGTAGTGTGAGTCAGTGCTTATGTGTTTATTTTTTCTCTCTCATAGACACACTAATAAATGTGCCTCCCTCTCACCTTGCTATATATAAGAAGGGATGTGAGGGTTAGGGTTTTCATCCAAAGGTTGAGAGTAAGAAAACATTGAGAGAGTTGAGTTGAAGCTAGGGAGTATATTATTTGAGGGGAATGTTGGCTGGCTCGAGGCTTTTGAGTTTCACAAAGGAAGTTCAATCTTAATTGTATGAACTATAAGGCTTCGGACCAGGCTTCATTCCCCTCAAAATCTTAATTGTTTCTTCTCTAGTTCATCTTGCTTGTGTTCTTGTACATATATGAAAAATCATCTGTCAATGAAAAGCAAGATTTAGGCTGAGAGGAACGTTGTCTGGCTCGAGGTAATGGAGATGATGGAAGAGTACATAACTCACTCATCACTAACTCTCAATCTCGGACCAGGCTTCATTCCTCCCAACCAACTCTTGCAAGCTTTACTGTCCTTCAATTTCATAATATCATCATCATCTTCTTCTTCTGTTGGTAAGGTTTTTGGTAAGACTTTCTGCTCCTCCTTCGTATCTTTCTGTCAAATATAAAACCATACTTAACAAGCTCTTTTATATATTATGGTTCATTTTTCAGGTCAGAATGTTATACTCTTGTCTTGTACTAATATACCACTGTCACCATTCATCTTAGTTTCTAAAAAATATTTTTAACACCATTTAAACATTTAAAAAAAAAAACACTTTTGCATATATATATATATGATGATTTAAAAAGGTTTCTGGATCTGCAAACTTTTCAGAGATGTTGAGATTAAGTGATTTAATAAGAGAGGAACAGTGCAAATCTCTCTAGTTTTCTGGTGTAAATTAATAAAAATAACATGGCTGGTGGCTATGTAGCTCATATTGTGACCAGGCCCCCTACCTTCTTCAGTGCAGCAGGAATGTTTGTTTCACGTGGGCAAGCAAGAAAGCATCAACAGTGAAAAAACCTATCACAAGTGAAATTCTTTCTTATCATCTCTGCAAACCCATAACCTACCTCTACCTCTCTTAGCTAGCTACCTCTTTCTTTAACAGTAACACTACCCTCTTCATTTCTCATTTCACATATTATTTTTCATACCCTAGTTCAGCGATGAGTTTAGCTTTGTAACTTCAAAGTATAAAGTTTAAATCTCCTCAGAGACGATCGACATTTAAGAAAAAAAAAACTTCTTTATTTTTAAATTAACTATTTTTTAATTACTGAAGAGGACATCCTTTTCATGAATCTGAGTTAATGAGTAGTGTACTTCCAAGTCAGGCAAATTAATTAATAGATGCCAAGTAAATGAAATTAACTATTGTATATCCAACACTTGTAAATGTAAATGAAAAAAATGATGTGACAATTAGAAAGATGATGTAGTATAGTATAGTACTGTTGAATTGAATTAATAATACTAGTTAATTTGTTGTGTAGTGAAATGGCAGTGATGATGATGATCAAGTATTGATTGAAGGTAGTAACTACTAGTAAGTAGCAGGTGAGATATGGTGGATGGATCAATTAACAAGAAAAAAAAAAGTGATGAGAATCAGGAGAAGCTAGCTAAATCTAGTAAGCTATAATATCTTAGCTAGGTATCTGTGTACTGTGATGAGCATCATCTTGTTAGTAATTTCCAAGATATAGTGTAATGTATGATCAGCTTCTATTATGATGCAATGACTAGTTAGTTCAGAATTCAGATAGATAGATAGATATATCTGGATGTATATAAGATGATGCAAAACTAAACCTGAAAATAGGGAGTGAAATTAATGGTATAATTTATTAAAGTAGAGATATGAACATGTATTCAGTAACTGCATGCTTCTGGATCTTGTTCTATTTTCTATGTATATGTATGTGTTTTAGTGTAATGTATTAATGGAGCTTTTAAAGTTGTTGAAAATTCAGAAACCATGTTTGGAAAAAGCTCATATCAGCAATGTTATTGTTATCACCTTCCTCTCCTTGAGTGAGTCATATAGTAAAAATAGTGATCAGATATCTTTTGGCGTTTTGAAATTGAATGAATGAAAACAATTTACTACATTTAATTTCTTGTTTGTGAGAGAGAGAGAGAGAGAGAGATTGATATGAATATGATATATACATAAATACACTATCTGACGTTTCTTGGGAAATGAAACTGAGAGAAAGACATAGCTATTTTGATGATAAAAATAACAATTGCATTGCACTCTCTCTGCTTTATTTGTTGTTGACAGCTTCCACATCAATTTATTATCATTTCTAGTCTTCTGTTTCTTTCTCAACTGCATCTCAATGCTAGTCCAGCATCAGAATAGTATTAATTTCTCAGACAAATTTTCAATTTCAGTATATATAGTAAATATCACAATGCATGCAATATTAATAGGGAGTATCATTTTAACATAAAGTCTTCAAATGTTTAATGCCATAACTCAACAGATCAGTGATAATTAAACATTGATAATTTTCTATTATTTCCCCATGATAACCATAATATTGTTTTTATCATACATTTCTTATAAATGTTGATATGTTTCTAATAATATTACAATAACTATACCACTATACATGGGAGCCGGATAGCCCGCTGTTAAATAGCATGTTGTAAAGATAATCTTGCCCGTTAATTATAAATGATCTCGACTATTGATTTCATATCAAACAGCTAAAACAAATAACTATATGTGATGCAATGATGCGTCTAACATCCAATTCCCACCGGTTGTCATATGTTGGTTTCAAATTTGGATTGTGTGCGGTCAGCACCCATGACTGCATGCAGACAGTAAAATTAAGATCATTCGATTACGATCAGACGGTTTTGATTTCAGATCAGAATTTTAAATAAAATCAAAATTGCATTAAAATCTGAGCCGCCTGATTTTAATTGGACGGTTCTAATGCAGTGACTGACTGCATCAAAACAACTTCTCTTGAATCCATTTTTGTAGGTTTCACTTGTGATGTTTGTGCTTACTCCAACCAAGTCAATTTATTTCATTGCAAATAGTTCCAATATTATAACCAGAATAATAATGAAAATTACCGCAAGAAACATAAGATTAAATTACCGTAAGAATATTGTAGTTGTAGTAGTTGTTACTATAGCTGGTTGCCTAATTGAAAACAATCTTGAAATTAAAATAGATTTCGTTATACTACTAATAGATTTGGTGTATGTTTGGAAAAACAAAAAGTCAAAGTATGGCACGTGTGTATGTTCACCTGCCACATGAATTTGTAGCTTCAAAAATTCATGGTAATTCTTGCCTTGGTTAGCAAGAATTAATGACATGGTTAAGGTGAACCAAACATACTATTAATGTACTACTCTGGTCTCATATATAAACAAACTTACAAAAAACTCTTTTTTTAAGAAAAATGTCTAAAGCATTTTAGTCAAACACACTTTCTAATTTTACCCCTACTTTTTGTCTTGGAAACCGCTATAAACATGGGAATGTGGAAAAAGTAGGGATATATTTGGAAAAATGACATTAATTGTAATGATTAAATGTTACTTTTGCTTATATTTAAGACCTTCAATTTTTTTGTTTTGTTGCTTATATATAAGACCGGAGGGAATATTTTACTTGTTAGGTGGTTAGGTTTTGAGTTGGTGCCTCTTCGTGTTATTGGTGGTTTTTTGAAGAATTTTTTAGGGATGTGAGTGGATAGGAAAGGTAGATTTGGGTGGCTATTAATTTGGCAAAATATTGTGTGGACCATTTGAAACTCTCGTAACGAAGTAATTTTTTCGGGAAATATTTTTTCTGTTGAGTATCTTGTGGACAAGGTCAAACTTTCTTCTTGGAAATGGTTTCTAAGTAAAAACCTTGATATCCGTTGTTCCTTTTATGAATGGGGTTTGCACCCTATTTTGTGCTGAAACCGTTAGAGTTTGTTGGGTTGTGGTTTTGAGTCTTGGTGGCTTTGGTCTGCGGGGAACCTCTTGATGTCTGTCATTCTTTTGTGGTAGACCTTCTCTTCTCTTCTTTGGGTGTTGGGCATTCTTGTGATTGTGGTTTTAGAGTGTTCTTGTTTTTTGGTGTTGGAGTGTCTGCTTGTTATTTTCTTTGGCGGTTTTGCAGTTTTATCTGTTTTATGTGTTTGATTATTTTTTTGTCGGTATTTCTCATACTCATTTGTACTTTGAAATCTTGTCTATTTTCATCTATTTATTATATAATTATATTTGCCATTCAAAAAAAAAAGTGTTTTACTTGTGTTTGGAATTTCTCAAAATAATTGACATATTTCTCAAAATATTTTATTTTAAAATAATTAACTTGTACTATTTATAACATTGACTTTATCTATTTTACTCCCTTATAGCAATTATTAGGTTAGAGGAAAAAAAAAACTCCAAATTTTACTTTTTTATACTCCAATTTCTTTTTTTTTTGGGTACAATTATACTCTAATTTCTACCACCAATAAAAAGAGAAAGTATTTTAGTAAAAATAATATTCTCCTCTTTTTTATTTACACATTTTATTTAAAGTGCGTGAAATTGTCAAGGTCATATATTATGAGACGAAAGGCGTAGTAAATTTTACCTTAATTTATATATATATTATTTATTTTTTTGAAATTGCAATAAAACTGCATCTGTATTTAGGTTAAAGTGAAAGAACAAGCCTTTTTTATATGAATCAAACCATCATACTTCATCCCCCATTGAATTAGTTCACTAACGTGCATTTCCATTCTTTTTCTGAATAAATCCACATGACAAACAACCAAAATAATAATATCCAAAATGACATAAGTGGATAGTCAATTTTTTTTCTCCTATTGCCCATAAGATCATAAAATGGTCACATTTTTTTAAATTTTTTGCTTGTGTTCCTTCTTTATCTTTATTTTTTACATTTATTTATCTTTTTGCCAAGTGACTGATGTAATATGATTTCATTTTACATCAGCTACTTTAACCTTTTAGGAATATCAAAAAGGTTAAAGTAGCTGATGTAAAATGACTGACGTAAAAACACAGCCTCGTGAACAATATATGCATATAATATGACTGACGTAATATGACTGACGTAAAATTCATCTTTTTTTTTCTGTCTTAACAACATCCATGAGCAATGAACAGTGTTAGTTAGACTTAGAAGTATAGCAATGATTAAAAATTAGAATTTTCAAGTTGGTAAACTTTTTGTTTGTACTACGTTACTAGTATTGTTCTTTCGACTTTTCTTTAATCTAAAGAAAATTACATTGGCAGGGAAGAATAATTCCAAGATTAATAAACACGTTACTTTAGTGAGGACCGTTGCAAGCAACGTACTATATGATTTAGACGCCGTAGTTTTCTAATTTTTTTGACAATGTGTTACCCGAAACTTGGAGAAAATGTAAAGGAATAAAAAACTAAAAAAGTATTGATAATTTAGTAAAAAAAAAAAAAGTATTGATAATCATTTGCCCCTTACCACCTCTATAATAATTGCAATTACTGTATATAAAATGCGAGTGTTTGGTACATCATTGTAATAGAAATACCACAACAAACAACAATGATTTTAAAGGTAACAATAAAATACTAACAAGTGTCCCCAGAACAATAGTTAAAGAAGCAAAAGTGTATAAAAATTTTTGGAATTTGTGTACTCTCTACTTTTCTAAAACAAAAAAAAAGCACTATTTTAAATATAAACGTTAGTAACTTTAACTAGTGTCCGGAGCACTAGTTAGCATGGCCTGCTTAAAATACTATTTCAAGATAGAAAAGTTAAAAGTATTCAACAAAACAATATAATTAAAAACACAGCCTCGTGAACAATATATGCATATATTTGTATTCCACAACCAAAAAATATGAACATATGCAGATCAGTTGCTTTTTTTTCTTTCTCTAATCTCATTCGGATGGTGGTACCATAACTACAAAGATTTGAAGAATAATACATGTTTGGTATCATGGTGAATTTCCCAAAATCAAGATGAGCCGCCGTTATATTCTAAAAATCCAAATTTTGTATCTTTTGCAAAATCACCGCGACTTAATGTAATTTTGACAAACTCGCAATAATACCAAAATACACTATAATACACCATAATTGCAATATACAACGGCGTAGGGTGTTAGACGCAACAGTTTTCACTCTCTTCTTACATTAGCTGCTTCGTGGAAGTGTGGAACTATACTTTTCTCTATATTTTTTTTGGAAATTACCAAAAATGGTCCTGTAAAAAAGGATTAGAAGGCAAAAACCCAAGTATGGGCAACTATTTAAGAAGGCTGAACAAGAAACGAATCTTAGGAAAGATTGATGGCTATGTCCTTGAGAAGAAATTTTCTTTGAGATGTATTAATAATGCCCTTACACTCGGCTTCTAGTAATACATCTGTCATTATAGCAGCTGCTTGCCCTTTAGGCTCATCTTCTGAAGTCCTCCTCATCATGAATACCTGAGTATAGCAAATAAGAGCCACCGATATCAATCAACCATATAAGAATGAAGTTTTTTGTGTTCAGTATTCTTGTTGGATTTCTGTTTAAAAAGCTCCTAACGTGGTTAGGATTCCTAATGGGGATCCAAACACATAAATGATACCAAGAAATAGAAAAATATGAAAATGACATTCACAACAAAAACACGAAAGCACATCATTACCTGCCCACGATGAGTTAACTCCATGTAGCCTGGTTGAAGGATAAATGGTTCCCCATCTATTTGAACTGGGAAAGGACTGGAAGAGTGTATCTTGATGACTTTACCTTGGGCTAGCCTTCTTGCTTGTGAAAGTCCAACCTGTGCAGAAACATTAACATTTTGCTGTAGTTCTTGAATAATTTTCAGAATAATTATTTCAACAGGCGGGCTTATAAAAAAATTGAAAAAGAAACTTGGTTGCCACAATAGTATGTAACTTTCTTATTTAAGGATACTAATAGTGGAAAAAGTTTCCTACTGGAATCCGATTAAATTTGAATTCATAAATATACTGTATGGACAACTAAAAAAGCAAGACTATGATCAATGATCAACATTATTCCAAAACTCCAATTACTTCATTGATTTATTCCAAAACTCCAATTACTTCATTTATTTATTCATAGACCCATAACGAATGCATGTTTACTCGAGAATGAAGAAAAATTGACTGAATAAGAGTGGGCTCCAGATGTATAAACTACAGAGGATAAAAACAGGTAATTTGGAGGAATCAGGGGGTCTAACTCACAGCAGAGAAACAGACAAAAGAAGAGATTGCTAACAACCTAGACAGCTGGTGCAATATTGATGGAGAAGGAATAGGTGGAATGATTCAGCCATTTGGGCATTACCCCACCAGAAAGTGGGACAAATGTGAGGGAAAGGAGGTTCAGGCAAGAACTGAATTAGGTGGGATATAATGTCTGCATAATTTCCATTTTTATTTCCTTCAAGCATTTTCTTTCTGATTTCACTCAGTCTTAACAGAGGGTTACCACCTACCTCTACTAGCACAGAATTTGGGCTCCACTGTTTCTACTCTCATTCAAAGTTTCTATCATCTGTCCAAATATAGTCTAAGTATATAATTTATTTACTTTTTACTTTTTTTGATGTTAAAGTTAAGATCAGTTTGGTACTTTTGGTATTAAATTACTACATTTAATGACTAATCTATATACTCAATCTTATCATTAAATATATAATACCTCAAGAATTCAGCTAAATGTTATCACATATTAGAATAATTTAAATTAACAGTATCGTTATGAAGACTAGATTTGATATTTCAGAAATGCATAAGATTAAGATTAACTGATTAAGTATCCTATACCTGAAGTTTTCCCAGGTGCCATGCTCCACAAACACATACTACCTCAAGCATCTTGTCATGCATGGATTGAAGACTGAAATCATCATCATCACGTTCATAGTCATTTTGCCAAAGATCTACTCCTCCCATGTAGCTCCCAATATTAAGCACAATTAAGCCTTCTGAATCCTGCATAAAAAAAAAATTAAAATCATGCTTTACATATAAATTTATAGAATGTGATATTCACAATGTAAAAATAATTATCTGTGTTGGAAATTAACCTTGGGAATCTCAATGTCTCTCCCGTCAACTTCAAGCCATACTTGCCATGGCAAGTCAGCACAAGTTCTGTCCATAATATCTCTTGCTCCTTCTTTTGCATATCGTAATTTATTCAAAAACTGTCAATAGAATTACCATCAGAAATAAATATATCCAAAAGTGAAGGCTTTTTGAGCATTTCATAAGTTAAATACCTTCAGATAAGACTTAAGAGAACTAAAACATAACCAAAGGGACAAAATGAGGAGATAAACGTGTGTAATTTGTTAAAATGTTCAAGATGACATTTCTGGCCATCCACTCATCATTAAAGAATGTGCATTGAAAGAAAACTAAAGAACTGACGTGGTCTAACATGAATAGATAATGTAATATGATAGAACGTCAAGGTAGGAGAATATGTACCTGACTACTAAATTTTTCAGGATTTATCTCTCGAGTAACATGAAATTCATATGCAACCTTTGCATCACATCCAATGCCTACAAAAGTAGGTTGACGTTAAAAATTCTTAAGAAACAATCGTAGATAGTTTTTGTTTCAGTTAAGTACCTAGGTAGTTCATCATGGATTTAGTTTTCACTTTATGTGGTTTTCCTTCGGAGCTTTCTTCTGCTAGTTTAACTTCCCAACGATCTAGCATAGTAACTGCTGCATTGCTAATGTCATGCAAAAGCATGGTCAACCCGCCCTGTCCATCAAGTGCAGAGAAGCCTCCTCCCCAATTCAGTACCCTAGACAAATCATTTCCAGTGCCTAGGGGAATAACTGCAACAGGTGGAGGTGACTCAAAATTGTATTTTTGTATGGCATCAAGGACCCATGCAACAGTGCCATCCCCACCACATACTAATACTCTAAAATATGGTACACTTTTGAACAATTCCAGGCCTACCTCAGGACCTTGAGAAGTACTCAATACAAAGACCTACAGTAAAATACCAAACCAGAAAACGTTCATTGAGACCATGATATGAAATGAAAAAAAAATTAAAGTGTCCAGACAAGTATTGCTAGAATAATAAAGAAAGGAGATAACCATTGTCATCGTTAATTTTCTCTTAAAGAATTATTTAGTGGGATTCAATGAAATATTAATCTATACAATAGCAATATCTTACTCGTACATATATCTACAATAACGGCACAAGAATTTCAAGTAGTTTAAATTAACAGATACCAATAACAAAACACAATTTCTTGAATTTCTCATGCAACGCAGTACTTATAAAAAACAATCATGCTTAATTTTTATAACGACAGTATAACCTTGTTTTTACTCCTTTTTGTTGAATTTTCACTATTAGTAGTTTGAAAGAAAATTAAATACTCAATACAAACATTAAAATACTCACTTATAAATCTTCATAAATAATGAACAGATTATGATAACTTACCCAACAAGTTTATGCAATCAGGAATTGTATGATTCAAGAGATAACACAAGGTTCATTATTACATGAAAGTGTGTCAAAAATCTTCCTTTAACAATGTTCAATAAACAAATATTAATATTAGCATTCTTGTTCAGTAACTATTTTGCTTTACAAAACATTAGTAGAAAAAAAAAAGTTAGATTGCAAATTTGCATTTGACTGCCAGTCCTATCCAATGCTGGCAACGCAGTACGAAGAAAGATTGGAATCAAGTTATTTCTGATCTCATATTATCGCAGAATTTAACTTCTAATCAAACAAACTCCTAAATCATATGATCCAGTCTCACCCTTAAAACTATCTAGAAGATATTATTTCAATGTGCTTAATAAAGATGCAAGTCACTACTTCGATAAAGCCATGTTTGTTTATAAGAAGAAATTAATTACCTGAACAGGATTTAGTAGCATATTCAATCTTCTGTGAAGAGAAGGCCCAAGCTGCCCTCCACTTCTGGTATTGATAAAGACCAAAAGTGGCCTTGCATCATTTGGCAAATCAACCAATGTGTATTTCTTGACTTGGCTAGAAGTAACAGTTAAACCATTTCCTAATACCCTACCATTGTTTGTGGGGTCAAAGAGCTTACCATCATTGTTCTTGTTCCGGTGGAGACCATTCAACACATATTCTAATAATGTTGCATCAGCAACGGAGGAATCTTGTGATTTACCACTAGCATGGCAAGCACCTCCATTTTTATTATTGTTACGCCGCTTTCTAATCTGACCGCGAACAGAAGAGGTGATAATAGAACTTAGTTTTCCACCCTTTTGATCTTCGTCAACTTCTTTAACACAGAGAGGAGAGAGAATAATCGATCTCAAAGAACCCAAATCACAAAAATCACCAGAATCTTTAGTCAATTTGTTATGACATTTCACATGAATGAGGCGTTGACACCAACGGCAATGCCATGTAGGAGATGATTTGACAAATGGGACACCACACGCTTCGTCACAGTAAAAGCAGAAGGCAGACATCTCATGATGATCATCCACATTAACCCATCTTTCTGACCAATGGTGTCTAATATGACTAAAACCAGCCTGAGCCACACATTTACAATCCTTTGAAGCAAATGGAGAACAAAGGAAATGAGCTGCGACGCCACAAACCGAGCAACGATGCAGAGGAGTACGAGGTGATGCCGTTGCGCCTAAATTTTGAGAAGGCCATAACGAAGTCAAGCAGAAACAACAAGTGGATGGTTGTTCCCCATAAGTAAAATCTTCAACCCATAAATGATCTGATAGAGGCACTTTAAACTTTTTCCAAACTTTCTTCTTTTCCCTGGCCGCAGCTTTTATCCAATTCAAAGATGCTCTACGTTGCCACTTGAGAAGAGCATATATGACGGCCACAAGTCCAAATGATCCAGTTACTAACCATCCAAAAATAGATGCAATGGAAGCATCAGGGCTCGTAACAAACCTCAAAATTGAAATCCACATATCTAACATGATGAAATTCATTTGTTTCAACTCGACTTCCCAACGTACAACCTGACCATCTGATATAAAACCTCAATCATTATTACAGAATACAGATAACAAATAAGTTAAAAAAAAGTTATCTAACTCACAAAAAATAACTAAGAATAAATATAAAGTATGGGCATCAAAATAGACTAGTTGTAAGATAGGGAAAAAATATTAAAGAGAATATTACAGTTGGTTAGCTTGATGCAGTGTCGGAGAAAGAAAAAAAAATAAAGTAATCATAAAATCTATAAAATAAAAAATATGCAGTGATGTGAATTATATGATTAGAGTACCTTAAACCAAAAATCACCTCTAAACTAACTAATCAAACAGAAAACTAAGATTTACTTATAATATTGCATCAATGATAGTTCCCTGTTATGGTTCGATCACCCGCAATTGCGTTTAGGAGGAGACTGAAACCACTCAGAATTCACCTCGAACTCTCTGGACTACAAGTCCTCCTTCCCCTAGGAAAATAAAAATGATCGTTCCTTGTTCCTAAATTATGTGAAATGAAAAAGCGATTAACAGCAAAATCAAATAATAATGAAAGTGCTTAATTAGTCAATAATGGAAACAAAAAAAGGAAATTGTAGGGCACGACGTAGGGTGCTAGTGTTGATTCGAACGGTAAAATTCTGAAAAAAAGTGAATCGAGAATCGTGACACCTAATAGTTTTTTTTTCTTCATAAAATTAGAGATGCAATCTATCTATCTATATACGGTGGAATCTATAGATACAAATAGAAAGAAAGATTAGAGACATTGTATTTACCTAACAAGATCGGTTTAGAAGATGAAAGAAATCAAAACGGAGAAGAATTTGTTGTGGTCATCCTTCGTAAAACCTGAAGGGAGGGAGCGAAAGAGGAATTGAAGCTTTAACAGAATGAATACTGTTACAACCCCTTCTTCCAAGGAAACATTGCTACGATACCAGACAGATACGATTCATTCGTATAATTAAATTAAATTATTATTTTCATCGTCATATTGTTTACTTTATAGCGTTTGATATTTTCAATTTTATTTCGATCGCCTTCTGTTTCGCCTTACTTAGTTTTAAAAGTAAATAAAAAGTGATTTAGGTGTATTATTAGATCAAATTATTAATTAATTAAATAAGATAGGAAAATATGAAAAATCAAAAAAGCGAAAAGAGAGAGAGAGAAACGTAAAAAGGGCGGGCTTTACATTGCACAATACACGGCCTCCCTGTTGGGTACACCGTAGGCATGGGACATGCCCAACGCGTTTCCCTATAATTACTATTCTACCCTTTTTTCCCCCTTTGAGAATGATCTTTCAATGGAAAAAGATAGGTTCAAAATATATCTTTCACATATGCTATAGATTAATAGTCATGTTATTAAAATATATGGAGTAAACACAATAAAGGTAATTTCATTGATATTTTATAATTTTAAAAGGATATTTATCTATTTTTAAATTTCAAGTGAATATTTAAAAAAATTTAAAATATTAAAGTAGAATTTGATATTTCACTCATAATTTTTATCCTTTAAATATCAATCTTTAATATTACTTCTTCTAAAAAAATTCTTCCACCTTTGATCTCTCTCAATTTCATTTACTGATTTTAGTCTTTTTTTCATTTTTTACAAAGTTTATATCTTATATTTCAAGTGACTTTATTTTTATTTTAAACCAAAATTTCTACATATATTAACTTGGGCGTCTAAAATTTTGAATACTTAACTTTTGAATGCCTAATTTTAAGACTAAAACAAACTTCCAAAGTGTCTAAAATAACTCCATTTTAGGAGTATTCTTTCTGCTTTCTTTTCCCCTCATATAAAGGAAAAGCAAACTAATTCAATGATGTTGTGGAACAAAACTGGGTCCGACCAATTATTTTTTTGGGTGAATGGCAAGGGTCACAAAAGATCCTACGTGAAAGATCCACCTTTAGATTTAGTATGACTGTTTAATCCAACTACAAACAAAAGTGGTAAATGGTGCAAGCAATGTTTTAAAAACCGGACCGGACCGGCCGGTCGAACCGGTTGGACCGGTGAACCGGAGATCAACCGGTCCGGTCTGGCTATTAGATCGGATATGCAAATGGACCGGAAAAAACCGGCGCGAACCGGGCTAGACCGGAGAAAACCGGTGAACCGGGCGGTTTTTCCAGACCGGCCGGTTTAATACATTTTAAACAGTTTTTTTTTTTTTTTTTTAAATTTGATTTTTTTTTTTGACCGAGATTTTTTTTTTACCAGATTTTTTTTTTATTCCCTCTATTAATGAATAAAGAATTTAAATGTTTAAAAATAAGAAAAATTGTCTTCACTAAGGTTTGAACTCATGACCTCTTCTTAAAAGAAAAAACATTCAACCACTATGCTAAGTTGTTATCTTGTTAACATATTTACTTTGTAATTAATATAATGCATATTCTTATACTATTAATATTATTTTTATAAAAAACTAAACTTTCTCACAAGTTTTGATTTATTTAAGAATCAAATTTGATTTTTTATTTTTATTTTATTATATTTATAATTAAAATACATATGTTTTAATTTTTTAAATAAAGATGAATAGGTGCTATATTCTATTATAAAAAAAATGTTTTTATTCTCCGATTTAATTAATACATATAATTATTTGATATTCTTTAATCCTTTATATGTTTTAATTATTTTTAAAGACTGAATCATTCAATTCAATACAAAAATACTTTATATTCACTTACTTATTTTGTTGTTTGTGTGACCACTATATTTATAATTTAAATTTTAAAATTGAACTCATTAAATTACGATATTTTAGAATTTTTCCAAATTTTAAGGTGTAAAAATTTTAATCCAATCATGATTTTTTAGAGACCGAGTCACCGGTTCGACCGGTTTAATACCTATATAATTTTATTATAAAGCCCGGTTCATTACACCGGTTTGATCCGGTTTAATCCGGTCTAGTCATGCGGTTCGACCAATGAACCCACGGTCCGACCATTGAACCAGTGAACCCATAACCTCACCGGTTCGATGACCGGTCCGGTTTTTAAAACATTGGGTGCAAGACCTTGTAATATATGTATTCCAACTGGATATATCAACAATTTTGAAGTATACACTATCATCAAAAATATTAATTTAAATTTGAAGTATATATTATAGTATAATGTGATGGCTACTAGTAGTAGTAGTAATGTTAGAGATTGTTTGTGTACCTCTCAAATATATATGTAAATTGTAAACCACGCGTGCGTGCTACCAACCATCAACTAGGCCACGTATATGAGGTTAATGTGAAGAGGAATGAATGAAATGATCTCTCCTTTTCCATTAATAAACAAAGAAACAAAAAGAAAAGACTGATATTTCGACCCAAAAAGTGACAAAATGATGGACTTCGTCCAAAAAATACAAGAAGGATATGTCAATTTGTTTATAAGTATACACGTTAAGAAAGAAATAAAAAAATTTTGACGCAAGAAAGAAAGAGATCATAAAGAGCATGATGTTAGAGATATGATAGGTTGATGATAAATGATAAAAGGAAAATGTTATGATATAATCATATGAGATATGAGGAGAGCCCACCTAAAAGACTAGTCTAATAGGTGGGAGAGCCTCATGGCTTAAATACCATATTGAGTACTTTGAAATATTCAATGTGGGACTCATAACATTGCCGCATCCTTTAAGAGTCGATGTTCACGGCGGCTTTCACTCTATAGGCACTGACTCGACGGTAGCCCTTTTCTTTCGGCGGCTTCACCCACCTAACAGTATTCGGTGAAACACCTTAATCCAGTCTATAGGTAGCGCTTTCCGTGGTCCAACTCTCAATGAAAGCACCAATTGTTATGATTTAAGCACATGAAAAAAGCCCACCCAAAAGACTAGTCCAATAGGTGGGAGAGCCTCATGGCTTAAATACCATATTGAGTACTTTGAAATGCTCAATGTGGAACTCATAACAGAAAATGGTATCTAGTGTATTTTATCTTATGTACTAGTTAAAGAAACTTATTTTACTTAGGATAGAACTGGACAGCTCTACTGGAAAAGGTGGGATTTTGGTGGCTAATTTGTGATGATTTGGTGTACCGACCTCTGTGTTAGGGGAGGTATCTACAAAATATGTTAGTACTCTGACGCTCAAGTTAATACTAGACTCTCACCCGTGCGATGCACGGGTTTTATAAGCGAATATAAATATCGAAGAATAATATGCACGAGTCTTATAAGCGAATTTAAATATCGAAGAATAATTTCATATATGATGTATAATAATTTTTTTGAATTAAAAAAAGAGTAATTTATTAATAAAAAAATGACATGACATCAAGTATAATAGTAATAATATTAATAGTGAAAATATAAACTCTAAAACATTATATTAAACTCTAAAATATTTGAATCACTATCATGTGCCACTTTTTTCTTAAGTTATAATTTATTTAGCACTTAAAAACATAATTAATATTTATCTTTTAAAAATTAAAATCAAAGAAAAATCAGTTGCTACTTTTTCCGTAAAAAAAAATTAGTAGTTGCTACTGTGTGATAGTTGAGAGACAAAATTTATATTTCATCCTTTATAGTTGAGAGGCAAACAAAACCAAGGGATCAAAGCCATCATTATTTCCCATTTATTCATCTTGAGTCTACAAAACTGATAATTTAATGTTTAAATAGTAATAGAGCATGAAGAAATTGATAATTTAACAAAGACAATTTTTAAATAGTAAACCAAGAGAAATTAATATATCATAAAGAAATTTTTAACAAAGATAATTTTAAAATTGAAGGTGAATTTTTGCTTGTTTAGGTGAAGGAATTTTTTTTAGAACCTACAAAGAGAAGAAGAAGCAAGAAAGAGTGAGAGATGAAGTGTGTAGAGTATTGATTAGTAAAATTTTAGAATATAAAATGTTTGAGTGAGAGACAACAAAATATATTAATTAGTTTGTGCACTAATTTAAATTGAACAACCAATATTGAAAAAGTGTTAAAGAGAGAATTAGATTTAAATGCACCAATAAAATATGCACAAATATGGATGCATTAAATGCTGCAAATGGGAGGGAAAAAATTAGGTTTAGTTGTAGCAATCTTACAACATTTAAAAATAAGAGATGTGTCTCTATTTGTTATAGATGAAAAACATAAAAAAGAGGATGAAAAAAAAATTGTTTTTATAATTTTTTCAAATACCACATGAGTCAAAGAAAGAGATTATGATGAGGCGCTTTAAAGGTTTTCTTTGAGAGAAGAGATGATATTTAAAGGCTGCAATTGTGGACTTGTGGTGAATGTATCTCACACTTGTTTTTATGTTTCATTGCTTAAGAAAAATGTGCAGTCACCTATAGAAAATTGAAAATAGTGCAGGCGTGTAGCTTCTCCCAAGATACTAACAAATACCAACACAACACATTTAAATTAGTAAATAAAAATAAGTTAATAGTAATTAAGATATTAGATAATTAAAAATTAAATAATAGATAGTTAAGGAAATATTACTATTATTAGAAACTTTTAAAATAGAAAGCACTCTCATTTGCTGACAAATGGCAAACTTGCCAAAATACTACTTTCGTTTTATTATATTCTATGATTGGTCGAAAGAAAACATTAGGAGATTGATAAGAGTGTGTTTTACCTTCAGATTTAGGGCTCAAGAGTATATAGGACAAAAGAGAGTGTCCTTACATGTTGGTGGAGATCCCGCCAACGAGGGCACACGATCTCAATAGTACGATGAGTCATGAGATCTGCTATATGTAGGAGCACCACAAACTTCAATGAAGATGAGTTGTACTTTATGTCAATTTGTCCTTTTGTGGAGAATTGGGCCTTTGTAAAATAGATTGAACTTTAGTTCAGTCCAAAACAAAACTCAATATAATGAAATTACATTGGAACTTAAGTAGTCAATGCTTACAAAATATAATAATTATTGTTTTGAATATAAAATTAAAGTTACTTTTTTGTATGCATCATGATAAAAAGATAGAGATAGAATAATATGTAAGTAAATATATATGGGTTATAGATATTTGAATCTTTTAACTATTTGATTCGACGTTGAATTTTAGATTAGATTATAAGTCAAAACATTTGAAGAAGAAGACAATAATATATTAACAAGTTAAGCAGAAGATAAGATGTGCTTAACAATTCTAATAATATCAAAAAAAAATTGTAGGATGTTGCAACTGATTTTGAGAGGAAAGTGAAATCACTTAGTGGTAGAGTTTGTCTGAATCAATTTAATCGGTCAGTGGGTCGGATACTACATCAAAAAACCAAAATAAAAAACTTTTTGCTTTTGTTTTTTCAGCCTTGTAACAAAAAAAAAAGTAGTTAACTAGCCTTCCGAATTTGGCGCGGAAGTTCCTCTTATCGTTAAATCACAATATCATCAATCAATCAATTATTTATGTAGTCTTATCATATCATAAAGAATGTAAAACCTAACAGAGAGATCTGATTAAGTAACTACGTATATTCATTTCAGAGTTAATTACTCTATTAGAATTAGAATTAGATGACGATGGCCAGGTTAAGGAACAATGTGGAAGAAGAGAAGGGAAAATTAGCGTGGAATATAACAGGTGGTGGTTATAGACGAAAGGCTATTGTAACATTAGTCAAGACTTGGATTGTAGTATCATCAGAAACCGGTGAAGTGCGCGTCGAAGATATCGATAAACACTCCATCATGCGCCGGACAGGGTTACCGGCGCGTGATCTTAGAGTACTAGATCCACATCTCTCTAATCCTTCTTCTATTTTAGGAAGAGAAAGAGCCATTGTTGTTAATTTAGAACACATTAAAGCCGTAATCACTTCAACAGAAGTCCTTATGATTAATTCATCTAATCCTTTCTTTCTTCGCTTTCTTCAAGACCTTCAGGTTCGAGCTCGTGTTACTCCTTTAATTAATATTCAAACGCGGAAGCGGATCAGCAATGACGTTGTTGTGGATGGTGATTTTGAAGGCAAAGCTTTGTTGGATGAAAGGACACCATTGTTTCAGAATCGTGATGATTGTGATGATTCTTCGAATAATGCATCCGAGGGAATCAGTGGTGATGATTCTTCTAACAATGCCTCCGCGGCTCCTAAACAATTACCTTTCGAGTTCAAAGCGCTTGAGGTGTGTATTGAATCCGCTTGTACATGCCTTGAATTAGAGGTATGTAGTACGAAGATTCTTAATTCCACAATTTGTTGTGTTTATTTATCGATTAGGAATAAAATGACGTTTAATAGTAAATCACAGTATCGCATTATTAGGCATACATAATTTTGATTATTTGTTTGTAACACTTGCATTAATATGCTTGATAATTTATGACTATGAGGTTTATGAATTGTATTTTGTGATTATATATCAGACTCAAAAATTGGAAGAAGAGGCTTACCCAGCTTTGGATGAATTGACCTCTCAAATTAGTACTTTAAATCTTGAACGTGTAAGGCTGATCAAGAATCGTTTGGTTGCACTTTCCGGTCGTGTGCAAAAGGTAAATAATAGTCGCTCTCATACAGCGTGTTATTAACTTCGCCACGAGTTCAATCTTTGATCTCTTGTTTTCAAAAATTTCTGCTAAACCACATGCCAATGCAGTCTTTTTTTTCTTCTTTCTTCCGGATAGGAAACATGTTAATAAGTTGGTGCTTATGTTAGTTTCTAGAACTTGAACCTAAACCTGCTTCTTAAAATATAAAAGGACTAAGGTGTTCTCGGATTTCACAGGTAGCAGATCAACTCGAACATTTGTTGGACGATGATAATGACATGGCTGAAATGTACTTGACACAAAAGCTTCATGATCACTTATTGGATCAAACATCGTTAAAAGAAGGGTACAATTCAACATTTGATGAAAATATAAACGAAAGGTGCTAACTATTAACAATAGTCTATACTCTATATTGATTAACAGCTCTATTTTGAAACATAGTTCTGCACAACAATCATATGAGTCATGCTCACAATTTGTTTCTATGCAGTGATGAATCAGACTCAGATAAGGATAAATCCTATGATTCTAAGCCTGATGTTGAGGAATTGGAGATGCTTTTAGAAGCCTATTTTGCACAGATAAATGGAATCTTGCAAAAATTGTCAAGTGTATGTATCATTAGAACTCTTTTATCCATTTAACATGTCGGTGCATATCAATTAAATCCTTAAAAATTTCCTATCTTTTATATTAACTGATACATTTGTTTTTTGTTACATGATTAAGTTGAGTGAGTACGTGGATGATACAGAGGATTACATAAACATAATGTTGGATGATAAGCGAAATCAGCTTCTACAAGTATCGATAAGCTTTAGCACATTAAACATGATAGTGAGTGCTGGTATTGTGGTTGTTGGATTGTTTGGTATGAATATTCACATTAATCTCTTCGACGGCGAACCTGATCATGAATTTTTGGCCACATTTGGTGGCACGGTCGGAGGCTTGATATTGTTAACCCTTGTTTCTATTTGGTGGGGTAGAAAAAGATATTTGCTTTCTGAATAGAGGGAAATCATCACATGTTTATCATCATTTAGACTATTAATAACTCTTGTGTAAATGATTAGTAGGAGAAACGTGCAGCATCATTTGCATTTTACCATAAACCTTGTTTAGTACTATTTTAAGGGTTAGTTTTTCATATCATTTGATAAAAATAGATGTTCACAATAAAAGGGTTTATCACTTACAAGATTAACAATTGAGAAAGAGAGAGAAGAACAAAGAAAGAAGAAGATTAAAGAGACTATAGTCTCATACACAAGCATATGACAATGGTAAAATACAGATATAGAACATGTATCATATCATGAGCATAGTTATTTAATTAGTTTATTTTTCATTTGAGGAGCACATGAAATTAAATTAATTCCATGTGTATCGTTTTTGCCAGGAATTTTTAAACTCATGATAAAAATAGACTCCATCTGGGCTAATACTACGCCAACATTTAGATGTACACATTGTTTCATCTTTTGTGGCATCATAAATTACAATATTCTTCTTTTGCACATTGTTCCATTTTATGGAACACGAATAGAGAGTAGTGCAGCTAGGATTGGCATAGAAAGACCATTCCACATATTGTCCACTATGAAGTGTTTTTTCTCCAAGATCAATGTCTGATGATGAGTGACAATGAATAATTAGAATAGTGTCAACTTTTAAATCATTTTCAACACGCACAGTTGTCATCTTCACATTCATCTGACCTTCATCTAATTCACATTGTACATGACCAATTGTTGTTATCACCAACACAACAACAATAATGAAGACATTCTTCATGATATTTTTTTCCCAACTCTACACAAATTTAATCAAGTCTCATTCATGCATTATCCTACACTCTAAACATTCTATTTATAAGCCACCACCGATAAGTTTACGTGTCGTATAATAAATTTTGTTACTTCACGTTTTCTAAAAATAGTAGTATTGTACTAAAAATGGGCAAAATCTTCATCTATTTGACAACTAAAGCTTCTTTCATGTACTAGTAGTTTTCAACAACAACAAAAAAAGGGTAGTCAAACCTTTCATTGTTGAATATTATTTTTGTTGTTTTTTGTAATAAAACGTTATTGTAGAATAATAATAAGGTCTTGTACCAAAAAAAAAAAAGAAGAAGAATAAGGTCATAAAAGTCACATTACAAAAATGCTTTTTAAGATAAAAAAAAATAGGGAATAGTTAGGTTGACTTTTTTATAAGTGAAAGTGAAATTGACTTGTTAATGAATGTTTAATTTTTTTAAGGATGTGAAAATAGGAGGAACTTGTTGACCAACCTTTTAAGTTTTAAACCTACTGTTTTAATCAGCTAGAGTGGGGGTTCTTAACTAACTTGTTAACCCGTTTCAAATTTCAATTGTAAAATATGCTAACAATTTCTTTTTCATATAGTAAAATTATTATGGAACTAGATTTTGACCCGCGCATTGTGCGGAAATGTTAAATTTGATATTGAATATTTTTGGTTGTGCTGTTGAAAAAGTATGTATTCTTTATACTTTTAAAATAGATAGATATATTTTATAAATATTTGTATTTTATTTTTATAAAAATTAGTATCCGGTTTAAAGACTGACTAATCTGAGAGTCTATTTTAAAACTTATTGTTCCGATCTAAAACTTCACACGGAAGACATTTTTTAACCGTTTAAGAGAATATGACATATTGTTTTTAACCGTTCTAAAAACAATATGGTTATGTTCATCTTGTGTGAGGGCTCTTAAGTTTTTGGATAATCAATTATTTCACATTTTACAATGTTAACATCAACATAAACTATATAGTCTTTAGGGGGACATATTTTAATCTGAGATTATTGGTCTCTTATGTTGATCAAGAATTTTGGCTCTATTATATTTCTATCGCACTCTAATTCTTTAACAATGCTAAACAAATAATTTCAAATAGATAAATATTGATGAAGTCACACTGTTATAATTTGATAAATATAATGAACACAAAATAAAAGATTTAAATCATATTCCACTTACATGTTAGTTGTGCAAGAGGAGAATAAGATGACCAACATTCTTGAAATTTGGAACGATGGCAATTTTGCATCTGGTTCAAATGAAACAGACAATAATATTTTCAAGTTCAAAGTGGAACAATATAGATTCACTAACATGTATCAATGTTGTGTATACCTGATTCTAGATTTTGATAGCTATCATCCAAAGCAGTGCATCAAATATATGGGTTCTTTTTGTTTAACTTATATTGGGTTTCCAAATGATTATGCAGCTAGATCGTAAACGCATCAGGTTCTGGAGTTGAGAAGGCTCAATAAGTAAATGAGAATAAAAGTGTAACCGAAGTATAGAAATGGGAACATGGCAAATAAATGAGAATAAAAATGATTTAATGCAAAGAGTAAACATGATAGTGAATACAATGTGAACATGATAATGAGAATACAATGTGATAGGGAAATAAGGTGGAGGTGTACACATCAAATTTTTGTTGATGTGACACTTATTTTGATATGTGACTATGTATGAGATGATATGTCAGCAAGATAATTTAGGGTTCTCAATTAATAAATTAAAATAGATTTTGTATACTCAAGTGACATTATGTAGCATGACCTTTTAAAAATAGAAAATATATAATACATAATTTTAGCATTTCTCTTGACGTCTATTTCGAGTTCGACCAATGAGAGAGTAATTATTAGAGAAATTGTTTAAAAATGAATGATATTAGTATTTCTCTTACATTTATTAGCGTGAGACTCATGCCAAAAATTAAATTAATTTTTTTTCTACTGTGATAAAAATGATGCATTCACACAACTACTTTAAGCGTTGAATCGAGATTAAATATCTTAAATTTTAACTAATATAATGTAGATTTTGATTAATTTTTTTAAACTATAAGATATCAAACTTAAAATTTAAACCTTCGTATCTCAATACAACAACTACATATTACGGACTAATGTGACTGCATCATTTTTATGATTGATTAGCCAAAATTCAAAATCTTAACCAAATAGTAGAAGTTTATGAACGAGTATCACTTCG
Source organism: Trifolium dubium (assembly GCA_951804385.1). NCBI lineage: Eukaryota > Viridiplantae > Streptophyta > Magnoliopsida > Fabales > Fabaceae > Trifolium > Trifolium dubium. Next base: position 3,692,241 of record OX638071.1, read on the forward strand.
CTTGTACTAGAGCCACTTCTATTGGATGCTTACCTTTTACTACTACCAAAGAAACGTGTCTAGAGTTGTAACCACCCATTCTTATTCTTAATGTAAACAAACAAACAACACCAGATAACAACAAACCACAAACCGGTGGCCACAGTTCACTTTTGTAGCCTATGACAATGTGCCATGACATGAGATGAGACATCATTAACAAACAACAACAACTAAGCTACTGCTGCTACTTCTTCTTCTTCTTCTTCTTCTTCACACGCCATTCATTCACTCATGATCACTACATGCAGAGCTTCTTCAATCAATCCACTTTCTCTACGCTCTTCTCTACATTCCAAACCACCATTTCTATCTCTCAGTTTTCTCTTTTTCCCTCGCAAATTGTACAAGGGCATTGCTCTTTCCTCAGCAACACAGTGCAAACCCAGAAGTCATTTGAGTGGAAAAGATGGAAACTTGAATAATGGGGTTGATGAAGATGGTGACCGTGATGTTCACTGTGAGCTTGAAGTTGTTTCTTGGAGAGAACGGAGAGTTAAGGCTGAGATTTCTATCAATGCTGATATTAATTCCGTTTGGAATGCTCTTACTGATTATGAACACCTTGCTGATTTCATTCCAAATCTTGTTTGGAGGTAATCTATCAATTAACCACAATTTCATTCTAAGTGCACATTTGGATTAACTTAGTTGACACATAATCACTTCTGAGACAATTTGGAAGAGCTTATGAAGATAAGATAGGTTAAGTTATGACATGTTTAGGATAGTTTCCGAAAACAACTTATAGCTTATACGAAAACAATTTGACTTTATTGTATCTTTTGCTATAGAAAGAGAAGTAACTTGTGCATAATTACTTTTATGATAACTCTTAATTAAGTTGTTTATACTGATAGAGCCTGGGTTCTATATGATATTCATCATTAATGTTATGATTTGGCCAAATGAAAGATAGTGAATCATGATTTGATTTATATGGAAAAAAGAATGGAAAAGAAAAGTGAGAATTTTTATTTGCTATGTGGATAATATGAGAGTTGTTTTGTTGTTAGTGGGCGTATTCCATGCCCATTTCCTGGAAGGATATGGTTAGAGCAAAGAGGATTTCAAAGGGCAATGTATTGGCACATTGAAGCTCGTGTTGTCTTGGATCTTCAAGAAGTTCTCAATTCTGTAAGCATTCTTAAAAATTTGGTATTGTAATCATTTTTCTTCATTGATTTTGTTACTGCATAGTGCATACTAGAAAATCAGTTCTATGTGTGACTCAGAAGTGGATAATGTTGAAGAGTGGAAGTGGATACAATTTAGGACATGCTAGAACACAAATGCGATAAACGATAAACTTTAAAAGTTTATGTGAACATAGGCAGCATCTGTGAAATTGATATAGTTATGATACTTTTCTGTATTAATATATCTACATTTGACAATTCAGTTAATAAAATTGTAAAAAAATGGTTAGAAGAATTCCAAGTGTGTGTGTGTGTGTGTGTGACTATGAAGTGTCTAAAACAGGCAATTATTATGAAGTGTGTGTACTTCCTAGTTCCTAGACAGGCACCTACTTGAGCCACTGGCAACGCCTAATTGATAGGAAATGAACGCTCTCAAGAACTGTTTCCATTCACAGTGAGATCGGTGTTGCATATTTGATAGATTAGTCAAACTCTAATAACATAATTAATACTCCCTCCGTCCCAAAAAATAAGCAAAAGTGAGTCAAAGAAACTTGATGTATTTGGTTCACAATTTAGACCAAATACATTCATTTTTGTTGACTAACTTTTGCTTACATTTTGAGACGGAGGGAGTACTTCACAAGAGAGAACTTTCTATTTTCTAATACTACAAAGTTCTTTTTTAATGCTTCAGGAATGGGATCGAGAACTTCATTTTTCAATGGTTGATGGAGACTTTAAGAAGTTTGAGGGTAAATGGTCTGTAAAATCTGGAACAAGGTAGAACCTATACTTCTGAAAGTTTACTTACTAAGCAACCTTGCATAATTTCAAGAAACTATATTTTGATTTTACTTCTGAACTCGGATAGTGGATACTGTAAACTTTGCCCAATCCAAACTGGTGTTCATAAGTAGCGATGTACTATGCTACGCTTATGTATGCACCTGATAATCATGGCTGGAAAAATATTTTGCCAGACTGTACTTATCTACCGTCAATCTTCGGATTTCCAGTGTCCCTTATCGCCTGAGAACTAGAGAGTTAAGACATAAAAAAAACCAGATAAGACAGTGAAGCTTTGCATCCTTATCTGTTTAGTGTCTTAGCTCAAGTTGTGTTTTTTCACTAGAGTTATCTTGACTATCTTCATTTGCTGTTGGCATGGAAAAATTTATATCCCTTCAATTCTTTCTTTTTTTCTAGGTCATCATCAACTATTTTATCTTATGAGGTTAATGTGATACCAAGATTCAATTTCCCAGCTATTTTCTTGGAAAGGATTATCAGATCAGATCTTCCTGTAAACCTCCAAGCCTTGGCATATAGAGTTGAAAGAAATGTTTTGGGAAATCAGAAACTTCCCTTTCAAGAAGTTGACTCGCATAAAACGTCTTTGGTTATTAATGGATCTTCTGTCAAAAAGATAAATGGTTCTTTGTGTGAAAGCGACAAATTGGCACCTGGAGAGGATAAAGAAGGTTTGGACACTGCAGTTTCTGGTTCATTGCCCACGTCTTCCGGTGAGTTAAACAGCAATTGGGGCATATTTGGTAAAGTTTGTAGCCTTGACAAGCCTTGTGTAGTGGATGAAGTTCATCTCCGCAGATTCGATGGACTTTTGGTAACTAATCTATACTAAAATTGTTATTAGGTGGCCTTAATTCTGTGAATAGTCAAAATTTCAATTAGAAATTATTTTCATGTGAAGGAAAATGGAGGTGTTCATCGTTGTGTTGTTGCAAGCATAACAGTTAAAGCTCCTGTTCGTGATGTATGGAATGTTATGTCTTCCTATGAGACTCTTCCTGAGTAAGTAATGTGTGTTTCCTTTTTACACTAGATGTAAAAATATGATGTAAAAATATTATAGGTCTTATTTTTCATTTTTTTTGACCTGACTCCAAGCGAAAAAACACTTGTTGCAGGATAGTTCCAAATTTAGCAATCAGTAAGATTTTATCACGAGATAACAATAAAGTCCGCATTCTTCAGGTACTGAGCAATCTTAATGAAGCAAAATGGGAGAATCTTAATTCTGAATTGTGTATTTTCAGCCACTTTTGTTAGTACTAATTTTTCAGTAAAAATACAGATATATATATCTCCAAATCACAAACACTGATAAAAGCACTTTGTTTAATGTGATTGATGTAATTTCCTGGTTAAACCATCATGCAGGAAGGGTGCAAGGGCCTGCTTTATATGGTGCTTCATGCTCGTGTTGTGTTAGAGTTGTGTGAACAGCTAGAACAAGAGATAAGTTTTGAACAGGTTGAAGGTGATTTCGACTCATTCCAGGGAAAATGGACTTTTGAGCAACTCGGAAATCATCACACGCTGCTAAAGTACTCTGTGGAGTCAAAAATGTGCAAAGATACTTTCCTTTCTGAAGCTATCATGGAAGAGGTTTGTCTATTAGTTTGATTTGGTTGATCTTTATCAATTTCATTTTTTCATATTGTTTTCACTCAGAAAATGTTTGGCCTATACATTTATCCATATCTCCTTTTTAAAAAAGAATAAGTGAATAGCTGTTTTTGTTGGTATTAGATACAATCCTGAGGGTAAATTGGTCCACATTTAAGCATTTGAATGGCTGAAATGTTATAATTTCTGTTTCAGGTCATTTATGAAGATCTTCCATCAAACTTGTGTGCAATAAGAGACTACATTGAGAACCAGAAAGCATCACAATTTTCAGAAGTTCGTGAGCAGAATACAAATTTAGGACAACAAAATATTTCATCTGCCTGTGGAGATGATAACAGCTCTAGTTCAGCTGATGATTTTTCTGATTGTAATGTCCTAAGCTCATCTAATCAAAGGTCAAGAGTTCCAGGATTACAGAGAGATATTGAAGTCCTAAAATCCGAACTACTGAAATTCGTTGCTGACTACGGACAGGAAGGGTTTATGCCAATGAGGAAGCAGCTTCGGTTGCATGGAAGAGTGGATATTGAGAAGGCTATAACTCGGATGGGTGGATTCAGAAAGATTGCAACCATAATGAACCTCTCTCTAGCTTACAAACACCGCAAACCAAAGGGTTACTGGGACAATTTTGAAAATTTGCAGGACGAGGTAGGCACTTGCCAGAGTAACAAACTAAATTCAAATGGCAATGACATGATGAAAGATAAATGTTATGCATCTATGAGAGATTAATTCACCATAATGAACATAGATAACATTGTTCGCAGGTTCAATCAGAACATAATTCATTTCTTCATGCAGATAAGTAAATTCCAAAGGAGCTGGGGAATGGACCCGTCATTTATGCCCAGTAGAAAGTCATTTGAACGCGTAGGTAGGTTGAAATATTCCCTTTCTCAACTTTCATTCTAGCGTTTGCATTGCTCACTTTCAAGGATGACAGAGAAATAGATATTGCACTAAATAATGGAATTCACTCGCAGGTCGCTTTGATATTGCACGAGCGCTAGAAAAGTGGGGTGGACTTCATGAAGTTTCTCGCCTTCTGTCCCTAAAGGCGAGGAGAAAAAGAAGCAGGCAAGACAACCTTGTGAAGGATAAGAAAAACGACGAAACAGAATCACCAAATGTAGATAGTGAGATCAATACAGTTACCATGTCTCAAGACACACACAAGTGGCATACAGAACTAAAACAATTGGACATCAATTGGGTTGAGTAGAGTAGAGAGTATTAATTAATATATGTATACATTGATTGAATTTTAAGACAATCATGTGTTGATATATACTCGCAACACTCAATTTATGGCTTGAATGAAACAGAATCAAATATGGTGATGTCACATTGATAAAAAAGATATAGAATTACACTGTACTGTATTTATAAATATGAGAAACAACAAATTGTAACTACTAACAAACTAACTCTAACTGAATAACAAGTATATTGTTAACAAACATTCATTCATCTATTATGTAGTATAATTGAGATTCATACAAATACGACAAAGATCACTATAGTTATGATTTATGAAATTAAACAAGAATATGATGAGTTAAGTGGAAGGTTGAAGGGCATTGAGTTTGATGTAGAAGATTCTAGAATCAGAGATACCGTCCCATGAGTGGTCGCTAGAGTGAGAGGGGAAAGTGCGAGCATAACCTATGTGATTCCTGCAGTTACGGCAAAGGAGTTTTGTTGTTGTGGATGTTGTTCGTTGGAAATTGAAAAAGGTAATCCTCCATGAGAATGAGAATTGTTGGATGTGAGTGAATCTGGTTTCGTCGATGGAGAAGAAGGAAATGAGACATCTCTTCTTTTTCTTGATTGATTTTCCGTAATTGGAATCAATGAGAGATGTAGTGTTACGGTTGTTTGAGTTCAAGTTCAGCTCATAACCGCACGAACCACAACTGCATCGCCGCCGCGATGATAATCAAACGGAAATTGAAAGATCATTAATAATCAACACAACAAATTACTTAAAGGGAGAGAGAGTGAAAGAGATAGAGAACCTGTAATTGACATCTCTGATAGAGGAAGCAGAGAGTTGAAGTTGTTGATGAGATTTGTGTGATAATAAGTTGGGCATGTCTTCATATTCGATCATCTTTTCTGTGTGCTGCAACCACTTCACTGGTCTTGAACTTGAAGTTGAAAGAATGAGTTTATAATGAAAAAACAAAGAGTTTAGAGTTAGAAGATGCACGGGACCCACTACTACTAGCTAGTTAGTAACGGTAACCATACGAATATGACAAATTATAATCATATTTTATTTTTTATAAAAAAAATTCCTCAACTGGGAATCAAACTTGAAATTCTTTTCGATGTACCAAAAAAGAAAAACTGGAATTCACATGTGGTGAATTTTCCTGTGGTTTCGATGTTAATAATGGGCAAATTATGCATTTAAAGTTTACATATGTAAATGTCTATTAGCATATATATAAGCCATGACTTAGATTTTAAGTAATTGCTTACTAGAAAAACGTTGTCAATATCAAAATGTAACCCAAAATAAATAAATTAAGAGGTTAATGGTGTACCATCTCGGTGTAAGTGTAATTTATTTTTACACAAACATCTAATAAAATTGGTTTAAATCTTCATGTCATATTAAAATAGTGGAGCGACGTGACATGATACATAGTTGTTACGTGGTAGAATACATGGCTATTATTGATTAAATTTATAAAATTATTTTATACTGTCAGTGCATATTCTTTTTTTTATATCAAAATGTAACCAAAAAAACATTGTCAATACTGTGTAAATCAACATACTAGTATATGTTGCTTGCGATATGGTATACTACATCGGGTTTTAAATATAAGAAAAAATTTATTTTTAGATACATTAAAATTTTTATGTATATATATATCAAACATACATGAAACTTTCAACGTATCTAAAAAACTTTTTTTTATATTTAAGAATAGAGGGGGTAAGATATTTCTGAATAAAATAACAAATGAAAAGTACAAGATGTTTCTATACATTTTTTTGTTTAAAATTGGTAGCTTATATAACAAACAAAAATTTTAAGTATAAGATGCCAGCACAAGTTATGGTGCATAAGTCATGCTTATGCACCGTGCATAAATATCCTATATTACTTAGTGCATCTCTTAAATTTCTAATGTACATCCACCCAAATTGCTTAGTGCACTCCCCAAATTTCTAGCGCACCTTCTAATTTGGGGGTACGTTAGAAATTTGGGAGTGCACTGAACAATTTGAGTGGAGGTGCATTAGAAATTTAGGGGTGCACTAAACAATTCTCATTATTTATATACAGTGCATAAGTAAAGAGTTTATACACCATAATCACTCCCTAAAATGCCATGGTTGAGATCTTAATTGAAAAGTGCACATCTCATGGTGAGATTTAAGGTATATTCCTGTACAAATTACACCTAAATATTTTTTTTGACAATTTCATCTTTTACATGCTTGTGTTTCAACTTTAGTTGTATTTTAATATTTTATTACAAATTTGCACTTAAAAATATTTAATTTGATATTTTTAAAAAATACTACTGTTTATTTTTATATAATAAACTAATTAGAGACTTCAATGACAATATTTTGTGAAATTGTAGTGGTGAGACAATTGGAGGAAACTACTGTAAAAATAGTGATAACTCCACAAATAGCAGATAAATGGTTCACATTTGACATCAAAAACCAAAATAGTAACACTCGTAGAAACAAGATTTCGAGAAATTAAAATAATTTCATTTCTTCCATAGGACTATTTTGACGTTGTGTCAAACTAAAATGAGTGTTTACTCTTTAAAATAAAATTAACTCAGTAAAGAAGTCCTCGGCGTATACCGCAAGTTCATATATTGTGTGACAATGACATCATTGCAATTTGCAAGTAAGCTTGAAACCAGTAAAAAAAAATACAGAACCCCAACATTTCTCATTGTTGTGTAACAAGACATAATCTATACATACAATTACATCAGAGATGGAAAAATTATAAGTTATCATCATAACTAATTACTTGGGCTCATCTCATGGGGATAAATATTAACCCCAAACAAAAAGATTCAATACTGGAGCAGCTCTCCTATTTCAGTATCCAGTATTTCCTTTGCTGCAATTAGCATTTAAAAGGCAAAAGAGCTCGGGGATTCATAGAGTGATTATTGCTTTTTCCCTGCTTAAACCGTGAAACTCGTCATTTGGATCGTTTTAAGTAGACTAATACACCAATGGTTGTAACAACAATAGCTCCTGCAAAAATACTGGTGCGGAGAGACAAAACACTAGATTTTGGTCTTGTTGTGGCTGTACCAGATTCTGGTGTTGTTGGTTTGGCGGAATTGCCGAAATCCAAATACAACTTTAAGGCCTGAAATACAAAGATATTTTATATAAGAATTTATCCATCAAATTCAAATGAATTCCCATAGAAGCTAATATCATCAATAGTAAACGCAGATATCTCCACCTTCACTCCTGCAGATCTAGCATAGCTGACAGCAGAAACAAGATCATCATCATTTCCAAGAACAATTCTATCACCTTCATCGTCCTCGTACTAGAAATGAGGAAAAAGTCAGTATGATAATAAAGACACGTAGTATTCTTAAAACAGACAAATTTACACTAGCATAAAACACACCACAATTGCAGGATGTTCTCTGTCATTGATATCAACTCTCTGCATGACTGCAGATACTAGCTCATCAAGATGTTCAGTACCTACAAAAAACAGCAACATAAATAGCCAAGTTCTTAAAAACAATCATAGCGCATAGGGAAGAGGATAAAAACTACACAATCCAGGTTCAAACATCAATGCAGATGATGTTTGTGGCCAACATACACAAATAAGACTATAAAAAAGAAACTAAACCAAGTCTTCACACTGTTTTCCCAAAGATAGTTACCACAGTTAAATCGGTGTACGCGACCATTGAGATCCTCAAATTTGAAGGGAAATGAATTTCCAAAACCCATAGAGTAATATGCAGACTTTGATGTTTCTGCCCCATCTGATGTCATGAGCCCCGAAACTTCACTGTAATAAATCATCATAAAGGTTGATTCACTGATCAGAAAAAAACAATTCTCATGTTCAAATGTTTGTACGGCCAGTGTACCTATGATTATCATAATCTTCTGGTGGCTCTAGAGCAAAAGCTGAATCCCAGAATTTTTGCATAATTGTATTTGCCACATCGTTAACAGCTCCTGCGCTACTCTCAACCTAATGTACATCTTAATGATCAGAAATTGGCATCTGTATCAACTGTTAATAAAAAGTGGTACATGACTCTTTCAACACAAGATAAAAAAGACTTCAATTTTATTAAAACTGGACACCACTTTTAAATGCACCACACATAATACAGAACACTTTTGTTATGTCTTATCCCATACCAACCTGTCTACAAAATGCTACCTATAATTTATATGCATCTCAAACATGAAGTTTACCAGGGAAATTGCAGCATGAGTTATCTGCAAGACATCGATGCAAGCAGCAACATATCCATCTGCAGACACAATGATAGTCAGTGCAAAGTAAGAATTTAGAATCTGCCAACAAATTTAGGAAAGTAAAGCTCACGTCTGTCTACCACAGGAAGATGTAAGAATTTCCCATCATGCATCATATGCAGGGCATCAAGTATTGTTGTATCTAGTGTGGCACAATCTGGGTTTGGAGTCATTACCTACGTGAGAAAAGAAAGAATCAAGAAGAAAATCAAACCAGTTCTCAATATCGAGCATAAAAGCAAGGCAACAGAAGAAAAGAAATAGTGTCTCAATAATTTAACCCTTTTTCTACTTATATATTACTTTTAAACAAATAAAACATTAACCTTTTCCACTAGAGTCAACTCGGGGGAGAGATTTGGAGCTACAACACGCATAAGTATGTCCTTTGAACTGCATGAAAGATGTATAGAATGTTAGGTATCATAAAACGACAACATAGCAAATTAGGAAGGATGGGATAGAGTGTCTGCATTGAGTTGGATCACGCGGAAAGTAAGGGGAAAAGATAAGAACATCAGCATTGAACGGAAATGTAACCTCCAATCCACTTGGCAAGATGAGAGGAAAATCAGGAAGAAGACTTATTATAAGGTAAGGAGGGAAAATAAGGGAATTGGGAAAGGCTTTGTCGTTTTGGGGCCTTTGAATAAGGAAGGGAGACCTGCAGGCCTTTGAAATTCAGCAGTAGTTTATTCTCTACTATTGCTATCTGTTTCTGGTAAGGGTGAGAGTGCTGAATCTATGGATTAGGTCTCTGTAAATGATATTTGAGAATATTCCTATCTTCCATAATAAAATACTAGGCAGCCCAATTCCAAAATCATTAGAGGGAATTATTATCTAAGAAAACATACTGTACAATCATTTATGTTATTCCCTATAATGGGAATTCTAACAGAAGAGAGTAAAGCCTTTGAAAATGATCTTACGTGAGTATTCCCTGAATCTTGGTTCCCGACAAGGAAACAACAACAGCTGAATTAACACGCAACTCCTGCATCTTTTTTGCAACTACATATACAGGATCTGCTGCTGATGCAATAGCAACCCTAGAAACATAAAGCTACAGAACTTTGTAAAACAATTATATCTGATTGTATAAGCATCATGTGGCAATAAATACATACAGAACAAAATACAATGTGGAAATTACTTTGTATTTTCGCCAATTAGGGTTGACAGGGAAGGTTTGAATATCCGCTCTCTCAGTGTTTCTAACAAAGCATTTGGAGCTGATAAATATGGGGACAATTGAAACAGAATATTAGCATCATTACAATATGAAGGAGAAATAAGGATAATATACAACACTTCTAAATATTGATAAAGCAAGGATAGAGAAGTTGACAATTTAGAGAAGGAGGACCGATAAAAAAAAGTAAAAGCTAATGCCACTAAGTGGGGGGTTGGGTAACAACATCAATTTTAAAGATAAGAAACATAAAGTGCAAACCATTCAAATCAGTTTTAAAAATCAGATAGATAAAGTATAACTGCACACGTTAAAAAGTACACATTTATTCTTCAAGCCTAAACTTGCAGAGTTTCAATGCAATTCTCTTAATAGCATCTGATTCTCCATTCATCTATCTACTCAGCTAACTATTCACAGATTAATCCTTTTAAGTTAACCCCTAAAGTATGTCATCAAAGTATAATATACTGAATAGTGAGAGCACATTGCCCAGTCCATTAGATAAAAACTTCAAGTCGTCGAAGCAAGAGTAAAAATTAAGAGCTTTTTAAGAGACTGACAAATCACAATTGAAGAATGTCTAGAAAAAATAATACCCAAATTTAGGGGATAATTAACCGCACAAGTGATTGATTAAGTGACTTGAGGATTCACACAGTATCTACTCTTCAAACACTTTTTGATTAAAATCTAAAAAGATAATATTATTAGAAAGAGAGGAAAAAAGTGTGCAGTGGTAATTTTATTCTCCCAATCTTTTCCCATTAAGTTAATAGGAAAATATTTTAAACAAAGAAGTTTTTTTTTAAGTATTAACTACCAGCTCCTTTGTTTCTAATTTCATAATCAAGATAAATAAAGTTTAAAAATTTATTTGTCGAACAGTCAAGTCAACTTTAGAGTATACTAAATCATAGGTTTCATATATTAACAAAATTGCATCATAATTTCACATTGGTATGGTATCTACTGTATAAACATTAAAAAGAGTAAAAGACATGCAAGTATGTGGAAGCAATTTCCAAATTCAAATAAAATCAGTAGTTTGATACTGTAAGAAGTGTATGAAAATATAATTAGTAACCAACCAGATGCATTGCTACCCCGCTGGCGTTCCGCACCTTCAACTGCAGCAGCAATGGCACTGCTCTGCTCGGCAGCCTTCTCCATCCTAGATATGGCATCATACAGACATTTGGTAATATCCAGTATGGCAATAACTTCACCATTTTCCACAACAGGCAGGTGCCTAAATTTACCTATCAGTTGAAAGAAAGAAAAAGAAAAAAACCTCAATTAATGGAATACTTCATAAGCTATTATACACCATTACACCTACACAAGATGTAAACACAGAATCTAGTAGAAATAAAGCTCAATTCTTGCACCATTAGACATCATTATGTAAATAAACAGACATAGCAAGAAATGGGCAGAAGAGGAAAAAAACTGCAACAAAAAAGCATAATATGGTACAAATTGTCAAATGATTAAATAACCTATAGCGTTAAACAGATTAGATGCCATTTTTATATTTTGAGGAAATAACATGGAACGTAAAACAGGCAAAGCAATCCAAATAGTTAAATATGAAAATACTTTTTCCCCGAGACAGAACATCTCATAAAGTCTAATTTAATAAAGCCTGAAGATGGACAACAGTTGCAATGTGTGGTGCACAAAATCAACAAATCCATGGATTTAGAACTAAGAAAAACCAAAGAGCAGACAATATGAAAATGAACAGCTAATTGCTTTAAACTCATCGAATTGAACACTGCTAATAGTTAATAGTTCAAGCCTCAAGGTGATGACATTATCAATTATTACCTATCCTAAGGCCCTGAGATAGAACACTGAAAAAAATTTAAAAACAAGTGATTGTTAAGATCATTGGATCAAACTCAAATCATCAAAGGTTCAATAGCATAAGTGACAACAGACCTACCTGATAAACTTCACTGAAAACAATTTTTTTTTACTATGATATGCCAAATGATAACAATATTTTCCTATATTCAGTTATTATAATACTTTTCTCAAAACAAGAACAATTTTGGAACACACTATTAATATTTCCTTCAAGAATTCGAAGTAAAATCAGATATGCCCTGTAATGAGTCACCTTCCTAGGGTATATTCTTATTAAAGAAGATAAGCCCAGAAACCAAATCTGCACAAAGAGCTCTTTTCACCCCCTGCTTACCTTCTAAAGCCATCTAAATGACCGAAATGTTGTGAGGAAACCATGATATCTGATTATTACTGTCAGTGATTATTTTCAGAAACACTTTTACCATGCACCATTCTTGTTCAATAGTATAGTGACCACAAAATAAATGCAAACAAATAACTTAATAGCAAAAAACAAACATATTTAATCCAAATCCTACATATCCTGCCATATTAGGAATCTCATTATCTCATTATACCGAAGCACAGCAAGACCTAAAACTAGAACTATGTGGCAACATTAATATATGACATCCTAGTTTGATTTACACACCTAAAATCCAATAATAACAATGATATTAAGTATTAACAGTAGCAATGAAGCTAACCTTGGACCATTTTTTGAAGAGCATCAATGGCCAACATATCGGATGTCACAAATAAAGGATTCCGAGTCATTACTTTTGAAACCATTGTCTGATCCGGTCGCAAACCCTCAGCAATAACTCTAGTAGCAATATCCTAAGCATAAAACACACATTCTTGCATTATACATTACATATTTACATCTCATAATACGATAGACACACTCACTCAATGAACACACAGAAAATTCACAAACCTTGTCGGTCATAATTCCAGATAACAAAGCATTCGCGTCGGTCAATAAAACAGCATCAACACGGCGCGCTGCCATTCTTCGACATGCATCCGAAACTGACGTCCCCTCAGATATAGTGAGGGCTTTGGACATTCGAAGCTTCTTAACCGTTCTTTCTCCTCCATCAGACCTAAATCATTTCATTAACAATCACAATTATACAAAATCAACAATTATATAAAATAATTAAAACAAGTTAACTAACTAACTAGCAACCAAAACAGAAAAACGGAACAGAAATCAGAACGTGAAAAATAAAAACTAAATCTGATAATAACGATGATAATAAATTGTATATAATGAGAGAGAGAGAGAGAGAGAGAGAGAGAGAGAGGTTACTCGTGGGAAGGAGGAGAAGAAGGTTTGCTGGGAGGTTCGCTATGGATACCATTTTCGATTTTTTTGGACATAGAAGGAGCTTTTCTGTGGGTCCCACTGTGCCTCCTGGTAAGTCCGCTCATGTTGATTTTGTAATAGAGACAGAGAGGTTAGGGTTCTGTTTCTCCTCCTCCGCCACCAGCCACCACCATCAACCTCTCTCTCCTTTCTTTTCTTCTTCCTTCTTTAAGAAATTATTTTCTATTTATTATTAAAAATTATTTTCTTACTTTTTTCTTTTTAAAATATTTTCTTTTTTAATATATGTATCATAGAATCATTTTGTAATTTGCATTGTTACTAAAGCTAAAGCCGGTATGCGGGCTAGGCTGTCCCGTTTAATCTATTTTGCATAAGTTTGCATATTAAATGAAGTAAGCAAATCCGTTATTAAATATAAATGAGTTATTATTGTTGGCCTGAGTATGGTCTGCATAAACCTGTGGCTTAAACAGTTCCGACTATTACAATTATAAAAATAAAAATCCATTTTTTAAAAATAAAACTAAAATATTTGATATTAAAAGTACAACAAATAATTCTATATTAATAGATTCAAAAATAAAATAGCATTGTATTAATATTGTGTATAATTAACTAATTTTTTATAAAAAATAATATACGGGTCAACCCGTGAACCCGCGGATTTAACTCGTATAACATGCAGTTTTAACAACCCAACCTACACTATTGTTCAAAATATAAACGGGTCAAAAAAATTAGACATAAGTCTGTGTGGACCGCGGGTTAAATGGGTTGGCCCGCGAACCTCGGCTCATATACTCAGCTCTAGTTGTTCCTCTTATTTCATGTCCATCATTTTTTTTTATATTAAAAAGATAAATTACTCCCACAAAAATTTAAATCCTAGACCTCTTTCTACCAAACTCATTCGTTGTTTATATTCCATTTTGCATCAATTTTCAAATTTTCTTTCTTTTTAAGATTTTTAGATTATTTAAAATAAAATATAGATGTAGCTAGATGCCTAGATCTTGAAACAAAATGAGTAAATGGACATGATTTCGATTTTGTTTTGCTTGTAAAAAGAGAAAGAAAAATAAATAAAAATTGAGTTGTGGTTTCTATATGTCTAATTGTCGGAAACGGGACCCCCAAACTTTATGGATGGGTTAAAAAATAAAGTATCTAAGTTTGTAATTGGAAATATTGTAACCATTATTTTATGTATTATATTTTATTTTATGTAATATATAACCATTATTTTATGTATTATATTTTATTTTATATAATATATAACCTTTTTTTGTTTTATATAGAAATTTCATGATTTGGATCTCTTAAAGTGGGAAAAGTATATATGGTTACCTAAGAAAAAGTATAGAGTAAATAATCAATTATTTTTTATTTGGAACAAACGAGAGTTTAAATAAAAAAAAAAACTATTTCTCCCGTACTAAAATATAAGTTACTTTACAATATTAATGCAGTATTTAATGTTATTTTCTTATTATACCATTGACTATTTATTACTCACTCTTCTTTTTTTTCTTCAATCTATCTTTTCCATACTATTAATGAAGGACAATTTTGTAAACTAACTTATAATTTCTCTTTTCAATATAATAATGATTACATTTCTAAATTTATATGATATGGTCAAAACAATTTATATTTTAGTACAGAGAGATAAGAGAGATAGTATAGTACAATGTTCTAGGATGCCTTATCTCAATGATATCAGAAAAATTAAATGATTAATCGAGCATATTGTTGCGCATAAATAATCAACTTTTTTTTTTGACGCACATAAATAAATCAACTTAGTGTAGTATTTAGTTCAACTTCTTAGTCTTAGCTCATAGACATGCGTGAATCAAATTTGGTTTAACCATGCCAGAAAGTTGTTTGGTTGTTTCCTATGAAATTTTTTTGCAATCTAGAATTGGTTTTCCTAAAGCAAGAAATAGTAGTTTTTGCAGTGTTATAATCGATTTTATAAATTGTGAGTTTGACTTTGTTTCATTTTTTATGCTCCATTTGTGTTTCATTTATGAGAAAGATAAACATAATTAAAATCAATATTAGCATTTCCTCATTTTATTTGTATGAATTTTTAATAACTTACTATTATTTCAGCTGATTTTTTCATACATACATAGATGCATTTTCTTCTTCTGGCTCACACCTTATTCAGACTAAACCACAACATAATTAATCACATTGGACGTAAGAGAGTGTGAAACATCTTCCGTAATCACGTTGTTTGGCGCCCACATTTGGTTAAATCTTTGTCCCATGTGATGCCAGCGTAACTCTCCATGACTATGAGTACATAAAGTTTCAAAGTTCTTTGTTGAAATTTGTAGATTGAACATGTCTATTGTTGCTTTTAATTTAAAATTTTGAACTTTACATTAATTTTGCGGTACTATAAATATGGATACATGATAGTGTTATTGCAAAGCTATTATTTATCATTCAATTCAATCAGTTTTACAATGAGCTTAAAGCTCTTATTTATACATGTTTGTAATGAGTAACAAACAACTAACTCTAACAGAATTCTAACAACCTAACTGACTGATATGCTCGCTCAGCTAGGAAGCAGTCGCCTAGCGAGCTAGCTGATATAACAATCCCTCCCTTAATCTAGATGTGTAAACAACTAGATTAATCTAAACATAGATGACAAGCTAATTCATACAGGTGCTACTACAGACTCCTAGCCTCTTTCTTAGATCTTCAAAAGTATCCAACTTAAGTGCCTTTGTCATAATGTCAGCCACTTGATCTTGTGAAGAGCAATGAACTAGTTCAATCTTGCCTTCACAGCTCAAATCCCTCAGAAAGTGAAATCGTATATCAATGTGCTTGCTCCTACCATGTAAAACTGGATTTTTGCTTAGTTTTATGGTTGAGCTGTTGTCACAAAGCACTGTCAAGCATTTCTTCAGTGTTACACCCATCCTTTCAATAATCCTTTGTAACCATATGCCTTGACAGACACAGTGAGCTGCAGCAATGAACTCTGCTTCAGTTGTGGACAAAGTGACTATAGGTTGCTTCCTTGATGACCAAGATACAGCTGCATTGCTCATCATAAACACATAACCTGATGTGCTCTTCCTATTATCCACATCACCTCCATAGTCACTATCAGAGTATGCTATCAGTTCAATTTGCTGCAAGTTCTTCTTGTACAGTATTCCCAGTTCTAATGTGCCTCTGATGTATCTTAATATTCTCTTTGCTGCTATCATGTGGGTCTCAACAGGATGCTCCATGTATCTAGCTATCATGTTGACTGCATACATTAAATCAGGCCTGGTAGCAGTTAGGTACATCAAGCTTCCCACAATCTGCTTGAATTGTGTTGGATTCACTTCATCACCCTTATCATATTTTGATAGTTTAGTGCCAATCACTGTGGGACTGCTAACTGGATTACTCTTATCCATCTTGAATCTTTCTAAGACTTCTTGTGCATATCTCTGTTGACACAAGAAAATTCCCTGTTTGTTTTGAATTACTTCAATGCCAAGGAAGTGTCTCATCTTTCCTAGATCAGTCATATCAAATGTATTCATCATGGAATTTTTGAATTGATTGACTGCATTACTGTTGTTACCTGTGAAGATCAAGTCATCAACATACAAGCTTATGATCAACCAGTTCTTATTTCCATCTTCTTTTACAAAAAGTGTAGGTTCATGTGGGCATTTTACAAACCCTTCCTTGATGAAATATTGTTCAATTTTGCTGTACCATGCTCTGGGAGCTTGCTTCAATCCATATAGTGCTTTATAGAGTTTATATACTTGATTTTCCTTGCCCTTCTTCACATATCCCAGAGGTTGTTCTACAAAAACAGTTTCATTTAACTCCCCATGAAGGAAGGCACTCTTGACATCTAGTTGAAATACATCCCAGTTCTTTGAGGCTGCAATGGATAATAGACTTCTGATAGTATCCCATCTAGCAACTGGAGCAAATACTTCTCTATAATCAGTTCCATATCTCTGAGCATACCCTTTTGCCACTAGTCTAGCCTTGTATTTTTCTACTTCTCCTTTCTCATTGAGTTTTGTTTTGAATATCCATTTTACTCCAATGAGTTTTGCTCCTGCTGGTAGGTCAGTGAGTTGCCAGGTTTTGTTTCTTTCTATAGCCTCAATTTCACTATCCATTGCCTTCTTCCATGTCTGACTTTTTGATGCTTCTTCATAGGTATTGGGATCTTCAGTTGTACTTGGACCAAATGTCATTAAATTCATAGATTCTTCATCTATGAGTTCTTCTCCTTCAGTCATTGTAGTGTCATAGTCATCATGCCAGGATAGTGGTTTCCTTGTTCTTTTTGCATTTGCTCCATTAGTGGAAGTCCCAATGTGTTCATCTTCAGGTTGATCAGTGGTTGTTGTGTCTTCATGAGTCATTGTATCAGTTATAATTTCTTCAGTTATGTTTTGATCATTGTCTGATTCTTCATCACTTGATTCTGTGGTGATTTTTCCTGATTTGTGACTCTTGTTCCATTTCCATTTTTCATTTTCCATGAACTTCACATCCCTGCTAACAATAATCTTCTTTGTGATGGGATTGTATAGTCTATATGCTTTAGACTCTTCACTGATCCCTAGCATAACACATTTCACACTTTTCTCATCAAGTTTCTTTCTCTGAGCTTCTGGTATATGAACATAGGCAACACAACCAAATACTCTAAAGTATTTTACAGATGGTTTCACAGAGCTCCATGCTTCTTCAGGAGTTACATTGGGAATTGCTGCAGCTGGGCTTCTATTTAGGATGTGTATACTCCAATTTACAGCTTCTGGCCAAAATTCTTTGGGTACACCTTTGCTAATCAACATGCTTCTGACCATTTCCATTATGGTCCTATTTTTGCTTTCAGCTATCCCATTCTGTTGGGGAGTATAGGCTGCTGTGAGTTGTCTTTTTATTCCATTTTCTTCACAGAATTCATTGAACTCAGTTGAGTTAAACTCACCACCCCTATCAGTTCTCACGGTGAGTATGGCTTCACTTGTCTCCTTTTCTACCATTGCTTTGAATTTCTTAAAGCAATCTAGTGCATTTGACTTATTCTCAATAAAGTAGACCCATGTCTTTTTAGTATAGTCATCTATGAAAGTCAGAACATATCTTTTACCACTATTGGAGGCAGGAGTTATAGGACCACATATGTCAGAATGTATAAGCTCTAGCCTCTTGGATGATTTCCAATTGCTAGTTTTTGGTATGCTTTCTCTGTGTTGCTTTCCCACCAAGCAATCTCCACACTTGTGTTGTGATTCTTCCATATTTGGTAAACCTTTTACCATATTTTTCTGCTGTAAACTCTGCAATCCTTTGAAATTCAAGTGACCATATCTGCAATGCCACAGATATGTTGTATCTTCACTTGTAGTTTGTAGACAAGCAAGTTTTGCTTCTGCAATAATAGGATACAACTTGTTTGATGCTAACTTGGAAGCCATGATCAATCCTTTATCCTGATGATACACTTTGCACCAATCTTGTTTGAATACTATGGTGAGATTTTTCTGTTGGAGCTGGCCAATGCTTAGCAAGTTGTTCTTCAACTCTGGGATATAGTAAACTGTTGTAATTACTTGATTGATCCCATTCAATTGAAGCTTGATATTTCCTTTACCAAGAACATTCATCTGTGAGTTATCACCCAATCTAACAGTTTCTCTAAAGTTGGTGTCTAGATCATGAAACCATTCCTTTACACGACACATGTGGTTACTACAGCCAGAATCCAAGTACCATACCTTTCTTTTGATACTTTCTTTAGAATTTGGTGCATAGGTCATTAGCAACACTTCTTCACTATCATCATAATCAGCATAATTTGCATATCCTTCAGAATTAGGACATTCATATTGAAAATGACCTAATTTATGACATCTATAGCATTCTATGTGTTCTTTGTTGAGTCTTTTACCTCTTCCTTGATTTGTTCTACCACCACGACCTCTGCCTCTTCCAGAGTTTCTTTCACCATAGGCAGCTTTCAAGACTTGATCCTCTTCTTTAACTGGTCTCATCCTTTGTTCATGAACCAATAGTGAACCTTGAAGTTCATCAATGGAAAGAGTATCCAAATTATTGGATTCTTCAATGGCACAGATGACATAATCAAATTTCTTTGTCATTGATCTTAGAATCTTTGATACAACAGTTCTTTCTTCTACAGCTTCTCCTTGGAGCTTCATTTTGTTAACTATGGCAAGGACTCTGCCAAAGAAATCATTGACAGTTTCATCTCCCTTCATGCGTAGGAGTTCAAATTCTCCCCTTAAAGCTTGCAGTTGTGCACGCTTTACTTTGGTAGAACCACCAAACTTGGTTGACATCGATCGCCATATCGCACGTGATGTAGACTTATCAAGAATAGTCTCAATTATTGTTCTGTCAATGGCTGCGAACAGATAGTTCTTAGCCTTCAAATCTTTCTGATTTGCTTCTTCAGCAAGTCTTCGTTCTTCTGCTGATGATGTAGCAGTAGTAATTGGAATTCCTTGATCTACTACTCCCCAGTAATCCTTAGATCGTAGCAGATTTTCCATAAGCATCGCCCAATGATCATAGTAACCATCAAAGCGTGGGATTGCAGGATGTGTGGAGTTGTTTGTGTTTTCCGCCATGGAAACGTTGTGGATTTTCCAAGAATCTTTCAAGACTGATCAAGAAACGCTCTCTTGATCACACAGATCACTGTTTGATCTTCACACGATGCTCACATACACTCGTGTTTCCCTCCCCTGAATCAAAAGAGATCAGAGATCTCTAACTTCACTCAATGTGTTTCCCTGGATGTGTGGATTGAATGTGCTTGCGCAGTATTGGCTCTTCTGATACCAATTGTTATTGCAAAGCTATTACTTATCATTCAATTCAATCAGTTTTACAATGAGCTTAAAGCTCTTATTTATACATGTTTGTAATGAGTAACAAACAACTAACTCTAACAGAATTCTAACAACCTAACTGACTGATATGCTCGCTCAGCTAGGAAGCAGTCGCCTAGCGAGCTAGCTGATATAACAGATAGTACATCATAGACCATATGGCCCCTTATTAATAACGAAAATACTAACATGACCTTATTAATTGATAATTATTCTATAAAATTTTCAACAAAATAAAATAATTTTGGTAAATAATATAAATAAAATGTTAATATGCGCAAAAATGATAATAATTAAGATAATTTGTTTAATTAAATAAATAAATAACTAAAATTCAATATCTAGATTATTGATATATAATTTACATTTATTTTAATAATATTATTTAATGAAGTTGGTATTTTATTAACTGCATTAATGTATTATTGACAGCTTGATGATAGAACAACACAACCCTAAAGTCAAACAAATTATTGTGTATTTATTTGTGTTGCGCCTAAAACTTGTAAGAATATCACTTTTTTAATTCAAACCGGGTGTTGTCATTGTCTAAATAAAACAGGTACTGATTTTGTAACAAAAAAAACATGTAATCATTTTCCATATAGTACAAACCAACCAATGTTTACAAAATGGATTGAATTGTGTAAGTTGGGTCATATTGCTTATTCCATTATTTTAGGTGGAATGCATTTTGAAGTTTTGAACTCGACCATTTAAATTGATAAATTTCAATTAATCTGTTGAAAATGGAACATTTTCATTTCATTGAGTTTGCATACTAATACTCAATACATGAAAATTGTGTACATTGGTTTGAAGAGATCGATTAATGGTTGAGTGAAAGTCAAATAAAGCGCATAAATGTAACGAAGAGTTGATTGGCTGTGATGACTTCTTAACCAATCTAATGACAAGTGGCTTAAAGATTTAGTCGCACAATTGTAATTTGTGACATGGATCTTTGTTTAGGGTTTAACATAATTTGGAGAAAATCTGACTTGTTTGTTGAGAATGACTCAAATGTGCTTGTTGATATGATTACTAATAATTGCTAGATCAATAGAGTCATTTCTTCTTTGATTCTGCGTATTCAAGACATCTTCAACACATTGACATACTCATTATATTTAGACTTGACACAAAAACAACATACTATGTGTTATGTGTTGATCGAGTGTCTAGCAAACTTTACTCCCTCTTCTAATTATTGAAATCTTAGAGATACTTTCTAATAAACTTCAAAATCTCATTTCTTATCGCTTCTTTTGTACCAAAAAAACAAATAAAAATCAAGAATACAACCAAAATATTGATTCACTAATGTCATGATCATGATCATTTTATTGAAGAGGACAAAGCAACCAAACAGTATTAGAAGAAATGGAAGAATAAAATTGTACTACTGTTTTTACGACGGGACCAATGGGCGGGAATAACGCAGTCCACATTTGAAAACACAGAAACAAACGAACACACACAAACAACAACAAGGAAAAGCAACAACCCATGTCTCTCTCAATGTAATTATCGTTACCAAATCTCTGCAAAGTAAATAAAACAATACAATACACAAAAACAAAAACACATTAAAATTAGCATTACACTTTTTAGTTGTCTTTTTTATTTTTTTCCTCTCACCGCACATGCTCCTAAAGCATCATCATCCTCTCACACACAAATTATTTATTTATTTCTTTTCTTTTTCATTATAAATTTAATAATATATTTTTTGTCGCTAATAAACGTGTTAAATATTACTTAGCGAATCAATTATTATTATTGAACATGAATGTTCTTATGATGTTCCTCTGAACTCTCAAAAATTCTTCTGACATAACATAACATTCCTCTCCGATCTTCATCCTCTGCAATATGCATTCAACTAGGTCTCTCTCTCTCTCTCTCTCTCTCTCTCTCAAGCTTCACAATTCACATTTTTCAGATTTTTTTTTTTGCAAAGATTTTTTTGAAACACTTTACTCAAATTCCGAGTATTAATTTTGGTGAATCATTGGTATGGTTTTATGGTAGGTGTGTGTATGTCAGATAAGTTGTTACAAATTTGTGTGTGAAGTAAAAGACATTCAATCTTTTCAATTTTTATATTATTTATATTGTTTTGTTTAATTTTGACGTATGGTAATATTAATAACAATAAAGTGTAGCGGTGATCTCTATTCAAAGCACAATCCTTATTTAGGAAGCTTTACTGTTTGTTTAAAATGGAGGTAGATAGATAGATATGAAAATGAATTTAATTGAATTCTAAGCAAAGCTCTTAACTAACCTCACCTTCTGTTTATTTACTGCTATTTTATATTTGATTTGATTCTTGTTTTACTCTTCTTTTTTGTTTTCATTTTTTTTGCCAGTTGAGATTTGATACTTGATTGAAGGTAGATTTTCGCAGATCGAGTACTTATGAGTTTCTGTCATGATTTGATGATGCTGTAGGTGAAATAATTTTGTGGAAGCTAGGTGCTGCTGGTTTTTAGTTGTGTTGTAGATGGACCGAAGGAGTTGGTTATGGCGCAGGAAGTCATCGGAGAAAAGTCCAGGCGAAACAGAGAGTTCAGGATCATTATCATCTCTTTCAGAAAGATTTTCTGATGATCAAGTGGTATA
This sequence comes from Trifolium dubium, assembly GCA_951804385.1. Lineage (NCBI taxonomy): Eukaryota > Viridiplantae > Streptophyta > Magnoliopsida > Fabales > Fabaceae > Trifolium > Trifolium dubium. The sequence continues at coordinate 3,715,326 of OX638071.1, forward strand.
TTAGTAATTTAATTGACTTTGTTTTTCCCTACTTTTTTGATTGCATATATGTTAGATTGTTTGTAATTTCTTCTATTCTGCAATTCAGTCTTGTGGTATAGCTAGAGGGTGTGAATGTAAGAGGCTTTTTCACATTCACATTGACCAAGTTCTAAATATGGAAACTAGAGAAGGACTATTTATCATGTTGCTGACATTGCGTAACAGGTGTTAAGAAACATGGCAGAAACCATGTTTCGCAAAATACAAAAATTGTATATGATGGAATGTATTGATAATAGAATAAGAAAGTGTGTTTACATCAAGGGAATTCATCTATTATATATAGAGAGAGAACAAGAGAGTAATTACCTGCTAGTAAAAGACTCACTAATTGCTAATTAAGCACATAGTATCTAAGAACCGGAGACTGGAATAATTGCTCTCATTGTTCCTGCTATAACTTGAGAGAGTTTTTAAATGTCTAAGCAACATGAAAACTATGTTTATTGCTCGGTCTGCACATTTTCCATGGTCTCGTTCCTTTTCAAAACATTTAGAATTTTGTTCTAATGAGTCTGCATGTCAATAATGCGATGAATCTGATTTTTTCTCTGCCCCATGTTGTAATTGTGAAGGTATATTCAAGCCAAGCTACTCTATCACCAGATGTGACATCTAAGGCTGCACCAAATGAAGAAATTACTACCCCCAAAAAATATAAGGAAGAAGTTATTGATGTGAAGACTCTTACAAACGAGTTAGCCGCAGCTCTGCTAGATATTAGTGCCAAAGAAGACTTGGTAAAGCAGCATTCTAAAGTTGCTGAAGAAGCTGTCTCAGGTATTTTTACTGTATGGATCAGATACTTAAATCTTAGATTTTTCATGTTTTACAGTTGATACATTTCTTTCTCAAACACTTCATTGGTCAATATCCATCGTTTACATCAATGAATTTTCCCTGGTTTGAAGAATGAATATTGAAAACTAAAGCTAAATTTGTCTGCACAATCATCATGTGTTATGCTAATATTAGGACAATCTATAGTAAAACGTGTCTCTTTTTGCTTGTCTATGGTTCATTTTTCTTGCATTGAGAAACCATGACTATTGTGACAATCTTCTACTTTAATGTGCTTTACCGAGGTTTGACTCAAATTATTTGAAAAGATATATGTTCTTTATGTTTTATTTAGGTTGGGAGAAGGCTGAAAATGAAGTGTTGTCTTTAAAACAACAACTGGATGCTGCGAGGCATAAGAATTCAGGTCTTGAAGACCGAGTTAGCCACCTTGATGGGGCACTCAAAGAATGTATGAGGCAGCTTCGCCAAGCTAGAGAAGTGCAAGATCAAAAGATCCATGAAGCTGTTGCAAATAATTCTCATGACTCGGAATCCAAAAGATTCGAACTTGAGAGGAAAGTTGCTGAGCTTGAAGCTCAACTTCAAACATCAAAAGCAGATGCTGCTGCATCTATTCGTTCCGATCTTCACAGGAGACTTGAGGCTGTAGAAAAGGAGAATTTGAGTCTTCAGCTTGAGCTGCAATCTCGACTTGAGGAACTAGAATTCAGGATTGCAGAGAGGGATTTGAGTACCGAAGCTGCTGAAACAGCTAGTAAACAAAATTTGGAGAGCATCAAGAAGGTTGCTAAGCTGGAAGCTGAGTGCCGTAGACTGAAAGCCTTGACTCGTAAAACATATAATATGAATGATAACAGATCTTTGACCGCATCTTCAGCTTATATTGAGTCCTTTGCAGATAGCATGTCAGATGGTGGAGAGATGAATGATTATGAACCAAGCTGTTCTGACTCATATTCATCTGCATTAATTTCTGAACTTGATCAATTCAAGAATAAAAAGACTACTGTAAAAAATCATATTGCGACTTCTACTGATATCAATCTCATGGATGATTTCCTTGAGATGGAAAGACTCGCTGCCTTGCCAGATAAAGAAAATGGAAGGCATTATGCTAATGGAGAACAAGCATCTGATCAATCTATTGTTGGTCAAAGTACAATGGAAGCTGAAGTGGAAGCTATGATTCAAAAGAACGCAGAGTTGGAAAAGAAGCTGGAGAGAATGGAGGCAGATAAACTTAAGGTAGAGATGAGTTTGACCGAGTACCAAACACAGCTTGAGACATCAGAGAGCCGGATAAGGGCAGCAGAGTTGAAGGTAGAAGAGCTTCGAACACAGTTAGCTCTTGCAAACAAATCGAATCAAGAAGCATATGAAGAACTAAAAGAAACCAAAACAAAGAAGGAGATAGTCGAGTCAAAACTCAAACATGCTAACATTGAGGTAGAAGAACTGATTTCAAAAATCCATTCATTGGAGGAAGAGATTCAGAAGGAGCAAGCTTTGTCTGCTGAGAATTCAATCAAAAGCAAGAAGTTGGAGGACGAGCTTTCAAGAATGAAGCATGAAGCTCAAGTTCATCAAGATGCCAAGACTTCGCTCAAAGAAAATGTTAATCGCGATTTAAAGTTAAAACAGGTCAGTTAACTAATGCTTATTTGAAGCTCTAATTTTGTCTTGCTTAATGTATTTTGTAATGTAGAAACATGCTAGCTAACCTTCTAACATCATTTTTTATGATTAAGATTGTCATATACAACACACATATAGAGAAATCTTATTTTCATGGTCTACCAACAAATATTTAGTTATTGTTGAGTAGCTAGTCAAACAATTTCTCTGCTTTCGGAGTCCAAACTACAACTATTTAATATATATATATATATATATATATATATATATATATATATATGAATAGATAATTACATATGAATAAAAGGTAGACGGGCAACAAGCTGCGCCGCTAAACCTTTTTGTATAGCAAAACCCAATCTTTGAAAAACTACATTCATAGACCTAGGTGACACGACATTGCTATGCATGACTCTTTGTACTCTTTTCAAAAGATCTACGGCCTCTGGTGCTAGAAAGCCAAAAGTGTCAAACGCAAAAGGTATAAAAACATGTTGATTATCACAACACGCTTGTTCATGTTTGACCATTTTGCTTGAAGCAGCTTTGACCATTTTTTATGCTTCTTGATTCGATTTGTTTGCAAGAGCTAACTACAACTAAATCGTATTTGTAGTCTGGACGTCAGAAGCAGAAAGCTAAATACACTATCGCAGTTGATAAATCATATTGCATTGGCCGACTTATACTTGTTTTTTCCATATAAAAAAACATAACATCTTCTATTTTCAGGATAAAGAACTTGCACTGGCTACTAGCAAGTTTGCTGAATGCCAAAAAACCATTGCATCTCTTGGAAAGCAGTTGAAATCTCTTGCAACATTGGAAGATTTCCTACTTGATTCAGACAACAATTCAATGGAGTTAACTAGTGAAGTTACACTAAGTCCTCAAAAGGGAGGTGAAAAATTGAAACCAAATAACAGTGATATGAATTTACCTAAAAGAGATTCATTATTAAACTCATCTATTACCAATGAGAAAAGCCGTAGTGGATTTGGTAAGTTGATACCAAGAAGCAAGAGTGTGAACAGAAGTCGTTGAAAATCATGTGAAAAGGTGGAGACAAGATGATAAGGTTGAGTTGTAAATTTTGGTTTTGTTCATTCTTATTATCAATTTGGATTCAATGTTGTATGAGTCCAAAGTTATGTATCTACATAAATAGTAGCAATGTTTGAACTTTGAAGAAATGAAATGGTTACAAAACAAAAATATATACATAAAAGTCAAAATTTCAAAACTTGTTTATCAATCGTTTGATTGTGTCTCTAGTCTTGCTATAATTAGACACAGCTGGTAGGTAGTAACATTCATATATTCAGGAAATTAATTGTACTCCTTAGTGCTAATAGTTGAGACTATTTTAATCATGGCAATTGGTCGTTTATGGTAAAATTAACTAGGTAATTAATTGTCTTAAGCGGTGGTTATTGTAACCAAATAAAATAAAAAAATGTATTTGGGGTGAGAGAGGCTCGAACTCTCGACCTCAGGATAACTCTTAGCTATGAGACCTACGCGCTAGCCAACTGCGCCACCACCCCTTGATGGTAAATTGGCTTATCACATTCAATATATTTAGTGAAATTATATTTTGATATGTAATACCATGTATTTTAGTTTATGTATATTTTTGGAATGAAGGTAAGTCTTAGAATATAAAAAAAAGTAAGAAATATATTTTGAACATAACTCAAAAGGAGTTTGAGAATGACTCTTTAAGGCGAATCAATGGACTCGAAGATATGCTTTCTAAATTGCGGTAGTAGAGGTTGAAAGTCGAGTGGAGGTGACAACAACGAAATAAATCAATATAAGTTTGAAGTGAATGAAAGGTTAAAATAAGACTTATTGTTGTAGCCTATTATATAGGTCAATAATCTTAATTTGTTGGACCAATGAATGTGACATTGAATTTAACTTAATCTAAAAGTCTAATTCAAAACAAACGGATACAACACTTTAGTGTTCAAATGTCACAACTATATATTTATTTAACCTTTCCAACTAAGCAAGCATTACAATTTATGAGGGCTTTGTTTGAATTTCAAGCCTTTTGTTAATTATGGTCCCAATCCAGCCTCATGAACAAAAAGTCCGAAAGCCTCTATCCATGTGTGTGATGCATGGGGGAACATGTGCAACGTGTGCAAAAGCTTATCATATATATGAATAGTCTTCTTCTTCTTCTTCTTCTTCTTCTACCATAATAGCTCCTCGTACCCCACGCACGTGAGTGATGAGCTGCCTATCACAAGAACTGCTTGCACGTATGAATGACTATGATCTCATCTCATGGTTAAAAGAGGGAGGGGTCATTCTCTTTAGAAGAGACTCAGCAACAAACAATCTTATTGAGGATTTGAAGTAGGAGTGAAGAAATATGCACATTCAAACAATAATTTACTACACAAATAGAAATTAAATAATAATAGTGGAAACTTCATATCTACTATAACAAAAAATAAATTAAATATACCGAATAGATTTAATGTACTCCCTCCGTCCCAAAACTATTGTCCTTTTAGCATTTTAGTTTTATCCCAAAATTATTGTCTTTTTCGCAAACCAATGTAAAGTTAATGTTAGTTTATCAATTGTACCCTTAGACCATCTCCAATGGAGAACTCCATTTTTGAGTACTTAAAGGGTCCCACCATTACACATCATTTATTTATAATTTTTTAATAATAGTACTTAATAAGCATTCAATCCCTCCAACCCAACATCTCTTTAAAAAGTTCTTAACGGGTCCTACCAATAACTCTACATCATTTAATTTAATAATAAAGTATTACTATTATATCATATAAGAAGTGGGACCTGTTAAAAATAATATATAAAAATACGTGGGACCCATTAAGAACTAAGAGAGAGAAAGTTCTTATTTAAGAAGTGGTACCTAATAGGTACTCAAATGTATGTTGTTGCAATGGTAGTACTTAATAAGTACTCATTGAGTACCTAATAAGAACTACCATTGGAGAAGTTAAAGTATTAATTAAATATATTTTCTCTTTCTTAATAAAGTAAGGGTAAAATAGACTTAACTTATCAATCTTTATTGTTTCTTAATCCACATGCATAACTCTAAAAGGACAATAGTTTTAGGACGGAGGGAGTAGTGATTTGGTGAAACGAATAATTGTTGTCAGATGATTGTATAAAATTATTTTGTATACAATTTTCTTTTAAAATCAACACACCTACTTATTTTTGTAAGAATTCCACAAAACTTAGATAAAACAATTTTTAGGAAACGGAGATAATAGTAACTTCTTAATCATACTAGACGAGTGTTTGTGGTTGCTTGTGCAATGTTCAATTTAATTCCTTGCTCAGAAACCGTGTATATATAAGTATGCATTGGTTAAATTGTCATCAAAGGTTCTATGGTGTAGTGGTTAGCACTCTGGACTTTGAATCCAGCGACCTGGGTTCGACTCCCGGTAGGACCTTTTTTTCATTTTGAAAACATGTAACGAAATTCTGTAAGCTCATTGCAAAAATAGACCCAATGGAAGTTTTCTTTTGTTGAAGATTAATTCAAACAAACAAACTGAAACTAAGGCTTAAATTCTTGAAAATATGTTAACCACAAATTAGTTTCATTGATGGAAAGTCCTTGTCATACCAGGTTGTACAAGATTTCTGAAAATTAAATTTAACTGTATTGATGTATGATTCATGTGTGTATGTAATGTAGTTGCTTCCTTGACATCTCCTTTTGAAAGCTACTGAATAATTAATCAAGATATGGAGGGTCGGCACAACATATTTGTGAGATTTAAAGGTTACTACTACTTGCTACCAACAATGATGCTATGGTTACTAACATTTTAAAAGCTAATTACTAAACAGATGGTGATTTTATGGGGCCTTGCTTGGGCCACATTTCCAATTTTGTTGTAGCATCCACCATTCTCAGGTATTGTTGGTAGAGATGTACTAGTACTATAAAGTAAGATCCACTTATTATGATTTGTGAATGTAGTTAGTATATATAAAGTAAGATCATTATTTCAACAACAAAAATGTGTTTGGAGTAGTTCTCGTGATCTCAGTTCAGTTGATAGTAACATTGCACGTTATGTGTAGGCATTGTTGAATGTCTATCAAAATTATAGATACAGTTTTACTAAAAAAAACAAGCAAATCTTATTGTTTACATTCTTGCGAAGGTGTCAATGTCTTATAACACTTGTTCGTATGCCATTAATTTTGTTCCAATATGTATTACAAATATTATTACTTGCAGAAATGAAACAAGTTTGTTTCTCTTAAAAATCCCGAGAGAGTAGTAAATTATCGACTGCATTTCTTCTTAGGTCTTGTTAACTTGCCGTATTTGTTTACATAATATGAATCTCTAACATGTAGCATTACTCTTCTGTTTTTTTTTTCTTTTACAGGTTAATGTAATAGCATTCCTCATCTGTTAATGATTTAGAAATTAAAATATTATGTAAAATAAATATTTTCATGCTAAAAAATATATCATAAATTTTAAATACTTTTAATGGGCACATTCATTTTTGCATTTATTTGTTCAAACAAATTGTCTAGCAAAGTTGCATTAAAATCGAAAGGTGGGACATAAAATTTCATCAATAGATCAAACAAGACAAACATGACCCTTCTTTTGGGTTTTGACTGAACCTATGATCACTGCTTGTGCCCACTTCCTTCTGAATATACCCCAATCAATCAATTTATTTTTTTCTGAGCAGATCATAATATATAGCTGGCTTTCTGTATTCTGACAAGCATATGGCCTAAGATCATAAAAACAAACATAATGTTATGTTAGTAATATATTCACTCAAGTAAGTTTCATAAATATAACAGAATCATAAAAATAACCCTACATTTCTTGAGTGTGGATCACCACTAAATAAATTTTTCACCAGCCACATGCACCATGTTTTTAATTATCACAAAGGTTTTAAATCATTGTTGTGGTCACGTCACATGAGTAGCATTGATATCTTTGTTATATTACACGCGAAAACATTATAAACCTTGATGTTTTATTATGTCGTGCGTTTTTTAAAACTTTGATTACCACTACATTTGAATTTGTTAACTTCTAATGCAAGTAATTCATTTACCTGCATTGCAAATGCCAAATGTAGCAGTGTTGCCTCAGCCCAAGGCTTCCCTATAAACTGAAGACCAATAGGTAAACCCAATTTATCATATCCGACCTGTGTTATGATGAATGATAGAGCTGAGTTCTTTCATAAAAATGATTACAATGTAATTAAGATTAAAAGAAGAATATAATCGGTTATACCGGAACAGTCACAGCAGGAAGTCCTAGGAAGTTTCCTGCTATAGAATACCGAATAAGTGCAGCTGAAATAATGCCGACAAACCAATCAGATTTTATGCTACCAACATCTTCATAAGCCGCTTACACAGCTTAGTGTAAAAAAGATTTACATGTGCATTGAGTCGTATCAATTCTTAAAAAGTCTCAACAAATATTTATGCGGCGAAACATGATAATGTACGAAATACGAATACATATTATTTTACAATGTCAGTGTGTATGAATTAAATTGAATCTATATACCTCCGTTGACATAGTCAAGTTCACCGGTCTTCAGTGCATCACTTTGAATCGGGTATGCAGTAACACTGTCATATGTATTATAGGCATATGATATCCAAGAAAAAATTGCTATATATCCTAAAAAAGGTACGAGTTAATTTGAGAAAATGGAACAAACCCTGTTGTTGGTGAAACAATGACATCCGCCTCGGAAAATATTTTTTTGTGAAACTGCAATTGGCGGTTCCTGTGATCATAAAATGTTTAACCATGATTAAATGGATAAGGTTTAAGAATAATAAAAATCACTTTATGTTTATTAATCTCTATCGTTCATAGATATAATGGTACATAACTTCATATTAATTCATCTTAATTAGTCCTTTCAGCTCAAATATTTTCTAGGTGAGAAAACTTTGTCACTGTTTTCTGATACTCATGCTTCATTTTATTGAATCTAACATAAATTTTCTGAATTTATTGGTATAATTTTTCACATCAGTTAATAAGAAAGCTAAGTCATAAATTACCTAATTTTTTGAGCTTTAATATACTCCATGCTGCTGAAAGCACCATAGATCTTAAGTGCTACCCTTGCATCCCATCCAAATTCTGCTAAATTTCTTCGGTAGTAATTTAATAATGTCAGTAATCACAACTCCCCTCAATCTAGAGGAAAATAAAGAATGATTTCAAGGGTTTAAAATGTCATACTTATCTTGAAAAGAATCAAGTGAAGTGTTACACTCTGATGCAATTGTTGAATAATGCGCCAGGCGCATCACTTCTATTTCTGGTATCGTGACATCTACAATCTTGTTTATTTAAAACAAACATGGCGGGTTAGTAAGTAATCACTTAATCAAAGATCCATCAATTGTACATTATCTTACAATGACAGTGTATATGAATTAAAATGTACGATTACATTGAAATATTTGAATCAGCTTATTTGTGTTTATGGAAACAATTTATAACATATTGATTAACTGTTTTCACCATATTTACATAACTCTCCATGATAGCTTATGAAAACAGCTTATAACTTATACAAAAGCAATTTGAGTTTATTTTATCTTTTGTTATAAAAATAACTCATACAATAAGCACTTATATAATAAACATTTATAGTATAAGCGCTTCATTAAGTTGCTTATCCAAACAGGGCTATATGTTAATTAAGACAACATTCAAAAGCTATTTGTGTGCTATATTTTTCAGTACCTTCCAACCATAACGACCCTGGAGTTTGTTAAGAGCGTGAGAACAGCATATTCTAACATCATCACTGCAATCATCAAACCACTAATTTATGAAATTAGTGGTTAAAGAACATAACTAATGTTAGAACAGCCTACTTTTTTCAATATATATGAATGAATAAACAATCAATATGTTCAAGTTCAAGTCATAAGAAATGTATTTCTTACCTTGCCATACTTTGCCAACTTGATGTCAGATATGGACTTTGTTAAGGGCAGCATTGGAAGATTTATCTTGGCCTAAGGTATTGCTCAAAATATTTTCATTAATTTATAAATTAAGACCAGTTTGTTGAAACAAAGAAGTCATTTACAAAAATGAATCAATTGATCAAAATCACTTGGAATTTGAAAAGAACAATTTCTTACCGGCATACTAGAGGGCTGATGAGATGGAATTTCGCCGCTGATGGCTGCATAACTGTAAATATTGAAGTATTATAAGCTTTAAAGCCAATGTTAAATTTACTAGAAGAAAAAAATAGTATAGAAAGGACTTTTACTAACGCGATCAATGAATCCTCTACCGTGCCTGCTAGTACTCCCACCATCCCAACTGTCCAGTTTAGAGGAATAACTCTGAATATAACAAAATGTCATTCTTCTCAATCATTACAAATTACAGTCCTCCACATGTAAATTTGTTTCAAAATCGGAAGATATAATTGAATACTCACCCGGTATGAGGTATACGACTGAAAGTAGGTTTCAAACCAACTACACCACAAAGTGCTGCAGGCATCCTAACAGAACCTGAACAGGTATATGCAAAGAAAGGTATTACTTCACTAACTTTAGTGGTTGATATTATATTCTAGACTAAAATTTCATGCACCTATGATATGGACTATATGGACTTAGTTGGTAATTTTGTGTCATTTTAGTTAAAAAATAAAGGATCTAATTCATATAAACTGTCAAGGTAATGAAGGTATATATTTTTTATCTTCTCATTCGATCACTAAAAATATTTGACTTTAAAGTCATGCATATGATTGGTAGTGATTTGTTGACAGTATAAAACTGTATCAAAATGTAACTAAAATAGATATGTGAAATGCTTATAAGTAATAATGAATGATGAGTAATTATACCTCCCCCATCGACACCAAGGGCAACAGGACACAACCCTGCCGATACCACTGCAGCAGATCCACTAGAAGAACCTCCTGCAATCCTACTGGCATCATATGGATTTCTAGAAGCCCTGTGGAATGTAAATAAACAGCGAAGCTTTTGTCATCAACTGGTCCAGTACAAATCCATTAATATATAGCTCAGCAGATACCAAAAATGTAACAAAATGAGAATACTAGTACAAGTATAACACAAGGTTTCTTACCCATAATGTGGATTTATACCGCTAGTACCAGCTCCAAGTTCATGCATATTAGTCTTTCCAACAAGCATAGCGCCACATAATCTTAAACGCTTAACGCAACAAGCATCATCCGTAAAAGGCCTTTGTTTGTGCAACCACTTTGTACCTCCTAGAAGACGCCATTTAAAGATCGTCAGATCATAATGAAATCAGAAGCAAAAACATTTCAAATCACGAATACATCACTGGTAAACACTGTAGTACCTGTAGTAGGGTATGGCAAACAATCTATTTCATCCTTGATAGCAACAGGAACTCCATCCAACACAGAGATTGGTTCCCCTACAAAAACAACATACGCCATATGAAATATATAGCATCTTATAGATCCAATATCATTTAAATACCATTTATAATCATTTTGCAAAAGATGTCTTATGGATTCAATAACACTATCGATTTGCAAGAGAAGTCTTATGATCATTTTTGAATTGATTCTATAAAGTACCTTTCTGATACCGAATAGTCGATTCATTTGCTTGTCTAAGTATATCTTCAACATTGTAGTTAATAAAGAATCCCATTTGAAGTCGAGGTTTTGAAGATTCATCAACAGCAGCTATAAATCTTTCTGCAACCTGTTCAAATGAAGAATAAATCTGATGAATAAATAATTACTTAAGATCAAGCGAATTTGCAAAAACATATTTATTCGAATTAAAACTTTGAACAATAAAAATTATGGTTATGCAAACTTGTATGAATGACTAATGACTAATACTTAACACTTATGACAATAATGATAGGATTATAACATTATGAAACAATATCTGTAAGAGGTGAAATTTGAAATAGTAATAATACTACCATGTTTGGTGTTATGTCTCCTGAGCTGTAAGCTCTAAAATAGTCCATTATGGTCCACCGATTGAATGAAAGCTTTGTTCCATTAATTGGTTTATCTAAATTTGTAGGTAAACAATCAATTGCAACTTGAACTTTCTCAGGTGGAGTTAAAGCAAAATCCAAGCATTTAACTTCTTGCTCTTTATGGTCTGCTAGATTAAACTTAATTAATCAGTGATCCATTAAATTATTCAACACAAAATTAACGGTACGCTTATTTATGATAATTGTAAGTATTCTGCAAGCAAAGTAATATCAATATTCACAATATTTTGAAGTGAATTTCATACTAGTAGAAAAGAACAAACCTTCAAAATCATGTAAGGGAACATAAAGTGGCGGTTCTTCTAAATCTGCATTTGTAACATGCTGCATATTTTTTTAAAAATAAAAAATTCCTCAGAACTTGGAAAATGAAATGCTAATTTAGTTGTATACACATGACTAGTTTCTCAAAGTGTTACTATAAGCTGAAGATGAACTTGGAAAATGAAAATGAAATGCTGTTATAGAAATATATGAAAAGTGTTGCTACCTTTTCAAAAAAAATGAAAAGTGTTACTATAAGCTGAAGATGAAGTTCTCATAATAGAATTTCATGAAAATACAATGCAAGTAACATGACCCAAAATAAATAAAAATGCAAGTGACTAAAAACCAAAAACATACCTTATGAATAAGATTATTTCCCTTCAATATATACAATAGTATAGCTCCAAATATTCGACTCTCCAACAGCCAAGCGACAATTTTCACCAAAATTCCAGTCATCCGTGGAGCTATAATTCAAATGATGATTTATTATCATGATCATGATTTTTAACCATTAAGACTTATTAACAATCAAAGATTTTGTTATAAGTATTACTATAGTATACTCAGGTAATTGCTCTTCTCCTTCCCGTGTTGCTCAGAATCCCCCCAATACACCGGAAGATATTCTACTATAAGATATCTTTCAGTAGTGTATTATGCCTGTTTGAGCAACACGGGGAACGAGAGCAATCACCTTATACTTCATTCTGAAGTAACAGAGTTGATACAGAACTCCCCTGACATAACATACCCAAATCAATAATTTTTTCAAAAATATAAAAAAAAACAATATAGATTATGAACCTTTGACATTAGCTTGAAGATAGAATTCAGTGCTATCAGAGCCTAAATTCACATCCTTCACAGGCTTGTAAACCACACGGTTACTTTTGAACAAACCCATTACTCAAATTATTTCTCTTTGGAAGATGTGAAGAAAAATTGAAATATGAACAAGATAAATCACATATTATAGGAAGAAAAAAGTAGGCGGTGATGGCAAGTTGAACTAATACATTAATTCAATGTACATATATTCTTAGTTTTTATATTCATCATTTTGATTTGGCATGATAACAACTAGAAAATATGTCATTTTCATTGTATTGTAACTGTGACAATTTAGCATGAAAAATAAAAAACTAAGTGTTCAACGTTATATTCCTCCTGCTATTCTTGTTCCTGCTTATATATAGTCCAAAAATGTTTTATTAGTATTTAGGTTCTTTTGGCTCACTGTAGTTTTGTCATGATGCTGATAACTTAGCCAGCTCATTTTTGTAGTACTTTCTGAAGTTCTAGTCCCCACAAACTCAAACAACCACGAGGATATCATTTGTTTCTAAATATAGGATTTGTTTGATTCATTTGAGGAAATAAACTAATTTTTTTATTTTAAAAATAGAGTTCGAATTCCGGTCATAGGCGTCCGGCCTATGAATATCGCATTTTCTATATTTTTTACTGTTTTTACTGTGTTATACACTATATAGTACAAAAGTTTAAAATGAAAGTAAATTATTAGTAAAAATTAAAAGTGATTATAAGTACACCAGGACAGGAGATTATTTTTCCAAATGAGGCCATTGCATAATGATCTAGTAGTTACGTAGCTTACAAAATCACATTACTGCATTGAATATTTTAGTGGTCCATTGCAAAAAAGTTGTTATATGATGTTTTTGGGGTTCACTATAGTCCTAAAAATTTCGGTCATTTAATGCTTTTCCATAGCTTTTGTAAAAGTTTTTAAATTAGTGAAAAGTTTTATTAACTAATTAAGTTTCTCATCTACTAATGAGTTAAGTAGTGGAACCATCTCCTAAATCGTGTAAATGAAGTAATCGAAAAGTTGAATTTGTAGCTATGAATAATTGTTAGTGAAGTTGATGTCCTTAGCTTCTAAAACTGACCTTTAATTTTAATTTGTCCTTTGTATTAATTTGAGGCATGAATTTTGTAAGGTGGGAGACCATGCTTGTTTATATGCAATCTACCTTAGCATGGTGATATAATTTGTGTCAATTAATACGCAGTGTATATTTATTTTCTCTTATTTAATCAAATTAGTATCTATTAAGTCAATATTTTGATCAATCGTAGAAATAAAGATTATTATTAACGTCTACTTTCAAAAAATATCTTTCATATGTTTGTTGGAGTTTTAAACATTTTTTATATACTTATATGTGGATGGTGGACGTGGTCCATGTTAGATTTGAATTTACCTTGAATTTGATATGATGGTGATGGACAAAGTCAATATGGCTAAGAAATTGTTAGAAACAAAAAATTCTTGAATGTAAAGACATACTTTATGTTAATAAATATATATATATATATATATATATATATATATATATATATATGGTTAATAAATTCATATATGGAAACCCAAGGGGTGTGGTTGAGCGGTTGGGGCTCATCATCCATTAACCAAGAGTCGAGGGTTCGATCATCACATTGGATATGGAGCAGTTTTAAATCTTTGGGTCATCTATCCCACGCATCGAGGTGCCTCCCATCTAACGAGGATTAATCACTGCATTCGGCGGTGGATACCCTGGTTTCGACAAAAAAAATTCATATATGGCTAATGGTTTTGATAAGATTATTTAGATAAAGCATGCAATCTTCATTGTTAGGAAAGAAAATTTACCAGGTCAAGATGTATTTGTTTGCTATAATGATCATCACAAGCTTCCAGCTTGTCTGCAGTAGTTATACCAAACAGTCAAATCCAATTGAAGTAAATCATCATGTTAGGTAATAGGTTCAGAATTCAAGTTCGTGACAAGATCCATTAAGTTCAGATCATGCATGCATGTGTGTGTTGTAATTACAAAAAAGAATAAAAAAATTTACACTATATTATTATGTCAAAATTTTCTTTTAGTATATAGCGGCGTGTGGGTGCTAAATTCAGGATTATTCACACCACTTTGAAGTAATTAATTAAAATGATCGAAAAAAAGTTTATGATGATGTGATATATGCTTGATTTTCTTGTCATGTAAACAAGTACAAGTAACATGTAGAGTAATCATATATTGATGTAACGTACAACAAATATTAAAGATAAGATAGGATATGACAGTTGGGAAAATAATGATGATATGATTAAAATCTATATAAGGAAAAGGAAAAAAAAATCGTAGAGCAAATTAAAGGGCAATGGGAAATAAAAAGAATAGGTAAGATCTATATAAGAAGTAGTTTTTATATTTAATCACTTATTATTAATAACAAATTCTATGGTACAATAAGACTAATTTTAATATATCGATACAATAGGTTTTAAAAATAATAGAAAAATGAATATATTTTAAAAGAATATTTTTTTCTATCTTTTAAAATACTATAATAACTAAATATTATTCATTACAATTGTCAAAAAAATTAAATTTGGTTTTTTTGATTGTTTTTAAATTTTTATTATTCTTAATAGTGAATATTAAATTTTTTTATGAAAATATATAAAAAAAAATTAGTATGTTGTTTATAAAAATGAAATTGTGATTTTTCTTATAAAATTATGTTTTCTAAAATATAATAGTCAATAAATAAGTTTTTAATTTATAAAAATAATATTTTATTTATTATTTAAAAAGTCCAGTGTACCGGTACATTAGAATTTTACTAATGTACCGTAGAAACTCCCATTATTAATTTGGTCGCAACAATATAATCACTTATTATGAAATTGATATCTGTATTTAACTTTGTTATCAATTTAGTCTGCAACATTACTATCGAATTTGATCTCTAACTTTAAGAAATAATCAGAGATTCTTTTTGAAATAAATGACATATTTGAGAGCTCTCTACAATGTCAAAAACAAATTAGAAGATGTACATGTTTCACTTAAAACTCTATGTTTAATCATTTACTATATCCGTTAGGCTTTTACATTTAACCATTTGTTATCAATTTAGTCCCTACACAAAAACAATGTTACCAAATAGAGTTTGACAGAAGGACGCATGTGAGCAACATTTATATAGACTACACAAATTGGTAGTAATCTTTTTTGTTTTGAATTTGGAATTTGATCGATGCAAATGAGAGTGAAGACTTAATTGAGCTTACGTCTCAACTTTTTTGTGTGGATAGAAACAGAAAACTGTATTGGATTGTTGAAAAGGACCGTCTTGGATCAGAAGACGTAATATAATGTGTCCTTCATATATTAATTAATGTATTTCTTTCATACTTGTTTGGCTGCTTCTCTTTTCTTGTTACACCACAATTGCAGGATGTTCTCTGTCATTGATATCAACTCTCTGCATGACTGCAGATACTAGCTCATCAAGATGTTCAGTACCTACAAAAAACAGCAACATAAATAGCCAAGTTCTTAAAAACAATCATAGCGCACAGGGAAGAGGATAAAAACTACACAATCCAGGTTCAGACATCAATGCAGATGATGTTTGTGGCCAACATACACGAATAAGACTATAAAAAAGAAACTAAACCAAGTCTTTACACTGTTTTCCCAAAGATAGTTACCACAGTTAAATCGGTGTACGCGACCATTGAGATATTGAATATGTAAATTGATTTTGGGTTTTGTTAGTTTTTGGGCTTTAAGAGTTTTAGCCCAATTTTATGTTGTACTAGGTCCAACATCTAGAAGCTTATTCTAGAGAGATTCATGGAGCTCTCTAGAAGAGAAGAATAAGTTAGTCTTTTGTAGAATGATGAAGAAAACTCTAGAGCATGATTTATAGCCATTAGATTAAGTTTGTGGTGGCAAAATCCTAATTGTTGATTTAGGAATGCCACTAGTATAAATAGATGTGATGTACTTGAGTTTGTATCAAGCAAAAATTAGAAACACTCAATAATACAAGTAGCCTTCTCTTTGCAACAAAAGTGTTCTATCCTCTCCCAAATATTTAAACACTTTCTCACATTCAAACTTCTTTCCAACAAAGTGGCATCAGAGCTTAGGTTCTAATAAGAGATAGTTTCATAGTCATGGCGAGCAATGGAGCATCATCCTTCCAAGTTCCAATTCTCGAGAAGAACACCTATGATAATTGGTGTATCAAAATGAAAGCTATACTAGGAGCACATGATGTTTGGGAGGTTGTTGAAAAAGGTTATAAGGAATCACAAGATGAGGATTCCTTAACTCAAACACAAAGAGATACTTTGAAGGATTCAAGAAAGAGAGACAAGAAAGCTCTCTTCCTCATCTACCAAGCATTGGATGATGACGAGTTTGAGAAGATTTCAAATGCAACATCTGCTAAGGAGGCATGGGAGAAACTCCGAATTTCTTGCAATAGAGCTGATCAAGTAAAGAAGGTACGTCTTCAAACACTAAGAGGATAGTTTGAAGCTTTGCATATGAAAGAAGGTGAACTCATCTCTGACTATTTCTCAAGAGTTTTAACGGTTACTAATAACCTAAAAAGAAATGGAGAGAAGTATGATGATGTAAAAATCATGGAGAAAGTTCTTAGATCGTTAGATCCAAAATTTGAGCATATTGTCACCGTCATTGAAGAGACAAAGAATTTGGAGGAGATGACAGTTGAACAACTTCTTGGGTCGTTGCAAGCTTATGAAGAAAAGAAAAAGAAGAAGGAAGATATCGAGGAGCAAGTACTCAAGATGCGAGTTGATTCACCTAAAGAACAACATGACCGAAGCAACCAAAGACGAGGTGGCAATCAAGAACGTGGACGCGGTCGTGGATATGGACGCGGACGAGGTTGGAGGCCTAATGATGACAACAACCAAAGAGGTGAAATCTCATCAAAAGGTCGTGGGAGAGGAGCTCCAAAACCAAGGTATGATAAGTCACGCATTAAATGCTACAACTGTGAAAAGTTTGGGCATTATGCTTCCGAATGTAGAGCTGCTAGCAATTGTAAAGTTGAAGAGAAGGTCAACTATGTTGAAGAGATAAGGAAAGAAGACGACGTATTATTGTTGGCACACAAAGTCAATGAAAGAAGTGGAGATAGTCAATGGTACCTTGATAGCGGTGCAAGCAACCATATGTGTGGGCAAAGAAGCATGTTCGTGGAGCTAGATGAATCTGTGAAAGGGGACGTGGCTTTAAAAGATGAATAAAAAATGGCAGTGAAAGGTAAAGGAAACATTCTTATCCGATTGAAGAATGGTGATCATCAGTTTATCTTTAATGTTTACTATGTGCCAAACATGAAGAGCAACATCTTGAGTCTAGGACAACTCTTAGAGAAAGGTTATGACATTCAATTGAAAGATAATAACCTTTCTATAAAAGATAGTTCAAGTAAGCTCATTGCTAAGGTGCCGATGTCAAGAAATAGAATGTTCAAACTTAACATTCAAAACGATATTGCACAATGTCTCAAGATGTGCTACAAAGAGGAGTCATGGCTTTGGCATCTTAATTTTGGAGGGTTAGAGTTGCTCTCTAAGAAGGAAATGGTTAGAGGATTGCCTCACATCAACCACCCCAATCAAGTATGTGAAGGATGCCTACTTGGAAAGCAGTTCAAAATGAGTTTTCCGAAGGAGTCAAACTCAAGAGCTCAAAAGCCATTGGAGCTCATACACACGGATGTGTGCGGTCCGATCAAGCCAAGTTCACTCGGTAAGAGTA
Organism: Trifolium dubium; assembly: GCA_951804385.1. NCBI lineage: Eukaryota > Viridiplantae > Streptophyta > Magnoliopsida > Fabales > Fabaceae > Trifolium > Trifolium dubium. The sequence continues at coordinate 3,733,779 of OX638071.1, forward strand.
ACTACTTCCTTCTCTTTATTGATGATTTTTCAAGAAAAACATGGGTGTACTTTTTGAAAGAAAAATCAGAAGTGTTTGAGAATTTCAAAAAGTTTAAAGCCCAAGTTGAGAAGGAAAGTGGCCTAGTGATCAAATCCATGAGATCCGACCGAGGAGGAGAGTTCACATCAAAGGAGTTCTTGAAGTATTGTGAAGATAACGGCATCCGGCGACAACTAACGGTGCCAAGATCCCCCCAGCAAAATGGAGTAGCAGAGAGAAAGAACAGGACTATTCTTGAGATGGCGAGGAGCATGCTAAAAAGCAAAAGACTGCCTAAGGAATTGTGGGCAGAAGCTATTGCTTGCTCAGTTTATCTATTAAACCGGTCCCCGACAAGAAGCGTGTTGGGCAAAACACCACAAGAAGCTTAGAGTGGAAGAAAGTCCGGTATTTCCCATCTAAGAGTATTTGGAAGAATAGCCCATGTTCATGCACCAGATGAGAAAAGAAGCAAATTGGATGACAAAAGTGAAAAGTACAACTTCATTGGTTACGATAGCAACTTTAAAGGCTATAAGCTCTACAATCCTGCTACAGGGAAGACTATGATCAGTCGAAATGTGATTTTCGACGAAGAAGGTGAATGGGATTGGAGATTGAGTAGTGAAAACTACAATTTCTTTCCACAATTTGAAGAAGATAATGTGGAACCAGAGGAACTAAGAGAATATCATACTAACCCGCCGGCATCACCTACCCCGAGATCTGAAGAAGGAGAAAGCTCGAGTGAAAGGACTCCTCACTTTAGAAGTTTGCAAGAGATTTATGATGCAACTGAAAATCAAGACAATCTTACTCTTTTTTGTCTATTTGCGGAATGCGAGCCCATGAACTTCCAAGAAGCATCAGAGAAGAAGACTTGAAGAGATGCCATGGATGAAGAGATCAAGGCGATAAAGAAGAATGACACGTGGGAGTTAGCATCACTTCCAAAAGGACATAAGGCGATCGGTGTGAAGTGGGTGTATAAAGCAAAGAAGAACTCCAATGGAGAAGTTGAGAGATACAAGGCAAGATTAGTGGCAAAAGGATACAGTCAAAGAGCAGGCATCGACTATGACGAAGTATTTGCTCCAGTTGCTTGGTTAGAAACTGTTAGGCTAACCATTTCATTGGCGGCTCAAAACAAGTGGAAGATACATCAAATGAATGTCAAGTCAGCTTTCTTAAATGGTGTCCTTGATGAAGAAGTCTACATTGAGCAACCACAAGGCTACGAAGTTAAGGGAGAAGAAGAAAAAGTCTTGAAGCTAAAGAAGGCACTCTACGGGTTAAAACAAGCTCCACGAGCTTGGAATGCTCGAATTGACAAGTATTTTCAGGAGAAGAACTTCATCAAGTGTCCATATGAGCATGCACTCTATATCAAAGCGCAAGGTAGAGATATTTTGATTGTGTGCTTGTATGTAGATGATTTGATCTTCACGGGGAATAATCCAACCATGTTTGAAGAGTTTAAGAAAGAGATGACAAAGGAGTTCGAGATGACCGACATTGGATTCATGTCTTACTACCTCGGAATTGAAGTAAAACAAGAAGATCATGGAATCCTCATTACCCAGGAAGGTTATGCTAAAGAGGTCCTCAAGAAGTTCAAGATGGATGATGCAAACCCAGTCAGCACGCCATTGGAATGTGGAGTCAAACTGTCAAAGCATGAGGAAGGAGAAAGGGTGGATCCATCACTCTTTAAGAGCTTGGTTGGAAGTTTACGGTATCTTACATGCACGAGGCCTGACATCTTGTATGCGGTTGGAGTTGTTAGTCGATATATGGAGCATCCAACAACAACTCATCTGAAGGCGGCAAAGAGGATTCTTCGCTACATCAAAGGTACAACAAACTTAGGCTTGTACTACTATGTTTCTGATGATTACAAGCTCGTTGGATATAGCGATAGCGATTGGGGAGGAGACGCAGATGATCGGAAAAGCACAAGTGGCTTTGTTTTCTACATGGGAAACACAGCCTTTACATGGGTGTCAAAGAAACAGCCGATTGTTACACTTTCCACATGTGAGGCTGAGTACGTGGCGGCCACTTCGTGTGTTTGTCATGCAATCTGGATGCGAAATTTGTTAAAGGAGTTGAGTCTGTCGCAAAAGGAGCCAACCAAGATACTCGTGGACAACAAGTCAGCAATAACTTTGGCAAAGAACCCCGTCTTTCATGATCGAAGTAAGCACATCGATACACGCTATCACTATATTAGAGAGTGTGTTTCTAACAAGGATGTGAAGTTGGAGTACGTGAAGACACATGACCAAGCAGCTGATATCTTCACTAAGCCACTCAAGCGCGAAGACTTTGTCAAGTTAAGATATTTACTTGGAATGGCAAAATCAAGTTTAAGGGGGGGGTGTTGAATATGTAAATTGATTTTGGGTTTTGTTAGTTTTTGGGCTTTAAGAGTTTTAGCCCAATTTTATGTTGTACTAGGTCCAACATCTAGAAGTTTATTCTAGAGAGATCCATGGAGCTCTCTAGAAGAGAAGAATAAGTTAGTCTTTTGTAGAATGATGAAGAAAACTCTAGAGCATGATTTATAGCCATTAGATTAAGTTTGTGGTGGCAAAATCCTAATTGTTGATTTAGGAATGCCACTAGTATAAATAGGTGTGATGTACTTGAGTTTGTATCAAGCAAAAATTAGAAACACTCAATAATACAAGTAGCCTTCTCTTTACAACAAAAGTGTTCTATCCTCTCCCAAATATTTAAACACTTTCTCACATTCAAACTTCTTTCCAGCATGAGATCCTCAAATTTGAAGGGAAATGAATTTCCAAAACCCATAGAGTAATGTTCTTGTATAAGAAATAGGGTGGTAGCAGTTAAAGGTTTAAGAAATATGACTAAGAGTTTGATCAGAGAAAATGAGTTGGTTTTTCATAGCATAGGTGAACGATATATATAGAGCTTCTTGGTTCAGCTATATACATTACTTTCCACCCCTTCTAGCACGCTATGCTATCAAATCGTGGCTTTATGGGATTGAATGCATTAGATGTGCAAATGTGCACATGACAAATATTGACCAGCTATTAAGTAGTGGATTTAGTGGTGCAATGGGCTTGCTTAAGTGGATTATATTCGGGTCTGAGAAATGGGCCTTCTCACATTGGAATTGGACCGATCTCAAAGTAAATTGACCGGTCCACAGCCCCTCAAGCATGAAGCCTGTAAGGGTGAAATGTTTAAGAGTTAAGACCTTCACATTAAGCGATCACTAGCCCCCCAGTTTTGACAATCTGAGCGAAATATTTTAAAGAGGGAACTGTTTGTGGGAGAGTTGAGTGTTTCAGTACTGGAGGAGAAACAATCTTCGACATTACATCGATGATGACACTTCGAAGGTGCTCCAAAAGTGTGGTCTTTTGGTTGATTTTCCTTTGCAGAAAACTATTTGTATGTTACCAGAGAGAATATTAAGGATGATGAATATGCAGGGACGAAACTAGGTACTTAAGGAATGGGGCGGTTGCCACCCTTGAGTCATCCTAAATAGTGAGCATATTCCTATATATATAACACAACCGCCCCCCTAATTTATATAGATATAATAGTTAAATTTTACTAATATAAACATCTTTGTTTTACAACCTGTGCTGCACATGTCTTTTACTCACTTCCACCTATACAAAAAGTGAGTTTTAAAAAACAACTTTTATCTTTCTGTATTTTTGGTGTTAATTATAAGTGTTTTTCTTCTTTCAAATAGTTTAGTATCTTGAAATTTCATCTTTAAAATGAATAAGTGGGGTGTTTAAAATTCCCCCAATATATATAATGTGATTTCCCTACCAACTGAATATTATATAATTTGAATTGTTACAAATTTTTTTGATTTTATTTTGATGTATTAAGTTATAAATATTGAGAGATCAATATATCTAATATTTGTAAATTAAACAACTAAATTAAATCCAAAAAATGTTTAAGGTCTAAATTATCTGCGTAAAAACTAGAGTTTTAAATTTCTTAAACAATATCCAATAGACGTTTGTTAGCATTTCCAAAATACAATGATTTGGCTAAATATAATAACTAATAAAAACCAACAAAGATTAAGTCCAACATTTAGTACCTGACACGTCTCAAATAGAATTATCTTTAATGAAAAAAACGTAAATAAAGCTATTAAAAAACAATCAAAGTTCTCAAATTCAACATCACTAAGTCATTTGAATCGATGGAGAGGATACAATCTAAATGCCAAATGTCAAAACACAATTTGGAGAAAAAAAAAATTGGTTGTAGTGTTGCATTATCACCATCTTTTGTTGCAACAAAATCTGCCTTAAAAATTTTCGCCACCCCGATTCAAATTTTCTGGTTCCGTCCCTGTGAATATGTGGTGGCGAGCGGGAGGCCGCCAAGCTCCGTTCTTGATTTTGAAGTACTTTAGCCTATTCAGTTGATTCTTGTTAATAGGGGCAATTGACACTAGTAAATCATATCAGTATGACATCACTTTCATTTTTGAAACAATTAGCATTCTCAGCCGAGTCACTTGTCACCTTAATGGACGGCGAGTGTCACTTTTTATTACCAAAATGTTATGCGTTATTTGGATAAGGGGAGAGTACCACCCTTCATTGCCTTAACGTTATGCATCATATTGACAGTGGGCAAGTGCCACCACTTATTAACTTTTCAGCTAATACATCCTTGAAGTTTGCATCTTTTGATTTCACGAAAGAGAGTGCCATTACTTATTAACTTTTCCGGTAGCACAACATTGAAGTTTCATCTCTTGATTTCACCGGAGAGTATCACTGGTGGGAGAGTGCCACCACTTATTAGCTTTTCCGATAGCACAACATTGAAGTTTCATCTCTTTATTTTACGGGAGAGTATCCCTGGTGGGCGAGTGTCCTTCATGGGAGAGTGACCAGTTGTTAACTTTTCATCTAATATGCATAAATGTGAAGATATGGGCGAGCGCCCTCGTTATTAACTTATTCAGCTAATATATGTTGCCATGAAGATTAGTGCCCTCTTATTAACTTATTCAACTAATATGTACCGTTATGAAGATATGGGCGAGTGCCCTCGTTATTAACTTATTCAACTAATATATGTTGCCATGAAGATTAGTGCCCTCTTATTAACTTATTCAGCTAATATGCACCGTTATGAAGATGTGGGCGAATACCCTCGTTATTAACTTATTCGGCTAATATATGTTGCCATGAAGATTAGTGCCCTCTTATTAACTTTTTCAGCTAATATGCACCGTTATGAAGATATGGGCAAGCGCCCTCATTATTAACTTTTTCAGCTAATACGATTTCATTTTGATGGACGAGAGTCTTTCATGGGCGAGTGACGATTTCATTTTGAAGATATGGACAAGTGCTCTTCAAAGATGAGTGACGATTTCATTTTGAAGATATGGACGAGAATCCTTCATAGGCCAGTGCCTGAGTTATTAACTTTTCAGCTAATGGATGATGTCGCGCAGCTTATACTTGTTGGTCTTATGAGATAGTTTTATATCTTTCTTTCTTTCTTCTTTTAGTGGTGACTAATTAGCTTTCAAATCTTCACGTGATTACTCTATGCGAGTGGTAATATGTTCTATTTGACACTTCACTATCACCAACCATACCTGCAAATAACTAGAGCACAATACAAGCCTTATACTTTATGATATGAATTTGTGACATGAAAGAAGCTTCGAGTCTGCTGCTCATATACTCATAAGTGATTTTGACCATAACAAACAATACAATTTCAACAAAGCACAAGATAACTAGAGAAATTCTGACATTAAACATTTTATGTCTTTGAATATATCATGTTCCATAGCCTCCCAAGCACGAGGACTGTGCGGGCGAAGTGCTTAAGATAGTAAATAATTGGTCATGATCAATGGAGAATCAAATATGATCATAGCACGTGAAATTAACCATGTAGTACTTTTCTGCTAAATTTTGTCTATGAAATTTGGAACGATTTTACCTAGTTATGAGCATTCAAGTTGACAAATGACTTGATAATGTTCTCGTTTGTGCCCACTTGTCTTGTATAGGGTCATATATATTCTCGTGTGCTATAATCCTCATTAAACTTGGATGGATAAAAACTACCTGGATTCCTCTATGTGAATTCTATGCCGTGCGAAACCAAACAAAAGATTTGTGCTTCAGCAACTGTTGGCGACCAAAGATTTTAACAGGCAGTGACTTTTTGTAGCAACTTTATGACCGTTTTCATCTACATGTCCTTCAGCCCATCTTCTTTCACTTTCCTTGGAAGGCCACATTTTTGTAAAGGAATTTCTTGAGTGTGGTCGGAAATCGTCTTGACCATTCCAATTCATCATGTCTGTTGATAGTTTTTGCATTACTTTCTTCTCTACTGAGAAGTTTTTATTTATTTATTGTGTTTTGTCTTCTTTAGAAAGAGTGTTGAACTCCAAATATTTTGCACATGTAAGAAAAAATGCAAACAAAGTTATGAAAAATATAATGGAATTAAAAATATAGATATCAATTTTTAATTTATTTTTTGGTTGCAAAGTAACATAGTGAGTGAATAGGGAAATTCCGTTTCCTATTGACTGTAGTAATACTCTCCATAGTCACTTTGAAAATCAAACACAAAACTACCATGTAACCAATGACTACATATGAAGGTATAATCTAACCAAATAACCAGCTCAAAGTCCAATCCCTCACCTAGTATGTTTCAGGTTCCAAAAGAGGGAAGATACTCTGAACAGTTGGCATACCAAATTGATATGGTAAATTATGATATGATGTGAAAAAACAAATCATCAATCCTGTACACATTCTTAATACAATACTCAAGTCTTAAATTAGTGAAGAATGTACTTGCTAGTGCTACTTGAAAGTTCTGTCTATGCCCGGATTACACAATTCAAGCCAACAAATGCTTTTGTTTGATGGCCTTGGTAGTTATATAATAATAATTTATGAAGTGTAACTAATTACTAGGCAGGAACCTTGTTGCTTAAACTGTTAGGATGCAATCGTACTTAACGATGTGTATTCTATTCATGGTAGATATTATCTAACCTTGTTGCTTAAACTATTGTTCTTTGCTAGTATGAACTATTGAAATGGTCAAGACTCATCACAATTAAACAAGATTTTAAAGTGTTGCTACTATTGCAAAATGGTGAAATTAAACCAGAGAATCCAACTATGCTCTATTTCTTTTTTATTTTTTTGTTGAATTTTAGATTCTAAACTATCAATTACTTGAATTACATTAGCAACCCAGTAAAACGGAGAAGCAAAAGACTAAGTCGCTACCATAGCTAATCAACCATTAATTACCAAAACATACTAAAGAGGAACCGATAAAGTTAATCTCATTATAACAACTCTGCTCCGAGTATATTAAATATGATGATTAGATAAAATGATGAATAAAAGAAGTTTAAAACAACAATTAGATGTATGAAGAACATAATAAGGCATCATAATAAGATCAAGAAGGAAATTAACCTCAACCAATGCTACTTCCTTCCTCAATAACAATGGTAAGCGCTTTTCAAAGGTGGTGACCCCTTTTGACTCGCCAACGCCTTTACTCTTTGATTTCATCGCAGCGCGGCCGTGTTGCTGCTACTTTCGCCGCCGTTCTCGCGGTAGATCGTGTTTTCCAAGTGTTGGGCAATTTCTGGAGAGGTGACGATGTTGCAGCTCTGTCTAGAGGCTTGGATGAAGGTCGTTGTCACCGTTACACCAAGATTGAAAATGTTTGTTGACTGTGAATGCATGAATTTGATAGAGTTGATGATGGCAACATTACAAACGACGTGCGTTGTTGAAGAGCACATAAACGCTTTGTAATTTGATAAAGCCTTTCGTCGCCATTAATCTCTTCTCTCATCCAAGTCGTTGACGTTTCATCTTTCATTAGCTCATTCAACTAACTTATTGGCAAACAAAACTCATTCTCTTCATTCATTGAGGGGAGTATATCATTGTCAATGCTTTCGGATTCCATTATGCAAATTCTATGTTGTGAGAGACCGAACAGTATGCTGCAGCAATGGTTGGAACTCTAATGGCCTCTTTCTCATCTACTTGACGACTTTCAAGTAGCCATTGGATCGCCCAAACATGATCTTTGGAAGAGAAAACATCTCTGTTTCAACACTTCATCTTTTCGACTTATGTTGGTAGATTACAATCTCGTTTCTGTCAGCTCGGTCACTGTTGCTGGGATCATACCGACTGTGTTTCCGTTGTCTTCCTCCGTCACAAGATCTCGGTGTCAACTCGGACACTGCTGTCGGGATCATATCGGCTGAGAAACCTCTGCCTCACCTTCGGAATTGCTTATCCAATTAGCTTTACTTCAAATGGACAGTCAAATAATTATTAATTTGCAGTACCAATGAATTCATCAAATGAACCACCTCTATAAACAATTATCAAATCTATGTTAAACGCTACATGGGAGGAGAAGCATAAAACAATTCACTCATGCACATGGACTTAACAATGAAGGCTTCATATGATTAATGTTGGTTAATGGGAGGAGAGGAGCATAATAACACCTATATGGTTAAGATTTTTGTTACTGCAATGAATGACAGTAGGCTTCAATAGACAGTAGAAATCCAAATTCTCTAAAACTATTATTTTATCAACAATCTGTAATTTCTTTTAATCGAATCCCTAATGTTTTAAGTAATTGAAAATACAAAATTACTATGTTCATATGTTGAATTTCAGGAAACCAAAATGATAAAGGATTTGGCAAGTGTTACTCATCAATAATCTGTGTAACATTTTCCTTCTTTAATTTTATACATACTAGATACGCAATAAGCAACAAGGCAGAAACAAATGCAGATTGTGGGTACCTGCACCATTCTTATTCAATTATATATGCAGATACGCAACAAATGTACATGAAGATAATAATTAAACTAACGTAACAAGCAAGCAAGCAGATGTAAATCAGTTTCTGTTTGAAAGATTAAAAAAGAAAATGATTTTGACGGCGATGCTTTAAGCAATTAAAAAGGAGAAAAAGATATATGGGAAACCAGCGACGACTGCGACATCTTATTGATCGATCCGAACAGGGAGGTTGGAGACGGCTTCAAACAGGAAGGTCGACTCCTTTATGTCATCTTGTTTTTTTGCTACCGAGACTTCACAAATTGGCGGAAACACGGTCTTACTTTATCTTTTCGTTTCTCTAACCGGATCGGTTGTGTTGTCACTTGTCGCGCCGGAGAGCTTGTTAAATGGTGATGACGGTCGCAACTGGAAAGCTGCAATTGAGATATTTACCGAGTTTGTTTAGTTCAATTGATTGTGGTTTTAGCTTTGAGGGAGGCATACGAATGTGAAAATTGCTCTTTTGCCCCCTCATTACTCTTAAACCCCCCTAAAACCCCAAAGTAGATCCCGAAATGAGGTTCGGGATGTAGAATCCGAAGTATGTGCGGAGTTTTGGGGGGTGCAGGCACCATTTCGGATCTAGAACTCGAAATGGTGCAAGTTTTTAAGTTCAGCATCGATCGATGCTGATAAATTCAACATCGATGCTGAAATGATTTCTAGGTGAGTTTTGAGGGGTGCAGGCACCAGATCCCGAAGTGCTACAAGGTGCAGGCACCACTTCGGTATAATAGACAAAACATAACATAAATTACTAAAACGACAAGTAAAAAAGGACGGAAGTATTATAAGTTACGTTGCCACATCATTCCATTAGTACGTTAATGGATATGTATTGTATTCAATTCAATTCAACGGTAATTATCCATTAGTGCTTTTAGCATAAAATACCTTTAAAACCGCTAATTTTTTTCTTGGGCCTTATTCAAATTATTTTATCCGCAGATATAATATAACCATCATATCAATAAATCGGTATGATATTCTTCTCTCCAAAACCCTAGTCTTTTGCAATAAGGTGTTAAAGTTGCATAGTAAAAATGTCCGGAAACATCGAAAGTGGAGAAAATAGCCTTTACCCTGTGATGCATGACATCCCTCCAAAGAGATCAATACCTTTCATTTGGAAAGTATACTCAATCATCACCTTTCAATTATTTCTCACCACTGTTGTTGTTTCTGTTGTTGTTTTCTTTCGACCCGTTGCTAATTTCTTCGACAACATGCATGACAACGTTCTTTGCATAGTCACTCTATTTGGTACGTAGTATCGAATAACACTCTTCTTTCAAAAAACACTTGTTTGTTCCTATATTAGTTAATTAATTAATCAATTAACTTGTTTAATTTTACTTGCAGCATTTTGTTCACTCTTATATTATCGTAAGAAGCATCCTCTTGATTACATTTTCCTCCTAATTTTCACGGTCTCTGTGGCTTTATCTGTTGGATCGAATTGTGCCTTTATTGGCGGTACCTTACCTGGCGGTAGTTAACTCTTCGAATTTTTTTTTTTTTTTTGATTAATTATTTCTTTTCGTGATAATCATTTATATTTTTTTCACTAATGATATTTATTATGTTAAAGTGGACCAAATAATTTTTAATAGAATTTCGTTGAATAGGTTTTCTAAATAGAAAATAAAAGAAGAATATTGATTAAATTACCTCTTGATATTTATTACTCCCTCCTTTTCAAAATTATTGTCCTTTTGGCTTATTATATTTTTCGGAAATCAATGTAAAATTAATGTGAATTTATCATTTGTACCCTTACAAACGTTAAAGAATTAATTCGTCAAAAAAAAAAAAGTTAAGGAATTAATTAAATATATTTTCTTATTCTTAATAAAGTAAGAATAAAATAGATTTAACTCATCATTCTTTATTATTTCTTAATTCACGTGCATAACTCGAAAAAAAAACAATAATGTTTGGACGGAAGGAGTATGTATAACTATAAGTGGACTAAATAATTTTTAATAAACTTTCTTCGAATATGTTTTCTAAACAGAAAATAAAAGGAGATCAAGAATATTGATTAAGTTGCCTCTTGATCAAGTTGGTCTAGATTTCAATTAGAATTACATTTTGTTTTTGATTTTGAAAGACAATTTTAGGTTACTTATGCTTTGTGGCTAAATTCAATCTTAAGTGTAAAGAAGTAGAGAATCCTAGTGTTACCGGTTAAACCACTTATTAAATCAATTTTATATTCTTTTGTAAAAAAAAAAAAAAACAATTTTATATTCTAATGAGATTAGAAATTGGATGTAGGAAAAATAATAATTCTAAAAGTTGTCATGTTGACTACTGCTGTGGTGATTAGCTCGTCTCTCTATACATTTTGGGCTACAAAAAGAGGTTGTGATTTTATCTCTTTAGACTCATTCTTCTTCTTCAGAGTTTTGCTAGTTCTAATCTTCATTGGTTTCATTAAGGTATTTTGATATTAAAATACTTCCGTTAGTTTGATAATTAATTAATATTAATAGGTACATTTGTCCTTTAATAGTGATTTTGATATCTAATATCATCGTGGTAATTTTAATTTCTTGCAGATTTTGTTGTTTCCATTGGAAAAGTTGTCAGATATGATCTATGGGTGTCTTGCATATACTATAATTTATGGTTACATTATATCTATTACAAAGCATATTATCGAGAGGTTCTCTTATGCTCGGTACATTTGGGTGCCTGCCGTCTTATATCTACATGTCATGAACCTCTTCCTCTCTCTGCTTTTAATGTTTTGTGTTCTTAAGTTGATTAAGGAGGGTGTATTGGATTGGGATTTCAAGCTCCCCAGAGAAGAAAATAACATGCAGTAGCGGGGCATACCTGTTATCCTCGATCGCTAGGCGAGCTGATATAGTGTGCCCGAATTTTCCTACATCAAAACTGCATCAGACCACCAACTTTAAAAATCGTCAACTGACCTCAATTCTTATTGTATTGCAGAGAGACATATGTAATACATACATGGATTCAGCTTGGAAGAGATGATGATTATCTTTTGAATGTTAAAGCATTTACTTCTTGACTTCATAATGTTTGTTTCCTTTTTGAACTCAGTAATGTTATGTAGTACTATAATTGATTGGTTTCTGACAAACTGAATAAGATTTGCTATACTTATGGAGACATTTGCTTAGTTTTATTTGAATTTTATGTACATTTAACATAGTAACTTCGTTTATACTCTTCCTTCCCTTTACAGTAATTTTGATTAAAAATAGTATTTACGAATGTCAAGATTTCAATCAGTCAATTATGTGATGAAGGACTTTTTATGATAATAGTAATTTCACGCCAAAAAATGGCTCAAAATCATCTTTTATAGTGAAAGGAGAAATTTAAAGAGAATTAGGGCCGGCTTTTACAAAAAGAATAATTTGAATATATTTAACTTTAAGATTTCTCCATCATTCATCGTTGGAAATTTATTTTCTTAAATTACAATTTAGGTGCTCTTTCTTTTCGTTAGATTAGCCATATTCTTCCCCAATTTTAAGTCCAAAAATCAAGAAAAAAATTATGGACAACTTTGATTCTAATGAATGGACAAAAAATGGAGGATAGTAAATAAAGCATAGTCGAATCATCATTGCTGCATTGAATCATACTTGCCTTGATGATGAGTTAGCATTCATATTGACAAATTAAAAAATAGATAACGAATTAAATTATCACATCTAAAAAAAAACTAATGGGAAAGAAGAAAAAACATTTTTAATAGTAATTACTCTAGACTAACATAAAGTTATCTGCATTCATAAAAGTGAGATTCTCATAACTAAATGAACTCAAGACTACAATAAACATTCCACCGAAGTGTAGGTTTTGCCTTCATTTCACTAGACCAAACATTTTGGATGAATCAAGAATAGTAGTCACTTGAATCATAAATGATTATCTTGTTTCAGCATATGTTAGTGAAAACTTGTCACCAAGTAATGAGGATAACAAGCTTTGTCACAATGCTCACAAACTCAAACTAATTTACAACAACAGGTATATACAAAACTGCCATCTCTTCAATTTCATCCTCGGGTCAAGTCAAAGCCAGTATGTGTATGCTCGCTTTTCACATCTGATGGCTTTGATCCAGGCCACATGCCTGCTGGAGAAGAGATGTAGTGTTGACTAGGTGGAGCACTGGCTGGAGAAGCTAGCTTGTCATTTTGAGCCTTGGAACGTTCACCATCGGTAGCGGTCCCTTGCTTAATAGTCTTTACCTTTGAGCCACCACCATATACAAAACTGCACACCACCACCTGCAGCAAGCAATAAAGTGCTTTAATATCAGCATGTCTATCTTTGTTTCTCACAACCCAATCCTAAAAACCTTGCAGTTGTTTTAACAGGTTGTTTCGGCAATAATATGAATAAACATGCAAAAATAAGAATAACCAATATCAAAGTTCTAGAGTAGATTTTAGGGCAATCAAGAATATACCTGTATTGGGCTTCCGGCAATAAGCACAGCAACACCGCCACCAATAACATGACCATCACGGCTAGACAGAGAAACACTTATGCCACCTGTTCTATTGGGCGGTCCACCATCTTCAGCAACCAAATAAGAATCAAACAAGCTTAATATTTGGAATTTTCCCTGCAAAAGCAAAAAAACAAAGTTTCTAGTAAACCATAAAAACCAATATTGGGCACTTATGTTCTTAAATAACTGTTGCTTTAGCATATAAAAAGTGTTTAAAAATAAATGTCATTTAGCTTTTTCAATGGTCACATTAATTATTTTTTTCTCCAATTCTACCTGAAAACCAATATTATCTGAAGTACTTGCAAGTCATTATGTTCCACTATACATTATTGTCTTATTCACAATGACTAACAACCAATAGGTTAGTTGAAAAAAAACAATAAGTAATACAGGCTTTTCTTAATCTTTCCAAAAAACTTAAGAAGACAGTTAGTGCTTTAACCTCATAAGATACACCAGCATTGGTAGAGGCAGGTTGTCGTAGAGTAACTGAAGAAACTATCCCAGTGCCCGATAAGATGCACAGAGCCCTTGGTCTCTGCTGTGATAACGACAATAGCTTTGCTGTAATGTCCTGAAAATAATGAAAATCTATTGTCAATAAACATATTAATGCATGTCTGTAGGTATAAATCTTGAGCCATGATATAAAAAAGTAATTACACTTATTATTTTAAACATAAATAAAATCATATTAGATGCTCATAAGTAGTAACATAAAATTGTGAGATTAATCTTCACCAAATTATATTCTGTTGACAAATCCAGTCAATGGAAAAATTCATTAAGGTGTGCATTCAGTGATTTATAGCTATAAACACCATATATGAATGAGGGTTGCATGTCATGACTATGGTTTTCAAATTTGTATGGACAATTGATCACAGCTTCTGAAGTTGCAGAAACCAAATTTCAAAAACAAAGGAAATGGTATTTTCTTATGTTGATATCAACAATGATTTTGGTGGCACTAAATCAACGGGCCACTAAAAGTTTCCCTCAAAAGAAAACCAACATTTATGACAAATTTATTTCATTTAAGGGGGTCCAACTAAACATTTTAGCCTTCAGGATTAAGAAAAAGATAAAAAGTACTAGACAAATAAGAACAGAAAATCCATATTGTTATAACAAAAAAATAACAACCTCCCCAACTCCAATGGTGATAACATGAGGCAAAAAAGCTAACCCTGCTGAACTGGTCATCCAGTCACCTATGAAATGATGAACCAACAACATGTTAATAATCCACATACTTTAAGCAAAATAAAATAGAGGTATTACTCATTATTACTACCATGAGTTACCATCAAAGCCGTAAAAAATGTTGGATCAGTGGAAAAGGGAAAGGTGTAGAACATAGTGTTCAATTTTTCATGACTTTTGAGTTTTGACTTTCAAATCCATAAATGTGAACCTGTAGTGCATTTATTGAAGTCGGCATATGAGGCCAACATAAAAAATCATGATGATGGTAGCCTGTTTCAATGCATCTCCCAGAAATCCATTTATTTCCAATATATTTACTTACATTTTCAAAGTAGAATTTATGACCAACAACGTGGAATAAAAAACTTAATTAGAGTTTCCGATAACTTGGTATGGGCTAAACATGAGCATAGAACAAAATAGTAGCAAACAACAAGGAAGAGTCAAAGATAAAATCAAAAGAGAAACATAGTTCACCGGTAATGTGTGTAGAAATGGAAAAGGTAACAAGAAAACTAATGAATGTATTATAATTAAGATTTTAGCAATATGAAAACACAGCCATCATCTACCTCCTGTTCTTAAGTAGATCAGATCATCATAATAATTAGTATAATAACAACAAGAACAACAACAACAAAATGTAAGAACGTGAATCTCAACAAGATATTTATGAGTTATTTGAATTGCCATATACTTTATGGCTTATGCACAGAAATCAAAGCACACATAGTGAAATAATGAAGAGCAAACTACCAACTAGTACAGATTATGAGCCAAGTTTCAAATACAGTCAAACAAGAAATTATCACACTCAAAAACAAAATATACCTAATGTAGCTAGCTGTTGCTTCCTTCCAGATCCACGAGGGCGGCCTCTACCTCGTTTCTCGGAAGGCGTGGATGAAACTTGAGTAGAATTAGCAGGGGCAGACATTGGAGACAGTTTCAAAGAAACCGATCTGTCAGGACCGTATTTCCGCGGTCTCCCTCTCTTCTTTTTCGCAGGCTCACTAGAAGGTCCCCCAGAAGATGCACCGATACTAATGCCATGATTAAAATTGGCATGAGAGTGATGAGACTGAGTCTCCAA
Organism: Trifolium dubium; assembly: GCA_951804385.1. NCBI lineage: Eukaryota > Viridiplantae > Streptophyta > Magnoliopsida > Fabales > Fabaceae > Trifolium > Trifolium dubium. Next base: position 3,749,527 of record OX638071.1, read on the forward strand.
TGAAAATGTTGAACTAGAGTCAACATTACCACCTTGACCCCTAACATTTGGCTGAGCTATAATGCCAGTGTTTGGCATAGGTCTGAATCCAGGAGGTACTTGGAACCCTCCAGAGCCAGACCCTGCAACATCAACCCCTCCTCTATGCATGTAATATGAACCAGGGACACCAGAGAATGACATAGCCTCTCTCCTATCCGTGCATTTACTATGAAATTAGTATCTATGCTACTATGTTAAACCCTCTTCAATCCTCCAAAATCTAAACTTTTTAAAGGTGAATGAATATACTGAAATGGGTTAAGCTAGATTTACTCCTAATAATAAGATAGAGCAAAAAAAAAGATGAAACAATGTTGAAAAGATTGAATTTTTAGCTAAAAAATGAACTAAAAATAAGGGGATCTAAATTCTAAAACTCAGTGCAACTACAAAAAGATCATAAACGAGCTCAAAAACTATGTAACTGTTTGCAGAATCAACGGTTTTGCAAGGATTTTTGTTCACCTAAACAAATCTAAGAACCCCACAGAAAAAAGAAAAAAACTTTTTGTAGAACTGAAACTCTGCATCCGCAAAAAACAGTATAATAGATGTCACTAAGGAAGAAAAAAATGTAGGAAAATCAGAATCTTTGATTGTATTAAGAAAACTCAGTTGCAAGGTGGCAGAAACAAAACCCCAGATTTGAAATCTAGGGTTTAGATAGAAGAATGCATGAGTAGGGGGGAGTTAAAAGGGGTAAAAGAGAAGAGAGGAAAAAGACAAAGGCTTTGTTTGTGAGTTTGGAGGGGAGGGGAGGGAATCGTTTAGAAAAAAAGGAAGAAACAAGTGGAAGGAATAGAGGAGTATGAAAGGGGAGGAGTTTGGAGGGTTATTTTTTCTTCGTAACACTAAAACCCCCCAATTTAGTGGAACTCAACAATTGTATTGGATGGGGGTTCGGAGGGTTTATATGATTTTTTCAAATTTAATTAATGTTGTTATAATATTCTTAAATTCATAATATAGTAATCATAAGTATTTATTTGTCATTCTCTATAAAAAATACTTTCTCAAAAAATGTAAAAGATTTCTCTATTTCTCTCCCTTCAAAGCCCTCCCCTCCCTTCCCCTCTAAACTTGCGAACAAAGCCAAAGAGTTTGAGTTGGGAAATGGGAAGAGGAAGAAAAAATGAATAAAAAAAAGAGATTTTGAAAAGGGGGCAAGTGAAGTGTGTGTGAAACAGATGGGTGTATGTAGACAGAGAGTAAAAAATAGTGTCTTTCTTTAATGGTTTTTGTTTGTGTGTTGGAGTCACAACTCACAAGTCACTACTACTCACTAATTCTACTGATAATGGGAATGGAGTATCTTGTGAAGAAGTAGAAGGAGGAAAAAAGTAAACATAGCAACAAAAGAAGAGTAACAGGGACGGCAGAATAGTGTGTGTATGTAATGGAGGGAAATTGTGGCCTACCAAAACTCATGTCCCTTTTTTCTTTGTTCAATAAAAAGTTAGGTTAGTTGGGAATTCATGTCATTTTTTATCACCAAAAGATATTTATTTATCCATAGGGATTGAATATATCCGAAACAAAGACAAATTCAACATTGTTATACGCAGTGTTTTCATTTTATATGTGTGAATTTTTAATGGTGTCAAAAAAAATTGTGGGTAAATAATAATTTGATCGTCAATATTATAGATTGAGATATGTGATATTTTGGCCACTTTCATTTTATCACTCTAGTGTTGCCAAAACACCACAACAAGATGAAAATTAAACAATGTCGCACAAAAACGACAAATAAAAAATGATGTTGCATAGACAATGAAATCGTTAAAAAAAATCTATAAAATATGAAATAAAAATCAAATTTATATAAGAGTCACTTATTTTGATAAAATAAAGGTTTATGTCATTTTATAAAATAAAAAAATAAAAAAAAAAAGGATTTATGTCATAGCAGTGCACATAAATTTTGTGCTTTAAGTAAGAGTATTTATTGATTCAAAAAAAAAGTAAGAGTATTTATTAACTTTTTATCGTGATACTCATTATATATTAGCATTTTGGATTGATAAATAAATAAACTTGATAGTTATTACAGTACTGTATAATACTAGAAAAGGCTTGAGGAATATCCTGAAGCAAAAAATAAATTGCACGAGTTGAAGACTTGAAGGAATCAGGTCATGAGCAATCAAGCCGGTTGAAATGTTATCAAGGCTAACACATAGGTCATTGAAAAGCATCAAAACGTCGCCTGTTAGACATGTCATGTCTTATGTTTGCTACACTAGTTCAAAGTTGCAATAGTAACAATAAGAACATGGAGGCCTGTAAAATAATCATGCACTTCATGACATTCTTTTAAGAGCATACAAGACATAAGAGGTTTGGTACATCCATATCTCTTTTCCATCCCGTATTGATATTGGCATAAGAAAACTAAATTGAGCCATGTATAGTCTAGATGATCGAATGCATAAAAATTGAAAATTATTTGTCGTGCCCCATCATTCTTGTGGGCTTTCTATATTTTTTAATTTATCCTCCGTGCTGGTTAGATAATTGGATTTTTTACCTATATATCCCACTTTTAAACAAAAAATACCAATATATCCCACTTTCAAAATTATTTATATGTCTGCCCTACTTTGACACCAAAGCGACGGGACCCACCATTAAGCCACACCATGTGGCGAAATGTAAAATTTTTGGCAGGCAGCGGGACCCGCCTTTGAGCCAATGCATGTGGCGAAATGCACCCCCTTTTTTATTTTTTTTTATTTTTCATTTTTGTTGTTTTATGTGTGGGTTAAAAAATACAGCAAACACTTTGAAACCTTCTTGTTCTTCCTTACGTTTAACCGTCGTCGTTTCATCTCTTGTTGCCTTTTCCAACCATTCTGCCTCGGGATTTTTCTATCCCGACCACTAGCACCACCACCACTGACACAACCATCCGTCTCAACCACCAACCCATTTCACTTCTCCGAAGCACCCGATCAGTGGCGGATCCAGGACCCTGGTTCAGGGGTGCAAAATAAATTGTCGAATAATTAAGTGACTAGAGTTTCTACTCTTAAGATAAATAGGTGAGGAATTGATTGTATTATTAAAATTAGATATATTAAACATTTAACCTTGCTTTAAATCATATAAATTGCCTTAGCCTAGTGGTAAGTTTACAAGGCTTTATTAGTAAAATAAAGAAGAAGGCATGGGTTCGATACCCACTGAAGACATTTTATGATACTATTTTGTTAAAACTGTAACTAATGCCCGCGAATTGGGCTTTTAGTGATCCAAATTGGGCTATTGGAGTGGTGCAAGGTGCAATCTTAAAAATCCAGGGGGTGCAATTCATAAAAACATATAATAATTGATATAAATCCTCAAAATTGAGGGGGTTCACCTGCACCCCTTGACCCCAACGTGGGTCCGCCCCTGCACCCGATAATCGAAACGGACCGGGTTGAACCAAAAACCCATTTTCTTCATCATGTGATCCATCATTAGTTCACATATCAATGACACTCGATTACGATTACTTATGTGGCTCAATCGGCGCCGTTTATTCTGTTATTCGTCATTCATCTTGTCCGGAAAATGTTTTCCTTCATTACATCTCGGCCGAGTTCGACTTAGTGAGTCCACGAGTCTTGACTCATTTGGTAAGATCCATCTTTCCATCACTAAACTTCAAAGTTTACATTTTGTGTGAAGATACTGTGATAAACCTTATCTCATCTTCAATTCATTTAGTTCTTGAAAATCCATTAATCTATGCAAGAAACTATCTTGGTGATATGCTTGACTTGTGTGTTGAACAAGTTATCTATCTTGATTTGTTGTTGATGATATTTTCAACCTATGGAGTGTGAAAATGAGTGAAGAAAAAGTTATTGGTGCTCCTGAATAATGTCATGTAAATTTCACTGATGAATTTTGGGTTCATTGCCACTATTTATGAAACAAAACATAAAACAAACAAAAACGAAAAAGAGTATGTTTGCTTTTGTAAGTGTGTTTTAGTGAGGTAATTTGCTTTTGCCGATTTGTTGGTGTTTTGTGGTAGGTTGGAAGTGTGTTTTTGCTGCATAAGTTTGGGTACTGGTAGTTTGTACTTTGTACTATGTAACTTATCCCCACTTTCAAAATAAAAGAAAACGAAAAAGAAAAAAATAAAAATAAAAGGGGGTGCATTTCGCCACTTGCATTGGCTCAAAGGCGGGTCCCGCCGCCTGTTAAAAATTTTACTTTTCGCCACATGGTGTGGCTTAATGGTGGGTCCCGCCGCTTTGGGGTCAAATGTAGGGCAGACATGTAAATAATTTTGAAAGTGGGGTATATTGGTATTTTTTATTTGAAAGTGGGATATATAGGTAAAAAAATACCAATACACCACTCTCAAAATTATTTGTACCTATATATCCCACTTTCAAACAAAAAATATTGTTACATTGTCCACCACTGAATCTGAATTCATTGCTGCTGCAAACACTGCTTGTCAATGAATCTGGTTAACTAGAATATTGAAGCAGATTGACAAGGTTAAAGAAAAGTGCTTAACCATATTCTGTGATAACAGCTCCTCAATCAAGCTGTCAAAGAATCCAGTCATGCATGGTCGTAGCAAACATATTGATGTCAGATTTCACTTTCTCAGAGACTTGACAAGAGATGGAATCATTCAATTGGTTCATTGCTCCTCATTTGATCAGAAAGGGGACATAATGACCAAAGCACTCACTCTTGATAACTTTTGCAGGATTAGAAGCAAACTTGGCATATGTAATCTAGATTTGATAAACTGATTGTTCAGTTTAGGGGAGTGTATGTTAGACATTAGCTTTTATGTTTGTATGTCGCTTGGCGAACAAGTCATCGCTTAGCCAACTTTTGTTGTAATTGGGCGCGCACGCGCGTATCAGTCTGTACTTGGTCTTTGGCTATATAATTCCATTCACATAATGAATAACACATGAGTATGATTCACTCAACAATATTCATGTCAAATTAAATAATAAATAAATAAATAAGTTTTATTTAAAATATAGAAATAAAATTATTGAGTTATTTATCGGTAGAATTTTTTTCAAATTTAGGGTTAAGCAAACTTTAACTTTTTTATTTGTTTTTTTTATAATACAAATGTTCATGCTTTTATAATAGATAGAATAATAATAAAATAAAAAAGATAAATAGATAGATTTTTTTTTTTATAATAGATAGAATATTATTTCTACCTGTGGGTTGTTCCAAAAAAACAAATTCTCACACAAAATTAACTAGATTGTATCACAATAGAATGTGGAATAATAACTACACTTAACTTTTTTTTTTTTGACAAACTACACGTAACTTTTAAATTATCCAATATGGCTCATAAATTTAAATAATAATAACAAAAATAAGAAATAGATAGATAGTTTTTTTTTTTACCATACCAAAAAAACAGATAGTTTTCTTTTTAAACGGCGAAATAGATAGATAGTAACATATAAGATCCAACAAATGTATATTTATTTTAGTAAAAAAAAACGTATATTTACGTAAAAAAAAAGTATAGAAAATAGGGTGGGCCGTGTGTGAGACACAACATATATAACAATCTAAAACTTGTTGAAGTACACATGCATGGAGTATATATATAGCTAGGCCCCGGTACTATTTCACACACATTAATCAAACTATATATATCTTACTTGTGGAGTTGTGGTGGGTATAATCTTGATATCAATTAATTACTATCATAGTGATTAATATGGACTTTGTGAAGAAGTTTAAGGTATGGAGAAGCAACAACAACTGCAAGAGATTGTATCCAGAAGAAAGTGGCGGCTATGCTAAATTATTATCAGAGGAAAAGTGTCACAAAAAGCAAAAAGATAAGAAACCACCGCATGGTTATCTTCGTGTCTACGTTGGACCTGAGAAACAAAGATTGATGCTCAAGATCAAAATATTCAATCATCCTTTGTTCAAAAAACTTTTAGAAGATGTTGGAAGTGAATATGGATATTCAAATGATGGTCCTCTATGGCTTCCTTGTCAAGTTGATTTGTTCTATAAGACAGTTATGGAAATAGAAAGTGTTTGAAAAATATTTTTGGGGAAGTTGTAATTCCTTCATGATATATATGTTTCTTTCAATCCATGGATATCCCTTATCTTGTTTTACACTTAGCAAGATAACTCTTAGCAAGATCCCATAGATGTTTTATGGTATTGTTATTTAGTTGATCAAATATCATATATGTACTATTTTTATTAGGGTAGACCGAGCACCACTTGTACTTACTCCAATTCTTATATATATAAATATATTTTGATCAAAAAAAATTATACACTTTAATTAATATTATGTTATGCGCATCACATCATATATCAATTAAGTCAATACATTACACTTTATATTATGATATATAGTGATAAACACAAAAACACTTAATTATGATAATCTGGTAAAATAATGTATCTCATTATTTCATTTATATTATGATTAATTATTACTTTTTTAAACAATTATGATTAGTTCTTAATACATTTAAAATATTTTAATTAGTGATTAGTTTTTGTTTTGTAAGTGTTGAATTTGTGATATTTAGCCGAAAGAATGAGAGAAAATAATAATTTTTTTAAAATATTATTGATAATAATTTAAGGTTTAAAGACTAAATTATAATATGATATTTATAACCAAACAATTACTTACTTTTTTTTTTTGATAGAAAAACCAAACAATTTTTTGAAAAATTTAAATTAGCCAACATAAATTGACGATTATTTTAAATCTAAAGAATAGGGATATATTTAAACCAACAAATGTAATCAGAGAGAAATATTTTCTCAACCAAATATAATTTAAATCTTGTATATATTTAACATAAATTATAATTATAAAATACTATCTTCTATTCTAACTGTAAATAATTTTAAATATTTAGGTTTCTTTGTAACAAGTGCAATTTGGATTATTAGAAAGTATCGGAAGGAAGATATTTCCCAGCTGGTCACTATAGTCGAATAAGAGTATAACATTCTTCCCTTGTCACAAAATAAAAAGAGTATATAACATTCTTCTGTAAAAAAAAGAGAGTACTATAAGTAACATTCTTAGTAGTATTTTTAATGTTTAATTTAAAGACAACAAGGACTACTCACTACTCCAGTACTACTAATTAATTATGATCTCTTAATTCTGATCATAGATATATTTAAATGAAATGGGCACGTGCAAACGGTCAAACCTCATAACTAGATAAGTTGTTTTCCGGTGGTGTATATACTTTTGATTTGAAAGCCAGCTGATAAGTTCTAACTTAATTCAGATAACCTTATAAAGGATGAAGAGATTCTAGAAAAGGGATGTCCACTTGTCTCCGGGTTTTAAAAAGTGCTAATTACCGCAAATAATTTATGCATGCATAGATAGACCACCATAATCCATAAGCAGTACTGGTAAAGTATAGTAACTAAAATATAATTAAGATAATTGGACACCACGGTTCTGCGTGCACTCTTAGTAATAATTTAATCAAAAAGCTACTAGTATTATTTGATTTGTTTAATGACAATAGAAGGACGTTTAGGAAGTGGTTTGCTTTATTTAGATTTAGATGGGATACATTTCTATTGTTTTTTGGGTCGTCGTTTCTAAGACTACATTTCATGTATTTAGCTTAGCTTGGTGTGCTCATTGTGAGTGTTTTTATTGGTATGTACGCATAACAAACTTTATACACATAATAGTGTGAAAATATAAGATAAGATAACTCAAATTTGCCTAATTTCCTCTCATTAGGAACAACATCACACATCCTTTATTCTGAAGACAAAATATGATACTATTGTAATTTTAAAAGCAACTAACCAGATCTATAGCATAGAGTCATTAATCATATGATACTGCTAATATTTAAAAAAGCAAAACCAAATCTATAGCAACTTAATACTACATACTAATAATTCTTTCGAATTAATCAATGTACTAATAATTCTTTCGAATTAATCAATGCCCCTAAATCTTTCTTTCGATCCTTCGAATTAATCAAACAGCTCCACAGAGAACATCTTACTTGTTATTATGAAAAAATCGTTGAATCCACCTCTGCAACCAAACCTTGAACTCCTCCAGTACAACATAAAACTAAAAATGAAAGAAAAAAAAAAGTTAATAAATGAAAAAACAAAAAAACAAAAAAAATAAGAAAAATGAGAAAGAACTTACCACGAAACAGAATGCTATAAAAGCCATAAGAGCCAAGGTGAGGTCGTTCCTAGATAATTGGTTAAGTACTGTAAAATTTCCCGATAATATTTCCATACCGATGTGAAACCAGTTTGGCGGAGCACGAACCTCTGGATTGGTGGACGATGTCGCCACTGGACGAGTGGGGACTCCGGAACCATCTTGTGATTGTTGACCGGTGGCGAGAGTATGAGTGGGGACTCCGGAACCATCTTGTGATTGTTGACCGGTGGCGAGAGTATGAGTGGGGACTTGCACGATTACTTGCGAGTCATGTTTGAGTGATCCAGATGCACCGTGATTGGGATTTTGAATCTTGGAAGAAGCATCGCCAAGACTATCTTGACTGGTATTGACATCTTGACCGGAGGGAGCTGATCCAGATGCACCGGGATTGGAATCTTGAATTTCCGACTCATTTTGAACCGTGGAAGAAGCATTGCCAAGACTCTCTTGGGCGACGTCAGAACGAATAGGGATTTGGGGTTGCGGGACTCCGACGGGTTGCGAAGGAACTGATCCAGATGCACCGGGATTGGAATCTTGAATTTCCGACTCATTTACGACGGGTTGCACAGGGATTTGGGGTTGCAGGACTACGACGGGTTGCACAGGGATTTGGGGTTGCTGGACGGGTTGCTCAGGGATTTGGGGTTGCTGGACTACGACGGGTTGCACAGGGATTTGGGGTTGCTGGACTACGACGGGTTGCTGTGGTTGTCTGTTAGCACGGCCTGGAAGCTTTTTGGTTGTCTTCTTCGCAAATGAGGCGGAAGGAGGAATGATAGACTTATTGGGTTGACCGAGGGGGAGGTGGTGGAGCATTCATAACTGAAAATTGAATTTGTTTTGGCGCTGATTCTAACTGATAGAAAGATGAATGGTTTTGGCGGGGATTCTGTTATCTCTATATATAAAAAAGAAAGATGAGTTTGGGCTGGGTTTACTCAACAAAAAAACTTCGATCAGATTATGGGTGTGTTTATTTGTGATATTTTTCTAAAAAAAATCATTTTTTTTATCATTTTTTATGTGTTTGTTTCAGATTTTCATAAAAATTATTTTGCTAAAAAAATCATTTTTGAGTCCAAAATAAAAAGTTATTTTCAAGTGATTCTCTCAAAATCTATTTTTTTAAAAACAATGACCAAGTGATTCTCTCATGTTTGCTCTCAAAAATGATTTTTATAATTGTAAACAAACACAAAACAACTTTAGATTTTTTTTCAAAATCTCTACAAAATAAATATATTTTTTAAGAATAGATTTTTTTAAAAAAAATCAATTTTATTTTAATCTCAAACAAATACACCCTATATTTTGTTTTTGCCAAACAAACTTGCAATAACAACAATTTCTCTATTGGATAGAGAATGTGGTGATTGAATTTCTTTAAGTTTTTTACTCTTCTACTACATCCGTTTCTTTTTATTTATCGTTTTAGAAAAAAATATTTGTTCCTTTTTACTTGTCGTTTTGGTAATTTAGGTTATATTTTACCTATTTTATCCTCCTTCCTATTTTATTTTATTGACTAAATTTTGTATAATTTTTTTTGTTGTAACAATATAATTTTTCTATTGTATACAAATTTTGTTTATTTTTAAATAAAGTTTGTTACAATTTTTATGGAAATAGATAATGTTTGTGAAAAAGTAAGAAATTATTGGTAGATTAAAAATATGATATATATTTTAAAAAAAGAAATAATAGGAAAATAAGGTGCAAAAAAACAATCCTATTTTAGTCTTTTTTTCTAAAACGACAAGTAAACAGAAACGGAGGTAGATTCTACGATCTTCCTACAATCTTTGTACAACCCATATGGCAAAATTAGGGGATGATATTGACATGCGTAGATTTCACCTGCAAAAATTGAACACTTCCCATTAATAAAAGACGGCTTGTATATGGTAAGCATGCATGATTTATATTTATCAGTTTACAAACTATATTCAAATTAAAACTAATATAATGAATTTGAGTTCAAAAACAGGAAAATTGCTCTTTTGCCCTCCCACACGTTTCTCTATTACCCCCCTAAAATCCCAAATTACCCTTCAATTCAGGACGTAGATCCCGAAATGAGGTTCGGGATGTAGAACCCAAAATATGTGCGGAGTTTTGGGGGGGTGCAGGCACCATTTCGGGATCTAGAACCCGAAATGGTGCAAGTTTTTAAGTTCAGCATAATCAGCATCGATGCTGAAATAATTTCTGGGTGAGTTTTGAGGGGTGCAGGCACCACTTCGGGATCTAGATCACGAAGTGGTGTCTGCACCCTCCCAAAACTCCGAAAAACTTCGGGTTCTACATCCCGAAATGCATTTCGGGATCTACGTCCCGAATTTTGCTTAAATACCCCCTAAGGGCAAAAAAGGTAGTTAGGGGGGGGGGGAAATATAGGGGGGTATTGAGCAATTTTCCAAAAACAGCCCAACTGTTTTTACAAATCCAATTCAGTTATTGTCAAAGCTGTTTATAATTGATTCCAAAACCGATTTTGAACAAAAACGTGATTTAACTAGATCTTTTATAGTAAGTCGTGTAATGGACCAGTAATTACTTCTAAAACATGTCATATATCAGCTAAATGATATAGCTACCAAAAACAACCAAGTGTTTAGCTCTCAGCTAAGTCATATATGAGAATAAATGAGAGTTATCGTCGCGTAAGTGCATCTTGGTTTCTGTCAAAGATATTGATGTACAGGAGTATGAATTTGAATCCGGAATTATGCACTTTTCCACACTTAAAAAATGGAAAATTTCTCATTACACCCCCTAATATTCTCTTTCCCCCCCCAAAATGGTTTTTGTATGAGAGTAAACTTTTTTTTGTATGAGAGTATATTGGGGGGAAAGAGAAATGTGAGGGGGTGGAAAGAGAATTTTTCTAAAAAATGTGAGTATAATTATTAAGAGTCCAAGAAGTCCTTTGAGGAACTGCACCATAAAGGAGTCGTGCAACAAAGTAAGACATAAAGTGCAGCCTAAAATGACTGAAACTAGAATGTTTTGTTCTTAACAATAATTTTACATTTTACTTAACACCAAATTTAGAAAAAGCTAGTTGATAAAACAAAGACTCCAGAGGATAAAATTGAAATAAATAAAATTGTTAAGCTGCCTATTGACTATAAGGATGAAACAGATAAAGACGTTAAACTTTCTTCATAACTTGAGAGATAATGGTATTGCCAGATATTTGAAGCTGGAATTGTCCAGTGATACAATGCTATCAAAACCAATCATAAAAAATGATGGCCATTGATGAGGGCTAAAACTTGAATTGAATTATTGGTGCACTTGATCTGGTACTTGTAAAGTTGGATCTATATGATACCCATCTTACACAGTTATTTGTGATACCAGGAACAAGGTCATAACATTTAAATGGTAATATGCTATAGTCTCTACATAAAACTGGCAAAGCCATGCTATATACATCAATCTGAATGAACTGTGGAGCCTGAAAGGACCTTGGATAAGGTACTTTGTAGCAACGACACTGAATCAATAGCAGATTTTGCAAACCAGCTGATCCCCACTTTAAGCCTATGTTCATCTGTTGGTAACCTCATCAAATAAGCTATCTTCCTAGCTGCAAAGAAAAAAAGAAGAGAAAGTTCAAACCTATTTTTCTTCTTATTCTATGTGTTCAATAGGCTACCAGCATAATTAAGAATATTGTAACACCAACATACCAGTATGGCCAACAGGACCTTCTAGAGTTAACCCCTCGATAAAACTCGGAGAAATAGCAGCATCATATCTTCCCAAAACCATCATCTCACCTAGGTTCTGAAACCTAGCACCCAGGTTAAGAATATATACTGTTAGGTGTAGAATGTAGATTACAAAACAACCACAAATTCATTAGCAAATAACAAACTTCTCCGAGACTAACGTATCCCTGGAGACCGCCATGATGGGACTTGTATAGCACCAGAATGATTTTTCCCCTTTTATTAGCAAATAATAAACTTCTAAATGAATCAATACCTGAATGGCAAAAGCGGGCGCCCATTGATTGCAGCCCAGAGATTCCAACCAGTAAAGTCTGCTTGTTGAAATGCAACCTGCAAGATAAAGGAAAACAGTCGGCAAATAAAGATAATATTCTCAAAAGATATACATTTCATAATAGCATTAGATAAAACGTCATTAAAATTACACCTGTGCAGTGGCTGGAAGGATCCTTCCATTTGAATCCCTTAATGCCGAAGAGTCACCAAGAGCAAATATCCGTGGATGACCCTTAACACGAAGAGTTTCGTCTGTTTCCGCCTGTCCCCTGGCATTAAGTGGAATTACAAATGGTACATCTGAATATTCCAGATGAGGAAGGGGAGGTTTGGATCCAACAGTCCACAATACCAGATCTGCTTCAATGATTTTACTCTGCACTCCCCTTTCAGCAGGTTTCAGCTCCAATATATACTTATCAAAACCAGGCACTGTTTCAATGCGATTTTCATCTACCCCTGTCAGGGTATTTGAAGACTCCAATTCACTGGCCCTCCGAATACCGTTGACAAAATAACCCAATAAAAGTTCAACCTTCCTAGACGAAAGAACCTAACATCCACAATACCACAATATAGTATTTCCTTTCAGAAATAATGCTTGCAATAATATTGGTAATGGAATCTAAGGACTTAAATTTAATGGTATGAAAATACTACCGCAGCCATAGTTTAAGAAAAGGGATAATTGCATGATGGACAAACATTAACTACAAAAACAAGAATTACTGATGTTTTCGAAAGCATTCAATATCTCAATTTCGTCATGGGGCACCTATGTCGCATTCAACTATGGCTATTGCTTATATGATTTAGGCTTAAGTTATTCACAGTTCAATTTGAAATGTGTTTGTTAGAGAATACGAATTCTTTAAGCTATGTAGAAGAAATTTTGTATTTCAAACTGCTCAAAAGTCAGAATTGATTTCTTCCGAATAATTTATATAATTAGGTTAGTGGTTATGACTTTTTAGGAAAATTCAACTAGGTCCTACAGTTTAAATTTTGTAATTGAATCATATAGTTTAAAAAAATTAAATAAGACTGGATCCGTGTAGTGCTAAACAAAAAAGGTGAACATGGAGACCATATTAAAAAAAAACTATAAAAGCAAAATACAAATTTCAAGTTACAAGGATCCATTTGAATTTTGCTAATAATTACCAGAACATGCAGAGTAATTACTCAAATAATTATCAAGTCTTTCTAAGAGGACTAAACATGTTTTCTTAGGCATCATTAAGCAAGCTTAAGCAAGGATCATCTTGTCTTGGCATATAATTGGGTTACATTTGTTCAACCCAAATAATGAACAATCACACTATATATTTGATCAGTTATTTTTGAGATTTAGAGTCACTAAAACATTTAAATTTGTATTATATTTAACATCTTCAAACATAAAGTAGTAGACTCTAAATATTGAAATAGTATTCTGATATCTCACTGCCTTGCCATAGAGAGAAGTGCAAAGCAACATTGTGCGGAACATCACCCAGTTGCCCATGGCTGTACAAAATAGATATTCAAGTTCCACATTAAATTTAAACTATAAACAACTTACTTTCAGTGCAGCTTCCCTATTGCCAGGTGGAGCAGTTGGGCAGATCGTTGTTTCAACATTGATTGCTCTCACAATTCCTCTATTTTGTAATCGCTCTGCTACTGTTGCAGCTAATTCAACTCCAGAGTATCCACAACCAACAATAGCCACACTAATTTGGCGGTCCTTACCGAAGGTCTTTCTCTCCAATATTTTTAATCTATTGTTAACTTTCTGAAACGAGAAACCAGCATGTGAAATCAATAAAAATATAAAGATTGCATATTAGCCCTGAGATACTAAATAATTGACCCGTCCTTCATCGCACTTACACGTGCATCCTCTAGAGTTGAGAAAGGAATTGCAAATTCTACCGCTCCTGGTACAACATCCAGTTTAGCTTCAGCTCCCAAAGCAAGAACCAGCCTGGCTGTCCGGCACGAAGAAATGAAAAAAGTTCAAATCATACTAGGACAATTCTATAAACTATACACTGCCAGTGCACTTCATTTAACAATAGAAAAATACATGGGTTCATTTTCCTTTTACAAATTATTTAGATACCCAAATAAACATTTCAGAGTCCTACACCGTAGGATCTTGCCCATAAATCCTAATCAATACTATAAGAATAAACTTAAGAGGATGGTCACAGGAGGTTGCCCATTTTTTACAAATTGAAGAACCTAGGTCAATATGCAGAACACAGATCCAGAGAAAAAAAATATCATCTAAGGCAGCATATAAAACATATTGATGCCAGGATACCCTGAGGTACTTAAATAGTTCGTATTGTACCAGTCATATTCAATATGAAGGCCACTTTCAAGACGAACAGTTCCTCCACGAGTAGATGCATTGGATCCATTCGCTCCCAAATGATCAGAGGGTTGCAAAACTTTTACTCTGTCTTTTAAAAACCTCACACCAGTGTTTGCCAGCAAGTCCGAGAAGCGGGGAGCTATTTCCCATTCATCCACTTCTGTATGCCATAATGTAATTCTGCTTAATCATATTTGAAACAAAGAAAACTGCAGTTGTTGCATAAATATAATACTTCATACCGCCAGACAGAAGCTCGTACAACATTGGCTTGAAAACAAATCGTTCAGACTGATCGACAAGAGCAATCTGTTCCATATAAAATAAAGAATTCTACTTTTATTTCAAAACATCCGCAGGAAGCAAAAAAGTGCAGAAAAGCACAACAATTAAGTCACACTGCAGGGATAATGATAGTTGCACAATCAACTTCCAAAAATATACAGCAGCTTATCATGTGAGTTAGCCTCTATTTGGATAAACAGCTCAATATAGCATAAATGCTTATCATATATGTGTTATGCATAAACTATTTCCATAATAAAAAATCAAATAAAGTTAAACTGTTTTCATATAAGTTATATAACCTATAAGTTGTTTTCATCGGCTATTTTGGAAAGCTTATAGAAATGAGCTAAAAACACAGTTTTATGGAAATGTAGTAAGTTCTTTCAAACATTCTCACAATTGTTTAATCCTATCGCACCTTTTACATCAACTTCCATACACATGAATGAACTGAATTGAGTTTGAATGTTAAACTACCTACCTGCGGCTTTTTATCTTCGGGCCATTCAAGTGATTCCAACCTTAAAGCAGTATATAAACCACCAAATCCACCACCTAATATACACACTCTAGGTTTCTGCAACAGATAAATCATAATCCAATTACAATTTTACAAACAAATTAGCAAAATCTATTCATATTCAAATTCAATATCAAAAAATTAAAAAGTAATGCTATTAAACCTTGTTATCAGGCCAAACGAAATTCGTGTGCGCCTTAACAGTTTCGGATATCTCATCCACAACACCTCCATTGGCGCCATTTTTCCCCGAAGCGAAAAACCGCAACTGTAACCGTTTTCTGTTAGAGTTTGCAAATACGGTAGGATTAATTCCCCTGCTTCTCCAAGTAGTCGGAAACAGCGTACTCCATTGTTTGGCTCCGCCTGATATGCAATTGACAGTAATTATTATTAATAAAAGAGGAAAAATAAAATAGCGATAATTTGATAGAAGAGAAAGAGAGAGAATACGGTGAAAAGCAACGACGGTGGTTGTTGCTGACGCGGTGAAAGCAATGTGTGACATTTGTGAAGCGAATATGAGATATAGAGAATGAACTATGAAGATTGTTTGTTTGTTGTATAGAGTTTAGGAGGATTATTAGGGTTGGTTTTAACGGTGAAGTAGTGAAGAAAGGAACATGGAGGATGGGAGAATTGAAGAAGAAGTTAGGTGTTGCTGTATCGTATCATGTGCTTTGGTGGTTCTTCTTCCACGCTTTCTGCCTCTTCTCAACTCAACAGTTGCTATCCTAATGTACTACTTTCAATAATTAATTATGTCTCCACAATTAATATTTTAATTTTAATTTTCAATCCCTTGAATTGAACATACATCAATTAATTCAATAGTAATCGATGCCGAATTTGATTGAAAAGATATAATTCAATTGCAACTGTCTTTTTATAAGAAAATTAAAATTATTCGATGTCAAAACTTAACCCAAATCAAAGTTAGTCAATTACTCGATAGAGCGAGAATGATTTAATGCATCCTAACAATCACTAGCAGCACAATGGTTTGATGCATCCACATTTCAAGTGAGGCATAAATGTTGGTCGTTTTAGTGTATTTGATACATTGTAATCTTTAGAGTAGAGTGCTTGTTGAAAGAAAAAAAAAAGGTTAACTTAATTTGTGTTTGAAAATTTTATTTTTGTCCATGATAATCTTATTTAGTTTGCTTAACAAGTAAACGAGAAGAAATAGTAAAGAACAAGAAGATTTAAAGAGAAGAAACAAAATTGTTGAAATTAGGCATATTCGAGGTGGTTTACTTTTTTTCTTATCCTTCCTCAAATTGTTGGTTTGATATAGTTTAATTCTTTCTTATTGATTTTTAGAACTTTTTATACTAAATATACGAGCTTCTCATTAATATATTTCATTTTAGTTTCTTCAAATAAATAATTGTTGAAATTAAAATGGTTGGAAACATTTCATTTGCAATGTGGCAAGTGACAAAGTGAATCATCTTTGTAAGTGGTCGTCATGAATTAGTGATCAAAATTATCAAAAATTATAATAACAATCGATAATACGAATTAAAAATAAAAAATCGCAATTCTTCTTATCTTTATCACTAAAAAACTAACATGATGATGTCTCTTGAATACGAGATATACTTTTATTTTCCGTTATTTTAATCAAATTGATATAAATTATGTCATTATTTTAATTATAAAAACTAAGAAACTATTAACTATAATTTATATTTTTATTATAATTAAAATATAATTTTAAACAACATCATATATCGTGATTAAAATTTTCAATATATTTTAAATACTAATTTACAATAAACTACTTACTATAATATACCCAAGAACATTTAAATATGAAATGGTAAGAGATTTCTTTAAGTTTAACCAGATATTATATGATCGAAATCAATAATTATGTGTAAAGAATATCCGATTCAATCTAAAAACTACTTACTATAATATACGGAGTAATAAATTTTCGACTATCTATTTTATCTTTTAACGTGCCTTCAATTCAGATAAAGAGAATAAATCATGTAGATAGATTTTACTCAAAAAAAAAAAACATGTAGATAGATGGATGGTGTACGATTGACCACGCTTAAAGGTGACCGACCAGCCCTAAAATTTTGAGGTTGGTTTTCTTGGGACGTTCCGCACGAAGGCAGTAGTTTTGAGGTGCAGCCAGCAAGCAATTATCTTCAACTCATGAAATTCAAATCCAGCTAGATGTGAGGTGAGTAGCATGCCAGTGCCACTGCAACTTAACATTTAAAACAACATACATCAAAATACAAATAGTCAAAGTATGACTCAAATATAATACTACCAGTAGCAAGCACATGGTTGGAAATTAGAAGATACAATGGACAACTTTCATTTAAAAAAAAATGAAACAAACCCAATCTAACCAAGCAAATGCAATAGATATTTTTGCAATTTCTTTTGGTACATCAAAAATATAAATTGTTTTTGTTAAAGATCGAACCCTAAACTTTCTCTTATTCAATTGATATGTCTCACAGTTTTTACCATTTAAACTATCTTACAGAGATTAATATTTTTGCGATTGATTCATTCTTTTCATTTTTATTTTTAGTGATATGATTATATTTGATGTAATTTATTAATTTATGTTAAGAGTCTTACATCAAATGTAAATTAACATGAAATGTAAATTTATAAGCAAAAATAATTTTACTTTATAAATTAATTTTGTAAAGTTAAAATTAAATCTAACTTGTAATATTCAAGAACACTTATATAAGATGATAAGAGATCTCTTCTAAATTAATCAGAAGTCATGAGATCGAAATCAATTTTAAAATATAGCAGTGTTAAATTATCTTGATAAAAAGCTTTGCCATCATTTATAATTCTATCCAACTCAAGAAATTAATCTCTACAGTTATACCCATAAAGAATACATACTAGGTTGGAATTCTAATAATTTAAATGAACGAATGCCTTACACTTTTAGTAAGAGAAAAATATTCTCGAAATGTTATGAGATATTTACGTTATTCTTTTGTTTGTTTCTTCCTTCCTGAAGATGCTTATTGCCGACGTTCTCCCGTCGACATTAGACCGCTTTTACATTTTTCTTTTTTTGAGATGCACACCAACTGCTGATGTTATCTAATCAACATCGTAATTGTAGTAATTTATATGCTTAAGTCACTTAGGTCATACAGTAGGACTCATCAAGAGTATGGAATAGTAGTAAGGGTTGATGGTCCAATGAATCACAATATTTGTGATTTTATATAGAAAACAACATTTTTTTTTCAATTAAAAAATTCTTAAAATGAACGAGCAAACAAAAAATTAAGGATAATATCGTCAAAAAAAAAAATTAAGTATAATTAGGAAATTCATTAGCTAATCATGATTACAGTACCTTAAATTAGTCTATTACCATAAAATTTTAAGCATCAATGTTAACTTTTTCAACATAATGTTACAAGTTATAACGAAAGTATATATTTTTTTCGGTAAGATAAATTGTTCTCGTTAAAAATTGAACTATGAATTTCTCTCTACTTAACTTATATATCTCTTAACTCTTACCATTTGAGCCATGTTACAGAAACTATAACGGGAGTATATAATTTACTATAGTTATTTTTATTTACTACTAAATTACACTTTTGTTCAATTAAGTTGTTTTTAAGTTTACTTTTGATCTCTTGCAAAATAATAATAATAATAATAATAATAACTTTAATCTTTTAAATCTGTTTCATGCCATTTTGTCATCTTAAATTACAAAGATTACATATTTAGGTCTTTTAAGATATTTTTTCGTTTCTACTTTAGTCTCTTAAGTTACTCCATTAAGGTCACTACATCACAACCAATATATGACTTTGTAGAAAGTTTCACATTATGATTACATCATGTCTTTATAAGTGATTATGATAAAAGTTATTGCAAGTTTTTCTAATGATTTAATATGTTATGGTTGTTTACTATTTTGCATAGGTAAAAGTTTCATATTGTTTGAGAATCGAGCCTAAATGTAGTTTATATATAACACACACTCTTCAACCGAGCAAAAACACTTTTTATAAAAGACAAATCCGTGAGATCTCACATACAGTCCAAAATGTACAATATCTTAAAACATGATGTGATGTACTTGAGGGTGAAACAGAACAATTCTAATAGAAATTTTTTGAAATACAATTGTAATGAGTATATATTAATTTGAAATATTTTATGTCATAGTTTTATCTTTAAATTGTGACAATGTCGAAATTGTCACATTAAACTTTTTACACAGGTTCAAACACATGACATCATAGATAGAGTGTATGAATTTCAATAGTATTTTATCACTTCATTTAAGACAACAAAAAAGTGATATATTAACCATAATACAACTTGCTCTTGTTATCAGATGCTTTGGGGAAGCAAGGTTGGCACACAGCGGCACATGATTCCCTGCACTAGACAGTTTTCTAGTTACTTCTGTCATTCATTTTTTTCAAGTTCTCCATCTTATCTGCTAAGATTATATCATTTTTTCATATAGTACTAGTAAACAACTTGAGCAAGTGGTCTTCACTCACGCACACAAATCCAAACCTCTTCAATAACAACCATAAATCATTATTTAATTTATTTTATTTTCCAATAACTATAAAACCAACGGCAGAAACTCTGAAAGTGGAAACCGCAATAAATGTTACACTCATAAGTCATAACCCAACTTGCCTATAAAAACATGGAAACATTGTTAGTTTTTGCACCAAGAACAACATTGAGCAACACACTACACCATCAGAAAGTGATGTCTGTGATTCCAAACAGTGCCACTGATGACATTAACTTTGATGGTAGTGAAAGCTTTCACAACTTTTATGAGTGCTGGATGGTTCAACAAAACCAATATCTGAATGAACTTGTAGCAGCTAAATCAGCTGAACCTCAGTTCACAAATGACAGATTGCATACACTGATTGATAAGGTTATTGAGCATTATGAGTGTTACTACAAAACAAAGTCAAGTTATGCAAAGAAAGATGTTTTGTCCATGTTTTCACCACCATGGTTAAGCACTTTAGAAGAGGCTTTTCTTTGGATTGGTGGATGGAGACCAAGCATGGCATTTCATTTACTATACTCAAAATGTAGTATGCAATTTCAAGCAAGGTTGAATGACCTTATTCAAGGAAAAAGAACATGCGACCTCGGTGATCTCTCGGCGTCTCAACTCGCCGAGTTCGATGCTTTGCAGAAGAGGACTATTAGGGAAGAGAGGGAGATCACTGATATGATGGCTGAGCATCAGGAGACGGTGGCTGATGCTCCGATGGTGGAGTTGTCTCATGTGGTTTCTGAGATGATTAGAGGTGGGGAAAATGAGAGGAACGAATTAGAAGAGAGGATTGAATCAGTTCTTGAACCTAAGGTGGAAGGTTTGGAGAAGATTTTGCATAGAGCTGATGGTTTAAGGATGAGAGCTTTGCAGGGGATTGTTAATATTCTGACTCCAAAACAAGCTATTTACTTCTTGATTGCTGCTGCAGAGCTACACCTGAGGCTTCATGAGTGGGGTAAGAAGAAGGATGGTGCAAAAAGGAGCATTAGGGAGGGTGAAATACATAATTTATGACAGTAACAATTAATTGGATTCAATCAAAGGGAGTTTGGGTTAGGTAAGGTACAATTATCTTGCACTACCTTGGATTCTATGTTTATGTAATGTTCATTTAGACTAAGCTGAAGAAAAATAAGGACACATATGTTCACCAATAATATTTTAAGGGGACACACAGGTAGTAATCTCTGATTAAAAATACTAAGGGGACACAATAATATTTTGATGTACCATTTGTTTTTCTTTTATTTCAGCTGCAACATTAAAATCTGTTGCTTTTACTTAACAAATCTTTCTGCTAGTGTGAACAAATCAAATTAAATCATTCCTTTTTGTTAGCAGCTTTAGAAAAGACGTCGTCTGATACATACCAGGATTACTAGTAGTTTGTTTCAAGTTTCAACTTCATTTTATACCATCAAAAACCTGCTTGATTAGTCTACTCTACTTATTAACATTTTATACAATGGCTATACTTTTATTCATAAAATTCATAGAAAGAGGACATTTGAGTTTGCAAGCAAATGTCTTCTATTGCAAGAATGCCTGGTCAATTAATCTGTTGGGACAACAAAAGTGATGTCACGGGGTAACAATATTTGATGTTTCAGGGTGTTTTTGTATTTTTTATTATTATTATTATTATTATTATTATTATTATAAATAAATAAATGAAATAAACATGGGCAATTCATGACATAAAGCATCCAATTTTGACACTGCTTTATTAAATTCTTAAATTTTATTTTATCAACTACTCATATCATGTGAGTATGTGACTATAAAAAAACAGAGTTGGCAAAACAAGCACGCTTGATCTGGAGCACCGACCTAAGCTAAAAAATTATTTTATCTAATACTCATCAAAAGAAGTAGTGCTACACCATCCATATCCATATCCATTGCCAGAACAGAGGTAACTGCACTGCACCTAAATGGAGAATCACCATATATTATCCATACTATCACCCAAAAAAAATCATCACAATCTCACCAAAGAGTCGGTTTCATTTCATTCAATGTCCACCAGCTAATGCATGGACAGGCATGTCTGCAATTTGATGTTATAATGTCCAAGCTTACAATAAAATGAGTTACAATAATAGTTAAGCAGAATGAACAAAATCAATAAGATATGTTCCGCTCCACTATATTTTCCTATTTTTAATAGAATAGAAATATTCTAGCTTAAGGTTAGATATGTGCTTTTCACCAAAAAAAAATCTTTGAAGCTCTATTCATCACTTGCATAGTTACATCATTACATGCATTGATATATCAAACCAATTCATTGGTTGCACACCATTTACTCCAAATGACTTATAAATATTGTAACAGAATTAGAAAGAAAAGACATCTACAACAGACTTGCTAATATGGAAGCACAGAACTCACCATAAGAACTAAGAAATGAAGCCTTCACCTACACCCAACGTGATTTCTTTGATATAGCTGCAACTCTACATAGAACAGAGAAAGGAAGCCATAGAAACATGATGTAGCAATGATTTGGGGATTGGGAAGAGATTACGAGACAAACAAATTGCATAAATACAAGATCACAATATTTAAAAAATTTCGATGAAAGATCAATCAGGTGATATTTAAAATTCTTTGGTTCTGGTTCCAGAACTAACAGAGATCAGAATACAGGGATGTATGAGATTTTAAATTCACTTAACAACTTATTTCCATTCTTAGATTACACCATCCAAAAACAAGGCAATAGTAAACCTAATCATGAAAGCAATGTTCAAACAGAGAAGTCTATTTCTAAGTGCAAAAATGAGATCATCCACGCATCATTCGTTTAGGTTTCTTCACAAAACTCAGCCGAATCTGTTTCAAGCGTCTTCTCTTCCTAGCCATTTTCTCAGGTAAAGTTTCTCTCTTCTTCTCCTTAACCTCCTTCTTCATCTTCAAAAATCTCGGGTCAACAACATACTCTTTCAGAGTCACAGGCAATCCTCTACCACAAGCTTCATTGAAAAGCGCATTAGCCCTATCAATACGATTATGTGCACCCAATTTCTTCATCAACAAGTCATAAGTCTTAACACCAGGTTCACACCCATCAGCCTTCATCATAGCAAAAACCTTCATAGCATGATCAATCCTCTCAATGCCACACAAAATGGTAAGAAAATGAAAGTAAGCTTTCTTATCAAGAAAAGCACCATAACCCGCAGATTTCATTCCATCAATCATTCCATCTCCTTCTTCCAACCTTGCAGCCTGATAAAGACTCTTAATCAAAACTAGAAAAGTAGTCTCATTGGGATTACACCTCCACCCTCTCATCATAGAAAACAACCCCAAAGCAGCATCGGTTTTCCTAAGCTTACACAAATTCGTTATCAACACATTGAATGTCTCCACATTCCTCGGAACTCCGTGTTGGTCCATTTCTACAAGCACTTTCGCAGACTCCGAATGAAGCTTAAACGGATCCTTTTGTCGAGAAATTTTGCAAATACAATCAAGCAAGGCATTGTAAGCTCTAACACCAAGTTCAAACCCTCCACGATACATCTCCTCCGCAAGCCTCCGAGCCTCTTCAATCTTCCCATCAATGCAATAACCCGCTACAAGTAAATCGCACATTTCTTCATCAGGGAAGAATTCCTTAGCCAAATTCTTCGTCATCTTCTCCGCGTAACTTGCATAACCGTTCAAACAAAGCTTCTCCACAACCACCTTAAGCGAACCCCGATCCCTCTTCAAACCATAATCCTTCTCCATTCGATCGAAAAATTGAACCGCCTGGGTTTGACGACCGGCGCGAACAAGCCGGTCAATTGCCGATAGTAAGGTCTTGGAACCCGCACCGCCGCCAACGAGGAGTTTGTGCGTGGCCTTGAAGTCTTTCCGGCGACCAAAATAATCCACAAAGTAAGATATAGTCTCGTCGGAATGTGTGAATTTGGGATTCGAAGTGAGCCATTGGTGAAACCCTAAAACGTTTCTTCCAGCTTCAAGGGAGAGATTTAGGGTTTGTAGAATCAAATTTGGAGTGGGAGTAATGTGGGAGAAGCTAAGCTGGAGGCGCTCAGCGACAGAAGTGGGATCGGAATCAGGTTCTTTGAGAAGCTCCGATGAGATTGCGCGGGCAATCGGATCCGATTCGTCTGAGAGTTTTTCGGGTGGGGAAATGGATTCTGATGAGTAGTGTTTGGTTTGTAAGAGTGAATATGGAGCGAAAAGGTTTGAGTGTTGGAAATGTGATGAAAAATTGGAAGGGATTTGGTGGGAGGAATGAGGAGGTGGTTGAATCGGAGATGAGGAAATGGATGATATGGAACGGTAACGGACCGATCGGAGTAAGAGTCTGCGGAGTTGCAGAGACGCCATTTTTAGGGTTTTAGGAGAATGATGAAGAAGCTTACAAGGAGGGTAACGTGGGAACGGTAACAAAGGGCAAGTTGGATTGGATTTGGCCCATTTTAATTTTTGGGTTTAAGAGGCCCAAAAATATTACTTTTCATTTTTCAATGTGAATTTATTCGAAAATGCTCTTCGCTTTCGTCATTACTCACATTGATATCTCCCGGTAAGATTTGTATTATTGACAATATCTAGAATTATCTCCGTGGAGATGAATTGTGACTAATTAGGAGATGAAGAGCGGAAGAGCAATCGTCAATATATTGATCGGTTAAGCGATTAATGGCACTTTGAAAATTTTAAGATATACTATACTCCCAACAAATTTTAGAATTTAAAATTTCTTTTATTACTATTATTATCGTGTTATGGAATTAGAAAGACTTCTATCTCATGAGTATTTAAAATTATAGAATTTACACATGGAAGATAAGTTTTAGAGTGAGTTTGGTTGGCTAAAAAAATAAGGATAAAACAATTTTAGTTGTATTTTATTTTATTTAATTTTAAAATAATATTATAGTTGCACTTTGTCCATCAAATATTATACAAAACAATAAATTATTCAACATTGCACCAAAGAAAAAAAAGAGTTTGTTATGTGTTATTGTTACTTTTGTTCTTGATTATAAGAGATAATATAATTTTTAGATTTATTACAAAAATTAATGTATCTACTTTATAATATAGACCACATGCATGATGCATCATATTTTTTAATAAATCTAAAAAAAATTTCCCAAATCGTTAGCATGACATTTTAGGTATAAAAAAAACTCTTAAATGTTTATTATTAAAAATAAAAAATGAAGGCGGTGAGAATTGGGAAAAATAAATAAATTAGTTAGTGTTGACAGAAAAGGAAAGGTTAGATGATATCGCGGCTGGAAACGGGAAAGAGGATAAGTTATTGCCGTAATGAATTAAGAAGATATGAGGAATATGTAATTAACAGTACAGTAATCTCTAAATCTAATTAGTGGAAAATGGAAATGATCCGTGTGCGGAGTGGGTAGTAGTATAACTATTACTATTAGTAGTTAAATGTGTGACGTACTTACCTTACGTGAGTGAGTGAGTAATTAGCATTGCAATAATACACAAACCAAACCAACAACATCAGAAAACGGAACTCAATTCTGCTTCTCCGTTATCTCTTCTCATCTTCCATTTCCAATTCTCACTGTAAGACTCTATCTAACCAACCCTTTTCAATTCAATCAATGTCATTATTAATTACACCACTATTTCTTATTATTTTCAACTCAATCTACCGTTTCTTTTTTCTTTTTAGGAATCATAAGGGTTTTCCGTTTTCGTTTTGTCATTATCAAATTCAACTTCAATAATTTGTTCAAGTATCATGAACAACTCTTCTTTTTGACTCATTCCACTATGCGCTGACACTGATACGATTTTACTTTGAAATTTCTTTGACTTTTTTTAATTTAATCAATCTCACACACTCACCATTCTCCTTTATATATTCTTTTATTACTATTTTATTTTAGTTTCATATAACTTGTTCAATCCGTTCCTTCAATTTTACTCTATAATATCTTAATTTAGGCCTTTTCATTGGATATTACACAATAATTTATTTTCAACTTGTTACATTTTTTTATTTTTTTTTGTGATTCAATAAAGGATTATATTAAGATGCAATTAACATTCATGTTTCAGCTTTAACAACAACTTAATCTGCACTGCACTGTTGCAATTGCAAATTCTGTATTCTGCTGGAGAAATTTTGCAACCACCCTTGATTCTAGGCCTGATTTTATCGAACGTCCTTTTATATTTGAAGCAAAAGCATGATTTGTGCGTGCGGCTGTGTTTTTGTTGAAAGGCGTGCCGGTTTTTGGTTTCATAGTTCTAAATGTAGAAGATAGCATTGTGGACAAAATTGTGTGTTTGAATCTAAAGGAAGGATTGATCAAATGGGCAAGGAAAACGACTCACCTACAAAAAAAGAAGTTAGTGATGATGGTTCCTCGTGTGTCGAGAATGGGGATTTAGAATCTCATTCTCGACTTAGTTTGGAGAGGGAGATGGGGTTGCCAAGTTGTCGTGTGTGTCAGTGTGCTGAGTCTGATAAACGGGGTGATGCTGCCTTAGAGTTTTTGGGTATCGCCCCAGTTAGAGAAAACAAGGGGGTACTAAAGTCTGATGACAAGGGAGTTTCAAAAGATACAACTCTTAACAGTAGCTTTGAAAGCAAATCCGGGATGATGGAATTCGTAGGTCCTAATGGGGAGGTTTTTTTATGTAAGAATGATTTGGAAATTGGTTTGTCGCATGAAGATACATTAATTGAACTCGGTTGTTGTTGTAAAAATGACCTTGCTTTAGTACATTATGCTTGTGCGCTCAAATGGTTTATCAATCATGGATCTACCATTTGTGAAATATGTGGAAATATAGCAAATAATATCCAAATATCTGACTTCAACAAGGTTGTTGGTTCTTTAAAAGAGTATGAAGCTTTGAGGGAAAGAACTGTCAATGGAGATCCTGGTCCTACACAAGATCATCCAAATACTGGTGTGGATCCTGATGCTGTGGCTGCAATCCGGAGGCAACGGTTAAGTGAAATTGCACTATGGTTTTGTCCTCACAATAGCAGTAACTTTAACAACAATAGCAATGTGGACTCAGTTTCACAGCTTGTTTCCGAGCAACCTTTGAATATTGTTGTCGAAGAAGCTGGCCCCATACAGAATCCTGCGGCTAAGTGGGCTGTAGAGTGTACAGGGATCCTGCTTGCTACAGGGCTGCTTACCATAACCCTTGTCTGGCTTATAGCTCCTCGAGTTGGGAAGGTATGTAAAATTGAATGTCAATAGGGATATGTAACCACACTTGCTAATATGTTTATATGGAAGGTTTTGCTTAGATGTTCTTTCTCTGCTTAAATATGCCATTATATTACATGGATGCATGGATCCGTAGCATCTTAAACTTTCAAACATTCTGATAGTGATACAGGCATTGAGTGAGGCATGATGACAATCCTTCATTTTCATGTCTATTTCAATAATCTCCTTAACAAGGGTCGATTAACTCAACATTTTCCTCCATCTAAGCATACCCTTAAGATTTATCTGAGAATTTTATTTATGTATACTATGAAAGCGTCGATTATATTAATTGAATGGTCATATTATGGCTGTGGTGTATATTATGAAATTGTTCATTTTTATTCTTGCTACTATAAGGTATTCGTTTATGAATATCTAGTAAAATAGGTCTTGATCTGTGCTTTGTAGTAACTAGCAAGAATGAGATAGAGTAAATTGGTGCCATGCCAACTTAGGTTCAAAGTTTCTTTCTTGAAACTTAACAAACCTATTTGGAAGTCTACATATAAACTTTTTATATCTGTGATATGCGCAAATCCAACTAAGAAAAATCATGTCACTTGTCTCTGCGTCTTTTTTCTTTGGAACAACCTTTTCTAAGCTTTGCAGAGCAGCGGATGTGCGCCTCAACCACAGAATAGTTAACAATAAAGCTTGTCACTTATAGTGGTTTTGGTAAGACTACAAAGGATAAAATCTTATGTGCGCTTTTTGGCTATACTTCAGTTGGTGTTGTTGGAGCATCATGCTTTTATTTTTAAGGGTGCTTCTGGCCCCAGAATTAGTCTGGTGGCTCACTGAGTCATGACAACTTCAGGAGACTTGCTGTTTTGGACGGGCAAAGTGATAAACCCTTACTGTATTTTTTGTCTTACACCTTCTTTTGTATATTTATATTATATGTTTGTTTTTTTGGTATTTTTTGAAATATCAGGGAATTGCGTTTATATGTATTGGTATTTGATAGTATATTATGGTGTTGTTTGATCCATGTAACCGACCCCACTTAGTGGGATAAGGCTTTGTTGTTGTTGTTACTGGCTGCTTATTCCCATATATTTTGGTCATAAGCACCTGCCTAATACTACTGCTGCCTATATTTGTTGTCCAGAAAGCTGCAAGAAGTGGTCTTCATTTCCTACTTGGAGGTGTTTGTGCTTTAACAGTGGTGATTTTTTTCCGCTTTGTAAGTACTTCCCTAGCCGTACTTTTTTAAAGAACTTGGTTCAGATTTTGTTGTTGTTTGGCGGGACTGAAACTTGACTATGCTTTTAGAAATAATTCAATATATCAGAAGACCATGATTGTATGCGGTGGTTCACTGTTCAATTTCAACCAGCACAGAACTTTTAATAATTGAACAAATCATTTTCAAAATTACGACAGCAGAAAATATGAAAACAAATACAGAAGATGCTTGGTCTTAATCGCATTTACATAATTGATCTGCAATTATTCTTCTTTCAACTCTGCTGCCAATGAAAAGCTAATTGTTTCTTTCATGTAATTGGTTATTGCAGTTTGTGCTTACCAGAATCAAGTATGGACCGGCACGTTATTGGGCAATATTGTTTGTTTTCTGGTTTCTTGTCTTTGGAATATGGGCTTCTCGGACGCACAGTGCCCATACAACATGATCCTGACCCTTGGTATAGAGCTTTACCATATTTAATCTGCCGTCAACACTCCCTGCTCCTCCCATTGTCTTAAACTCTTGTTTTATTTCCTTGGCATATTAAATTTTATGATTATAGATATTCACTATGAAACTACTATAGAGTATATTTGGTAGATTCTCATATTTGTGGACACATGATAACAATTGTGCTCCTTAGCTAGATTTCAGAACGTAAACCCATAAATGATGAAACATGTGTATACTCCGTAAGTACGATCTTGAGTTGAAAATTATTGCTAACTATTGGCCAAATAAGTAGCAATATATATCACTTGCAAATGGAACAGCATCATGATACTGTGGCTGGGATCAGTGGATTAATTAGAGACCAATTACAATGATAAATATGATGGCATTCAATGATATCTGATATTCAATGGAAGGCAACTAAAGTGTAGTTTTATAATATTATAAGTGTTGCAGTTGACGATTTAAACCCTACTGTCATAGTGTCATGGCTACATTGGCCCATGTTTTTCTATATATTTCATTTCATTTTCTCTAGTCTAAATTTAATTTATATGAAAAGTTACACTTTGTCAAAAATTGTAAGTACACAAATAAAATTAAATACTAAAATTAGATTAAAAATATCAATAATGAATTGATCTATGTGACAAAAGCTTTAGATCTCTTAAACAAGTGATCAAGAGTTCAATCTTTAACTTTTGCAAATGGAAAGTTGAAAAATTTGATTGGTAGAGGAAAAATCCACTTCATATGGATATGGAAACTTAAAGTTTGAACCAGTAATTTATAATACATTAAGAAAATAATCAGAATACATCAAAATTAATAGATCTTTATATACAAATACAAGCATAGATTCTTACTGTCATATTTATAATGGATTTTAATAAGACAGATTAGTAACTATGTCGCGGTGCCGCCACATGCAGATCCCTTTTTGACATATATGTAATTGTCCCTTTCTAACATTTTGTATGAGCCGTCCCACTCTATTGGTACTAGTACTATATCGTTTCATTAGGATATTTTATTTATTTATATCCCACGTAACAGAATAATTATAGCCACTCACTCACTCCTTTCCAATTCCATAACCCACCAATCACCAACTATATACTTTACTTTTCATCTCTTAACTTAAACACTTTTCATTGACTCACTGAGTTTCAGGTAGGTAGTCAAGGCTCACCTCATTGTCACCAACAAAGTTAAACGCAAATTCTATGTTACATTGTTTTTGTTATTACCAATTCCTAGTTTAATTGAAGACAACAATTTTATGATCCTAAACCGACCATCTTTGTTATTATTTCTCATCCTTGTTTCACCATGAAAAGCCTCTGCCTTCAACCACTGCTTGCTCCTAGGTACATCTTTTTCCTTCTTCTTTTTGTTTCTTTACTTATATCTTCAATTCATATTTCATACATAAAACCAATGATTGTTTACCAAATATATGTTGCTAAGAATACTATAATTTCATCATAATTGGAGAGTGCCTTATTCAGTTCTTCATGATTTGTAACAGTGCTTTAGTTGGTAGCAGACTCTTTGCAAAAACTTTAACCACAAAGTGCTTTCCCAAGCAACTTCATTTCAACCCTCGCCGTGTTGTTTTCTCTTCACGCTCGTCGTAAACTCTCTATCTTTCTCTCTTCACATTTTGATCATGGTGATTTAATTGTATTTGCTTAAGAATAATAATGTTCTTTTTATGTTGTGAAGGAGTTCTTCTGCAACTCTATCTGTGGAATCAGAAGTAGAAAAGAATGAAGTATTTGATGGAGACAAGGCTGCTTTGCTTGTTAGAGAACTCAGAAAGAATTTTGATACAGGCAAGACAAAGAGTTACGAGTGGCGGATTTCACAATTGGAGGCCATAGCTAAGATGTTGGAAGAGAAAGAGGATGAAATTATTGATGCTCTTCATAAGGACGTTTCTAAACCTAGACTAGAAGCATATATAACTGAGGTCTTCAATCAATTTCCTATTTTGTTTCTATATTTTGTACTGTATTGCAGCATACAACTGCCATTGATATAACAGTTTTTATGGTCTCCACAACGGCATTGCAACCGTAAATGTAATTGCTGTAGTTTACCGCAATATAAATGTTCGCACTTAACAGCAAATGCAATTTAAAACCAACCTTGATAGAAACCAAACATATTGACAAATGGAAATTGATGGAATCATTAATAACTGTTATTTTGAAGAATTATTTCCATTTGTTGATAATGGTAATAATTCTATTGAAGTTATTGTTAATAGAATCATAAGTAGCATAAGAATTATCTCCATTCTTTGTTGTCATGATGGCATTTAGTTGATGTTTCAATTTGTATGGTAATCGTCTTAACCTTACCATAATTTTAAATGCAGATTTTTCAGTCGAAATCTGCATGTAATGAAGCACTTCAAGAACTGAAACATTGGATGAAGCCTGAAAAGGTAATCACAAAGAATAAGAATGACTATGACTCAATTTGACTTCATTAGTAATACACTTTCTTTTTCCCTTTCTTTTAGGTGAGTACTTCAATCACAACATTTCCATCATCAGCAGAGATTGTCTCAGAACCACTAGGAGTTGTGTTGATCATATCAACATGGAACTTTCCTTTCTGTATGTAGAACATGTGCATTTTTTACACAATCCAGTGGATTGGTTTTTCATCTTCTGTTTGTATCCTTTCCTTTCCACTGATAAAGGTTTTATCTCCTACCTTCAGCATTATCATTGGATCCAGTCATTGGAGCCATTTCAGCGGGCAACACAGTGGTTTTGAAACCATCAGAAATTTCTCCTGCAACATCATCCCTACTTGCAAATTTGCTAAAAAGTTATCTAGACAACTCTGCAGTAAGAGTTGTTGAAGGTGCTGTTCCTGAAACAACTGCACTCCTGGACCAAAAGTGGGATAAGATTCTTTACACAGGTAATTAAATTTTTTCCTATGATATTGTATCAAGACCCTAAGAAACTTGTCATCATTTACTCATTCGCAGCTTGAAAATTTATAATAAAATATATGTATATTGTTTAATTAGCATGCCAACTCCGCTATAAGGTTTTATGCATAATAGATGAAATTTACTCAGGTAGTGCTAGAGTAGGTCGCATTGTTATGGCTGCTGCTGCAAAGCATCTTACTCCAGTAATTCTGGAGCTTGGAGGAAAGTGTCCAGCTGTTGTTGATTCAAATGTCAACTTACAAGTAACATAATCTCTTTGAGCTTGTTATTTACGCATTTAATAATAAAATTTTCATCTATAATAATCATTGAAATTTCAGGTCACTGCTAGGAGGATAGTAGCTGGCAAATGGGCTTGTAATAGTGGACAAGCATGCATTTCTGTTGATTATATCATTACAAGAAAAGACTTTGCTCCTAAACTTGTAAGATTTGCTCTATAGTACAAAATTTTGTTTTGTTATAGAATATTACTCTTTGACATATTCTCATTAAACAGATAGCTGCTTTAAAAGAAGAATTGGAGAATTTTTTCGGGAAAGATCCGATCGAATCCAACGACATGTCTCGTATTGTGTCTCCAAATCAATTTGCACGACTCATAAAACTCCTGGATGAGGATAAGGCATCCGACAAAATTGTTCTAGGAGGTCAGAGGGATGAGAAGAAATTGTGAGTTAGCATTCCCGTCCTAGTTATTAAGATCGGAATTTATCATTCATAACATTGCCATAACATCGATTCTTCCTCTATATTGCAGAAAGATTGCTCCAACTATCTTATTGGATGTTCCAGAAGAAGCTTCGGTTATGCAAGAGGAGATATTTGGGCCAATATTGCCAATTATCACTGTGAGTGCTAGTACTAGATCATAAATGATGAAAATACATGTTATGTTTTTTTTATTTATATTTCACATAAATCTAAGTCTTTGTATCTTTTCTTCACATTTTTTCAGGTAGACAACTTAGAAGATAGCTATGGTATAATAAAATCAAGGCCAAAACCTCTCGCTGCATATCTCTTTACAAACAATGAGCAGCTGAAGAAGGATTATGTGGATAAGATATCTTCTGGAGGGATGCTCATCAACGACGCTGTCGTGCATGTAGTTATTCTAATATTGAAACTTATACATGAAAATTTATCAAATAACTTTTTATTTTATAAATATGATCTTATTTTCATAAATCTATCGTTCTCTGGTAGTGCATCAGTAGACAAAAGAAAATTTTATATTCTTTCTTTGGCATCTTTCATTGGCACATACATAAAATGACTTAACTTTGCTTAATATATTTTCTGGTTGTTGGCTGATATAATGTTGAGTTGAATCAGTATTAAGTACTTTTAGGTATGGTATGAATGTTAGATGCTCAAGACTTTACCACCTAAATTTTGAATAGGCAAGCAATGAAGCACAAACACTGCACACGGCACTGTGATAAACACAAACATGTCAACACTAATGATAATTTGAGAAAATAGATGTAATTGAATGTTATCACATGCATGCATCCGTGTCTCAATGTTGGTGTTCGACATCGATTCATGTTAGATATCAGAGACATCTTCAATTTGAAGTGTCAATGCTACACGTAACTGCTTCCATTGGTTAAATCAATGTACATATCTATATATGGCTCACTCAGATGAGAGATATAGACATGTATGATGGCATTATACTGACTTATGTACAACAATATTGATGCAGGTTGCAACTCGTGGCTTGCCTTTTGGAGGAGTTGGAGAGAGTGGAATGGGTTCTTACCATGGAAAGTTCTCTTTTGATAGTTTCAGCCATAAGAAAGCAGTTTTGTATAAAGGTTTTGATTCAGATCCATCCGTAAGGTACCCACCATATACACCTGAGAAGGCAAAACTGTTGAGGGCCATTTTAGATGGCAATATTTTTGCCATAATTCTTGCTTTGTTAGGATGGTCTAAGTAAAGGATGATGTGCAAGTGCAAGGGACATATAAATATAATCTTCTTGTTTCTCCCAGTCTCTCAGATGGGGTGGTGTTTTTCTCTAGGCATTTGTTTTCTGCATTTTTTTGGTAAGGTAGATGGCTAGAAGCCCAATTACTGTAAATAAATATATCAACAATTACTTATAAAAATAATTAAAAGAACTTTACAATAATTATATGTTATTAAAAACATTAGCAATTTCATCTTAATATTTTTATAATCAAATTTATTTATTGGATATCCTCAGCGTGCAACTGCTGAGACTAATGAGGAATTAACTTTGTGTTATTGTTATTTTTTAGCGTTGTGGAAAAAATGATAATTGTTCTTAAAAATGAGTTGGCAGAATGTGTCACTCACTCAAACTCAAATGAGTTATAACATTAAAAATGCGCTTAACCGTAATGGTATCATATCAGTGCCATTTTATTTGATTAAGATCAAATGGCATATGAAATGCATAATATTCCAATTGTATGCAATCCAAATTTATTGGATTGATTGATAAAAAATAAGCTAATTATAACAACTTAAAAGGTTTATATGACTTTAAAAAAAAGGTTTAGAAGTAGTAAAATTTAAGAAGAAAAATGTGCTCAAGAATATATAAAACCATAAACTAACATTAACAAAAGTCAAAGGCAACATAAATTCCATTAAACATTTTCCATTTTTTACTGTTTCTTTTGTTGTTTTGTGCTGCAATCATTTTCACAAGGGCCATAGAAGGAGCAGTGAAGAACTTTCCAGGAAATAAACAATCACACACTAAAACCTCAACACTTGCTCATTAGCCATTTGCTTCCACACACACTTTTCTTCTTCACACACTCTCCCAATTATTTTTCTTTTTCTTTTCTACTAGTATATGAATTTAAAGAGTGCTCATAACATAAAGAATCTTTGCAATATTCATAAGAAAGGGATATTAAAAACATAGCAAAAGAAGCAATCCCATTTCTAATGTTGAATTATTCTCTCCTTTTCTTCATGAACTAACACAACCAATTCTTCCCAACAAGAATCATTAATTTAAATATTTAAACTCAACTCCACCATTCTACAATTTCTTTCATCCAT
Source organism: Trifolium dubium (assembly GCA_951804385.1). NCBI lineage: Eukaryota > Viridiplantae > Streptophyta > Magnoliopsida > Fabales > Fabaceae > Trifolium > Trifolium dubium. Next base: position 3,784,469 of record OX638071.1, read on the forward strand.
ACATTATAAAAAATAAAACAAATAAAAGAATAGTTATTTTTTTTCTTCTTTTTCTTCATTACTAGAAGAAGATGAAGATGGGTAAGGTTGGATTGGGAGTGATATTGGTGTTTACAATGATGATGTTGAACTTGTCTTCTTGTTCAGCTTGGTTTGGTAATAAACGCAAAAGTGGAAGAAACACTATTCTACCAGATGAAGCCATGTCTTCAAGACCAAGTCTCATGAATCATGCAGCTGCTGGTTCCTCAATTGTTTTCCCTATTTATGGCAATGTTTATCCTGTTGGGTATGATATTTCACTTTTTCTATGTTTTATATTTTGTTTCATGTTTTGAAGTTCATTTTAATAATGTTTTTCTGTTCAAAAAGCATAGAACTTTTCTCAAGTGTTCTGTTTTTGTTCTTTTTTTTTTTTGATAGTTTCTTTAATACCAGTAACCTTTTATGAATAAAAATTCTTGTTTTTTCTTTTGGTTCTGTGCAAAACTAATATTTTGTGTGGCATTTTCATTTTTTTGAAAGATGTTAGCATCCAAATTCATAGCTGGACTGAAATATTTCTTTCTAATTTTTCTATTATTAGGCCTTTTCTGAAATCTGTTATATAGAATATAAAGAACAAGAGTTTTTTTTTCATAATTAATTAAAAGAAAACCTCTTTTGATATTGAAGGTGGGAATGAAATTGATTTTAAATATTTGCTAACCATAAATTTCAATTTTCGCAGGTTCTATAATGTTACTCTCAACATAGGCCAACCACCAAGGCCTTATTATCTTGATGTTGACACTGGTAGTGAACTCACATGGCTCCAATGTGATGCCCCTTGTTCTCAATGTTCTGAGGTAATATTAATTACACTATGTGAAAAATCTCACAAGAATTGTTTCTTTGTTAAGCTCTTAATTGACAAAAACAAAAGTGAAGTACGTAAATGAGTTTAGTTTCGATACACTGTCAACCAATCATATGTGTGAGTGTGACTTTGAAAATAGTTATGAATTATAATGATCTGACGGTTATAATTGATTGACAATGTGAACTCTTGTTACACTGATAGTGTATTTCAATTATATCCTATAATCTGCATATAATGTGTGCCATGTTGATTTGAATTTGCTGATAAATAATTTCAGACACCACATCCACTATACAAGCCTAGCCATGACTTTGTGCCCTGCAAGGATCAACTCTGTGCATCCTTGCAGCCTACTGATGACTACACGTGTGAAGACCCTAATCAATGTGACTATGAAATTAAGTATGCTGATCAATACTCAACTCTTGGTGTACTTGTAAATGATGTCTACCTTCTCAACTTCACCAATGGAGTCCAACTTAAAGTTCGGATGGCACTCGGGTAATTAGTTTACTTTGCAAGTTGTTCGCGACAATTATACTATATTCTAGTTGAGAACAGTAGAAACAATGTCTATAGCATTGTATCTAAGTTTTATCGATGATGATCAAAATGTATGCCATATGTATTTTTGTTAAGATATTGTTATAAATTTTTTGTCTAAAGCACCTAATTCCATTATACAGATGTGGATATGATCAGATTTTTTCACCTTCATCTTACCACCCCTTAGATGGAATACTTGGACTTGGAAGGGGAAAAGCTAGCTTGGTATCACAGCTGAATAGTCAGGGCTTGGTGCGAAATGTGATCGGACATTGTTTAAGCTCACGAGGAGGAGGATATATCTTCTTTGGAAATGTTTATGATACATTGAAAATGAGTTGGACACCAATTTCATCTATAGATTCGTTAGTACACCATTCTCATTTTAATCGACCACATGAGTTATAGTGAATCATAATTTTACGATATATCTTGATTTAAATCTTCTTTGTTATTTGTGTCAGGGGAAAACATTACTCAGCTGGACCTGCTGAACTTGTTTTTGGAGGAAGAAAGACTGGTGTGGGAAATCTGAATATAATTTTTGATACTGGAAGTTCCTATACTTACTTCAATTCTCAGGCTTACCAAGCATTGATTTCTTCGGTCAGTTAAAAATACTTTTCACTATACTCAGTCATTTCGGTTCTTGAGTGTTTTTATAAGCATTTTGGTCCTTGAATGTTTTAGGCACTAACGTTATAGTTTTCGAATAAACCAAAAATTACAAAAACATTCTTCTATGTCTCTTGTTAGTTAGTTGGTCGTCGAATATGATTTTTGTTTATACGAGAAAATATTGGCGATTTGGCTGGTTACTAAAAATGAGATTTTGTTCAATTTTTTATATGCAGGTGAATAAGGAATTAAATAGAAAGCCAATAAAAGCAGCACCTGATGACCAGACTTTACCTATGTGCTGGCATGGGAAAAGACCTTTCAGAAGCTTAAATGAAGTGAAGAAATACTTCAAACCACTAACACTAAGTTTCACCAATGGTGGAAGAGTTAAACCTCAGTTTGAGATCCCTCCTGAAGCTTATCTTATAATATCAGTTAGTTCTATAACTTTTCTATGTTTGCTAACTGTTACAATAAATATTAGACACGGACACATTTCATGTGTGAATGCTAACAATTTGTTTTTTTTGCCAGAACATGGGAAATGTTTGTCTAGGCATTCTAAATGGCCCTGAAGTAGGGTTGGGTGAACTGAACCTAATTGGAGGTGGGAATTTAGTTGCATTCTTACTAGTATATGATTTTGGATTATAATCTATGAATCATCGACATTTGACACTGCTACTGACACATACATACTGAGAATTATTTTAAAAAATAAAAGTAACCAAATATAATCACATTTGTCAGTGTCGTGTGCGTGTGTGTCTGACATTAACATGTGTCAGACACCAGACACGTCTTTAATTTGAAATGTCGGTGCTACATAGATAAATATGAATATCATCACCACGTTGTTCAGAAGTTTTCTAAAAAAATTATTCATGAGCTCTGCATTATAATATGTAAGTGTTGATATTGTTTATGCAGACATATCCATGCTAGACAAAGTGATGGTATTCGACAATGAGAAACAGTTGATTGGATGGGGACCTGCAGATTGCAATGGTGTTCCAAAATCCAGAGATGTCAGTTTGTAATCATAAAAAGTTCCTAATTCAAGCATGCTGCATATGACTGATAAATCATTGAGAGAGTAGAACATAGATTAATGCAGTTTATAGAGCAGGGTGATGGTAAACTACTAATGTATTATCTTCATGGTGTGATGCTTATGACATGTGAATACAGCATTGTGTATAGTTTGTTACTGGAGCAGGCAGGGTATTATGTAGTTTGTATAGTAATAGCATCTTCTAATTATATATATATTAATCATATCACATTAGTAAGACAAAGCAATTAAGTTGATGCAGGCTGGATTAAAAATCTAAAATAAGTTAAATAGGACTATTCCATGCCAAGCCATGCAGCTAGTATATAAGATTGAATTGTCTGAGATGGTCAACATTATAAAAGTCAAAGCATTTCATTGATGCAGTTAAGATTGAATTGTCTAGTGGTTAATATTTCAAAGTTAAATCTTCTAGTTAATGCCCTTAATGTTGAACTATGAGATTCAATACTTCAAGTTATGAGTTACTTGTATGCAATCTCTTATTTTAGAAGTACCAATGAATTAGTCTAACTTTTATATATTTAACTTGTCAATATAATAGTAGAACTGAAAACTACTAGATTATAAATAAATATAAATATATTTAAAAAAATCCTACTACAATAATAATAGGAATGGAACAAGAATTTTCTACATGAATTACACTTACACATGTTAACACTACAATCATATACCCCTAATAACATGACTAATTGAATCAATCTCCACCTAGTTGAGAATTGAAATCATTTTGCTTATTGTTATTTAGCTACAAATAAATGATCCCATTTTTCTTCAACTTCAACCATATACTATACTAATCATAAATCAATATCAGCCCAAATTCAACAATCCCTAGTAATTACCTACCCAAGAAGAACACACATGCATGCACCACTAGAACCTCCACTTGCACTTGCAGTTAGTAGTTGTTTGTTTGGCAGGTGTGAACATATTTTTTGTCTACAACCAATTTAAAATACCAATGGGACCCCTTTCTTTTTAGGATCCTCCCAAAGGGTCATTTTCATTTTCAAACCCCATGACCATGATCTATTTTTCTATCACTATTGAAAATAACAATTCAAAATTACTTAGGTAGGTACATAAACACATCTTGCCAACCCGAAAGCTGATTAGTATTATTCATTTGGTACTGAACTTGAGGGGCAAAAAAGTCATCTTCACCATCATCCATAAAATTCAGCTGAAAATCAAAGGCTGAAACTGGGTCTGGGCCCAGAACAAATTCGTTCCATTTGGGCTCACTCTGGACCTCTTTATCGCACGTGACATCCGGCGAAACCACGTGCTCTGAACAACTAGAGTCCGTGTGAAACCGTGGCACCGAATCTGACGTGTCAGTGTATAATTGATCATTATTTATCCTGAAATCATCCTGGCCGTTCGTTTCAATCTTAGGCTTCAATTCATTCTCATCAAATTGAACTTCCTCCGAAAATGTTGATGGTTTTGTGTCATTGTATTTCTCAATCTTCCCTTTCTTGTTGTAAATTCGACATAAAACCCAATCATCAAGCTGTATTTAATCATAATTGTCAGATCATTAAAAATATATTCCAAAGTCACACATACGATTGATTGTGATGTGCTGACAAACTAAAAAATAAATAAAAATAAAGTTGATTTGATAATGTACTACATACTCTTAAATTGTGATTATTTTTTGATGCGGATCTATCAACATTTGCAAGGCGATACTCATGCATGATCCAATTGGTTTTAATTCCTTTAGGAGCTTTACCAGCATAGAACACAAGTGCTTTCTTTATCCCAAGCGCCTTCGGCTTACCGATAGGCTTATCGGCTCCAGTGGCTTTCCAGTATCCGGTTCCCGCAGCCCGGTTCGGTCTTGAACCGTTTGGATATTTTCTGTCCCTTGGAGAGAAAAAATACCATTCTTTTTCACCATAAAGAGCCATTTCTATATAAACAAAAAAAAATTAGCTTAATTCACATTTTGTTCCTATTTTAGTCAATCATAAATATTACTACTGTATTTGATGATGTGACATTCAAATTTTATTTCACACCATCAAATATATAGTAGTACTAATTTAACAAAATTAATGAATATATACACAAATTATTATTATAAAAGTAAAATGAAATAGTACCTGGAAGGAGCCATGGATCAAACTTATACAAATCAATTTCTTTGATGATAGGAACAGAAATAGGTAGTGAAGCACACTTTCTACACAAGTAGTGATTGACAAGTTCATCATCAGTGGGATGAAATCTGAAGCCAGGTGGTAAATCTAATCCACCTTGCATTTTATGTGTCTTGTGATTTTCTTCTTCTTGTTCTTGATAGTAGTTGATAATAGTAGTAAGTATTCTTCCTTTAATTTGGTGGGTGGTAGTATTTGATTTAGAAGTTCGAAGTTGTGAGGGAGGAAGAAGGTGTGGTTTTATAGGATGAAGAGTCAAAAAGGTTGAATAAAATATAATCCACGTGGGATTTAGTGAAGTTGGGTTGGGGGAAGGTGTATATAGTGTGTGTGTGTGTGTGTCACAGAAAAAACAAGAGAAAGTTGTGGAACTTCGAACCTAGCTAGCAAGCTTGAACGCAGACATCACGTGGCGCTACGTGAATGGAGGGCAGGGTAGGACACATGCGAGGGACCTTATATGTGTCATGGCTTGCGTCACTAGCATAGACCGTTTTGGTAAAAAGGTTGACTGTTGTCGTAGCGGCTCTGTTTTTTGAGTCGACACATATCACTATGTTGATCTCACACACCTAACCTAATGCTATCAATGCATCTTTGTTTTGCCCAAATAATACTACATTCGTCATAAAATAAGTGTTTCAGTTGATTAATTTATTGTTTTTTTTTTTTGAAATGAAAAATTTTATTCATCAACTCTTTAACAAGAAGTACAAGAGTATTAATAAAGAAAAAAAAAAGAGCGCAAGATGCAAGAAGTTCAATTTATTGTTAATATCTTTAATTATTTATTTTTAAAAATTATAAATTTTATACTTTAAAAATATGGAAAAAGCTAACTAGTTAAGAAACTTCAATATAGTATTATTGTATTAAAACTTGTGTAATCATTGTTTGCAAAAGTTAAAAAATGTTATTTTCAATGTAAAACTTACTTTTTTTGGATTCTTAGCTAGTGCATGCACTAGTTAGCATAACCCTAAAAATATTTACCAAGACAAATCAAACAACATCTTACATGTTAATATTTACATTTACTCCCTCCGTCCCATTTTAAGTGTCACAGTTGACCAAATCACACATTTTAAGAAAAATGTGTAAATGAAAGAGAGATAATATAACTTTTACTAAAATATCCCCTCTTTTTATTGGTAGTAGACATTGGAATACTAAAAAGTAGATCTTTGAAAGTGTTTTTTCTCTCACTTAATGATTGCTTTAAATGTAGTAGAATAGAAAAAATTAATGTTATAAATAGTACTAGAACAATTATTTTGGGACAAATAATTTTGACAAATATGACACTTATTTTGAGACAAATGAAGTATATATTAATAAAAAATATATTCAAAATAGATTATAGTTATATAAATAACACAAAATAGTTAACTGAAACACTTATTTTAATGTAGAGGGAACGATAGTACTTTTTTAGCACATGTACCACATTTTGACCGTTCATTTTAACCAAAGCCTCATGCAACTAATATGACTGTGTTTGAAAAAGAAAAACTTAACATACTCCCTTCCCTACGGAAAATTTCAGTTAAAGAAAGATAGAAAAAAAAATAGATAATGGGTCTTGCCACTAAGTGAATCCCATTATTAATTTTTATTTCTCTTTTTAAATAGAATTTTCTACTACATTTAGAAAATGAAGAGAATCGTAACATTTTTAAAAAAAAAAATGCTCTCTAATCTATATTAAGACTATGTTTGGTATCACGGTGGATGTACTAACTTGTAGCTTTTGGAAATTACAGTAGGTCACCGTGATTCTAACACATCCACCGTGTTACCAAACATACACTAACTTGAAGATCCTGCACATCAATCTAAATTTACAGCAGTGGTCAACAATAAAATAATGAATGGACGAATAAAATTAACTCAGAACAAAATTATATATGAGAAAAATCACAAGAGAATATTAGAATCTAATTTTTTATAGTTACATTATCTTTTTTGGGTGGTGTGTATATATATAATACTCATACTCTCATTGTATATGTTCGAAAACATGTCGCTACTTAATAATTAATATTCGTCTCAAATTTAATTGTGATCACACTCATTTCATTTGATAAACAGTTTTCCTCATATAGCCAAAAACAATATAGCACTAATAGTACAGTGCCATTTACAACTATCTAGCTAGTGGCCTAATCTCATGGCCTTCAGTAGTAAAAAAACATTAATGGATAAGTTAAACAGAGTACACAGTCACCTTTTTAATTAACAACATTTTGCATTTGGCTTGTACTTGTGTCACCAGCAATTTGCCTATTTTTTACTTATGTCCTTTTTATCAAACCCGAACATTCTTAATTGTCTCATCTATAGTAAAGGATTACATAATAGATTCACAAATCACAAAATAGTACTAGTAATAGTATACTTAATTTGAAACCTAGCTATATATGTGACGTGGAGCGTGACATATAGCGTATGAGGACAAAAAAATAATTCTGGCCATATGTGGAAACTACCAGGATGTTACCTTGCAAAGCAAATGATCAATGTTGGCTAGTTGAGAAATGTTTCTCCAATAGGACCAAAGGTTAAAGTTAGGACTTGGTCATGATTTTTAAGCCTTTCGGTATTGAATTGTAACCTTTTGGTTTCTCTATGGTCAAGTTCTTGTCTCTTCTTTTTCAACTTGGCCACCTTGGATATCCATTAATCCCCCCTTGAAACTACTTTGACTTCTAATTAAATTTTTATTAATCAGATTTAAAATTAAAGAAATGGAGTACTAACTAAAGTATAGAGAATTTTTTAGCTTAAATATTGTCAAATAATCGGAATGATTTTACAATTTTTATCGGAAGAAAGAATATAGATTGACCTAAAAACTCACATTGATGTCTAATAAATTTTTTGATAGAAATCAACCACTATTAAACATAGATAAATGTTTTATATCTATGACATTAAAATATGATTTTGTGCATATTTCTCTACGTGCATTGGTCAATGAAATATATGTTTTCTTCAAAGTTATTATAAAAAGAAATCTAAGGCTTGAGCACCAAGTTTACTAGCTCCTTGACTCTTCTACTTACTACATATAAATATATTTGCCGCCATCTTCTTTGATTTCATTGTCTGTCTAATAATGACATTGTTTAATTAAGATGTAAAAGAAATACATAGTTATAGTTTAATGAACATGGATACAAAACATCTTTGTCATGAGCAGTGAACCCATTTGGATATAGCAACAGGCAACAGGTCCAAGAGGAATGAATATTTGTTATTTTACTAATTTTGCCACCTTCTGGGTAGTTTCTTCACCTTTTAACACTAGCTGACAACATTGACTTCAACTAATTACTGTCTCCATCGGTTTAACATTGTTCAGCAAGTTTTTGTATGTGTAAAGATATATAATCCACTAAATGAGAGGTTTGATCTCATATATTTATTTGAAACTTCAAATTATTTCTCTATATTTTAAAAAATTTAAATTAAATCTCATATGATCCTTGTGAATTTAGCTCAATTAATAAAGACATTATACGTAATGTGCAGAAATTTAAATTCGAATCATAATATATCTACTTCTTTTTTAACTTGATATTCAGTCCAATGACCGACTAATTTGAAGGGACCGTAATATCTACTTATGATTCAAATAAATTCAATCTACCTTGACAATTTTACATATATCATCAATTCAATTGTCACCTAACATATATAATTTATACACAAAAAAAAAGTTATAAACTAAAATCATAAGTTTTTTAAATGAGGAAGTCAAAATCTTGAATGAGGCCAAATAGATAGGCCATGTGGATATATGTAAGCCTTGATTTTGATTAAATGTTAAAAGAAAATTGGTTATTTTTTAATGTGGCTTTGCATAAATTTTTTTAATGTGGCTTTCCATATTATATGAGCCCAAATAGATAGGCCATGTTACAAGTGCCAGAGTTTCAATTTCAGCCAAAGAGAAGAGCATTACAAACTAAAATGAACTGAGCAACAGTAAATGAATAATAGTGTGATCTAATTACAAATTTCAGAGTTTTACTTCAGCAGAGAAAGAAGTAAACCGTGATCTTCATCACACTCACAGGCCATGGTGATCTTCAATCTCCACCATTGGCTTGACTTGAGGCATGGGAGACATACCTGCTGCAACAGTGACTTAGTGAGTCCAGCAGCACAGCCATCACGGATGAACAAGCCATGCCTTAGTAAAGACATGCCTTTTCAAGCTTGGAAGGCTATGCTTAGCTCTAGCTTTCTCAAGTCACTCAAATTAACAAGTAAACTAATGATGAACGGGACATATTTATGTATGATGTAATGGAAAAACATAAAAAGAGGACAAAGAAAATGCTAACCATGAACCAATGACAAAACTATCAAAATGGTGAAAATGCTGTCACAGACTCAATACTTTTTTTTTTTTGAAACGGCAAAATAATATATTAAAAATGGATTAAAGTACAAGAGGTACTCCACCCATAGGGGAGACAAAGAAAATACAAAACTACTCAAAAAGCAAACGCACCCCAACTACAAAGGCGGAAAGAAACCTCCGGACCCGAAAACTACCTAAGAATACAATCAAGAGGATGAGTGCTCCATTCATAGAAAAGGCACGGCGTATTACCCTTGATAGCTAATAACCACTTCCACGCAACGTATTTAATCCCTTCGAAAATACTATCCACCTCTAAGGTCTTAGCCCGAAAAATAGCTTCATTCCGAGCTTTCCATAACATCCAAATAGTCGCATGCCAAACCATAACAATGCCTTTCCTACCTTTCTTCCCTTTTCTATGGGAAGCGAGGAAAGACTCAAACAAAATCGAAATACTATTCGGCATTACCGTGACCTCACCAAACCACCCGAACACCTCGCACCACACCGCCCAAGCAATAGGACAAGAAACAAAGAGGTGATTTTCCGTCTCGGGAACATCAAGGCAACTCACACAACAATCACCCCTACCTCTACTCAACACACCTCTCCTAGCAAGATTAAATCTAGTCGGGAGCCGCCCTAGGAGGGTTTGCCAAGAAAAAACTATGACTTTAGAGGGTGCCCAACTCTTCCAAACATGTGCCACCAAAGCCGGAGAAGCCAACAATAATGAAGGAGGAAAAAAATTTGAATAGAAAAAATCATAGAGGGCACTTACCGAAAACCCATCATTCAACGTAACGGACCAAGAATCATCCACATTAGAAATGACTTATCCGTCAAGTAACTCCATGAACCTCACTAAAATAGCATGCTCCCACACAAAAAACTCCCTCCTCCATATGAACCTCCACACCCACCGGTCGCCCCTCCAATCACCCACTACTAGAAAATCACGTTTTAGCCTCCAAATTTAGCGTCGGCCCCCGACACGGACGCTAATAGCGTCGGCTTTGCGTCGATTAAGCAGACGCTAATCTTTTTTTTTGTTTTTTTGCAGAAAGAAATTTAGCGTGAGTTAGACCGAAGCTATTTTGATAAAAGGCCGACTCTAAGTTTTCCTTATTATTTTTATTTGGCACATCCGACTCTAAATATTTTTTCAATTTAAGAAAAAAAAAAATTAGATTTTTTTTCCTTCTAATTCCAAATTCTTTCACTTTTGTTTTTTCCATCACTGAACAGAGAGAGAAAGAGAAACACCATGAAATTAGGGTTCTTGTTCTTATCTCAAATCAGAAACCCATCTCTAACCCTAATCGATCTAAACGCGAACCACATCTCTACCCTTCAAACGAAAACGCGATGCAATCCTCAATCCGCTTCTCAAACGCGATTCAGACATGAACTTAGGGTTCTCATCTCATCAAATCCATTGAACTCATCTCTAACCTTCAAAAATGCATCTCAAATCTAAGCTTCACATCTCAAATCCGAAACCCAGGAAACGAAAACGCATCTCTTCTAACCTTCAATCGGGTTCTCAAACGCGATTCAATCCTCAATCCGCTTCTCAAACACGATTCTGGTGAGTTATTTATCAAACGAAAATGCTGAAAACGCGATTTTGTCAAAGGAAAACGCGATTCTCAAACGTGTTGGTGAGTTATTATTTCTTAGTATTTGATTCTTTGTTGATTGTGAAAACATAATGTTTTCCAGCATCTACTTGATTCAAGATGATTTTATCGTTTTAGTATTTCATTTATAGTTTGCTCTTTTTTTAGTTAGGATCACACCATTCCTAAACCCCACCTAGAGAAAGATGAAATTAAATTTAGTGACCACTAACCCTATACTGTTTCTTGCCTTTGTCTTCTTGTATATATCTCCTAGACATATAATGTAGAATATTTAAATTTAAATATACAGAAAAAACGCGGCGATGTCAGATGGATTGTGATGCAGCTCAAGCTACGGATGTGAATAATTATAGGTAACTAGTTTGATTTTGCATAGTTGTTATAAGATTTTGATTAACTGTGTAATGCTCCAAACTTTTAGTCAATATATATTATTAATGTTGTGATAATCTATTATTTATAAAGTAAGCTTTTAGATTGGTTTTAAGTTGGCTAGTTTAGCTTCTTCAAAAAAGAGTTTAAATTGCCATAATTAATCTTATTTTAATTTTTTTAATATTTGTTTTGTTTAAGATTGTATATTATTTATGCTATAAGGTTTTGGGACTGTTAATACCCTGCTTAATAACAAGAGGGAAAGATTTTGTTGAATCTGGCCCCCATGATTCTCGGTTAGTGCATGGTCGGTGTGTTTTAGTAGGAACAAGTTGTTTTTCTTTGTTTGTCATTGTGAGTAGGTTTAGTGTGCTCTTGTGGTGGTGTCAGGAGGGTCTTTATGTATTGAGGTGTTTGCTGCTATTACAGTTTTTGGTCTTTATAGTTTGTGGTATCTATGTTAATTTATATCTTAATTAGAGTTACAAAGCTACTAGGAACAACATGTTTGGTGGAGGTTTTCTTTAGAATTATGTGTGGTATTTAAGCATGTTTGGGACTGTTTTTTATAAGTTGAAGTTGGTTATTAATTGTGCTATGTGTTTTAGATTTTAGGCCTTCAATGTGTCGTTTTTTATTATAAAAGAAATCCAATTATGGTAGATCAAACATGTCTATTAGAGAACCTTGCACAAAAATAGTTTTTCTGATTGAGGCCATACCATGTGTACATCACAAGTGGTAATTAATCATATTTTTTGTATCCTACATTGTCAACTTGCATTGATAATTTATCAATTTTTGATGTGACAATCTTGTGTTGTACTTAATAAGCTTGTAGCATCCTTTCAACTAAATTTCTCAATCTTGTTTATGTTGACGCCACCTCTAGTTATTGCTTAGAATGTTATATTTAGTTAAGAGCTGAAAGATTGTGATGGTTAAATCATGTGTGAGAGGATATGATGAGTATATGTGTATTTGGTAGAAGTTTCATGTTTTCCCACTTGTTGATTTTCTATCTAAGAGAAGTATGTTTTTTTTTTGGTGGTGTATGGACTTTTTTTTGGTGTATGACATGTATTATATTAATTTTGGAAAGAAAAGATATTTAATTTCTTACACATGACCTTTATCATAGTTATGCCATCTGAGACTTATATAAGATTTTTTGACTTCTAATAAGATAATTTGCAGCTATAAGTGGAAAACATATCGACAGAGAAGGATCATTACATGGATTTAATGTGTATATGAGATGCTGAATTTTTGCAAAGAGGGTTGAAAGGGCATTATGCAGAAGAGATATGATTAAATCTACAAGGAGAAAGATGCTAGCGTATACAATGGTTAATTTTGGGGTATGACTCATTGAATTTTTTGAACTTTAGTGTATTAACTCTTTCTCTTCAATCTAGTTAGAGTACATGATTGAGCTAGTACATTTATTTTTTTGACTAATGATTGAGCTAGTACATGATTACTATTAATCCTTCTAATTCTTCTCAATTTATATTAATGCATTCTTATTGTTAGGAGCATGATATTCTATTCTATAACTCAAAATTTGTCATTATTTTTTACTTTGTTTCTTTTTAAGTTAGTGAAATCGTTGTTTTTTCGATTGGTAGTTACTTTGAAAGTAGTTTACGAACCTAATGGTCAAAGGATAGACATAAGCCCAAGGAAAATTGGACATGTTTGTCTCTAACTCTTACAGAAGCCTTAGAAACATAGGACATCATCCTTTACAATACATTCTTTGATTAAATAAATACTTCAAAATATTCTTCTTGAGTCTTCCATTGATTTAAATTAATGAGTCTTAATTTATATTATATATATATAGTTGCTGATCTATGCCTTGTTTCCAAGTTGTTTAAGTTCTTGAAATACTTCTGTTTTTTATGACAACATATGACTACAAAGTTCTTGAAATTGTCCGATCAAAATAAGACCGATCGAACTTCGTCAAAAGGTGGAGCAGTCCACATCTCAGGCTGCAAGGCTCATGTTTGTGTTTTTTGTGTCTTTAGTGTTGTTAATTAATATTTCAATATGCATGCGGTATGTATTAATTATTAATTGACATAAGAATTGAGACATATATATAACTAAGGTGACTTTTATACTTAATATGAGTATTTGTGATTAATTTTCTATTTTCTATTATAAATTTTTATAACACTCCATGTTTTGGTTTCAAGAAGGGAAGGCTGAAGTTAATTGGTTTCACAAAGAGAAGGCTGAAGCTAATTGGTTTTGATGCTATCCATTTTTTTTTGTTGCAGACTAAGTTAGAGAATGGTTTGATGGCATGAAAGCTAAAGCTCAAGACTCTAAAGTTCAAGTTCAAGCTATTAAAGAGCATTCACAAAGGTTAGTGAATGAGTTTATTGCAACGGTAGAGTAGTATAAGTACTTACTTTCATTTACTTCGAAGAATTAAAATTGATCCAAATACAATTAAATGACACTTGCAAGTAACAACAATGTGTTGAGGTTTATTACACTTTCAGAATATATTACTTCTTCCGTTGAGGTTTCCCTTGATGAAATAGAAAAGAAAGAATACATAGGTATTAAGTATAGACTAGTAGCTTAATGATATAAATGTTGCCTTCGATACAATTGGGTGTTTTGTTTGTGTTACTTGTTTTTTTTCCTTATTTAATTTCTGGTTTTTATGTGATTTTAGGTTGGTGTTTCAACTCTATTTATGTGACTTCAAGGATTCCAGTTCTGGTGTTTGGAGCTGGTATGCTTGCATTTTATTTTGGTCCCGATTCAGAATTTCATAATTTCAAGCTACTTTTTGTCTTCGATTGATATGTAATCAGAGTGCAATTATGTTTTTGTTTTCTAGCAATAGTCTTGAGTTTTTGCAGTGTTTGTTTTAGTGGCAATGTAGTTTACATGAGAATTTAATTATTCTTTTACTGATAATTTCAATCTAATGTCAATAATAGACTATACTATTGAGCTTCTTTTACTGATTATTTTCAAGAACCTCATATACAAGAACAACCATTTTTTTTCTTAGTTGATGTTCATTTATGTCCTTGTGAAGACTTAATATAGTTATGGTGTTCTTTGGCAAAGTTATTCAATTTACTTGCTAGTGGTTGGTTTTTTGATGTTTGGTGAGCCTCTTTCCCTTTTGCTTTGTCACATTAATATGATTTATAGTTTTAATCTTTTGTTTGGTGAGTCACTATATTTTTTATATTTAGTATATTAGATAGAAAACAAGGAATCATGTCTAGTTTAGGGGTTATATTTTTTTTTACAAATTTGATTAGCGTCGGCTGAGCGGAGGCTACCATGTTTTGTTGACTTTTACTATGTTGACTTTAGAGTCGGCCAATCAGAGGCTACTTTATGTTGTTGACTTTTGGACTGTTGATTACTTTAGCGTCGGATGATATTAGAGTCGGCCGTTGACTCGGCTTCGCCGACTCTAATTTAGAGTCGGATGGTACTTAGCCGACTCTAGCATTTAGCTTCGAGCAGTTTAGCCTGAGCCCCGACTCCGACGCTAAACCGACGCTAAAACCCTGTTAGTGTCGGATTTTACCCATTTAGAGTGGGTTTGTGGCCGACGCTAAAACGTGTTTTTCTAGTAGTGACCTAACTCACTAATTAAACAATTTGGTTGGAGAGAGCAATTGAAAAGGCGAGGAAACAACTCCCTTAACGGGATCTCTCCGACCCAAGGATCCAACCAAAATCTCGTTCTACACCCATTCCCCACCTTCTTAACAAAAATACTCCGGGACCAATCTCCGACCACCTCTTTATCTATCCCCAAACTCACAATATCCTTCCACCACAAAGAACATAAATGCCTCCTCCCAAGGGGTAAATCTACGCGATCAAGCTCCCCATATTTGGCCCTCAACACCTTAGCCCAAAGAGAATCAACCTCCGATAAAATGCGCCATCTCCATTTAGCAAGTAAAGCTAAATTAAACCATTTAATATCCCTCACACCAAGACCCCCTTCGCTTTTCGGACGGCAAACATCCTTCCAACTAACCCAAGGAATTTTGTTCCTAGCACCAAACAATCCTTCCCACAAGAAATTTCTTTGAATATGAATAACCGCCTTTCTCACCTTAGACGGAATTTTGAGGAACGATAGGAAGAAGACCGGAAGAGATGCCAAAACCGAATTAAGAAGAATCACCCTCCCACCGAGACTAACATACCGATTTTTCCAAGAGAGAAGCCTTTTCTCTAAAGCTTTTAACACCGGCTCCCATGTCGAAAGCAACCTTGGATTTGCACCCACCGGGAGGCCCAAGTAGGTGAAAGGCCACCGACCAATTTTACAATGAAGAAAACCCGCGGCATGCTCCAAAAAAGAATTCCCCACACGGGTAAGCAAATTACAAAGATGTTGATAAGCAAATTACTAAAGACGCACGGGTAAGTTACGTGCTTTAAGTTACATAATTTTATACTAAACTGAATGGAAACTTTTATAGGTTTGTAAACCTTGGTGTATCAAACAGTAGATACTTCCATGAAAGGCCAACTGCAAAAAATATCTGATACAATATAGCCAAACATAATCGCCTGAAAATCTTATTTGGACTGTACTTGTAACTAGCAAAACATAGCTTCAGTTCTTAGTGAGACACAAACTCTCAGAAATTTTGACCTCTATACCTTATCTCAGTTGTCGTAACTTCAGCTTCTGCAAGTCATTGTCACCATAGCCCCGTTTACTAGACTTTCTAGTAATATCTTAAAACATGTAGAGCATCAATGTTACCAAATGTGAAGTGCAGTAGTGGTGACAGTGTCAACAAGATCGGAGTTTAAAATTTGAACCAAATAATATTTTTTAAACACCAAAATGCATATCATCATATTAAACATTCCAAAACATATCTATCTATAACAAAAAAGAACAATACGGTTTATCACTGTCATAGTCATCAACATTGCCAACATGAACAAATTATGCTCTATCCAATACATATGAAAAACATCCAAACATAAGTCATAAGAATACAACTTATTAAGAAAAAGAAACTGTTTGCGCATATATGTAAGAACCCAAAACTTATCCAAACAAGAATAAGAACTTGTAATGCAGAGTAACTAAATTGTGGCCTGCATGATCTTTCCTTTCGGTATCCCTCTATGCTTCAACCATTGTTCATCACTAAGATCCTGCAACAGCACAGATAAGCAGGCACCATATATCACAAAATTATTATTTTTAAAAATTTTAAACAATCATTCATGAATAGAAAGAAGAAACTTACCCAAAAGTAGTATTGCGGAAAATAAGCACTACCGACAACATTAGGTGTACCCTGAAGAAGAATGACTCTGTCGGCAAAGTGTTGTGGATTTTCCAAATAGGGTTCAACCAAAAAAGCGGTTTTGTTTGCATGATGAATAAATCCCTTAATGGCTTTGACAGCAGCCATTTTTAGTTGAGGATCATCAAGATATGCAGTTGGCTCGTCTATCAAATAGATATCTGCAGGCTTTCCGAGACAGAGACACAAGTCAAGTCTTTGGCACTCTCCAAGTGAAAGATTGACAACTTGTTGGTCCATTAACTGTTGGATAAGAAGTGGGTGCATAACATTTGATACAAAATAGGGATCATTGCATGCATCAGCAATTCTTTGTTGCAGTAAGTTTCTAACAGTTGATGTTGAGACAGGAGGGTTAATCTTCTGAGGCATGTATGAAACATTAAATTGAAGCATTTCAAGGTTGGCTTCTACAGTGTGAGGCTTCAATAAACCAG
The DNA here is from genome assembly GCA_951804385.1 of Trifolium dubium. NCBI lineage: Eukaryota > Viridiplantae > Streptophyta > Magnoliopsida > Fabales > Fabaceae > Trifolium > Trifolium dubium. The sequence goes on from OX638071.1 coordinate 3,801,922, forward strand.
CCTGATGAGTAATGCAAATATATAAATGAAAGTATGTATGTATGTATAAGTGAACTGAACAAATATATATATATATATATATATATATATATATATAGAGAGAGAGAGAGAGAGAGAGAGAGAGAGAGAGAGAGAGAGAGAGAGAGAGAGAGTGCACAACGACATAGATAGATGATCTAGAGGACATATATTATATACATACCAGCAAGCGGAGAAATGTAGTCTTTCCTGTGTTTTTATGCTTAGAACGAATGACAATGACTTCAGATAGATGAATTAAATTGTGCACCAATGACAATAAACTTAAAATCGTTGAGCCATACGGTCATGGTTGGGTATCTCTATAACTTCACCTTTTCATTCAACAAAATACTGCGTGGTTGTTCAAACTCAGGGCCCTCTCCGGTTAACGGCACGTTCTGCTCTGGATACGCCCATGTAGCACAAGAAGAAGAAGCAGAAGATAGGACCACATATTTTTTATTTCCACGTTTGACAACATCAACATTCAGTGGGTTGTATATTCCTCCTCCATTGCATGTCTCCGTTGAAGAAGAAGAAGGTTTGACAACCGCATCCTTCTTCTGTTGGTTGCCTGCTCCTCCATCGATTGTCACCGCAGGCTGGGTCGTCGTCGTCGTCGTCGAAGATATGAGATTTCCCATAGATCGAGTCAATGATTCGTTAGTTAGGGTTTCTGAAGTCTAGGGTTTCGAGAAAGCAATTTTTTTTTGTCACCCCACCTCTTGTACTAACGCCTCCCTTATTTCTTTTTCCTATTTTATTTAAGGGTCATGTTAACATGTGCCCTAAGGACATATTTTAAGGTTCCTCGAAATAGTAATTTTGTATTGAAAGTAATGATGTTTAACTTTTAAAATTATAAAATACACAAATTCTAATGCAAAATTTCTTTTATTAGTACACTAACAAGTGCCTCAAGGGCACATGTTAACATTTCCCTTTATTTAATCATTAAAGTTAATACATTTTTTATTAAGTCAAAAAAAAAGTTAATAAATTTGTATTTAATTACTTTTCAACCCTTAATCCAATAATTTAATTTTGGATAAATTCAAATAATTTTTTCGAGGCAGATAAATTCAAATAATGAAATCAAACAATTAATACTATTAATAATATTATTATTACTATTACTGATAGGATGAATCTATTGACTCCAGGTGTTACTCCGCTTAATATCTCATTATTTACGATGAATTTCACCAATTCAACCTTTGATTATCATCATTATATATCAATGATCAAGTATACACATTTTTATATAATTCCGACATTCGTAGCTACGTCATCTAAACATTAATATTTACTTTGTTTTTTAAAAACTTATTATACGTTCATTTAAAATTACTTAATGATATATCAAATAATTTTAGAATTTCACAAAAATTTGTAGAGTTCATCTATTCAATAAGAATTTTTAATGGACGGTTGAATTGGTAAAATTCATCATAAATAATTAAATATTAAACAGAGTAATTCATCTCAGAATTACTTCTGCAGTCAACAGTAATTCATCATGAATAATAAAATATTTATTATTAAACTTTTGGGGCGTTACTAATGTCACTCTTCACATTGTTTGCAAACTTAGCAGGGGCAATCAAATGTGATCATCTTAAGGAATTACATGCAGCTATTAACTCGTTAATCAAATACTAACTTGTCAACTAAGAGAAAATGATAGTTATCTATCATGTAGAACATGATACGTGGAGCAATAACCCAACACACGTGTAGGAGAAAGCAAGTGTCACACATGCTACTCTACACGTTTTTTTGTATGCTATATTGGAAATCCATAATTCTGTCTTTTTCTTTGTTCTGAATTCTGATCACTTCAATTCAATTATCCACTATTGCTGATAACTAGTATAGTTCAATTCAATATTTCCTTTTCAACTCGTCATTTTCATGTTCAGCTACTAGGTATGTACTATGTACTTTCACTTATCCATTTATTTTAACATCCTATATAATGATTCATGCAGCAGGTGTCATATTTCTAATAATTTTGTGTAGAATACAAATTTTATAAATTCAATAGTTGAGTCATGCATGTTGTATTATGTTGATATATAATTATGCCTTTATCTTTGTTCTTAGATTTTCAGTTAATTAAGGTGTGATTAAGAGGAACATTAATTAAGGAAAAAGCTATGTCTGGTGTGTCTCTAGCTGTGACTGGAACTGGAAATGAAACAGAGAAAAGGCAAGAACATGGAAGCTTGACAATGATGGGTTCATTACGTGTAATAGAGCTGCAACTTGTAGCTTTTGTATTGGTTTTCTCAGCAAGTGGTCTTGTCCCTCTTCTTGATCTATTCTTCCCTGTCTTTGTTTCTATCTATCTATTAGCACTTTCACGTTTTGCTTTTCCTTCATACCATCGTGGTGTGTCTCAAACCATTTTCCATGGAAGCAAGCTTTTTCAACTCTATGTTATTGTTGGTACAATACTTGGATTGTTCTTGCCTTTGGCTTATGTGTTAGGTGGATTTGGCAGAGGAGATAAACTTGCAGTTCAATCTGCAAGTCCACACTTGTTTTTGATCTCTTTTCAAATACTTACAGAAAATATAATAAGTGGGTTGTCAGTGTTTTCACCTCCTGTTAGAGCACTGGTGCCATTGATTTATACAGTAAGGAGAATCTTTGTGGATATTAATTGGATACATGCTGTTTGGCTCAATGTAACTTTGTCAGCAAATGCACACTTTAAGGTTATTTCTATTTCGTCATTACTATGCAGACATTTTTGTTTTTGTTATAGGACTTACGAAGAGTATGAATTGTAATTTTGGTGCATTTTGTGCAGGACAAAGCATGGTTTTGGTTTGGGAGGGTTCTGGCTATGGCTAATCTGGTTTATTTCTCCATCAATCTTTTTGGGTTTTTGATTCCAAGGTTCCTTCCAAGAGCTTTCAAGCGGTATTTCCTAGAGAGGGGTGAGATTTATGCTAAAGCTGCTGAGGACAAACCACATGGGATCATCCACAAATCACATGTACCACAGAAGAAAACAACAAATCTATGTCTTTAATTTGTTCAACAATCTCTTACTAGCAAATTTTCTTTCCCTTGAAAACTAAGATGTGTATTGTATATGTATATACAGTAGCATGTAAGACATATATAGCTTTCTGTTAAATCAATAACAAGTTTACTCTGTTTTGGAAACAATCAAGCAACTGCTAAACAATGGATATTAAACTGTGATTAATTGCCATTAACCAAAACTGAAAAAGAAAAAAAAAATAGATGAAATCGGTAAAATCAATTGTGTAAAGTCAATGAGGAAATTCCTAAGAAAAAGTTTGGCCTTGCAATGTTCAAGAGAACAGTTAACTACATTCCCTATATTGTTGCAGTCCTTACAAAATTGATCATATACACAAAGGTGGAGTAATCTATCCCTATTTTCCAAATAACAAATACTAACTAAACATGAAACAGTTTCTACGGCCAAAAAAGTATCAGGTTAGTCTTCATTTTCAGCCATCATTGCTTCAATAAGTGCAGCTTCTTCTTCCTACAGGGAAGACAACAGAAATGATAGTGTCAAAAACTTAATTTCAGTAAAACATGTTAACTCAAAGAATGAAGTCACATACCACTAAGGCATTAAATTCAGTCTCCTCGTCTAAGGCATCAATGACAGCAGGATCATCAAGCAAGTCCTATTCATAAATGTTGCCTTTTCAGATAATTTTTTGACAAAAATAATCTCTAAATATAACAAATGACCCTAATATGTAAGATTGGAAATTAAAGAAATTATGGACAAGTTTTGTAGTGAATTTGTGATTGGCTAATTGCCTACTTACATCATCAGCCATTTGAAACATCCCATTTTCACCCTGCACAAGAAAGGCCAAATTAATCATCCTAACATATTTTAGTTTAAAATGAAGGTTCAACACAGATAGTAATTTTCAGAAGCTTAAGTAGACGTTTACCTTCATAACAACAAAAAGTTGTGGTTCAGATGGTGTATAAATCAGGTAGCGAGTACCATCCTGCATAAAAAGGACTATAAATTAGCACACACTGAATCTTAATGTCCATATTTGATGATGATGGTAATATTCGTCAACCAAATTAACTAACGAGAGAGACAAGTACGATGATTGTTCTTAAGGAATATTCAATGAAGTTTTTGTATTTTGATTAATTCATAGAATACAGCAATATGTATGACACTTTCAAGAACCAAAATGACCATCAAACAAGAACAATGAATATATATGAACTATGAGCCGGGATCTTCCAAAAAACATAATCAAAACAGATGACAATATGGTAATACAGACAGTGGACAACAAGAACACGCTATAAAAATGAAATAAACAATAAATTCATTTCAATGAGTTGGTCATCACAATGTGCATACCAGTGAAGTGAAAAATAAAACACAAGCAGTCAGACAAATTCAGCACGATTTTGCTTTCTTGAAAACACTTACTTGAAAACACTTCATGAAAATTTTCTGTTAATACAAACCATTTGAAAGGAGACAAAAATTCATAAACCTATTTGTGTAAAATGTAAATGTCTAATTAAAGATAATAAAATTACCAGATCAAAATATGTAATTTCTACACCTTCACTTGGCAAGCCATCCACTTCTTTACCATCATCTGCAAAATGGTAATAAGTAATAACAGCTTGCATTATATTTAGAGCATAAAATTCAAATAGTTGAGCAGTAGATTATCACTCTAGAAGTAAACCCCAATTTGAATGTGTTTATCATGACCCTGGCATTAAATTGATAATAACTTCCCAAAGTACTGACATTTTATTTAAATTGTTAAATGAAATCACAATCAGACATGGCCGATGGAAAAATAAAAGCTAGGAATCAAACAAAGATTTCCTTTATGATGAATAGAAAAGACATGTAAGATATAATTTTAACTGTGCAACAATTCATAGTCCACTTTACTTGCACATGAAAATAGAATAAGCAAGAAATGTAAAAAGTTAGTTATCTCAAAACTCCAAGTTCACTATAGTATACTCAAATAACAGAAACATTCAACATTTTTAGAGAATGGGGAAGTAAAGAAATCCTTGCCTGTGTTGAAGTCAATTATATCTTGCTCGGTGTAGCAGAAACCGCCACGTGCTGTGTAACAGTACCTGATACGGAGAGAGAAATATTTTGTAAAGATCAAGCACAACGTTAATGCCATGAGTGACTTTCTAGACAACATGAAATCAGAAACATACCCACTATAAACAAGATGCATTTGAATCTTAGCGAGCGCAAAAGCTACAGAAGGCAGAACAGATTCAACTTCCTCATCACTGATCTAAAACACATAAGGGCGACATGAATTTGGGTAAGAAGATTCACTAAAGGGAAGAAAGGAAAGGAAATGTGTATTTTCCCATAAGGTTAAAAAAAATAGTGGTATGTATGTGGAAACTCATTGTAAAGTTAATCCCTAATTCCCCATAGAAAAAAGAGTTCAACTTTCCATACTTACTACAAATCCATTCAAGATAACATTGAGAAACATTAGTCCTAAAGCAAAATTAGATGTAGCAGTGCCAACAAATAGGAACATCAAACAGATATATACAGACAATTACAAATGGAAGCTTAGAATTCATGGCGGAAACTTACAGCTGACCATCCATCAAGTGTGCTCTTCAATACTAGCACAGGCCTGCAGTAAAAAATTCCATATCCTTACTCAATAGTAATCCATAAAAAGTAATAGATACTAAAATTTAGGGTTTATGGGAAGATTAGAAGATGATTCAAGAAACTATTTGTTATTACTTACGTGTCAACAGGGCAGAGCAACATACATTCATCTCTATCAGAACTTTTGAACACTCTCCGTACCACACATTCCAATGGAAGGTTGTCCAAAGGATCAACCTGTTAACAGCTTATTTAAAATTTGAATGATTACTCAAACAAATGCAATGATCCAATCATACATACACACATTTTAACACAAATATAATAAAACCTTCCTGTAATCATCAATGAGTAAACCATCCTATTATTCCCAACTTAGTAGGGTGCTTGCTCTCTCCCAAGTCTCAAATAGATCATTGAGCTCTATATTTTAACAACTTACTGTCAATTTAGTCTATAGGTAATATCCATTTACTATCAATTTAGTCCCTAGGCCCTAGCATGCTCCGAGAATGACTAATATGAATAAAATTTGAACTTTTTTGAAATATTCATAAAGTCAGGGACCTATTTGAAAGTGTAGACAAAATCGCCGACGAATTTGGTGGTTTACTCAATCATCAATTCATCATCAACTAATTATTATAGGAAACTCAAAATTAGAGAATCCTTACCCTAACTTACCACTATATAATATAATGAATTAATCATCATCCTTAAGCTAAGCTAATGTATTATTGATAAAAATAAAATATAAAATAAAAAACAGAACAAAACAAGACTTACTATAGTGACAAGTCGATTTGTTGAAGTGAGGATAACATCGCCATTATCATCCACAGAGAAACCAGTAGGTGGTTCCGGCAAGGGTATATCATCAGGGAAATCATATAAAGATGAATCAGAACCAATAGCTACATTTTGGCCATCACTATCCACAGAAAACTCACCCAAAATATCAAAATCATTGTTGGGATTCAAAGTTTCAGAATTCTTCTTCTTCTTCTTTTTCTTCTTCTTCTTAGAAGAGGTTTTGTTATTGTTGATAGGGTCAGTTTGTGATTTAGCAGGTGCAGTACAGAAAATTCTAGAAGTGGAGTAGGAATTAGGGTTTTGAAATGAAAGTGAGATTGGGAACAAAGGTGGTTTGAGAGAAACACAACAAGACTTGAAAATTGCTACTGATGAGGAGGAACAATGTAGCGCCATTAGCTTTTCTCTGTAATCTAATCTACCAACTATCTATCTTTCTGCAACAACACTCTTTATTTTCATTTTTTTAACTCTTGGTTGAGCGGTTGAGCGGTCGAGCTGTTGGGACTCACTCTCCTTTAATTAAGAGTGGAGCTTGGGTATGAATTAAATTCTCGAGCCAGTTATCCCACTTATCAAAGTGCTTCAATCTAACAGGAAATTAGTCACTGTGCTTGGCGGTGAATACTCCAGTCTCAACTAAAAAATTTATATCTCGTTATTTTTGTTTATATCAACGGGTGAGAAACATTTTCTCCTTATATTGTAACATATACAATTGATTCTATAAAATTGATTCTGACAAATAAAAGTTATTTAGTGTAAAAATTAATTTTAAAATTAGAAATTAAATTTTCTAGTTTTAAGTAAAATTAATTTTAAAATGAAAATTAATTTTACTTTAATAAAACTAAACATATAAGAATTAATTCTACTTGTCTAAAATCAATTTTAGTTACTCTAAAAATGAAATCAAACATGCACTTAAGCATAATTGACAATATTGGGACAATATTGGAGCATAACTGACACAAATCAAAAATTAATATGATCCATATTTATAAGTAGACGTCATTCGTTAACATTATAATTAATTATTCAATTATATATATATCTCTCATAAATAAAACATATAAAATGGAGCAAAGTCAAACTCGATATACACGTCTCTATATGAGTTTTTCCATATCTTCAAGTTCATCGATTAAATCGAAGAAACATTTTGAAGTGGGGTAGTTAGATAACGTTTAATCCAATACATTTTCAGCTCATGATACCCTGGCCAAAAAATTAAGAAATAAAATGAGTTAAAATTATGGTGGCTTCTACTGTGAGAATTCTATTAAATCCGTCACCGTTACGTACCATGTGTTATAGTCACAGGATATGCAACACCTAAAAGTTTTTGTTATACATCTTTGAGTTCTAGCTATGTGCTATTTATAAACGTTTGAATGTTTATACATGAATGTATGATGGTTACAAATATATAGTAGTTGTTTTACTAGGTACTCCTTCTATCCCAAAATAAGTGTTCTACTTGCCAAAATTGTTTGTCTCAAAATAAGTGTCACATACTATTTAGTATAACATTAGTTTTTCTTATTTTATCTCTCAAAACAATGATTAGATAAGGGAAAAAGTACATTCAACGATCTACTTTTTAGTATTCCAAAATTTACTATCAATAAAAAGAAAGGGTATTTTAGTAAAAGTCGTATTCTCTCTCTCTCTTTTATTTACATATTTTTCTTAAAGTGTGTGATTTGGTCAACTGTGACACTTAAAATGGGACGGAGGGAGTTATTGATTAGATGTATGTGTGAAAAATTGAAAAAAATCAAAGATTTTCGATTAAGGAGTTTAGGCTATAACTGATTAGATAATGAACTAATCTATTATGCATAGTAGATAGTTGATTAGGATTAATGTGATTTTCAAATAAATGATATTGTGAGAGTTCTACAATCCTTCATAGAAGATAGGTAGGTTGAATCTTCTCACTATAATGCTAAGTTTGGACATTGTATGGAGTTTGGACATTTTTAATAAAGATTTTTATTATTATAAATAAAAAAAAGGATTAATAAAAACTCAAAAGGAAAATGATAAATCTAACGAAAAAGAATTTCACGGAAGTATCCCGAATTGTTGTGATTGGCTAATCAATATATTGACCTACCATGTTTTCCGCTCAAATAGGAATTTAAAGCATTCTCTCTCTTTATTGAAGCAACACATAAGCTTCGGGAAATTCTCGAGAAGGTTTATTCGCTTTGTATAGCACTCCTCAACTCAAAATTAGATCATGTACGTAGTTAACAACTCTAGTCAAAGATGATTATAGTATTAATCAAAATAATTTAAATTATAATTAAAATCCTTTTTGTCATACTTTACTTAATCATATATGTTGGATTTTGTCTTCTATTGGTGCATAAATCCAGTTTTTGATGCAGGAAGTGTGTGGCACGCTTTGTTTGGCTCAAATTGGGTGCACACTTCTGTCTTAGGCGTGACACGCCGGAAAACCTATGTGGCACGTAGTGGTGATTGCCAGATTGAGTGTGGCACGCGGGTGGGCTACGTGGCATGCAACTTCGCAGCCTATATATACGTGTTGGGATTTGTGCAGCCGCTAAGGGAGAGAAATTGAGGGTTTTGCTCCAACATTGAGGTTAGGGATTAAAATGGTTTCTCTTGTTATTTTCTAGGGTTGGTAACTCATTTCATTCATCTTGAAAACACTTATCATTGAAGAGAAGATGTTTGGAAAAATGGTAGAATTAGGGAAGCACTAATTCTTGTAATTCTTTGTAACAATCTCATATATTGTAATTAAGAACAAAGTTTGATAGTGGAACAGAGAGCTCCTCTCTCATCCAGAATAGGTTGTTATAACCAAATTGGATAAACAAATTGCATTTATATTCTTTATTGTTTTCATAATTTTTGTTTGTGTTGATTATTATTTCTTATTCCATTTTATTGGTCGTTTGTTTATCTATTCGACACACTAAAGATTTTATTGATGTGGTTTTCTTATCGAATTCACAACAACATATACTAGTATAGTCGTTGTACACTACTCAACCAAAACACATGTTTAAGCTGCAAATATTGCCAAAATGATGACATTGACATTATCTTTTGGAACACTTTTTATGATTATATGGACGATTTTTACAACTAAAATTATCTTTTGCTCCAACTATCATCATTTCAATCTTACCAATATATTCTTATTTGTTCGGGAGAAAAACTACCATGTACAGAAAAGAGAGAACCACTTAAAAAATGATACGCAAAATCGCAAATGCCACCATAAACTAGATTATACAAGTAAGTAGCTATATTAAAATTTAAAAAGTGCACTTTTTCATGGAGCCCAATGGAGCTACAAATTAATAATGATTTAGTTTGGTACATATAGTTATCCGAAAAGGAAGTGGAGGAAAATATCCAATCCCGTATTCATCATTGAGTCATTATTTTTACCAAAAGTAATCAAGAATTGATGCCCACTGACCTTACACACTTAATTCTTACTAGATATTTAAGTGTATTGTAAAAAATAATATGAGTGTGAATTTGGATATTAATTTTAATTATTCATCTAACAAAGATTAACTAAGATTAGGCTTAGTATAGGAAGATAACATTATAAAACATTTTCGGATATTTTCTCAGAATTCCAACATCTATTAAATGCATGATATTTACCAACTTGTTCATCTCTTACTTTAACTGCACTTGCACCATTACCATCATGATATTTCAAAAAGAAATAAAATTATAGCATCGTGCAAATTTATATTACTAGTATAATTCTCAAATTGAAAGGAAAAACAACTGTAGAGGAATCACTTTTTGGCTCTTTTTTGACGGAAAAAGTGATACGAGGAGAAACTAAGATAGGCATATAGTATGAGTATTATGACCATATCATGCTTTTTTACCACTTGAGCTTATATTATACTCCAAAAAAATTTCCTTTTCTTTTTTTATGAAGTATGCGTATAATTACAAAGTTGATCTTTATACGACACCTTTAAAATATAGGAGTATATATTATCAACTAGACCAATTTTGAGTTTTTTTTTTAGTAATTTAGTGCCTACACTCATATACTTTAGTCGTTAGTAATTGAACTACACTTATATGATCAATTTTGAGTTTTAATAGTATCAACTTGATAGCCTTTTTAGCATAAGCCCTATTAAAGGTGATTAGAAAAATCATTTATAAAAAAATGATTAAAAAACACACAAGAGAAGAGACATGCAATAACATTTTGGAGAATTCTTAAATACTCAACTTATGTGGATTTATCTCTAGGCAAAAAATATTTTAATTTTAATTTTTTCTACAACAAAATTTAAATTTTTTTAATTTATTTTAATATAAATTAATATAAAAAAATAACATAACATTAAATTTTATTTAGACCAAGAGTATATAAATTTTCAACTAAACTCATAATATACTTGAGGGTTCACTGCTTATTACTTTTGTGTCGGCCCTATAAATGACTCACAATATTAATTGAAAAACCAAATGTGCGTTTGAATCCAATGCAATGTACTCTTCCATGACAAATCTTTCGTAATCTGAATTATGCTTTTAAAGATACAATTTAATTTTTATATACGTCCATTTGTATAGGTTGTAATATTGTTTAAAATTGTATTTATGCATATATTCTTCGAGAACCATCTCATGTATAATTGAGTACTTTAGTGTTGGAAGGAATTCAACATGTCTGCAAGATGAAAAATAACTGTAAACCATGCATGTGATCTATATCACCTTTTGAGGTTGTTGCCATTTATATATATACTGCTTTATACCAAAAATGAATATATAGTGCTTATATATTTTCTAGTACTACTTTATAAAGTAGAAGCTCATGAACTCAAGCCATGCCCATAAACCTATGTGATATGTCCATTGCTCATTACCAATACTTTATAGATTTGGATTTCGTGGAGTTGAAAATTTTGAAATCAATCAAATCTTAATAATCTTAATCCGATCAAGATCAAACTCACAATATATAAATCTTGAATTTGTTTTTAAAATGTTGATTTCTTAAGCTAAAGTTTTTTTTTGGTACATCAGAAGTATAAATTGCTCCCGCCAGGGATCGAACTTTGAACTCATATGTCCTCCAATTCTTACCGCTTGAGCTATCCTACGGGGACCTTAAGCTAAAATTTGAGTCTTTAGTTCTTAATTAAACAATTTTAATATATAAATTATGTAAATGTTTGAATGCGTGTAGATTTCAAACGTACTCTAAATCCAATCTGAATAAATGTGTTGTGTAGATGTGATTTTCGTCCAAAAAAACTAGTTGGTCAAACTTTGAACTTTCGATCTCTACGACTCAGCAGCATAATTAAGATAACTTTTGAGACACTACTTAAGAGGATCTAAATCCCTAATTTGCGTGGTTTATACACATATATTGAGTAGAGAGAATTGCAACCATATAATATATATTCATATTGATTTATATGGTGTAGAATGATCAACCAAATCAATCAATCTAGCAAAAACCACATATATATATGATCATGAGAGGCTGGACATATATATAAGCTTGACTTATCCAATATTACTACCACCACCACTACCCTAAATTTAAAGGTCAAATCTTCCTGATTTCCACATTCAGCGGTTCTTCTTTCCTTTCACTCATTTCACACAAATCTTCAATCATGAAAACTTTGAACTACAACTGTCACAATCAAATGAACATTCTCCCAAGAAACAGTTCCACCGAATTACTTTTTCTTCGTACAGTTTCTTTACCAGCATACTTATATATCTATAGCCTTGATCAAGATTTGTTGCAGTAGAGATAACACACATTTTCTCGCCGTAATCAATCTTGGTCATTGATTGCATAAGTTGAAATTATCTATGTACTAAAATAATTCAGACTATTGATTGAAATTGGACGGTTGGTGCTATAACTGCGTCGATTTAGTTACAGCATGAAATTAAATCTGTTTCCATATACCCCACCATTCCACGTTGACGCCAAAATATAACACCGGTGTAATATTTAAATAATTTTTACTGGTTTACATGTGTTACAACAATTTAAAGCTCAGTTTTGTTAGATTGAAACATTATGTTATAAGATGAAAAATACACTACTTTAGCTTAGTTGGAAGGTAACTCTCGATTTTTATAGGAAAATGCAATGTAGGCACATACTTTGAATCCAATCTTGTAACACATTATATGTTTTAACATTATCCTCTCCAATTTTATCAATTGGGAGTTAAAATCAAGCCAAATTGATATTCCTAGAAAATAAATGTAACAAATATATATAAGGTTGCCAATTAATCACTTTACTTTAAAAGCAGAGAAAAAGGGAAAACAATGTGGTGTTTTATTCTCACAATTTAGCTTTGTTTAACAAAATTTAGCTTTAGTTAACGAGAAGATACATATGATAGATCAAAGCTAAATATATATGAATTGAAGGAGGATCAAGAGGAATAGATTCTTAAACCATTGCGATCCAATTTTCACAAGTATTATATTTCTTTCTTTTATTTGGCATCTATATTATGTTAAAAATGTGAAGTATTTACTAGCTTTGTCGAAGATTAATCTCTATTCAAAATTATGGGTGGATTCAATCATAGAGAAGTAGAATTGATTCTGACTTGTTTGGTTTCTCAAAAGTATAATTGATTCTTGCCTCCAAAATTAATTCTACTTAAAGTTATAAATCCTAACTCCTAACTTCTAGTTCTATAATTGCTTTTTAAATTTTTTATTTCAATTCACTAAATATATCTAAACGTAAATGACTCTATCTTCAAATTAATTTTTATCATAATCAATTTTACATAATCAATTCTGCCAAAATCAATTTTTCTAACCACAAAATTAAACATACACTTAATATATGTAATATGTATGTAACATAACAAATAAAAATTGACTAAATTTGAAGTATTATTTGTTACAGTTGCCAGTGAAAAAGTGTAATATACTTTTTAACCTTTTGCTATTTTTTTCTTCCATTTGAATCACTTTCAACTTTGTGATCTCATTTACTTTATTCCAATGCTGTATAAACTCAACTTTTTCAAAATCAAATCCCTATAAATACCCTCAATTCTCCTCATAAGTATTATAACAACATCTCATAACTTATGTGGCGCATACATACAATTGTTCCAAAACCATCTTTTTCATTCTCATAATTCTAGTCTTTTTTCTTTCATGTGTATGTTGTACTTTGTCTAAACAACTATCAACAATATTCACACACAAATTTATAGTATATATTCGCTCTGCTTTTATATATCTGTTTCATTTCACCAAAAATGACTGGAAACATAACAACTAGCCTTAGCCACCATCAAGCTTTCGACATCGAAGGCCATGTGGTTTCACACCCAGATAGTGCCTCTAAATGCTTTGATGACGATGGACGCCTCAAAAGAACTGGTACAAAATTATACATTAAATAAGTTTATGCTCAATTTAATTAGAAACGTTTGAAATATGTCACTAAACGTCTAAACCAATAGTCGCTAGTGTTAATTAGCGATCAGTTTGACATTTTCGATCACTAAATTGGTTACTATACCACAGTTGTTCCGTAAATCTTACTAAAGTTGGATACAAATTAATACAACTCTGATTCATTGGATATATACTTAATATGAAATAATCAATATATATATATATGTGTGACATGATTAATTGAACTTATATGCAGGAAGTGTTTGGACTGCAAGTTCACACATAATAACAGCTGTGATAGGATCCGGAGTGTTGTCTTTAGCTTGGGCTATAGCTCAGCTAGGTTGGATTGCTGGTCCTGCTGTTATGATTTTATTCTCTTTAGTTACTATCTATACTTCTTCCTTTCTTGCTGATTGTTATCGCGCTGGCGATGTCAACTCCGGCAAAAGAAACTATACTTACATGGACGCGGTTCGCTCCATTCTTGGTAACACTCTTCTCCTTAATTATATTTTCATTTTTTGACAAATGATGTTCAGTTTATAAGTGAAACAATACTAAGATAAGGTTGAGAGAAGTGTCTATATTAGTGTCTTACATACAGTATGCCAAATATGATTACTTCAAGTAAAAGAGAAATCAGAGAAATAAATAAGTGTATGCTCTTTCATTATAATATTTTATGCTAACTTGTTAAGGTCTCATTAGGTTCTTAGTAGTTATTACTCCCTCTGATCCTATATATAAGAAACATTTTGTTTTTTTAGTACATTATAAAATGGATGTATGTAGACAATATTATTGTTAGATACATCTATTTTATAATGAATCTAAAAAGTCAAAATTATCTTATATATAGGACCAGAGGGTGTAGTTAATAATACGAGGAGAGAGTTTAGTACTTTTTTATAGGGAGAGAGTTGACTATTAGTCAAAGGGGACTCAAAACATGCACATAGTGTATAGTTTTGTTCAGATTCAAAAATTTAATAATATTTGATTAGATATTTATATTCTAGTTAAAAGAAAGGAATTTTTTCTAGTCAAAAAAAGAAAAGAAAGGATCATCAATGCAATTTGCAATTTTTTTTTATTACTATCATGGTCTAATCATACACGTGCTACAATATTTTAGTATGAATAATATAGTCACTTTTAAATAGTATGTTTAGATGGCTATGATACATTGATACTAACTCTAAAAGTCTAAAAAAAGGAATGTACATGTAATTAATTACCTGACCTATGAATAGGTAAAACTAAATTAAAGAATAAAACAAGTGAGAGACACACATCTAAAAAAGTTTATATGATTCTCATAAAAAAACTTCATACTGTATGATTCATATAGTGAAGAATCTTTTTTCCCTTAATCATACAATTTTATGTTATAAATAAATATACTGTATAACCATGTAAAAGTACATGTGAGATAACGTGGAACTTAAATGTATTTTGCAGGTGGAGTGAATGTTACATTTTGTGGGATATTTCAGTACTTGAATCTATTTGGAATTGTAATAGGATACACAATTGCTGCTTCTATTAGCATGACGTGAGTTCACATTTATTAATTATACTGTTTTATAATAACACAGACTTCACTAATTAAGTTTAGGTCTTCATAATTTATATGGATTTATTTCAATTTCATTGAATTTTTTGTTAACAGGGCAATCAAAAGATCAAACTGTTTCCATCAATCTAAGGACAAAAACCCATGTCACATGTCAAGTAACCAATACATGATCATGTTTGGTGTAACAGAAATTTTCCTTTCACAAATTCCAGATTTTGATCAAATATGGTGGCTCTCATCAGTTGCTGCAGTAATGTCTTTCACATATTCCACAATTGGTCTAGCTCTTGGAATTGCCAAAGTTGCAGGTTATATATTTTCTTTTGATGAGACCCTCTAAATACAATTTTGTATCATAGCATTTTTCTTCTAGTAACATAGACTGATATTTGTATGTTTGATTCATGAAACAGAAAATGGTACTATCATGGGTAGCCTCACAGGAATCAGCATTGGAGCTGTGTCAGAGACTCAAAAGATATGGAGGACTTCTCAAGCTCTTGGTGACATAGCCTTTGCATATTCGTATGCCGTTGTTCTCATTGAAATTCAGGTATACCTTTTGATATAAGATATTAGTCGTTCAATGAAGATTAGACAATTTATATTCGAGTTTATATTTTCACACCGACTTGATGTAGTTAGTGAAGCTAAAATAAGAATCATCTAATCTTCATCCAAAAATCAAGCTCTATTGACTATAATGACTATGTGAACTAGTGTTTTAAAAACTTATTCGAACTAGATGGCTCAATCGGTTGAACCTTGAACCAACCTTTAGTATGGTTCGGTTGAACCATGATTCAGAAGTCTAACTGGTTTGATGTTTGGTTCTGTTTTTAAAACATTGGTGTGGACTTGCAAGTGTAGCTCGTCAAAAACTAATAATTGAGTTCTTCTCAAATTTTTAATGCAGGACACATTGAAATCACCACCATCTGAGGCAAAATCGATGAAAAAAGCAACAAAGATAAGCATTGCAGTGACCACAACATTTTACATGCTATGTGGTTGCATGGGATATGCTGCATTTGGAGATGCAGCGCCAGGGAATCTTCTAACTGGTTTTGGTTTCTACAATCCATATTGGCTAATAGACATAGCAAATGCAGCTATAGTAATTCATCTTGTAGGAGCATACCAAGTTTTCTCCCAACCCATCTTTGCTTTTGTGGAGAAAACTTCAACACAAAGATGGCCCAGCATTGACAAAGAATTCAAAATTGAAATTCCTTGTCTTCCACCTTGCAAATTGAACTTATTTAGATTGGTTTGGAGGACAGTGTTTGTTATCTTAACCACTGTTATATCAATGTTACTTCCATTTTTCAATGACATTGTTGGTGTCATAGGTGCATTAGGATTTTGGCCTTTAACTGTTTATTTTCCTGTGGAGATGTATATTTCACAGAAGAAAATACCAAAATGGAGCAATAGATGGATTTGTCTACAAATATTTAGTGGGGCTTGCCTTGTAGTATCAGTTGCTGCTGCTGTTGGATCAATTGCTGGTGTTTTGCTTGATCTAAAGAAGTATAAGCCATTCCAATCAAATTATTAAGCTTCATTTTGTTGAGGCTATATGTAAGAAACTAATGAATTGTATGAATATGATGGCTATGGTTTTGGTTTGTGTGTACTATTATGTTATAAATCAATTGTATTATAACTCATTATCTTGTTCAATCAATTTTTGAATTTACCATTGAGGTCTAGAATACCACATTCCATTTTTCAACCTAATAAAACAAATTAACTTGCTATTTCTGCCAAACTTCCCCAATTTGTCACTTACACAATCTATTTATCGATCTATAGAAGCTTAAATACAGATAATGACTTCAATAGGGAGATATGGGAACTAGTCTCCTTAATGTTCATAAATACTAGATGATATTTGTTTTTTGTTTTTTAAACTAAACAATTAAACACTCGATCTAAGTTCAAACTCAAATTTTGTCAAAAAAAGAAGTTCAAACTCAATTATTAAATATTTCTTATCTCTTTAAAATTGACAAAATATGACTTTTACTTGTCCTTCAATTAAATAAAAGTAGTTCACCCAGGGAAACAAAAGTAGTTTATTTTTCATGAATTTTGTAAGAATTAAATGATTTTTTTTCGATAATGAATTAAATGAATATTTAATCCAACAAATTTATTGGGCACAAAAGGTCAGAAGACCACATAGTTCAAACATACTACAAATTATAAGTCATTTTGAAATGAAAAAAAAAATACAAATTATAAGTCATTTTACAATATCAATGAAACATTAATTGTTATTTTTTCTATTACACCCTAAATTATTTCTTCCTCTATCTTTTTTAATTCTTCAATTTAGTTTTATCATAACTTTAATGAAGAATAATTTTATAAAATAACCTATAATTTTTTTTTCTAAAATAGTCAATAGTATTATGTTATTTTATTTTTGGATTAAAATAATTTATAATTTAGAACAAAGGTAGTAATATAAACGGTCTTACAATAAATTCTTAAATCTCACTCAAAAATCTAACTCTTATTTGTTTTTTTTATTTTATAATACTCTTATTTGTTTTTTCCTTTTTAATTTTATTACTTAATTACACATATGGGATTCCACCAATATTTAAATTTAACAATGATTAATATATTTCGAAGAATCTATTGAACACACAATCTAGATTCTCCCCTGCAACCAAATTTTCTCCATAAAAAGTTGAACAAGCTCAACAGAATACCACTGGTGATGAACAATTTTTAACAATATCGTCAATCATGGATTACAGAAAAATAGAGGTTTGTTAAAATTCAACTACAGTATTCTACAGCACTATAGGACCAATATAGCTGGCTATTGGACAATAATTTGTACCAAATAACCTATCACAGAACAATATCAGTTTATTCATATTCTGCTATGATATAAGAGGCAACAATATATATGCTATTCGACAACACCAATTTTCAATAAATAAAATACAGAAAGTTGAGAACAAATATTCATGTATATTGTCAGTTTTTGATGTAAATCCACAAAATGGTATATATTCAAGACATCGTGCTATATATCACAAATAGAAAAGAAGAGCATCCCACGACCACATCGTGGCAGGCCATCTTTTGAACCAAAATTAAGAGAAGAAAGAAAAAAGAGATCGCTTGTCGGCTTGTGAGGCCTCACTAGACAAGGATAATGAATAATAAAATTGAATAGCACAAAAAGATATTTTACATCAACAAAACATGCTACATTATAAAACATCTGTAGAAACACAACAACCCCCGGGAAGAACATCAAATGACAACCAAGAAAGCCAGACAGGGAAGCAATATGTTACCAACAACGCATCATAACTTCAATCAAAACAATTATGTGATTGGGGACGCAGCAGAAAAAGGGTTGTGGTCTCCTCTTAACAGAACTGTTGAAATAATTACCTTGAAATATATAAATTCATCAAAGATTAGAACAGCTCCTCAGAATTGAATTTATTCCATGCTTCCTGTAATAAATTCATCAAAGATTAGTCACCTAGTCGCTTCAAATCTAACTTTGAAAAGAGAAATAAGTGTGCAACACGATGCACCCAACTAAAACGATCATGCACCCGACTAAAATAATAATGGTAGGTAATCTATATTCAGAAACACATCGACTCCCACTGACTACCATAAACAATTTATAAAAATTTCTTGATTATAAAGCACGCAATATGGCCAGAAATACCTTGAGTAGGTCAAACACCTTCTCTGCAATATATTTCTGCTGAAGAGTGGCACCCTTCTGCTGTACTTTATCAGGATGAATACACAATGTAGCTTTCCTATAAGCTTTTTTAACAGCAGCGGCCGTAATCAAATCAGTTAAACCGACTGGCTGCCAACCACATTCAGGCCAAAGCACCTGATCACCATTCATGAAGGAAACAACTTAACATCATTTACGCATTCTTCAGTAAAATAAAATAGTTCATACAAATTATGTAACAAAAACAATAACACCTTAAATAGACAATTAAGACATTGTTTTGGCTCATTCAAATGCATGAACCTTTTTGAGTGCATAAAGAAGAATCAAGAATGTCTGTGTGGACCATGAAGATTACGTTCCTATTTTATTCAATGGTTAAGATCTCTATCTGGTTACTTGGATGTTGAGAATTTATGTTAAGATTAGGTTCTTTTGTTTCCCAAAACCAACTTGAGTGTGTGCACATGGGGTGTAGTCAGTAGACCACCAAAACAATCCTCTTGATACTCTACCATCTTCAATTCTCTCTCTCCAATATTAAAAGCAAAAACACACTCTCAATTCAGCAATCCAAACAAAAACTGGAAATCTTTCCAGCAATCAGTAATCATTCATTTACTTTTTCTCTTCCGACTGGCAAATGACAAAAAAAGTAAAGTCCAGGTTGGTGGCACTTCCATCATCAATTCCCTACCCTCTCACAGGTTAGAAATAGTGAGCAAAAATCGAAAATGATAGATTCACCCTTCACACACCAATTCAACCTAAGGAGTGCACCTCCTTGTCTGCTTGCAATATTTAATTCTTTAATACCTCACATTGCAAATGCAAGTATCTTATACGAAGGACCGATCTGAAAACCTATTGTAGGCAGTAAACTTGGCTGTCCGAGTGTCTGTCAATGGACCATGTGTTGTGTCCCACCGTAAAGTCCATGGTATAAGAAATGGAAACAAGCTGCTTTGACACTCTCACCTTCCCTTGACTTGATTGTAATTGAATGATGAGTCATAAGGATGTGGTCTTTTGTTAACTAATATCTGACTAGAAATCACAACTATGGATGATATCTTTTGCAGGAAATAGAAATATCAGTTGCACCTTTATTAAGCAGAGAACTCAAAGTCCCAAATATATACACAACCAGTGGGACAATTTTAAAGTAAGCACGGACATTCACTTCTAGCCCTAGAATAGGAATTGCCGATCAGACAAGACACGTGAGAAATTATATCCCACAGTAAAAGAATTCCCCATAGAATATGTTAAACTTTTGACCCTAAAAATTGAAAAAGGAGAAGAAAAAAAGAGATGATTCATGCCTAGAAACTGCCATGCATGCACTATAAGGATCAGTAATAGAAAACATTCAGAGATATTATCCGGTGCTCTTACTAAAAACATACATATTGTAAGGTGGAGAGCAAAGCTCGTAAGTTCCCTTCTTTTCCTGCAGACCACCGCTTAATTTCAAAATCAAGTGTTTCACCAATCCTCTGAAATCATTGCACAGATAAAATTAGACAACAAAACCATATTACAATATAAACTGCAAAAACTTATCAGAAGATTCCATAAAACAGTAATTAGATAGAACAAGGATGAAGTGATAGGTATTGTAAATGTAGTTATTGCAAGTATAAAAACAGAAAATCCCTCACTCATAAATATAAAGAAAAACAACACTACTTACATTTCTTTCAGCTTGCTCTCTTTGAGTTTGCAAGTCCCGCTGATTCTTCTCAGCCAAAGCTTTAGCCTAGTACAAATCATCATGGTCAGAACATAAACAAATTGGTTCAAAAGAAGTGTATATTCACCTGTTCTTTGTATCAACTGTAAAGAAATAATAAGGAAATCAAATTAAGGAGACAAATGCAGTGATACAATAACACATACCACACGCTCCTGAGACCTCTGGTGGCGTTCCAATCTAGCTTTTCGCCTTTCTTCACTTTCCCCTTCAACTTCTTGAAACTCTCCAGATGATGGAGCAGCTTCAAACCATAAAAGAGAGAGGAAAAGACAAAACAGGTAAGTGAATGATAAGAACTGGATTGAACTTAAGAAATTGTAGTACTATGTGATATTTATTAAAGTAACCATTGAATTCACAGGAAGGAAACCTCTGGTAGGTACAGTATAGATATATAAACTGTACGAAGAGAGTAATAAGAAATGGGAGGCAAACTCCAAATGGCGAAAAACAGAAAAGAAAAGGCCCCTGTATTGAGTATAACCCACTCCTACTCTCAGTTTTTCCTCCCAAGATTTGCTAACCTTCTCATGGCTTTTACAGTGACCAACCCCCCCTATATATTATCCATTATATAATCTATCCCCTCCCCCTTAATAGTAGGCCTAGCCGTAAGCAACGACAAAAACACATATGTTAGATATTTATATATTGCAATAATGAACCCCAGCATTCAGCTCTCTCTCTCTCTCTGGATTTTTCTTCTCCATCTCTATTTTAGCCTCGCAAGTCTTCTTAACAGACACAAACCACTATTGCATCAATAAGTAACACATTGAAAATGTAAACCTACCTCCAAAGATTGAGGTAAGATCATCAACAATATTAGTCGATGATGATGCTTTCTTCATGGATACACTTGTAGGTTTTCTTGTTGCATCTGACTGAAATTGGTTTTCAAATACTGACTCCTGAAAACATAACAGATTCAGAAACTTAACAACCAAGTTTTCAATAGAATCATAAGAGTAAACATGATTGTCAACCTTTTTGTTTTAGTTAAATTTAAACAATAATTTTAAACTTTTAAATAACTACAAAATATTTACTTGTCATTTTATCAAAAATAAAATTTTCTTTTAGAATAGAAATAAAAAGGTATAACTACAACTTTTGGCTTTTCAGGATTATTGTTGAAAGATGGGAAGACACCAAACGCTGAAACTGAGTTTGGCCATTATATGTTAGTATGTAAAGAACAGCACATTTAAAGAAGAAAAAGAAAAAAAAAATCCTCACATTAGAGTTAGTCCTAGGGGGCCTTGGAGCACTGTTGGGTCTTGCACCCATGCCAAAGAAGGATTCAAGATCATTTTCATTCTTTTGTTGATTCTTCCTTGCAGCAGCTGCAGCCCTCTCTCTGGCCTCAGCAGCGGCACGTTCTGCAGCACGTTCGGCTTTAACTCGTGCTTCAGCTTCAGCCCTCGCAGCTGTAGCTCTTTCCCGTGCTTCCCTCTCCTTTGCCTCTGCAGCAGCCTTTTCAGCTCTTTCCTTTGCTTCTGCAGCAGCCCTTTCTCGGGCCTCAGCATGTGCTCTTTGCACTGCAGCTCTTTCAGCACGCTCTCGAGCTTCAGCATTAGCTTTCCCAACTGCAGCCCTCTCAGCTCTCTGGCGTGCTTCAGCAGCTGCTC
The DNA here is from genome assembly GCA_951804385.1 of Trifolium dubium. Taxonomy (NCBI): domain Eukaryota; kingdom Viridiplantae; phylum Streptophyta; class Magnoliopsida; order Fabales; family Fabaceae; genus Trifolium; species Trifolium dubium. The sequence goes on from OX638071.1 coordinate 3,824,563, forward strand.
TTTCACGAGCTTCTCTTGTAGCTCTTTCTACAGCCTGTCTAGCCTTATCTCTCTCCTCCCTTTCTTTCATTAATCTTCTTTGCTCCTTTTCCTCTCTCTCCTTTTGCTGCCGATCGCGTTCTAACCTTTCTTCTTTCTCTCTCTCCTCTAATATAGATCTGTCATCTTTTTCCGATTGCACAGGTTCTTTGCTTTTAGCAGCCTTCGTATACTCTCTCTCCCTAACTTCCTTTGCATGCCTAAATTTAGCCTCAGCTTTATCCATTGCTTCCTTCATGGCTGCAGCAGCCGTGTTCATCTCCACCTCCTCATCGGGACTCTCAACATTGTTACCATGACTGCCCATGGCAAAATCATCAAGTTCGTCAAATTGAGATGTTGGGGATGCCGCTGCTACAGGTGGAGCAGACTTAGGAGCATGAGAGAATCGAGTGGAACCCGGGAAAGGAGAATACTCATTAGACTTGTTTCCAGTATTGGTAGAAGCCGGTGAACCTGATCCTGACCTGTGAATATTCACTGGCCTTGGAGGAGGAGGTCTTGAAGGTGGCGGAGCAGCGGTTGGTTGTGTAAAAAGAGGAATCTCTGACACAGTCAGCCACACATCTTCACTTGATTCCAAGTTTTCTTCATATTTTGGAGACATATCTGCCTGAAAATTGGATTGTCCAAAACCAATATTATTATTTGGAGGGGAAGTAGACCTTTGGCCAACTGGTTTATTAGAATCAGATGAAAATGTAGGCATGTAAAATGGGGGGATATCTTTTTGTGAGTGCCTCTCAGGACTCATCCCTGGAGAACTGTTACCCTTGCTGCTATTTCTCTCGGATGAGAATGCTGGTACAGATTTTCCGAGCCCGTCGAAAGGGTCAATGTCTTCATATACTTTGCCATTTGAAGTTGATGAACTGTTATCTTTTGTGCTTCTAGAACTACCAAATTTACTAATTTCCTCCAAAGGGTCTGTAAAGTTTCCTGTGGATGAATCCATTGGGGATGAAGTTGATTCAAATACTTTGAAAGGGTCTTCTGCTGCAGTGGAGGTTGCTTTAGATGCACTCACAGTTGGTTCTGAGGACAAACCAATATCAGGAGCATGCCTGTTATTAACAATATGTAAAAATGATTATGACACATCAAACAATTATGGAATACACAATAACTATGAATTGCTCATCAAAGATAACATGGAAAAATATCAAGTTATTTATTCCATTTATCTGTGTGTGAGTGCATGCTACAACCACCTTGAGCTAGAAACAAAAATGCTAAACTTAATTTTCATAATTCACAGGATGTGAGACATTCTCAGACCCTCAAACTAATATAGCCTCAAGATTTGATTGAATTTCTTACTCTTTCTAAATCACAGAGTGCACTATAAGATAGAAATTTGATAGTAGCCGACCAGGGAATAGATAGGAAGCAATAAAAGATGGCAGGAGGATGTGTTTTCTGAAATAATTTGGTTGGAGGGAGAGTAAAATACCTGAGTAGCAATACATATTTTCAATCAATAAACACTATTTTCCTCTATATATAACTAAATGGTACCTATCAAACTCGTTCAACATTGTTCAATCAGCAACACTACAGAAAAGTATAACCAAAGCTGCTAAGCCTTATCCTTCAACTGTGTTATGCTATGGGTTATGGCCGCTTAAATATATATCACATTGATAACTTCAGAGGCTGATATCACATGAACAATAATCTATGATCGTAATTACAAAATGCATAGGACATCCAAATATGTTTCAAAGACTTAACTAACACGCATAATCTACCGTAAAGAGCTCCTAGAAAATACAAACTCGAGTCTTCACTCCCAATCCAACAGTTTGAAATACATCGATGCTTGAAATATATAGAACACATCAATGACATACAAAATGCCTAAAACACTACCACCTCCAAATCAGTCCTATAGACATATTCCATAATAGCTCCATCCAAGTATAAAACAACTAAGATCAATTTTAGACATGCATAATTGACTACCATATATTAGATAGAAAACATGCATATACTTCTTGCTTGCACGATAAGCATAACGACAAACGCCACTTTCACTACCATTACCGAGTAATGGCAATTATTACAAAAGAATCAGAGTTGCTAAAACAACACAATACACTGATAAAACATACTATATATGTATATACCTGTCACTAGAAGGTGATCTACTACTTCCAAATCCAGGTAATAAATCATCAAAATCAGAACCACCTTTATCATCTTTCTCCGATCCTTTCCTACCGGAGCTTTTCGCCTCTTTACCAAATCCACCTAAAAGATCATCAAACGCGCCACTTTCCGATTTCGGCGAAGCAAAAACGTTTTCAAAATTAACCTTCGACGTGGTCTTCAACCCAGGCACACCGTCAAAAACATCGTCATCATAAACCGGTTTATCATAAACCGGCGGCGGAGACGAATTCCCTGACCTAGAGGATCCTTGAAACATAGAGTCGAAATCGAACGGTGCATCGGCTCCACGAGGCTTGGATCCCGTCGTGGTGGAGGTGAATAGATCGTCGAAACTGGCGGCGTGGTTGTGACGAGAGGTTGAGGATCCGTATGGAGATTCGGATGTACGAACGGATCGCGATCCGTAATCGAAGTTGAGAGAAGTGGAATTAGAAGAAGAGGAGGAGGATTTAGGTGGAGGAGCCATTGGAGCGGATTTACCTTGAGGTTTGAGACCGAAATCGGAAGCCAAAAGGCCATTGAAATCGTTCATGGTGTTGAGGTTGAAGAATTAGCGATGAAATCGGTGAATTGAGGGAAAATGAAGAAGAAGAGAAGGGATCAGGTGTGTGAGAGTGGAGAGAGCATTCGGTGAGGATGATGGATGATGATTCCTCTTCCTTCCTTTCTTTTCTTTTTCTTTTCTTTTGTTTGTCTTCTTCAAGAATTTGCCAACACGAACGAATATATCAAATATCAATCAAACTTGTTCAAATTTCATTTTTATTTTATTTATTTATTTTTTCTTATAGTACTGTATTTTTTATGGGTGAACACTTGGATAAATTGTTTAATTTTTCTCAATATTCAATCATGAAGGTATTCATGCAACATCATTATTATTATTTGATTTTTGATATGACATACAAACAAATTACCCTTTCTTCCTTTGGCTTTTTCCTTCCTCTTTCCCTTTTGCTTTTTACCACTAGTAGATTCATTATTTGCTAATTACTAATCATCATATTTTATAGTTACATTGTTTTTATTTATTTTTTGTTTTCACTCGTATCCTATTCGATCTACTGAGTTCGCTGTAAATTTTGACATAAAATAGTTTTAATCTCCTCTTGATCATAGTCACAACAAATTAAACTGTAATCTTTCTTTTCAAGAACCATTGTACCGACTAACGTTTGGTAGTTACATTATTTTTTGGAAAATGATAACTAGTGCCGGCACTAGTTAAGGAAGACAAATATAGTAGAAGCATATTGGAATTTGTGTAGTTAAAGTCATAAAAGTATATAAAATATTGTTTTCAATGTAAATTTACCATTTTTGTTACATTAACTAATGCCTTTGGGGCACTAGTTAACAAGACCCTTACTTTATTTTTTTTGATGAATAGACCCTTATTTTTTATAAGAGATAAAAATAAAAGCACTCTCTTCATGAATTTTATTACTCCTCCTATTTAAAACTTTTATATATAAATAAAAAAATACAATAATATTGTTAAAAAATATGATAATTTTACGAAATTAACTTTATTTATTTTATGTGTAATTTTTTTAATTTGAAATAATGTATATTCAATTAATTAGAAGATGCAAACTAATAAGTCTAAATTAAAAAATGTAAGTGACATTCATTTAAAACAATTTTTTTTATTAAAGTGACACTTACTTTAAAACAAATAGCAAGACATATATAAAGTTAAATTAGAAGATGGAAGGACATATATCATTAGAATTTAAGAATCGGTGAGAGAGCAAATATGAGAGGATGACTTCGTACATTGCTTGCTAGGGTTTTCTTCACGTATAGATTGATAACACATCAATGAAACTTATGACAAGAGTTTTAAAGGGGAGAAAAGAATAAAGATGCCGACATTCTTTGATTTTGATTATAGATTCGATTTGAAGTTAGAACATCATCCTTATAGTAATAAAAGATATCCACCACATGTTTTGAATCAAGTTCAAAATCTACATAATCGAATTGAATTTCATGAGCTCAATCAATTAATCAAAGATAACCGCACACTTCTCTTTTGTTCACTAGAGTACATGAGAAAAGATCGCTCTATATTAGCTAACTAAGACAAAAGCTACCAAATTGATATATCTAATACAATTCCCCGTACCAACTTGTACCAACTTGACTGTTGATTATTTTTATAAAAATATTGCTCAAACCCTCACTTTTAAAGTATTTTTTAAGCAAAAGTTTCATGTCGGCACTTACAATTTTGAAAGTGCCGATGTATATGTAAATATTTATTACGATAATATTAGGTATTGAATTTGGAAAGTGCCGATGTTAATATCAGGACAATTTTAAATATACTACTGAATTTTGAAAGTGGTTTTTCAAAAGTGTTAGGAGCAAATTGGTTAAAATCAAATTGTAGGGGTAGAGATACAACTGAGGGGGTATGAAGAAAAAATTTCTATTGAAAGAAGCTACAAACTCAGATTATCAAGGCCCATCAAAACAAACACATACTTGGTTCAACTGTTCAATATCATGTTTCCAAAAGAGTGGACACATTCTACAATGAAAGGGAAAACCTTGTTTGATTTGATTATTACTCCCTGATATTAAGCAATAAACTAAGGAGTGATTATGTACAGCTACTACTATATAGAAAAATATTATTCACTAGCCATATTTTCATACAATCACAAAAAAAAATTTGTCACCGTGAGCATGTAGGGAATTGCAATATGCTAGAGTCGCGGTTCAAACTCAGAGAGTCTGAGTTTCCCACTTATTTTTTCTAGAGGTGAAATTCTAACAACCGGATTACTTGATAGTAAAATCAAACTTGTCCCCAGCTCCTCCATGTGTGTATTTAGGTCTCCTACATCATTGTCTAGAACTAGAACTGATTAATTATTGGGCTACCATCAAACGAGACATCATTTTCAGGGACACTGGCATCAAACTTATCACCCTTGTCTGAAGTACTGGTTTGTGATCCCAAGGCCTGCCATATCATTCCAAATTGTGTCACTGTATCAACTTATTTATGTTTACAACAGTTTGATTTCAATATACTGTTGAAAAGCTGTTTTGGTGTAAAAATTAAGCAAATACTGTATCAAGTATGTGCCAAGCCAACAACCATATGTTTTTCTTAATTAAGTTTCTCATGAATATTATCACAGCCTTTCATAAGTTACACATTCTTTATTTTTTAATAAAGTATGTGTACAACATTATGAGTACACAAATCCTTATTCTTAAGAATCACAAAAATAAAACTTGTTCTTAATCTTAACTATGAAGTCATCTTAGTAAATTTTAGAACTAAATATAAAGCACTCATTATATTTTAAAAAAGTGGTTTACTGGTTTATTAAAAAGTCATTCATTATATTTTAAAACTAATACAAGAAACTTACAGTTTCATTTGGAACAACCGCATATCTTTCTGATAAAGAGGCAAATGATTTCCCTGTTCAAGAAAAAATGAAACATTCAAATTCAGGCTTAATTTTAAAAGCCGGAAAAATCGATTCTAAATTAAACCGCCAAATGGTAATAAATCAGTACTAGGTACACAAAATAAACAAACACATCACAAATGAGACCACTCAGAACCTGATGATGGATACTTTGAGGATTCTATGTGCTGCTCACTAGATCCATCGACACTGAAGGCATCAATAATCTTTGGAACATTCCTGAAAATCCCAAAGAGATCATATTAATATTCAAGCCTTGTAATGAGCTTGTAACAATTATGGAAGACTATACTCAATATATGGTTTCTTGAACATGAAGTTACCGGTCTATGGTGTCTCCATGCCCAAGTTGTCCGTTTGCGCCTCTTCCCCAAGAATATACATTTGCGTGATCGGTAACAGCAACTGTGTGTCTCCATCCACATGAGATCTGAACCACTTTCTACCAAACCAAACAAAGGTTTGCAGAAGTAAAAAATAATGGTCATGATTATACATAGAAAATATGTTTATAAAAAAAGAAAAATAGAAGGGAAGAAGGTTCTAGAAATTTCGATTACCTGAGCATAAGGAAAGTTCACTAGCATGGGAGAGGAACAATCAAAATTGTGACCAATTCCAATCTGTCCAAACTAAAATTGAAAGAGAGAGACATGACAATTTACCAAACACATGCTAAAATTGTTTCAAGTGCATTATTTAAGAAACCATAAACTTCTATATTTCATTTTCTGAAAATAGAAGAAACTGCCAAGTGCCAACCTTATTCCAACCCCAGCCGAAAAGTTGTCCGGTAGACGTGAGTGCCATACTATGCCTCCATCCACCTGATACCTGAAAAAAATTTGCACAATAAGTTTGATTTCCTATGTTTTCACGATACTGATTTCCATCAAATTTGAAGCTTGGGCTATTAGCCTCTATCTCAGTGTGTGTTGGTAATGGTATGTTCACACCACAATACGAAACATACTATAAAACATGAACAATTAGAAGATAAAGACATCTAGATGAGACTAATTGTTACCAAATTTGTATGAAATTAAAGAATCACCTGAGAAATGAATTTATCACTCAATGCTTGAACTTTGTGAGGCACGAGACGGTCTTTGAAATCTCCATGTCCTAGCTGACCGTATTTACTCCATCCATGCGTGTATAATCCCCCGGAAGATGAAATCGATATTGTATGCCTCCAACCACAAGAAACTGTGACTATCTTGTCACCCTGCAAAATGGACATTTATGATATCAGAAGTTAACAACTTGAAATGCTGCTTTTTCTATTTAAGTTTACATTTTCAGGAATCAATCAATAAATATTATCTTAAAATTTGTTTTTCTAAATTATAATAGATATAAGTTTGAAGACATACTTCAACGTTCACTTTCTCGGGGATCAAGCGATCATTTGTGTCTCCCAATCCCAAGTTTCCATATCGTCCCCAACCCCATCCATATAAATCCCCGTCTTCGGTAATTGCCACACTATGTTCAGCACCAGCAGCAACCATTTTGATACATATTCCCTTTAAGAGTTAAAATTCATGTATCCTAGTTAGAATTCACAGAGCAATGATCATAATAGATAACAGATTCACCTCTGAAAAAAGTACCTCAAATGCTAGAACTTTTTGAGGCACAAGAGAGTCCTTTGAGGTACCAAGTCCAAGTTCGCCATTTTGATTCCGCCCCCAACTATAACCATGACACCAAAACAATACAATGAATCGCCATTAAGAAACGGGGAAAAAGATCTAAGCAAACAAATCAAAGACAGATTAAAATATTATATAACAAAGAACTACAAACCTCAACACCTTGTTTTCTATAGTAACTGCCAAACAATGACAGTCACCACAAGCAATTTGTTTTATCTTTAAACCCTGCAGTGCTCTGATGGGATGAGGAATGAACAAGTCACTGTGATCACCATGACCTAATCTTCCAAAATCACCCCTGGAAAATCATAACATAGTAATTAAGATATAATGAACAAAACATTTTCAGATATCATTGATAAAAGCATAGTAGAAGCAGTAGTAACTAATGGTAACTAAAACTAGCTATTACTTATGAAAAGAAAAAACACTAGCCAAATAGAGTTAAGAAAAAGAGCAGACCATCCCCAACTATATACATCTCTGCCGGATTCGGAACGTGCCACTGTATAATCTGCTCCACAAGTAACAGATACAATGTCTTGGCCATCGAATGCACTCAGTTTAGTTGGTAAGAGTCTGTCATCGGTATCACCATGGCCTAATTGTCCATCTTCTCCTCGCCCCCAAGAGCAAACAACATTTCCAGCTGTTAAAGGATCAAAATTGAAACAAGCAGAAAAATCACAGAAGTTATAAGTGGGTTCATATCTAGCTTATACGAAGATCTTTTTTCAGCAAAGCAAAATGTGAAAGTCACTGACAAGGAAGACGAATGAGTAAAATTAATAACAGTAGCATTGGAAATTGATGCCACCTTTGGAGGAAAACAAAATGAATTGAAGTATAAAGTCATTTCTACAATTTCTACGAGAAAGGGACTCTCCGATTTCTACGAGAAGATCTTTTTTTGTCTTAACTCTCTGATTTCTACGAGAAAGGGACTCTTATACTCATTTAGAGTTGGTCAGAAAGTAAGTAAAATCTGACCGAAGATTATTCTAGTCAGGATTTGAATTCAGGTACTCCTGATCGTTTCATCCTTAACTAAACCTCATTAACCACTTGAGCTCAATTACTTAATTATAAGCTAGGGGTTTTAATATGGTCATGAGTCATGACATCAAGATTTTTGATGTCTTCATGCCCACAACATGACCGTCCAGTCAACGAAGCCGCATTTAACTGTGATTCTTCCCAGTGCAAAATGATTACAAAGCAAATGTTACTGTGATTTAAAATCTTGATAAATAGTAAATTTTGCTTAAACAAAATACTTCTTACAAACAAATTAAGGACACTAAAAAACCAATTTGATGTGTGTCTGACTGTCTGTGATGAAAGAGACCTAGATGCAAATCTCAAAATGTAATGTTAACGATTGGTTAATTTGCAAGGAATTCAATTCAAAGACAATGACAATATATCAAATTCTGGATCATACAAATGCAGGTAGACACAAAGCATAACATAAATAAACCAAAAAATAAGAAGGGTCATTGTTAGGGACCACAGAGCAGCTTCAAGCAGAGAAACACACAATATATATAATAAATGCAATGAAAAAATTGTAATGTAAACTCCATCACTCTTTCAAGAACTCATATGCAAGATTTCACACTAGTTAAAGTAATACTAGTATAGTGATATCAAAACAAAAGAACTCACTGGTTTGAACTAAAAGTTATAAAAAGTTGAACGAGTTAAAGGATCGAAGTTCAAACACTGACAAATGAATGAGAAAATCCTAACATAATAATAACTAAATTCTATCATTTGACTATGAAAAAAGAGGTGAATTTAGTGCTTACTGAGAAGTGCCACAGTGTGACTAGCACCAGCAGTTATGAGAAGAACACGAGGAGGTGAAGAAGCACTGACTTCAGTACTAATCATCACTTGTTCATCATCCATGATGACCATCAATATTTCTTTGTGGGAAAAGTTGACAGATGAACGTGCTCTTTTTATATTAAAGAGCTAAAAAGTGGAACATCAACAAGACAATAAACAAATGAATATAATGATACAAGAAAACAAAAATTTGTCTGTTTTAGTTCATAAAAGTCATGAGTAGGTGGAAATTCAATTAGATCATTCAAGAAACTATAATAAAAAAAACTCTGCTTATTAATGTGTGATTTTGATATTAACAATTTTTTATTCTAGACCTTGTTTGGACCGGAATGGATTCTCTTTCTATTTTGGTAACTTTAGTGTATTTTTTTTGTTTATAACTCTCTCTGGATCTAAATATAATCTATAATAAATGGTTTAGTCTCAAGGAGTAGTTCAATTGATTGAATTGGTGCATCTATGTTTGAATTTGTTATGTAAATAAATAGAGAATTTATGGCGAGTCATCGAGATTTTTTAGAAGTTACATGTTAAAAATTCAAGAAAATCTCAGTGTTATTGTTCATTCAAATATAATATAGGCTTAACTCAAATGTTTATTTTAGATTTTAATTTGGTCTCAAACTTTTTAAAAATTTTATATTGGTTTTAAACGTTTATTTTAAGTTTTAATTTGGTCATTTCCGTCAATTTTGTCCACGTGTTTGTCCACATGTACAAACCGTCTGTCACGTGGGACAAAATTGACGGAAAAGACCAAATAAAAACTTAAAATAAACATTTGAGATCAATATGAAGCTTTTAAAACGTTTGAGACTAAATTAAAATCTAAAATAAACATTTGGAACTAAATATATAATTAAGCCTATAATCTAAAAAGAGTGGACGTTTCAGAACTAGGTATACCTATAAAAAAATACATGTAGAGTACAATATTATGAAAAATATTTTGTGGACATATGAATTTGATAGACGTGATAAATTGGTGACGAGATAGAAGATATAAAAAAAATTTAAAGAGTGATTATTGAGTAGGTGGGAAGTTGGTTAGAGAGTGATGATGAACATAGTACATGGTAGTACTAAAATAAAATGAATGATTTGAGGACAAAGTAACCCATGCATAAATATTGAGAGTAAAATGAATTAGAGTTGATGAGCAGAAATTGTTGCAAGTGAGTGGATCTGTGGTAGATGAAGTACACTTATTTCACCATTCCGGTACAGTCAGGCAGGGACTATTCAACTTTTTTTCTTGTCGCCTTGTAAGTTGTAACTTAAGTACTACTGTACAAAATAAAACAAATGTTGTTGTAATGTTATGTTAGAATCTAGAAAGGTTGATAAATGCACCCTCATTTTGACACAGTAGTAGTTAGTACTAGTAATAACTAAACAATCCGTAGCATTTTCAACTTGTACGTATTTTCTGGGTTGGGCATGTGCCGACAAGTTTCATCATTTATTCTTTCTACAATTCTGTTTCTTTGTTTAATTTCATCACGTATCATATTCATTAATCTAAAGAAAACATCAAAAACCAAGTCACATACTACACCTCTAATCATAAACCATGAAATATTTAATTTCAAGCAAATATTACAAACATTGGAAAATATTTTTTCGCAAAAAAGAAGTTAGATATTTATTTTATGATGATTATGATTGATTGATTGTAAAAAATTTCTATTGTGTATATAAATTAAGAGCATTGTTTTTTTTTTTTTTACAAAAATTAAGAGCATTGTTATTTAGTAAGAAATATTTGCGCAAGAAAGAGAAGCATCCATAAAATCCATAAAATAAAAGAATTTGACCAATCTGAAATTGAATAATCACACATGAAAGAGAGTGATTATAATTTGAAAGTGTTAAATATTACTCCCTCTGTCCCAAAACTATTGTCCTTTTAGAGTTATGCACGTAGATTAAGAAACAATAAAGATTGATAAGTTAAGTCTCTTTTACCCTTACTTTATTAAGAAAGAAAAAATATATTTAATTAATGTTTTAACTTTTGTAAAGATACAAATGGTAAATTAACTTTAATTTTACATTGGTTTCCGTAAATGACAATAGTTTTGGGACAAAACTAAAAAGCTAAAAGGACAATAGTCTTGGGACGGAGGGAGTACCACGTAAGATTCTTCTATTTTTTGCTAAACAAATTCTTACTAAATAACATTCTTTTCTTTGTGAATTAAACTATAGTTGTGAATATAGATAAATTTAACAGTAAAAAAGAAATGAATAGATAAATTTTAAGCATAAGAATATAGATTAACCTTCAAAGATTTATTCCTCTAAGAAGAAAGTCTATCATCATTCAACATGTAATAAGCACTAACAATGTAGGACTTTCTATTTAAAACTTTTAAAATGAACCCAATCTTCTATTTGGTTCTATGATGGATCTTCAATTTCCAATGTGTGTTTGTCCTCTTCAAATGCGAGTTTGTAACATTTGGTTCTCCATTTTGTTATTAGTTGTCGTCATTTCTTTCACTTAGACTACATTAGTTAGTGATTTTACTTAGTTACAAGTTGTAGCTTTAGTAAATTCAGGTAAATCACCGTGATTCTGAACATCCACTGTAATATTAAGCATGCACTTAAATTGTGTGTATGTGTCTAACTTGAACTTAACTTTTCAATTTTAAGAGAAATTAATTCTCATTGTTACAAGAAACTTCGCGCACCATTTTTCCGATTTGTCCCTTCATAACTAAGTGTCTTCCTTCTCAATTGGCTTCACCTACCTTAGGAGGATTGTAATAATATCTCATAATTCTCAATTTCAATTCAATTCATGAATTAATTTTGTATGGATTGGATGGGTCACAAGAAACAAGGAAAAGAAACTTTAGTATGAGTATGCAACTTTTATTTGATTTAAATAAAAGTTTCTTAATAAAACTATAACTTCATAATAATGATAGTGTGGTATAGTTTGATTGAATGTATACGTACGTATAAACAAGTATAGGGTGCATAGAAATTAATTTCAAATTTCAAGTATGTCAAAAAAAAAGAAATTAATTTCAATATTGCATTAATATTTTGTTAGTGTTTATTCTTCTTAATTGTTTTATAAAACTACTTGTATCTTTGTCATATTTTTTATGTTCTCCCAATGAAACGTTAACGCGTTTTAATGGAGTCAAATGAGAATGACCGGTCAAGCAAGAGCAGAGTCTCTTTCGCTCTATTTCACGCGGTATTATTAGAGTCCACTATTGGATTTAATTTCACTTTGATAAATTGCATTATTTAATTTAGTTACTCCTCTACTTAAGTTTCATACAAATTATTATTTGTTTTGGAAGTCTCCCGTTTACATTGTACCATCCACAAACTATGATGGAACAATTATCAAATTGAAGTTTTTAATTCTGAATATGGTAGCATTGATATATAAATACATTTTTTCATGAAGTCATGGCATACATATACAGCATACTATTTTTCTAAGTATGAAGTCACTCGTGTTCCTTGTATTAATGTGAGAATTATTTTCAACTTTTAAATTAAAGCAATTCAACTTCATTATATCACTTCATTTGAAGCAGTACAATAGGATATTATTCAGTGTTCTTATCTTTAAATGAAAAAAATAATATTTTAGAAACATCATTTCATAATTTTATTTAATAGGATCAATCTGTATCTTTACAAAATCAATCATACATGTTCTGCATCTTTTAATTTGTTTTTATTATTTTTATGGTATACTAGAATAAAAGGTCCAAAAAAAATAACTAAGAGACTAAAGTGACATTATGTCATTTATGAAAATATCATCAAGAATAAAACTTTGAATCTCGTTAGACGGAGTCTTCAAAATGTAAAAATTCATACTAAATATTAGTTGATTTAGTGATAATTGACATTCAACTTATTAGTATAGAGAAACACGGTTGGATCCCTGCGTTTGGAAGAAGACTGTAACTACTTGATACCATAATGTATTCCAAACTCTGAATTACTAGGGTCTTCTTCCTCTAAGAACCACTTGAGAGGAGAGGATGAAAACAAAAGAGAAAGTGTAAAATATGTTAAACCTAAGTAGGAGTAGTCTCATTATATCGTTAAATTCAATTGATATAGATCAATAGTGTTCACAAGCGTCATAAAGTACCTCATAAACAACATGAATCTATCACTCTAGCAGGTCACACCTCACTCTTATAACTTAAGCCAAATATATTTAGAAGCCCTTTAAATTTAACGGCTGTGCTAAATTAATTTTTTAGTTTTTTAAGTATAAAATTGGTCCTTTAATAACTTTGTAACATATTACATTGTTATTCTTATTTGATAAAAATGTTCATGTAATCGTTTATTAAGTGACGTGATATTGTATACTTACATCACTATTACAAAAATATTTACATAATTATTATGCTGAAGAATCTATGTGTCATGAAGACTATGAACAAAGAATTTCCTAAATTGCTTATCATTTATTGAGTTTGATGAATATTTTTTAAAAAGATATTATAGTAGTACGACATTTGCAGTTTTATAGTGACCCAATACTGCCGGTAGTGATGATAGTTGTTGACGTGTGACTACCGCGTAATTTTTTTTTGTAACATACGGTCATTAAAAATGTAACAACCAATATTGTAAGCTTTTTATAAAATTAAAATATCAACTTAATACTTTAGAAAAATTAAAAGGATAAATTTGATGCTTAAAAAACTACAAACTAATCTAATAAGAACGTTAAATTTTAAGGATTCATTGATGAATTTATTGTTAGGTCGCCTGAACTACTAAAATTTCACTGAATAAGTGTGTGTGAGAGTTTGAACAAATCTCTATATATAATATCTTATATCTTTATGAACCGAGTTAAACTCATGAGTTCATGGGCGGATTTACCACCCGGTGCTGTCAGGGCTGTAGCCCAGGCTCGGTCGAATTTTTTTGGTATTTTAGAGATTAATTTAGTGTAAAATTGATATTTTTAGGGATTAATTTAGGGCAAAATTGAAGTTTTTTGTTTCAAAACTCAGATTTTTCACCACAAAATAATTTTTTTTTGGTGTTTTAGGAGTTAATTTAGAGTAAAATTGATATTCGTAGAAATTAATTTAGGGCAAAACTGAGTTTTTTTTCAAATTTGAAAATTTTCATTACAAAACTGAAATTTTTGTTTAAATTTTAAATTTTACCCGACCTGTATAAGTTTTCTGGCTCCGCCACTGCATGAGTTAAACTAATATTTATGAATGGATTTAACCTATAACTTACAATTAACAACTTAAAGTTTATATATGCCTCATATTCTAGAACAAGCATTATTGCAAAGCTTAATAAAAAAACAAAAAGAACGCGTATATATGTGCACAATTCAAAGGTGATTCAATTCAAAGTTGTTCTTTCTTTCAAACTTGAAAACCTTACTCATTCTTCCTTCCTCTCCACAACACAACACAACACAAGACACGACACCAAATAAAGAAACATAATCAATTAATTATAACTATTTTCTTTCTCATTCCATTCCATGGCTGCTCACGAAGCTTCACCGTAAGTACTCACTAATCCATTTCCACTCACTATTTCCTTTTCAAACAAAACATCAAAACCTTAATTTCCACGAAACTCTAACCAATTTCACAACTAACGTTGTTGGAATTTATGACATAATTGTTTTTTTTCTTTCTTTTTTCTATCTCAGGTTTGAGAGCAGCGAGATGCTAGCAACGTTCTTGATTTCTACACCTCTGTTGCCGGAATCATGGAAGCTTTGCAGTCAGGCTAACGCAGCCGCCGCCAACCTCCGCAGTTTTGTGGTGGAGCGTGTTGGTTCCGTCGTGTATGTTGGTTTCTCCGGCGTTCGAATGGCAGGTGGATCGGATCCGAGCTGGAGAACTTTGGTGCCGTTGGAAAGCATCGGTGGTTTGCCGTTGTTTTCTTCGCGTCGGAATAAGGAAGCGGAGGAACCGGTGATGGTTCACGAAGGGATGCTGAATCTCTTTTCGTCTATTTTCAACTCAATCCAAACTCAGGTTTGTTTTCACATTTTTTAATTCATATTTTTAATTTTTACTTATTAATTTACACATATATTTAATATCAAGTTTATGAGGTTGCTGTGTGTCATATTTTTTTGGTACTATTAATTTAGTAGTAATATTACAATTTTTTTGTCTTGTATTCGTCATATTATTATTATACATACACTTTCATAAAAAAAAAAGCATTCAAAGATATTTCATCAAAAAAAAATTATTATAGTACACTATATTTTTTCTTTCTTTTCGTTAATCTCCAATTTTCAGAAGAAAATGTCTCGATAATTTAAAATTTGATCGCATATTTTATTTATCTTCGTCTTCGTGTATGTGCATACTCCATCAACAATGAAGTATTATAGTAGAATTGGACCTAATTAGCCTGTTAAGAAAAATAGTAAAAATTCAAGGTTAATTATTTTTAAAGTTGTAGTTAATTGTGCTAAGTGAATAATTAATGAGTTGTGATATTTGATCTGTCATATTAGTCAATTTGATGTTAATCTTTTAATCGGTTGTGAAAATTTGATGTTAAATTTGTGTGTGTATATAGAAACTTAATTTTATATCTCATTATAGAAACTTAATTGAAGCTAAATTGAGTTTTGAGGAGGGAGAGGTAGAGGAAATACTAGTAGTAAATAAACAAATGTACACCATAGTCATAGTCATTACTCCATTTGCATTTGTCTTTTTGTTTGGATAATTTTAGGGATATTCTCTTATTGGGGTATACATATGCTTGAGGGATGGGTCATGGGTTAGTGTTAGTGGTGTGCGTGCTTGCTACTTGTAGTACTTGATAATTTATTTATCAAATAAAGCAAGCAAGAATAGACGACAAAACATCAAATTAGTAAATTTATAATAAATAAAGTAAAATTGAGAAAAAGAAAAAGAAAAAGGTTGAAGGTGACAGTGTAAATAACATCATCTCCTCCATCATCATTCTCTTTCATTTTCAAACTTATCAGTATTTGTTCATGAACCTGTCAAATTATTTTGGAGAGGGGAAAGAAAAGGAAATATCATGTTACAATTTGAAAGTTAAGTTAATGTTTTTTTCTTCTTCTTTTACAACTTCATACATTTTCCTCAAATATACCATTAAAATATCATGCAATTATATATGTTTAGTGTTACATTATTTTAATGTTATATATACTTTTTATATTTATATGTATGCAACAATTTCTACAATAGAATCCCATCTGGGCCACCCTAAAGTATCTTGTTTAATATTTTTGCAAAATCCTTGGAATGTCGGCAAAATTCATCATGATAAATTAAAACACATGGAGTAATTAACAAGTCCATTAGCTCAACTAAAACCAAATGATACTTTTGAACCGTTTAATCAACATCTGACGACTTAGATCATCTCAGAGTTGTGGGACTGTGAGTGTCCATATTTACATATTCGACATGTAATAGTGTAACCAAAGAAAAAAGTTTCATAGTGATTGGGACTGTGATAGCTTTTCTTTTTCATCATATTAATAATAATAATATAGTACTACATAAAATAAAATAATAATAATAATAATAATTGTGTCAAAAATAATAATAATAATAATAATAATAATAATAATAATAATAATAATAATAATAATAATAATAATAATAATAATAATAATAATATCACTATGACGTACGAAAAGCAAAGAACTAGTATTATTAGTGGTGTGAACATGAATGAACCCAATCAAACCCCATCACCATTTTTCATTTTTCATAGAAGTGCTAACAATCAATTAGCCACCTTGATTAGTGCATAAAACATGCCGTTAGACCCACTCAAAGGGTCCTAGATTTCAATATCAAAATGATTAATTAGTACTCTAGTAGACGCCTCTTTCATCAGGTAGTTATTTCTTCTACTATATAGATTTATAGTACTTTGTAAATTTATTTAAATAAATGATTTATTTTAATAAACAGTGAGTGATGGCCATTGACCAGCACTAGTTGACTGGTGAAATAAAATCTGAAAAATATCCTTTTAAATTATGGATTGTGGTGAGGACATTATCGTCCTTGGAGTGAGTGTGAAAAGGTTCTATAAAGATTCTGTCTTTTGCCTCATCTCTCATGAGATTTGAAATGACATTTTTTTCTTTTGTGAAAAGATAAATTAGTTTTTTTTAAAGACCTTATAAAAAATAGTGAGACATACTAGAATTGTCACATCCCATATTAACCTTGTTCACACACACCAGCTTAAGACAAAGTTGTGGAAAATAACAGTCCTTATTCAATGATTCAGGAGCATGAATACAAAACTTAAGTCCTGACATAACGGCCGGCCACACAATTATGTATCTTAGCAAAATCAACATAAAACATTGACTTGTCCAATTTATGAAGTAAACTTAATCCAATTATTGTAATCACATTTTTACTGCACTTGATGTATTCACTATTCAGGACAGCTTTGTTAGATTAATATTAAACGATTCAGATTTAAATATCGAATTTGATTAATTTTTTTCTAAATACGAACTTGAAATTTCGTCCAATATCGATTCAATGATCATAGCTTTCATACAAGTCCTTATAAGCCGGCCGCTTTACTAGAAGTATTTTTAAGCCATATATCAACCATACAAAGGATTTGGTTTTAGGTGACTAAATTCATTTTGAATCAATTGTTTTTCTTAATTGATTTTAGTTAAAAGTTCATTGATCGTTAATTGTTTTCTAGAATGTTTACTATCCACAACTAAATAATGAAAATTTAATGTTACCTATTATGTAGGTGTTGGCTGTGTTGGAAAGTACAAAACCAAAATCAGTTGTAATCACTGGCCATTCCATTGGAGGAGCTACAGCTTCTCTATGTACTCTATGGCTTCTCTCTTACCTTCAATCAATCTCTTCATCATTATCAGTAATGTGCATCACTTTTGGCTCACCATTACTTGGTAACAAATCATTTTCACAAGCCATTTCCAAAGAAAGATGGGGTGGGAATTTCATTCATGTTGTATCAAAACATGACATAATGCCAAGATTGCTATTTGCACCTATTACACCACTCACTTCTCAGCTTAATTTCCTGCTTCAGTTTTGGCACTTGTCAATGACTTCACCAAAATTTGGAAAGCTTGTAGTACAAGTTTCTGATAAAGAGAAATCAGAGTTGTTTACTGCTGTGTTGGATTATGTGGAAGCTGCAACACAAAATGGTGAAGTTTCAGGGTCGATTTTGTTTCATCCTTTTGGAAACTACTTGTTTGTTACAGAAGAAGGAGCTTTATGTGTCGATAGTCCGGTTACAATTATTAAGATGATGCATTTGTTGCTTTCAACTAGTTCTCCATCTGGGAGTATTGAGGATCATCTTAAATATGGAGAATATGTTAACAGATTGTCTTTGGAAATGTTGAGTCAGAAAAATTCCTTGCTGAGGAACATTCCTAATTCAAGCTATGAGGCAGGACTTGAATTGGCCATCCAATCTTCCGGTATAGCAAACCAGGTAATTATTACTATACCTTCAGTCCTATAAAAAAAGTTGGAGACTATAAGCGTTTAAGTATATCCAAACAATTTTTCACTGAATAAATTGCTATGATGTAACCAACAGGAATCTTCTGTGATACCAGCCAAAGAATGTCTGAAATCAGCAAGGAGAATGGGTCCATCACCAGCTCTAAATGCTGCAAGCCTAGCATTAAAATTATCCAAGGTTGTACCTTATAGAGCCCAAATAGAATGGTACAAATCATGGTGTGATGAACAAGATAATGAAATGGGTTATTATGACTTTTTCAAAACCAGAGGCGCTGCGAAAAGAGACATGAAAGTCAACATTAACCGTCACAAACTCGCTAGATTTTGGAACAATATCATTGACATGTTAGAAAAAAATGAACTTCCTCATGACTTTGACCAAAGAGCCAAATGGGTCAATGCTTCACAATTCTACAAACTTTTGGTTGAACCACTTGATATAGCAGAATATTATGGAAAAGGAATTCATAGAACAAATGGTCATTACATAGAACATGGTAGAGAGAGAAGGTATGAGATATTTGATAAGTGGTGGAAGAATAGAAAAGTTACTAGTGGTGAAGAAAATAAAGTGAGAAGCAAATTTGCAAGTTCAACTCAAGATTCATGTTTTTGGGCTAAAGTTGAAGAAGCAAGAGATTGGTTGAATGGTATGAGAAGTGAAAGAGACACTAACAAGTTGGCTATGCTGTGGGAAAAAATTGAAAATTTTGAGAAGTATGCCATTGAATTGATTCAGAATAAGGAAGTGTCTTGTGATGTTTTGGCTAAGAATTCAAGTTATAGTACATGGGTTGAAGATTTAAAAGAAATGAAACAACTGAGAGCAAATGTGCAGAGGTATCCTCAACAGTTTACACGTTTTCTGGATGGAGTTGTTCCTTAGTACTTAATTTGAAATCAATAAGCTTAACTTATTGTGAGCATTGTATGTATGTATGTATTAAAAAAATGCTCCTGCTGAATAACTCGTTTTAGTTATGAGTTATATGATTTCATAAATGCAAATTTCCTTAGTATGTTAAGGTTGTTGTCATTCTATATATACTAAGCACTAATATAGTAGAAAAGTTTCAACTAGTATAACATCTACAATAACATAAAAAATTATCCACTTAAATTGTAGCCATTTTTCCCTGGCTGGACAATATTACAATAATTGTTTATATAAAAAGAAGCTTACAGTTCTTGTCATGACAGCCTTTCTAATGTGTTCTCCCAGAGTTATGAATAAACTTTGCTTTTTATAAGCTTCACAACCATACTAACTTAATATCTTAAACTTAAAAAAAAGCTAGTTTATGCAAAAATTTATGTTTAAGTTGCAAAATAGAAAAAGAGTGACACTTATAAGAGAGACACACAGCAATAATAAATATATGTTATTCCTCAAAATTATAGACTATAAAATGTCCCAAATATCAATGAATGGAAACTTCCATGCAAAATGTTTGGGGTAATCATAAGAAAAAAAAGGTACAAATTGTGATAACTATTAAGCTATATATAATAATACAGAACATTTTTAGCTTGTAAACACATTTAAGCAGGACTTCATCAAATATGAAAAATTGTTAATGGGAGGCAAAGAAGGTATCCTTTTTCCTTTCTTTAAAAGTTCTTGCAAGTCAACTCTTTGCAGGGTCAAAACATCTCTTGATTCCTTCCAAACAAAGGCAAGATTACCATTTTGAAATACAAAGAGAGAACCAGACTGTGATCCAGGGTATTTAAATCCATAACCACAAGCAATACCTTCTCCCATAAATGTGTGTTCGACATTAATCGATAATGAGTCCCTATCAGTTTTCCAAGGAAATGGATCAGATGAAGGCTCGTTGATATTCACTATAAACATTGCTGAACCATTAGGATGCAAGGCGTAGCGAGTGCCTTCCAATATTTTTGTTCCAATGAGAAGTTGTTGTCCGTTGGACTCCGAGTAAGAGAGCAAAAGAAAGAAAAGAGGCTTTCTAGATTTGTCTTGAGAAAGTTTTTCATGAGGCCAACCAAAAGTTCCTCCCCATAAACCAGCATACACTTGGTCTACTTTAGGAACTTGCATAGGCATCTTGTAAAGTGCAAACCAACTTTTGTTCATATTCGGCCAACCTCGAAAAGATGATACCTTTACAGTTAAGGCACTTAATGTTAACTTTAACGTGTCACTTGATCTAAGAAAGTCGTGAAGCCTATCATGCTTTATTTCATGGCTTGAACTAAGCATCATGTGATTGTCTCTTGCTCCTGCAATCGTGTTGTGTTGTTGATCAACATTGACAACACTGCTATCGATTGTACTAGATCTTCTATCATCTCTTGTTCCTGCAACTGTGTTGTATTGCTGATCAACATTGATAACACTGCCATCAACTGTACTAGTTCTTTGACCGTCTCTTGTTCCTGTGTTTGTGTTGTTTTGTTGATCATTATTGACAACATCAATTGAACTAGATCTTTGATGGTTTCTTGTTCCTGCGATCGTGTTGTGTTGCGGATCAACATTGACGACACAACCATCAATTGAGCTAGATCTTCGATGGCCTCTTGTTCCAAGGATATGTTTGAAGCCACCCCAAACATAACCACCAAGACTTTTTATCTTCATGTATTGTGTGTGACCATTCTCATTGCTTGGAGGAAAAGAGAGAACTTTTGAATAGTCATGACTCTTTCTTATCTCATCAGCCTCTAATTGCATTGAACCAATTTCTTCCCCTTGAGGTTTTTCCTTATTTTCAATCTGAATATTGCTAAGCTTATACATTTGAGTCATTTGACTGAGGAATGCTCTTCTTTCCTTCAATAGCACCAAATCTTTCTGAAAATTAACATAATCATCTCTTAATCTAGGAAACAATGGTTCATTTCCTATATTAGGAACCTCTAATCTAACTTGACTAGTAGTGATCTCAAGCAACTTTTTTCTATCTCTAAAACCCAACTTTCTAAAAGGAACTATTGCTTCATTATCTTGTTTCACAGATTCAGCCTCAAGCAACAATAAATTACAAAATCTATTAACACACTTAAGTGAACCATGATAAACACAATCTATTCCCTTTTCTTCCCTTCCATGAAGAAAAAACATATTCGAACCATCGAAATCGCAAACAATTTCAAACACAACTGACCAAAGAATAGGACCATCTTGAATCCCCAATGGAGAAACCTCCTGAGGAATTATTCGACACGCAACAACAGAAACAAAACCTGGCATTACATAAACAAGGTTACCAAGTTCAGGATTCTGTTGAACCCATATACCAATCAATGGTTTTACACTCAAAAGAAAACGACAAAGTGCTTTATAAGATGAAACACACTCTCTCCACTCAACAAGATCTTTGTGTGACACTATGCCTATAATGTCACATTGAGTAAGCCAAACTTTCTCAGAATTTGCAACAGCATAAAGACTCTTGCAACAAAGACTAAGATTGAAAATTTCTCTAGGAATAAGAAACTTTGAAACTGTGGCAAATACATCATCTGGTAAATAAAGAAGCAAACTTGAATCATGGGTATAATAAGGTAAGTTAGGTAACAACATAATTGATCAAATCCAACCAACCCAACTGAAATTTAATAATAAAAAAACAATCTTTTGAGGTTTGATGTCTTAGTTTACTCAAAAAATATAGACATACCTAGTAGAAGAGAATTGGGTGGTTTAATATAGCAGATATTTGAGGAATGGAAAATAGTGTAACGCGTTTTGTTGCTGGAAATGAATCTGAGAAAGTTAAGGATAAAAAAGTGAGGTAGTGGAGATGAGTCAAGTCAAGTGAAATCAATCAATCAATGTCTCAAACTCTAACTTTGCATGATTGAATTTGAAGATAAAAAAGATTGCAATTTGCACAATCAATCTGGATGGATCTGTCTGTCACTTTGACTACGTCGGTCTGTCCATTGCCTACAGGACAACGTTCGAAATGGGACAAGAGTCAAGCGTTAAAATTTGGAGTTTTGAATTTCATGACACTCTCTTTTTTTTCAGATTGTGTTGACTGTCGACAAGATGACACAGATTGAAATTAACTTCACGTCAAACCATGACTCAAATGCGATCTATATAGTCATACACTCTTTCTTCGCAATTTTCTCACTAGTAAACAATTATTTTGGTCTCAGCTTATCAAAAAAAAAATTATTTTGGTCTTACTATCCTATTAATATTTAAATCAACATAAAATATTTTAAAATTTTTAATTGTTCATTTTGTTAGTCAAATTAGTTAAAAATGTTAAATTAGTACTAATTATGATAATGTATGTATTACTTTTGATAACTTAGATATTTATGTGTTGTATTCGTGATTATGTGTAACTTCCTTATTATTGAGGGTTTAGAATCTACAGTACCTCTTTTATTTTTTTGAGAAAAGATGAACGAACTCAAACTTTCATCTTCTTTCCGCATCTCCCTCTCACCACCTATTTTCATGATTGGGGTTCAAGATCGGGGTTCGATCCCTGATCACACATGTGTGTGAGTTTATAATAACTTTGCTATTTCATGTTTATACAAAAAAAAAGACTAATTTAAGTTGAATTTGTGTAAGAGGACTAGATTAGACTGTAAAAAAGTTGTGGGGATTAAAACATACTTATGCTCTTAGGTTTATTACATCAAGATTTAAAGTTAGTTTCACTAAGTCCTCATTGTACTGACGTTCTGATAATTTACATCCGATGTAAGACTCCAAATTGAATTTATGAAGTGCCTTTCTTGCACAAAGAAATCGAAGAGATATAAAATATAAAAAATCATTCTTCCTCGAATCAGGATCGAGTGCGGTCAATACTTTTTGACTACACTGCATTCAAACATGCTTAAATCATTTAAAGGTTATATTAAGAGCACATGTTAATATTTTGCATAATTTAATACAAGATTAGACCATCAAATTTAAAAGATCATTTTATGAGTAAAAAATCAACTAAAATATGAACTTAAATCATAATTGTAATGATGTTGTATATAGTGAGTGTATGGAGTTTGTTTGACCGCCTTGGATGCATTTCCTTCTTCCTCTCCACAACACTATTTTTTTCATTCCATGGCTGCAAACGAAGAAACTTCATCGTAAGTAGTGTACTCACTCATTTATTTCCACTCACTAATTCTTTTTCGAACTAAACATTATTCAAAAATGCAAAACCTCAAAACTAAATTCCACAAAAACTCCAACCAATTTCACAACTAAAGTTATCTTTGTTAGTTGAAAATGAAACAATTTTTTCTGTCTGTGTTAGGTTTGAGAGCAGCGAGATGCTGGCAACGTTCTTGATTTCTACACCTCTGTTGCCGGAATCGTGGAGGCTATGCAGTCAGGCTAACGCCACCGCCAACATCCAAGGTTTTTTGGTGGAGCGTGTAGGCGCCGTCGTGTATTTGGCTTTCTCCGACATTCAAATGGTGGGCATATCGGATCCAAGTTGGAGATAGTTGGTGCCGTTGGAAATTATCGGCGGCTTGCCTCTGTTTTCTTCGTTGTATCGAAATAAGAAAGCGGAGGAGCCGGTTATGGTTCACGAAGGTATCCTGAATCTCTTTTCATCCCTTTTCAACTCAATCCAAAACCAGGTTTGTCTATTAAGTATTTTTTATTGAACATTTAGTTGTTAATTTACACATAAGATTAATATCAAGTAATAAACAAATGTACAGTACCGTCCTTAATATTATTACTACATTAGTAGTTCATAGTTTGGCTGCGAGATAAATAAAGTCTGACCAAGAATTGTTCCATCCTGATATGAACCCGGGTTCTACTAGAATTTGTCCTTTTATGAATTTGATATATTGATTGGTGTATATATACTTGAGTGACATTCTACCCGGGCCACCTTAAAGTATCGTGTTTAATGTTACCATTCAGGTGTTGGGAATATTGGCAAACACTGACACAAAATCAGTTGTGATCACTGGCCATTCCATTGGAGGAGCTACAGCCTCTCTATGCACTCTTTGGCTACTATCTTACCTCCAATCAATCTCTTCATCATCATCATCATCATCATCATCATCATCATCAGTAATGTGCATCACTTTTGGCTCACCATTACTTGGTAACAAATCATTTTCCCAAGCAATTTCCAAAGAAAGATGGGGTGGAAATTTCATTCATGTTGTATCAAAACATGACATAATGCCAAGATTGCTATTTGCACCTATAATACCACTCACTTCTCAGCTTAATTCCCTGCTTCAGTTTTGGCACTTGTCAATGACTTCACCGGAATTTGTAAAGCTTGCGGTACAAGTTTCTGATAAAGAGAAATCAGAGTTGTTCCCTACTGTGATGGATTATGTGGAAGCTGCAACACAAAATGGAAAAATTTCGGGGTCAGTTTTGTTTCATCCTTTTGGAAACTACTTTTTCGTTTCAGAAGCAGGAGCTTTAAGATAGTCCGGTTACAATTATTAAGATGATGCATTTGTTGCTTTCAACTAGTTCTCCATCTGGGAGTATTGAGGATCATCTTAAGTATGGAGAATATGTTAACAGATTGTCTTTGGAAATGTTGAATCAGAAAAATTCCTTGCTGAGGAACATTCCTAATTCAAGCTATGAAGCAGGACTTGAATTGGCCATCCAATCTTCCGTATAGCAAACCAGGTAATTATTACTATACCTTCAGTCCTACATATAAAAAAAGTTGAAAATTTGTTTAAATGACTTTTATACTCTTTCATGTTTACTAGAAATGCATTTAATTCTCATATGAATGAGTATAAGCGTTTAATTAAGCTGCATATCCAAACAATTTTTGACTGAACAAATCTCTATGATGTAACCAATAGGAATCTGCTGTGATACCAGCCCAAGAATGTCTGAAATCAGCAAGGAGAACGGGTCCATCACTAGCTCTGAATGCTGCAAGACTAGCAATAGAATTATCCAAGGTTGTACCTTATAGAGCACAAATAGAATGGTACAAAACATGGTGTGATGAACAAGATAATGCAATGGGTTATTATGACTTTTTCAAAACCAGAGGCGCTGCGAAAAGAGACATGAAACCATGAAATTGATGATGAATATAGAATAGGGTGTGAATTTCGAGTGGTATAGGGACAAATTTCGCTGAATTTGGTTGAGTATTAATTTTTTGAAAATTGAGGATTGTGAGGTTTTGGTAGTGTTTCACGATGGAGATGTTTGTTTGTGAGGAAGAGATGGTTTGATGAATCGATTCATAGAGAGAAGATTTGGACGTGTTTTTTTTTTGTTTTTTTATAAGCGACAATGTGTGGTAGTGTGTAGTGTCTTACCAAACACTAAGTGAGGATGGATGGATGAGATTAAATTAAAAATGCATGTCAGAATCGGTATACAAAGTTACCTATAAAGTCTAATAATAATAATAATTATATTTTCTATATACTGTATTTTTTTTTGTAGGTGCAAACTGTATATTTATTGATGGAGACATGATATAGAAATACCATGTTCATAAACCGGACACTTAATTACTAATTTCTCTAATTCATGTTTAAACTTTAAAATTATTAAGGACAAAGGTGATGGGAAATAAAGATTAAGTCCAAATAAATTATGAATGCTAACGGATACCTAAGCAATTTTCATTATAAATCCCTTCAAAGGGGCACGAAAAAGTATAAGAAACATTTTTCTTTTATTTAGGAAAAGGTGAGGCATTATGCCATACACTTTTAAACTCAATCTATTAGTAGTTTATATTTTACCAAAACAATATCTATTAGAGTGGCTCAAATTATGAATGCAAACGGATACCTAAGCAAAAATTCTAACAATTTGAGCATTTAAGAGACAAAAAAGTTGGTATATCGCATAAGTAACACATTGAATTCTAACTTGCATTTCCAATTAGATTAGCTTCTTCTGCATGGTAGAAGTAGTCAATTTTGAGAAGTATGCTAGAGATTGTGATTTGTGACCAATTTTTTTTTAGAAGTATGCTAAAGTCAAAGTGGTAAGCGGTCAAAATAAGTTTTCAGAAGATCGTCATTTCTCCGGTGTTGCTCTTGATAAACACATTCGTATATTTCAACTGTTGCTCTTGATCGTCTTTTCAGTATGTTCATCTTTTCCTCAGTTTTTGTATCTTGTTGTTCTTTTAGATCATCTAAGAAATAGACAACTTTATAGAAGTTGGAAGTGTGTACAGTTGGTTGAATACCACTTGGGAGAAAATGTTTTATATTGAAAAAGTTTGATGGATTATACTGAATTGTGTGACAGACTGAATTTTGCCAATTGAATGAAACAGTGTCAGTGGTCTGAAATTTTATCTTGCGCATTTTACCTTTATTTATTTCTTCAACTTCTTTGCTTATAATAAATAATAAAAACTACAAAAAAAATGTAGAATCATGTCAGTTAAAATACAAATTGTGTTGCTTAAAATTACTTGACAATGGATTCAAAGACACAAAGCATGAACTTCGACATGGACTGGCTTTGTAGAAACCCACATTGCAGGTAGTTGTGGGACAACCCAAGAATATTTCATCATGTCTCTCATATAAATGTGGGGAAATTTAAACTGTATGACATTGAATCGAAATGATTATATTATAAAAAGTTGTAGTTTTTTATTTGGTTCAAAATGTTCTTAACTTTAGGGGCACCTTATAAAGAACCCAAGCACCCAGAGAGCTGAAGGTTTACTTGAGATACCCAGTGCTCATCGCATTATCATTAGTGGGACACCATTGCAAAATAATCTCAAGGTATTTTTATGATGAAATTTGTCTTGTTTTATAATCACTTACACAATCTTGTTTATTTGCTTTAACAGGAATTGTTGGCATTGTTCAATATCTGCCGCCCTGAGTTACTTGGTGTTTTGAAATTTAATATATGTTGAGTTTTGAGATAAAAATTGTTTTGTTGACTTTTTATTTCTATTTGGTGCAGCAGCATCTTTATGAAGTATTTTTGAAGAGTGAGATTGTTCTCTCAGCTCAGCAATTGATGGTTTACCACTTGCTGCCCTTACGGTAATTTTCATTATGTTATTTGCACTATCTCTTTCATTGCTATGTTCTTTTACTTTATTTTCATATGTAATCTTGTCTGGCTACGGCAACTTTTTCTAAATTATATGTTTAAAATCTTTAAATGGGTCAAATTTTGAAGAAAATATGTGATCGTCCACTTCTATTGACTAAACGGGCAGCCGAGGTTGTTTTGGAAGGGATAGACTTAACGATAAAGCCACATGAGGGATGGACTCTCTTTTCGCTTATCCCTTTCAAAGTTCTGTTACGTAAGAAGTGTAAACTTGGGGTTGCACTTCTGATGCTATTTTGCTTCTACCTGCACTTGCCAAGCGTCATCAACTTTTGAAGAATCCACTTCGAATGCATCCTTTATTCCAGTTGACAAGCTTCTTGTGATCGGTGGGATTTTTATTTGTTTTATTAACTACAGGCATTAAGTTTCCATACACAAACCTTGGAGGTCAGACCATCTTAATATTGAAACGGTTGGATTCATTAGAATGTGACAGAAGAGGAAATAGCAGAAGCTCGTTTGAAGAGGTTAGCAATGAAAATCCTATAACAACACATAATGTTGCAGATACAGTCATAGATGGAAATAGCAATGAAGTTTGGAGGGGTTAGAAATGAGATACAGATCAAACTTATGTTTCACCTATAGACACAAATGATGAAAATAGCAATGAATTTGAAGAGGTTAGGGATAAAAATATTAGAACAGAAGATGATTCAAATACACACATAGTTAATGATGGTATATCTGTATTTTCGATGGATCGGAATTATGGAAGTTAGAGTTTGAAAATAATAGCTCAAGGTTCTGTAGGAACAATTGTTTACGAGGTGGGGCAACATCAAGATCTACCAGTTGTTATTAAGCTGTTTGTCTAAGGTAAAGACAATTTAGCTACCCACGAAGCAAGCATTTTAAAACTAGCCCATGGAGTTCATGGGAGGTAAAACGTTGTAACGATGTTCTGCTTCGACACTTTACCAAATACGCATATGTACATTGCCCTTGAGCGATGCAGATGTAGTTTAGATGATTTATTTTTTTTGTACAATAATGGAGTCCAGCCAATAAATACAAAGACTACAGCATTTCTAAGTAGAGTGATGACCAAGATTCCACAATTATGGAATAATGTTGTTTTATATGATGAGTTGATGGGTGTGATAAGAGACATCATTCATGGTGTGTCAGAGTTGCATAATCTGATAATTCTACACCAACACTTACATCCAAAAAAAACATTCTAGTGACATTGGATGACAGATTACGGGCCAAGATAACTGATTTTGGTAGTAGTAAATATGTTTCAGGTGATGGTCAACTTAAGAAATTTGCGCCAGGAACTATAGGAAAACAAAGACTATCTGTAGATTTATCTTAATTGGGTTGTCTGCTTCAGTTCCTCAACCCAATTGAGATAAATCTAGAGATAGTCTTTGTTCTCTTATGGTTATTGGCACAAGTTTCTCAAGTTGACCATCACTTGGAACATGTCTACTACTACCAAAATCAACTATCGTGACCCGTAATCTGTCATCCAATGTCACTAGAATGTTTTTTAGATGTAAATGTTGGTGTACAATTTTCAAATCATGCACCTCGATCACACCATGAATGATGTCTCTTATCACACTCATCACATAAAACAGCATTATTCCATAATTATGAAATCTTGCTCATCACTTTACTTAGAAATGATGCATTCTTTGTATCTATAGGCTGGACTCCATTATTATAGAAAGAAAATAAATCATCTAAACTACACCCGCATCGTTCAAGGGCTATGTACTTACGCGTATCTAGTAAAGTGTCGAAGCGGAGCATTGTTACAACGTTTTGCCTCCCATAAATTCCATGAGTTTGTTTTAAAATGTTTGCTTCGTGGGTAGCTAAAATGTTTGACAAACAGCTTAAAATGTTTTAAGGGCTATGTACTTACGCGTATCTAGTAAAGGGCTATGTTTTAAAATGTTTGTTTTAAAATGTTTGACAAACAGCTTAATGACAACTGGTAGATCTTGATGTTGCCCCCCCTGTAAACAATTGTTTTTTCAGAACTTTGAGCTATTATTTTCAAACTCTTACTTCTATAATTCCGATTCATCAGAAATACAGGTATACCATCATTAGCTGTGTATATATTTGAATCATCTTCTGCTCCAATATTTTCATCACTAACCTCTTCAAATTCATTGATATTTCCATCATTTGTGTATGTAGGTGAAACATAAGTTGGATCTGTTGCAATATCATTTCTAACCCCTCCAACTTCATTGATATTTACATCTGTAACTGTATCTGCAACATCATCATGTGTTGTTGTTACAAGATTATCATCGCTAACCTCTTCAAACGAGCTTCTGCTATTTCCTCTTCTATCACTTTCAAATGAATTCATCCGTGCTGATATCAAAATGGTCTGACCTCCAAGGTTTGTGTATAGAAACTTAATGACTATAGTTAATAAAACAAAAACAAAATCCCACCGATCACAACAAGTCTATCAACTGAGATGCATCCGAAGCGGATGCTTCAAGAGTTTATCACGCTTAGCAAGTGTGGGTAGAGCAAAACAACATCAGAAGTGCAACCTTAAGTTTACACTTCTTATGTAAGAGAACTTTGAAAGGTATAAGAGAAAAGAAAGTCTATCTCTCATGTGGCTTTAGCATTAAGTTCATCCCTTCCAAAAACAACATCAGCTGTTTTGTCAATAGAAGTGGATGATCACATATTTTCTTCAAAATCAGACCCATTTAAAGATTTTAAACATATAATTTATAAAACGTTGTCGTAGCAAACAGGATTACAGATGAAAATAAAGTAAAAGAACATAGCAAAGAAAGAATGAAAAAGATAGTGCAAATAACATAATGAAAATATGAGATATTTATGTATCTTGCATGCTAGAGAAGGCATGAGAATGAACTTAATTCCTAGATACATTCAATTATGAGGGGAAGAAAGGAAAAAAAAAAAAAAAGATCAAGCACCTGAAGTATGTATTGAAGCTCATATTCTCTGGCTTTTGCACAAGCTCCAAAATATCTGCAAAATAGTATAAATTGGCAATTGTTGTGTTTAAAGAATAAATGTTTAATAAACATTTTAAATAAACTATTGTGATGAATAAAATAAGGCAGCCATACTCTTTTGTCTTCTCAGAAAGACCAACAGCCGATAACTCTTTGATCCAATGTGGCAATAGTGTTTTTGGGGCAACAACTACTACCCTTCTAATTAAACGTGAATTAAACAGCCCAGCCAGAAAGCCACAAATCTGCACAAAAAAACAACATTGTTAAATTGCAAACTACAAGCTGTAAATATCTTCTCATTTTATTTCCTTACCTGCATTGTTTTTCCCAAACCCATGTCATCTCCAAAATTCCTCCTTTACCCCGAACATGCAATGACCAGAGCCACTTCAATCCTTCCCGCTGATGTGGATACAACATTTTCGCAATCTTAGGCTGCAACTTATATGTAGATCGCGGGTCATTCAATGTTATGGAGGCATCATTCTCAGGCTCCTGATCCAACACCTGAACTGAATCATCTGATTCATATTCAACATCACTACTATCATTCTTAGTATTCTTTGATGAGGTGTCATTGAGCTCCTGTTTCGAAGAAAATGAAGATCCGGCACTCCCATACTCCAAACCCTCATCTTCAAAAATTTCTTTCCCTCCCACAAAACACTCAAAAGGCTTTGGTGTTGGCTTGGGCTGCGGCTTCTTCTCAACCGTTAAAACATCAAACACGGAGGTTAGGTCATTCAAAATATCCCTAATTTCACTCTTCTTACCCTTACTTTCCTGAATCTCAATCACATTTTTGTGCACCAGAATAGGCAAATCAAAGTCAACAAGATCATCAAACTTAGGTTCATCAACCGCCACATTTTTGCCAGCCTCTTTATCTGCTGCCTTGCAAAGGCGGCGGCGCCCTTGCACCTTAACCTTAGTCTTCTTTTCCTCCTCTATAAAAATCCCATAAACGATTAATGCAATGATCATGAAATCAATCAATTCAAGTTAAGTAGAGAAGAAAACACTTACTAAGAGAATTGTTATCCAAACCATGTGGAACCTCCTTTGGTAGAAAACTTTCTTCTACCTTAACTGGTTGGCGATTCTCTGCATAATTTTGACCTGATAATATATCAAATTATGTAACCAATAGTTGAAATAGAATGAATATTTTCAATAATAATTCATGTGACAATCATGATTCATGAAATCAATTCAAGTGAAGCAGAGAATAAAACACTTACTAAGAAGAGTTTCTACTGCCTTAGCTGGTTTGCGTTTCTCCCGAGAATTTTGACCTAAAAATCAATAGCCATATGTAACTGAGTAACGAAACGATACAAACAATACTTAATATAAATGTGACAATCAATTCAAGTGAAGTATAGAATAAAACACTTACTAATAGAACAATTATCAAAAAACTGTGGAACCTCGTTCCAAAGAGAAGCTTCTACTGCCTTAACTGGATGTTCATTCTCCGCATAATTTTGACCTAATAATGGATTAACGTATATAACTCAGAAATTAAACCAAATGAAATGCGATTAAGATATAAAACAATAACGAGATAATAAATAAAATAGAAGTGCTACCGATTGGAGAAGCGAACACGGAGATAGCAGAAAACTGAGGAATAGAATCATCAACTGATACATGACGCTACCAGGTTGAATCGGAGTATGGTATTGATCGATTGGTTTGGAAGAGGGTTTAGGAGGAGTAGATAGATCCTAAGGAAACCATAGTGGTTTCTTCACGCTTTTGTTCGCCATTGAGGAGTGTGAAAATAGAAATGGGTTACCGACCGGAGAATCGAACTCGGACATAGCAGAAACCACTGTCGTTTCCTTCAAGATCTATCTGCTCCTCCTACGCTTTTGTTCGGACGATAGTTGTCTCTGCATAAACTATAAACTATACTGACTATCGTTGAGACTCTGTGGACTGTGGTATCACGTAGGGCTGTGCACGGTTCGGGTTCAGTCGGATTCGGGCCACAAAACCCAAAACCGAAGAGCAACCGACCACTATTTTAGACCCATTTTCGACCATGGTGCATACACGGGTTGTTTGGGTGCGGGTCGTTTCAGATCGCGGGTTAACGGGCGGGTAGAGGCTAGTAGCGCAGGTAAAATGTGGAAAAAAATGAAATGAAGTGTCTGTTGAGAAGAAGAAACTATGGAAGTACATGGAAAGAAGAAGATGAGTTTGTTTCAAGTTCTATTTTTTATAGTTTTGTTGAAAAGAGGAAGAAGAAAGCTTCTTGGAAGAGAGAGAGAGAGGATGATTAATTTTGAAAGTTGAAAGGAGTAATAAAAGCCAGCTAGCAAACAATGCTTTATAATGATTTTCCCAATAAATAAAAAATTAATAATCAATGAAACAAATAAATTTATATGCTGTAACGCAAAATTTGGCTAAGCATTAATTAATGGACATAACAGAACAAGACAGTACAAAATTGTATCGAAGAGAGATATGGAAATAATTTTTTTTATATTTAAAAATAAAAATAGTATTTTTTATTTTTTTATAGTTGTATCGTGGACAAAAAGTTGTGTTGTAGTTTAGTGAAGGACAAAAATTCTTGATTTTGTCCTGTCACTTGCTGTCTGCCATAACCAATTTTTAAATAAAACAGGGTACAACAAAAGTTGTCATGTCCAGTACTCTGATTTTTAATAGATCAAACGCACCCATAGAGTTGAGCTTTTAAGCAACAAATGTTCTGTTCGCCTGGCAGTATCGACAGTGGCTTAAATAAAGTTGGCAACTTATGTCAGTTTGGATACCAATATTTGAGAAATAGTTGGTGTCCATTTTCAGCCACGGATCCATTTGAGGCACCGACGTCTTTGTCTTTTTTTTTTTGTTACCACTATTTATGAAGTAACATAGCTAAGATGTGTTGATAGTTATGAGGTTATGGGACCCAGTTTAATTTTATGATGGATGATATTGATATTTAGATAAAATAGTTAGAGTTGAAAAGTATAAAATAATATGATAAAATAAGTGGGGTCCATTTAAACCACTCAAATGGGTGGAATGGATGTGGATGGTCTTAGGAGTTGGAAAAAATCAATAGAAAAATAGGTAGAAGTGTGATACAAAGTAAAAAAGAGTTGTTCCCTCTCTTCTTAAAATTATTGTCCTTTTAACTTTTTTATTTTGTTCTAAAATTATTGTTCTTTTCGGAAATTAATGTAAAATTATTGTTAATTTACTATTTGTACCATTCCAAAAGTTAAAGCATTAATTAAATATATTTTCTATTTCTTAATAAAGTAAAGGTAAAAGAGACTTTACTTATCAATCTTTATTATTTTTTAATCCACGTGCATATCGTGGGCGGGAGTATATACTTGTACTCTTACATATCGTGGGCGGGTTCGGACATCGACAGATTAAATTTTCGAAAATTGAACTCGACCGTATTAAACCACTCCTAACTGAATGGAGTAGTTTTTAGATCCGAGACCCATTTTAAACCGACCCACACATTTACAGGTTTCACAGTTTTTTGAGTTTGTGGACGGGTTCGAAAATTCTGCACACCCATAATTAGTAATACCGTATCGCTAGGTTTTTTTTGGGGGAGGGAAACGCTTTTGTAAAAGTGTTTTGGGAGTAAAAATTTGATCTGGCCGGTCGGATCGGTTGAACCGGAGAGGTACGGTCCAGTCCAACAGTTGGATCGTCCGTGTAAACAAATCATGGAAAATCGGACTGAACCGGATAAAACAGGAGAAAACTGATAAATAGGCATGTTTCGGTTAATTCACACAGTTTTTTTTTCTTTTTAGAAATTCATTTTTTTTAATTAATGCACGCTTTTTTTTCTTCCAATTTAATGCACGTGTTTTTTTAATATTAATGAATTTTTGAACAAAAAATTTAAATATTTAAAAACAAGAAAAATTGTCATCACCAATATTTGAATCCTTGACCTTTCAATTTTCAATAAGGGTTGGAGCTAGGAGTATAAGCGGATCAGTTTGGATCAATTTTGAGTGAACTCAATGTCCAAATCAATGAACTTTCAATTGGTTCGATTTAGGTCAATTTGGTTCAGTTTTTAAAAATGAATCTGATCCAAACTAGTCGGTTTGAACCAAATATTATACTCGGTTTGCATCATTTTGTTTTTCTGGTATAATATTTATTATTATTTTTTCAAACGATATATTTCAAGATCAATTTTTCAAACGACTTACAATAATAACACAAATCAAATAAACAATATCATAGTTTTGAAATACAAAATACAAACTGAAATTTTTCCGTTATAATATCTACGTGTTTTGTTTTACGTGTTATGCCAAAGTGAATGTAATTTAGGCATGTTCAAAATATAAGCCCAATGAGCTCTTGTAAGATGATCGATTCGGTTCATCGGTTCCGCATATTGGAAAAATGAAATCCGAGAACCGTTCCAAACCACTCCGATTCTTATTGGTTCAAATCGATTTTTGATCCGAACAAAAAACAATCGTTTTTTTTTTTTAATTTAGATCGTCGGTTTCATCAATTTTTTTTCTATCCGCTTACACCCATAGTTGGAGCACTCTGCCATTGAGCTAACTTGTTCACTTGTGAATATATTTTCTTTTTATTCAATATATTGCATATTTTTGTAGAAAACAGTTTTCTCACAAGTTTTGATTTTAGCTATTGTTTGTCTAATATTTATTTAATTGTTCAACATTTGTTATATTTATAATAAAATATATAGTATGTTATAATTTTTCTTTTTAGAAAATGAATATGTGTATATTCTCCTGAGATATTTGATATGTAGTGGAAAGTTCTTGGTTGTGAACGAAATAAAAAGAGAAGCAAATTTGCAAGTTCGACACAAGATTCATGCTTTTGGGCTAAAGTTGAAGAAGCAAGGGATTGATTGAATAGTATAAGAAGTGGAAGAGACACTGTCAAGTTGGCTCTGTTGTTGGTAAAAATTGAAAATTTTGAGAAATATTATATTGAATTGATTCAAAATAAGAAAGAAAGTGTCTTGTGACGTTTTGGCTAAGGATTCAAGTTACAGTATATGGGTGAAAGATTTAAAAGAATTAACAACAAAATGTGCAGAGGTTTCCTAAATTTTTTACATGTTTTCTGGATAGAGAAATTGTTACTTAGTACTTAATTTAGAATCAATGAGTTTAACTTATTGTGAGCATTGTATATTTGTATGTATGTGTAAAGAAAATGATCCTTCTGCTGACTAACTCGTTTGAGTTGAGTTATATGATTCCATAATTGCAAATTTCCTCAGTTAATTGTTAAGTCATACAAAAACGACACAATAATAAAGATAGAGATTCTCATTATGTTAATATTTTTTTTTTGACAGTTAATATTTTTTTATATAATTATAAATTAAGTAATTAAGTATAACAATTTTGTCTCCGCGATCTGAACTCAATTGGTGAAGACATTGCACGTAATTGGAATTGGTTTTCATTGATTCATAGGTCATTTTAATCGCAACTTCCATCCAAAATGTTTGGAGTCATCATAAGAAAAAAATTTATATAAATGTTCAACAACAGAAGTTTTAGGTTGTGGGGGTAAAATTTATATATAAGTTTGCAGCATTAAAAATGTTACATTTTGTTAAACTTAATTTGTAGCTAATGTTATTGATTGGCCTAATTTATTAATGGTTTCTACCATATTATTGCTTAGTATATGTAATAACAACAACCTTTTTTTTTGTTAGTGTATTTTACTTGAAAACTTTTTTTGGTGTATTATAATAGTAATAAGAATAATGGGGTTATTATTTTATTTTTGTAATAGCAATGGGGTTAATGATGAGTGGATCTCTATCTTTATCATTGTGTCGTTTTTGTATGACTTAACTCTGTTTCACAGTCAAACAGAGAACAATAGAAAATACATGGAAGTTCATGCTAAAGGAAAAAGCCACAAAACCAATCAAAAACAATAAACAAATTCACTCTCTTTCTTCTGCTATTATGTCTGATCTAAAGCATGATGTGTTCCTAAGTTTCAGAGGTGAAGATACTCGTGACAATTTCACAAGTCATCTTTATGCAGAATTATGTAGGAAAAAGATTGACACATTCATAGATAATAGACTTAACAGAGGCGAAGAGATTTCACCAGCACTATATAGAGCGATAGAAGAATCAACCATTTATGTAGTCATTTTGTCAGAACACTATGCTTCTTCCACTTGGTGTTTAGATGAACTCACAGAGATACTCAAATGCAAGGAAAGATATGGAAGGGAAGTGATACCTGTTTTCTATAAGGTGGATCCGTCAAATGTTAGGCATCAGAGACAGAGCTATGCAGACGATTTTGTCAAGCATCATCAACGATTTGGCGCCAAAGTGGATGCGTGGAAGGCTGCTCTAACTCAAGTAGCTGGACTATCTGGTTGGGATTCACAAGTAATCAGGTCACTAATTTATTTTCATGAGGTTTGAAATTTTGTGTGTTTGGATCCCTATAGGAACCATTAGATTTAGGTTCTATATATTGAAGATAATTGCATATGAATGAAAAGTAAGCGCGCTGTCCTGCTAGTATTTGAGGTAGTAGTGTTTGTTTGTTGGATAGTGTAGATTGGCGTTAGTTGATAGTGATAGTTGAAAGATAGTTACTAGAAGTGTGAGGGTTTGGAGCAAATATTTCACATCAATGTTATTGACATTATTAAAAAAAAAATTCATAAGTTTACCTATTTTATTTACATCTGTGAGAGGTATATTCTAGATATTCGTAAGGCCCCATGAGATTATTTTTTTTAATGTGTTCCACATCTCTTTTCCAATCCACTTCTTTGTTATCGACGATTCTCCTAGGAAGCACTTAAACAACCATAATTAGTGGATTATGTTCCCAAGCCATCAGCAAGAAGTACTGCTTCATATCCCAGCCAACCAAAAATGCAAAACCAAACTGTTTAGTAAGTAAAGGGACAATGGAAGAATAGATGATTCACACTTTCTAGACTATTCTTGCAAAACGCGCACATTCCATTAGAGATTGTTTTATAAAAGGGACACATAAATTTGTAAAACCTTCCTATATATAGAAAAAGAAGTAATATATGTGTGAATCTAACCAATGATGTTGTTTCTTATTAACTCCTTGTTTTCCTTTCAATTAGTTTCTATGTTGAGAAGACTAATGCTTTAGTTTTTTTCACTCACTATTTGCCAGACAAGAAAGTACACTTGATACAAAGATTGTGAAAGATATTTTGAAAAAATTGAATCGTTGTTTCGTAAGCTATTATGAAGAAATGACGGGAATTGAAATGCATATTAAAAAAATCCAATCCTTGTTGCTCCTCAAGTCGCCAACTGTTCGTACCATAGGAATATGGGGCATGGGAGGGATAGGAAAAACAACAATTGCCAGTGCAATCTTTACAAATCTCGCAACTGAGTTCAGTTCCAGAAGCATCGTTCTAAATGTTCAACAAGAAATAGAAAAAGCTGGACTAGGCCATGTAAAAAGCAACTACTTATCAAAACTTCTAGAGGAAGAAGACATTACATCCTCTGAATACGATTTTTCATTCGATCCAAGGCTCAAACGGATAAAAGTTCTTCTTGTTTTTGATGATGTGAAAGATTCTGATCAACTTATGGATTTAATTGGTACACATAGTAACTTTGGTGAGGGCAGTAGAATCATTGTAACTAGCAGAGACAAGCAAGTGCTTGAGAATGCCAATGCTGATGAAATATATCAAGTTAGGGAAATGGATTATCAAGATTCTCTACAACTCTTTTGTTTATCTGCCTTTAAACAAAACCATCCATTAGAGTCTTATGTGACCTTAGCAGGAAAGGTTTTAGATTATGCTAAAGGGCTTCCATTAGCTCTCAAAGTTTTGGGCTCATTGCTTTATGGCAAAACAAAGGAAGTATGGGAAAGTCAGCTGCAAAAGCTTAAAAAGCTTCCAGATCTTAAAATTTTCAGATTGTTGAAGTTGAGTTATGATGGACTTGACGACGAACAAAAAGATATATTTCTTGACATTGCTTGCTTCTATAGAGGAGAATTGGAGAAACCTGTAGAACAAATGTTAGATTATTGTGGTTTCTCTGCTCGCATCGGAATGGATGTTCTCAAAGATAGGTGTCTTATATCTATTTCAAACGGTAGAATTTGGATGCATGATCTAATACAAGAAATGGGGCATGAAACTGTCCGGCTTCAATGTGTCGATAATCTTGGAAAACGTAGTCGATAATCTTGGCATGTATCTATTTCAAACTGACGACATTTATAATGTTTTAAGTAAGAACAAGGTAAGTTATTTAGCCCCTAAAGTCACACTTGATAAATCGTTTGTTCTCTCTTATGAATTTGTTTTCCCACATGTTGCAGAGTGATTAACAATAACTACCTCCGTTCGTTTTTATAAGAGACAGTTCACTTTCTAGACCAGATATATCAATTATTTAATAAATCTAAAAAATGAATTGTCTCTTACAAAAACAAAAAAACAAAGGTATACTAGATTTCATGGAACTACTCTTTTCCTGTTTATTTATCTCTATTAATTCATTATATATGTTTGTTTTTAGGGTAAGGGAACAGATGCAATCCAGTGTATATTCCTTAACATAGAGGAAATAAAGAAAGTTCAACTACATGATGATACATTCAAGAAAATGCATAATCTTAGAATGATAAATTTCTATAAAGGCTATGGGAATGACTCAAATGTTACCTTAGAGGAAATAAATAAAGTTCAACTACATAATACATTCATTAATAATCTTCGAATGATCAAGTTCAATAACTATGAGAATAACTCAAATGTGACTTTTCATGGATTTCTTAAGAGCTTTCCGGATCATTTAAAATTTCTTTGCTGGGAGACATTTCCTCAAAGATCCTTGCCGCAAAACTTTCGCCCGGAAAATCTTGTTATACTTGAAATGATTTGTAGCAATCTTGAACAACTTTGGGAGGAGGACCGGGTATTTATTTCTTTTCAACAATCTTTATATTGTGTCCTTTGTGTTTTGATGATATAATTATAATTTTAAAATATTATACATGTTTACTCCTCTAGCTTCCTCCACAACCTTAACAAGTTATGTTTAGATGGTTGTACCAAACTCGAAAGTTTAATGATTCGTAGCAATATTCTATCAAAATCATCTGGATTAGTGGTTCTCCATGGGTGTGACAACCTTAAAATTCTCTTATATTGATGACTCAGTAGAATAATATTGTACATAATTGGTTTTCTTATTTATCTTTCATTCGCATGTAATTATCTTAAATATATGCAGTTAATTAATATTCAACAATAGATATTAGCTTGTTTGATTCTACACTAATTATACCTATAAACTCAAAAACTTTGAGTGTGTCCCACAAATTTTTTTACGAAGATTGTAATAAAAAATTTGAATCTAGTAATAAAAAATAATAAATTAAATTCATTGTAATATATTTTTTAATTTACAATCTTCCTACCTGATTAATTTATTTAAAAAAATATTTGAATAAAATTATATTATTAACGTACAAAAAAACAATTATATTGTATATTATTATAAACTTTCAATCTAATAATAAATTTTATAATTTGTATTATTCAAATGTTACTTTATTTCAATAAATAAAAATTATTAATTTGGGAAAATTTGTTCATAAATTCATCCTTTTCAAGTTTTAAAGATTTTGTATTTGTATTGTTCAATGTATTTCTATCAAAATAAATGACATTTTTAGTACAATTTTGAGATCCAAGTACAATGCAATGAATAAAGTTTATTTATTAATTTGACAAATGCATAATGTATTGTACTTGGATATCAAAATTGTCTCTGTATATTTAATCAAAAAAAAAAATTGTCTCTGTATATAATGGACCTACTTATATATAGTATGCTTAACAATTAACATACTCGTAGTCATTATCCAAATAAATCCTACAGTATCGATTCTCATGCAAATAAATTCAATTCAACATACGTTTTTTTTTCTTTCTTTTTAATCCTGCGTAACAACCGGATTGTAAGCGCAATAAGAAATTTCTATTTACAAAACTTTCAACCAGTAAGTTGACAACCATTTTATACCACAACTGAGGAAATAGTTCCTTTTTTGGGGTGCATAACCGAGGAAATAGTTCTATTAACATTGTTTCTTATGGATAATCATGATAGCTAAGCTATACGTTTAAAACCCTTTCAAATTCCTCAGTAATATCATCCAAATCAACTACGTTTGTTTGTTCCATCTTCAGTTTGGTAAGCTCTCGATTCAGCTCCACAATCTTATTTTTAAGTTTCTCTCCTTTGTCAGGTAATTTAGAAATCATAACCTGCATAGATTTAAATGGAGATACTAAAATTCATTGCATTTTAATTACAGCATAAGCCTATAAGGAATGAAATGAGTATATTTTGGCTAATAGCCGGAGTTCCTGCTTTCATTTTGTCGTGATTTATTCCTTGTCTGCCAATATATATTCTAAAAGTCGAATTATTATATCATGATCACAAGAGAATGATAATATCTAATCTAAAGGGCCACATTCAGACGAAAAAGCATACCGTATCTGAGAGCATCTGGGAGAGCCGATAAATTCTATCTTTGATTTCTAACTCAGTCAATTTACCAACACTGATTGGAGA
This sequence comes from Trifolium dubium, assembly GCA_951804385.1. NCBI lineage: Eukaryota > Viridiplantae > Streptophyta > Magnoliopsida > Fabales > Fabaceae > Trifolium > Trifolium dubium. Next base: position 3,865,998 of record OX638071.1, read on the forward strand.
AGAGTCTTTTTTGTGTGAAGTCACATCCTTAGGATTAAAAGCAAAAGCAGCTCTGGTGTAAAACAAAATCGGAAAAAATCAAAACCAAATGCATTCTTTAGCTTCTAAAAATTATTTGTGCAATGATAGAGCATCATTACCCGTCAACAATTTTCTCATGCGAAGATGACGATGACAACGAAGTTCCAATATATTTAGGATAATGAATCCTGCAACATTGCATCAGTTCAGCAGCTTTAGTTTGAAAAAACAACAGCATAACAGAAAGACATTGCAAACATTCAAACAATAATCATACAATTGAGGTTGAGTTAGTTATGCAAGTCTCTAACAGAATGGAAATGGAGGTGCAACAAAAAGAGATTGGAGAGGTGGAAAAAGAAAGATAATAGAGGAGAGTGTCATTTGAGTAATTATGGGGGTGCCCATTTCTTTATCTTCTATAGTCAAGTTTAGTTCCCATCATTAAACATTTCAAATTTCAGCATATTTTTTTAGTAAGCGCATACTCCAAAAAAAAAAAATGTACAGAGGAGCTTTCTCATAAATTAATGCAAAAGTTCAATATTCAGTTACAGACATCAAATGCAATATGAAAATGACAGCAATAAATTGGTACAAAACAAAAATGACACAAGGGAACTAAAAGAGTCGCGTTAACTTCAACAAATTACAACTATTCATTTGCTATAAACCATGTTAATGAAAACATTACCTTGTTACTTCATCCTCAGGAGCATCTTGAACTGGCTCTGTCTTGGAAAACAGTAAACTGTGGTGACTAATTCCTGCTATGCCCTGACTTTTCAGGAACTCTATATGTTCGCGGAAAGAGCCATCCCTATCCAAAAAAATTTTACTCTTTTAAGATAAAAAAATAGCACATCAAGCACAATGAATTACTTAATCATATTATCTGAATTTCAAATTTAAATTTTGAGATAGATGAACATGTGAAAGTTGTATTAAATGACCAAAATAATGAGTAGGAGCAATTGATGTATATCATAGTATTAGAATTTGGGAGGCCTATACTCAACCACAAAAGCTAGCTTAAGAGTTGAGGTTTGCACTACATTTATAACAATAGTTATAAAAACCACCAAAACAAGTGTCAAGTTTTCAATTAAAAGATAAAGTATATGACAAAACAGATATTTCAAAGTCATGGAAACATTACACTATATGTTGATGATCATGTTTCTCAGCCAATTGCCGTTGGGTAACAGACACATCAAATCCTTCTTTTGGGAGGCTGAAAAGCTCCTTAAGATCCTGCAAGTGAAGAATGGAAGATACAGATTAGTATAACAGATAGTAAGTTCGACTGCAAATATGACAAATGTAAACTTGTACCTGCTGGCAAAAGTACCGAGTTTGTTCTTTCTTTTCAGAAACTGTTTTGAATAATCCTCCTTTATATACCTAAACATCATGAAATTTGAGTATCAAAAAAGTCAATTGATGTCCAAAACATTTGAAACAGATAAAATTACCTGCTTCCTGTAGATCTTTTCTTCAACAGTTCCGCATGTCATCAGTCTATAGACAATAACATCTTTCTTTTGACCAATACGATATGCTCGGTCAACACTTTGATTATCAGTACTGTTTTAAACAGAAAATAATGTCACTTTACATGCAACGTGATCAAATTACACTCTAAAGGAAGGGATGTTATTGGAATTTGGAAATTAAAAGACAGCAAGCAACACAATAGATGTGTACAATCAACAGTAAAAAACTTCTAGAATGATCAATATGAATATTATCAAAGTATTATGTGTAGGACACAAAAGCCACTGATGACAATGAGTAACAAATTTTGCTGAAGAAAATGGGGACAGAAAGAAACAAAAAAACCTAAAGAGAGGAAAGGAGGTCATATTTAGAATTCCAGCCAATTTTACTGTCAAGCAACAAAATGAAAATAATATTTATTAATTACTAAACAAGATGGAAGAACACAAAACCCCATTTCGTAAAGGATTATATTGAGTGGATAGAACGTTGGCTTGGTTGTTGGGAGTGTGACAGTGGGGTGATAAGGAGGTCCAAAATTTGATTTCACCCTAACAGGTTAGCAATACCTTTTACACCGCTAAAATAATGGTAGTTATTGATTATATAGAGTGGATAGAAGTTATTGATTATATAGTGTGGGAGTGGAGTGATAAGGGTTAAGGAAGCCCAAAATTTTATTTTTACCCTAACATAATACTAACAATAATAATAATGACACCCGTTGTTAAAAAAAAGTTCTTAAATAAACAAATAAAATCATAAATAGTTCCTAATTTAGAAATACTTTTGCATACCACTTTGCAATATTTTCTGATAAAACTAGATCTAAAATAAAGCCAATGTAAAGGAATACTTCAAGATGTACCTTGGGTTCCAAGCAGGATCAACAACAATCACACGATCTGCTCTTGTAAGTGTCAGTCCTAAACCACCAACCTGAGATGTCAACAGAAATATTGGAGCTCCAACACCATCTTGGAAATCCTGAAATCAATGTAACAGTTAGACAAGGAAAAATAACACTTGAAGGATTTAAAAAGGTTATTGAATATACAAAATACTTACATCAACAACTTTTATCCTGTCACAGGCTTTTGTTGTGCCATCTATTCGTAAAAAGTCATAACCTTTGGATGTTATGCATTCCTATAATAAATTAACAGAAACCTCTGAGTCAACTCCATACTAAAACACATATCAATAAAAATCTACGCACATCAAAAGTTCAATTACAATCAATTGCCGGCATACAAGAACAGTTGAACATATTATTGAATGGTCGACACTCGACAACATGCAGACAAAATACTTGTAATTGTAAAATATAAATTAAAGAAATTACTTCTGAACTCACCTGAATAAGATTAAGCATCTTGCGAGTCTGAGAAAAGATAAGCACTCTATGCCCTTCAGGGATTAAATTATCCTACAGAAGATGACACTGACTATAATTTTATGCAAACAAGTAAACTACATGCATATATTGCATCCACAGGATATCGGCACTTACCAGTAATGACATGATGAAAGAAATTTTGCATGATACATCATGCTCATCTTTAAACTTATCTGTTTCTGCAACATCTGCAATATGCATCGCCAATTTCTCTGCAACACTAACCTCATCTGGCTTTAGCATGGAGTCCATCCCTTCCAAAACATCCTCAGCTGCCCGTTTAGTCAACAGAAGTGGATGGTCACATATTTTCTTCAAAATCTGACCCATTTAAAGATTTTCCAAATACAATTTAGAAAAGTAAGCCGTAGCCAGACATGATTACATACAAATATAAAGTAATAAAGTAAAAGAACACAGCAAAGAAAGAGAATAGTGCAAATAACATAATGAAAATTACCGTAAGGGCAGCCAATGGTGAACCATCAAATGCTGAAAGAACAATCTCACTCTTCAAAAATGCTTCATAAAGATGACGCTGCACCAAATAGAAATAAAAAGTCAACAAAGCAATTGTCATCTCAAAAGATAATATGTAAAACGACAAAGAATTATGTATCTAACCTGAATATTGGATAACCGAAGCCACACAATGATTTCTCGTTTCTGAGAAAGCTTTGCTGTTGTTTTTTCTGTATCTTGATTGAAAACCTCACTCTTTAAACGTCTCAAAAAGTAAGGCTGAATATGATCCCTTAGCTCCTATTAAGAAAGGAGGAGGATTAATGCTCAAGTCAAAGTAAAATTTCATAAAATTTCTATGAAGGTTTATAGTCTAGGATTCATTAATTACAAACTAAAATTTGTTCTGTAATAGCTTCCTCAAATGAGTTATTATTCAAATAAACTACTACAAAACTCAACCCCTCCCAACCTAGAGTGTACTCTTATGCCATCCAAAGCCATAGTCCATGTAATATAAATTATATTTCAAAACATAAATGATTACCTTTGCTATAGCCGAACCAATGCGCTTATCTCTGTCAGAAGCATTTTTATCATTTCCACGAAGTATAGGTGTTTCATATTTATCTTTGAACCTGTAAAATTATAATTTCTAAGTCATCAGAACCTTAGCTAAAAAAATATTGCATGAAAATTACTATTACCATTTTTTGTCACCAAGCAACTCAGGGCAGCAGAAATTGAACAATGCCCACAGTTCCTGTTATAGCAAATAAACAAGATTGCGTAATTTAAATTTCAAAACAAAGCATATACACAACCATGCTATAAAATGTATTTGTAAGTGAAGTGATTGACAATGACAATTTTCATCAAAATACCTTGAGATTATTTTGCAATGGTGTGCCACTAATGATAATGCGATGAGCACTGGGTATCTCAAGCAAACTTTTAGCTCTCTGAGTGCTTGGGTTCTTTATAAGGTGCCCCTGAAGTTAAGAACATTTTGAACCAAATAAAAAACTAAAACTTTTTCTAATATATTACACAGTAAATATAAGCATTTCTATTAAAAGTCATACAGTTTAAATTTCCGCACATTTATATGAGACATGATAAAACATTCTTGGGTTGTCCCACAACTACCTGCAATGTTGGTTTCTAGAAAGCTAGTCCATGTTGAAGTTCATGCTTTGTGTCTTTGAATCCATTATCAATGACACAGTGATCCATATGCCAAGTAATTTTAAGCAACACAATTTGTATTTTAACTGACTTGATTCTACATTATTTTGTAGTTTTTATTATTGATTATAAGCAAAAAACTGAGGAAAAGGTGAACATACTATGTGTATAAATACTAACATTAGATGAATTTTACATAAAACAAAACCATTATTACCTCATCAAGTATCATGTAGTCCCACGTAGGGCCATCTTCCTCATCCACATATCTATGCCCCTGTAAGGACTTGGCATTGTTGCGGACAATATCGTATGTGGTGAGAAGAACACCTTTGTCCTAAAGGAAGAGGAGGAAGAGACAAGAGAAAATGCTGTTTAAGTCTTAAGATTGATAAAAACAACGAAATCTGAAACACACATATACACCCAATTATTCAGCAATCAATTTAGTGTCCAACAGGCAACCAATTTTATATAAATGTTCATTGATATAAATAAATTAATGCTGCTGGGCAAAATAGGTTCCCTTCCAAATCATAAGATTGATTTTAAGTCCACATAAAAAATAAAAAATATGAGATATTTATGTATCTTGCTTGCTAGGCTTGAGCATGAACTTAATTCCTAGATACATTCAATTAAGAGGGGAAGAAAAAAAAAAAAAGATCAAGCACCTGAAGTATGTACTGAAGTTCATATTCTCTGGCTTTTGCACAGGCTCCAAAATATCTGCAAAATAATATAAATTAGCAAATGTTGTTTTTAAAGAATACATATTTTAATTTAACATTTTAAATGAACTATCGTAAGTAAGGCTGCCATACTCTTTTGTCTTCTCAGATAGACCAACAGCTGATAACTCTTTGATCCAATGTGGCAATAGTGTTTTTGGGGCAACAACTAATACCCTTCTAATTAAACGTGAATAAAACAGTCCAGCCAGAAAGCCACAAATCTACAGGGAAAAACAGCATTGTTAAATTGCAAACTACAAGCTGTAAATATCTTCTCATTTTATTTCCTTACCTGCATTGTTTTTCCCAAACCCATGTCATCTCCCAAAATTCCTCCTTTACCCCGAACATGCAATGACCAGAGCCACTTCAGTCCTTCCCGCTGATGTGGATACAACATTTTCGCAATCTTAGGCTGCAACTTATATGTAGATCGCGGGTCATTCAATGTTATAGAGCCATCATTCTCAGGCTCCTGATCCAACACCTGAACTGAATCATCTGATTCATATTCAACATCACTACTATCATGCTTAGTATCCTTTGATGAGGTGTCATTGAGCTCCTGTTTCGGAGAAAATGAAGATCCGGCACTCCCAAACTCCAAACCCTCATCTTCAAAAATTTCTTTCCCTCCCACAAAGCGCTCCACAGGCTTTGGCGTTGGCTTGGGTTGCGGCTTCTTCTCAACCGTTAACACATCAAACATGGAGGTTAGGTCATTCAAAATATCCCTAATTTCACTCTTCTTACCCTTACTTTCCTGAATCTCAATCACATTTTTCTGCACCGGAATAGGCGAATCAAAGTCAACAAGATCATCAAGCTTAGGTTCATCAACCACCACGTTTTTACCAACCTCTTTATCCGCAGCCTTGCAAAGGCGGCGGCGCCCTTGCACCTTAACCTTAGTCTTCTTTTCTTCCTCTATAAATATCCCATAAACGATTAATGCAATGATCATGAAATCAATCAATTCAAGTGAAGTTAAGCAGAGAAGAAACACTTACTAAGAGAATTGTTATCCAAACCCTGTGGAACCTCCTTTGGCAGAAAACTTTCTTCTACCTTAACTGGTTGGCGATTCTCTGCATAATTTTGACCTGATAATACATCAAGTTATGTAACCAATAGTTGAAATGAAATGAATATTTTCAATAAATAATTCATGTGACGATCATGATTCATAAAATCAATTCAAGTGAAACATAGAATAAAACACTTACTAAGAGGAGCTTCTACTGCCTTAGCCGGTTTGCAATTCTCCCGAGAATTTTGACCTAAAAAATCAATAACCATATGTAACTGAGTAATGAAACAAAATGAAATGCAAAGAAGATAAAAACAATAGACAATCGTGAGATCAATCAATTCAAGTGAAGCATAGAAGTAAACACTTACTAATCGAAAAATTATCAAAAAACTGTGGAACCTCGTTACGAAGAGGAACTTCTTCTGCATGTTCATTCTCCGGTGAATTTTGACCTAATAATCGATTAACGTATATAAATCAGAAATTAAACGATTAAGATATAAATAACAACAACGAGATAATAAAACGGAATAGAAATGGATTACCAATCGGAGAATCGAAGTCGGTGATAGCAGAAAACTGAGGAATAGAATCATCAACATCGTCTTGATACATGATGCTTCGAGGTTGAATCGGAGTATCGTATTGATCGATTGGTTTGGAAGAAGGTTTGGGAGGAGCAGAGAGATCTTGAAGAAAACGATAGTGACTATCGTTGAGAGATTGTGGTTTCTTCACGCTTTTGTTCGCCATTGAAGAGTGTGAAAATGAAATGGGATTTTTTAACGGATCTTAGTGAGTATTTATATTCCCGCTCTGTGTGCTACTAAATTTGAATTTTGCATTCAAGTTTTTTGGGAGTGAAAAAGGCTATATCAGTGTCTAGGGTTTGGGCACTTGGGCTCGTAAACATCAAATTAGTGTATGTTTGGTAATACGGTGGATGCGTCAGAATCACGGTGACCTGCCGTGATTTCCAGAATCTACAAGTTGTAGCTTCTGCAAAATCACGGTATGTCACCGCAATTCTAACACATCTACCGTGATACCAAACATAGCCTTAAACGGTTCAATTTCTATTTCACTAGCTTTTTTTCTTTTTCTTCTTTGTAATAAACATTTGAGCAAGAGAATGATGTCTTAATTTAAGATAAGAAACACTTATATAAGGATTAGAAAAAAAATGACATTATCAAAAAAAAAAAAAGACAACATGTATGGTTTGGTTTGACAAAAATATTTTTTCTATTTCTTTTTGTTTTTCGATCTTTAATATTTCAAAAATATATTTCAATAATTAAAATAAGATGCGAATAATATATTTTAAAATAGGATCATGTCAACAACCTACTCCGTATAATCAAGTGGTTAACAAGAAAAAAATGCTATTTACAGCGAAAGAGTATCTCCCAAATGCATGCCGAACGTGTATTATGTACAGGCATTTACTTTTGACTTTCATTTATTTAGTCAATTTCCCATAAATTCCGCAAAGTACTAGTTTGTCATTGGTTGAATTATAATTCGGGATCCTTTCGTGATAATTTATTCGCTGTGTATAGCAATGCTCGGTTAACAAACTCCTATTAAAATTGAATTATTTTGGTGAATGATTTGATATATTTTTTCTCCAAAAAATAGAGCTTTAAAAAACATTTTACTCTTTTTGTTTTTTTGTGAATTTGACTATGGGTTAAAGAATGATATAGAAAAAGATGTTCTAATGGATAAAAAAATGTTATGTTTTGTACATATGTTCTCTTTTAACTTTCATGATAATGTTTCTTTTAAGCTCCGTTTTGGTAAACAATTAATTGACGATATTCTTTTGTTTGTAAATGAGATGACAGATATAATTAAAATTTACACATAACTTATATTAAATAAGTAAATATATCTGGTCTAACAATATACTATATAAATATTTTCAGTTGAGTTAGAATTGGTGGAGGTGGCGGTGATGATACATTTATTCATTCACCAATAAATCATGTTGGAGGTCTTAATAATGCTTAATTAGTACACTTTTTGTATGACATAGTACTTACAACATTGCTAGGACAAACTTTAAAGATTGTATAAATCAAATCAACATATTGATGTTGCATAACTAAAGCAAAATATCAATTGACATGAGATGTTCAAAAATATCAATTGATTGTATTTGCTTTCAAAAACAAGGGACGAAATGCAAACAAGCAAGAAAAAAAGAGAAAGAGGAAACAAAAAATATATATGTGCTAAAAAGTATACATAAATAATTACTAGGACATATTTTAAAAGGAGAAAACTACAAAATCTGAAGCCAATGAGAGTTGAATAATCAGAAATCCCATTTCGCTTTATACAATCTCATATGAAATGTCTCCTAAAATTCATAGAGGATGGGAGTTTCAGAGAACAAGACATATTATGTCATTGAATATACATAGAACATGCATGTATCCCTCAACAAGGATTATAGAACATTCATGAGATGCAGATGCAGATGCAGATGCAGATGCAGATGCATGCATGGTGAGGATTATAGAATAGTTCAATTCAAGCATTTTGAGACAGGTCCATCACCAATATTTAAGATGATCAATATGTATCACACAGAGACAGACACAGTGCACCTCAAAAGATGAAAACATCTACAAGAAGGGGCCAAATTCCGATACAAATAATGTCTTATATCATGTCACGATCCCATAGATTTCGCCAATGCCATTTCACTTTCATGTGATGCAATAGAAGACATCCTATTCAACTCACTGCCACCTTTTGCTGATTGATTTGCATCTTCAACATCTGCATTCTTAGATGCATTTGAACCACCCCATCCTCCTCCGGCGTTACCAACTCCCAATTTAACTCTACATCCACAACACCTTGAGAAAATTCTATATAAACATGTGAAAAACCAAAAAATCCATGGTAGACAAACTAATGTGACACCAACAACAGGCATCCATGGTGATGTTTCAGATTCAGGAAGGAACATATATACACCAAGGCACACACCTCCTGTTATTACAGAGATGAACAAAAGACATGTTATAAGCCATATGAATGTGCGCCCAGAACTAGGATCAGACACAGGCATTTGTTTCTATCACAACATAAGTTTTGTAGAAATTTAGAATAATGATTAAATATATGAAGATTGGATCAAGAATAATCTGTCTTTCTCATCATCCATTTTTTTAAGGTAACATATATGAATTTGAGGGGGTTAATGATATTGGTTTGGAATATGGTGAAGAAGGTTCCAAATGGAGGTGGAATTTTGTTTTGTTTGATTTTTATGGTGTTGTTGCAATAATGAAGGCTGAAAATGGGAAAAATAAAAACTTCAAATGGTGGTGGAAGACATGTTCAAAAGTTTGTTAACATGAAAAGGGCTAATCTTAGGACAAACATATGATGCCTAGAAAGAGAAAGGGATGCGTTTTCCATTTATGGTTATCTAAGTTGAGGTTTGAGTTTATTCATCAGACAATATATGTGATACTAATTCACATTGAATCATTTTATCAAATCAAAAAATAAAAAATTCACACGGTTTTTTTATAGGTGTGATCCTCCCTCCATAAGCATAATACCTAAACTTTTATTAGCCTTTTAACTTTGATGAATTTTTTGGTCGAGATCAAGGTATCCACCGCAGAACGCAATGACCATTCCCCTTGTTAGATTAGAGGCATCTCAAAAGGTGGGATAGCTGACCCAGAAATTTAAAGTTGCTCTGTACTCAAGGCGATGATCGAACCATCGACTCTTTGTTAAGGGAAGATGAGCCTCAATCGTTCAACCACACCATCTGAGTTTAATTAATTTTGATGTTTTGATAGGATGTATGTCCATATCAATTACAGTAGTATCAATTTTTTAGTTCATTTATAATTTTTCACTAACCAAAATTTACTTAGGAAAAACTAAAAAGACCAAAACCTTAATAAGTATTAGTATATATTATCAAAATTGAAATCGAAGTAAAGTGAAAAATATTATGTGATCTACCTATAGGCTATAGACAAGGACTAAAATCTAAATAAAAGAAAATATAAGCGCATATCTTTAAAATTATCAGACCAAAATTTAAAGATTGGTGACATACACGACACCTCAATAATGCATACGCCTCCTAACTTAAATGTATTTTTCAAAACTCCAAATTTACCCTCAATATTCAAAGACAATTTCAATAACATATGGAAGAAGATAAATCAAGGTACTCTAGAATATTTTACAGGACAGGTGTGGTGCTTAATAAATCTAGTGCGGTGGAGGTAACACCAATCAAATACAAATATATATTTATTTATTTTTGACTAAACAATTATTAATGTTTTTAAATAAATAATTACAAATGAAGTAAACAAATCACTATTACAGTTCCTTTTCTTCTCCATTCTGTCAATATATTCATCTATGATTTTGTAGCTTTTATATCATTGTGATTCATAGACACAGATAAATATCAAAATCGATAGAATGGTCGCAAAAATTTATCCAGATCTACTTGTTTCAGTCAAAGAAACTTCGGGCTCCTCGTCTAGGGCATTAATGGCATTTATCGTTTTGTACATTCTCTGTCCTTGAGCTATCCTCCTCTTGGCCTCGAGCTCAATGAGTAGAGCAGTGATATCGGCAGGGCTAACCCCACCTACTCTGGTCGCCTGACCAATGGTTTGAGGCCTAACCTAAAATCATTGAAAGAACTTGTCAGTACCTTTTTTTCGTTATTACTAAATTTGTACAGTGAACTAGTGGATCCAAAGGTTGCATTTCGGTTTTTACCATCCCTGCTTGTAAGTTGTAATGACTAAATACATTACATACCTTGGAAAGTTTTTCACGAGCTTCAAGAGACAAATTTAGCATTGTATAGTAATCCAAGTCTTCGGGAAGTGGTTTATGTTGTTGAGTAACCATCTATAGGAAATCCAACACAACAATGAGATTTGACATTAAAAACACCTCTGAAATTCTACAATGTGCAAAAATTAGAACGATATAGGATAGTGTTATGGACACTGAGCAATGAGCATGTGCTCCCATTGACATGTATACTGGACACATACCTGTTGAAGTTGGCTTTGCTGACGCAAGATGAAACCTTCATACTTAATATCAATTTCTACACATTCTCTTTCCATTCTTGATAAATTCTTGTCACCGAAACCATGCTTATCAAGAGTTCCATATTGTATGTGCGGTTTCTTAAGAAGACTTTCCAATGTTGAAGAGTTCTTCACGGGCTGACCAGACATACGGGTAACTTCAGCAGCCAAATCCCCTCCTGATGAGATAATTTAGGTGAATAGCAATAAATCATACAAGATCAAATAAACTTTCAAAAAAAAAAAAGACATGTTGCCAAGAGAATGAATAACAATAATCACAAATATTTTAGATTTCTACTACACACTAGCATGGATCCACTAGGCTAAATATATCGGTAGTTTCCACTGTAATCTTTAAGTACTACCATGTTTCCATTGTGCATATAAAAGTAATCTATATTGGTGACATGTAGCTTATGCCTTAAGGTTGTATTTAGTGTAATGCTTCTCTATTCTGCAATATATTTTATTATTATGTGTTCCTTTGTATTCACAATTCAGTAGCCTTGCTTAACTTTTGTACTGAGTTGTGTTGAGTATGAGTATATGTATATGTGACATAAACTAGCCAATTCTACATAATCTATAAGCTTCAACTACCTTATCAGTTAAGTTAGATTCTGTTACTAGCAGTCTCAGCTTTTTGTCACAATTACAACTGAGTCTAGTTTAGGAGTATAAATACTTGTACACTTTTCCTTCATTCTAATCAGAATTAAGAAAAATATTAACAACTTTTCCGCGACTTTCCATCACTGGCCCTCACATTCTCGCATTACAAAATTTTAATAATCTACTACTTACCACATTATTTTATTATCTGTTAGCTACAGACTATAGGGAAAACAAGGGACCCCGGGGAGGGTGGAAGGGCAACTGTTGTGTTAATTATTTAAAATATTTTAAAACAACGGTATTTAACAAAAGTTTTAGTTTTGCTGTATTAACGAAAGTAATTTTTAAAAGAACTGGATTTAACAAAATCAATGCTAACAATCGTATTTGACTCAAAGAGGCGCCGGCTTGCTTTCCCCAAAGGATACTTATTTTTATTGCCTTTAAAAGAAACAGCTCCCAAAATTAGTTGCTACACAAGCATGGTAGACAAGCAAACCTGAAATCTTGACAATTTTCAATCGCTTCTTTTCCTCAGAAATCCGAGCCTGCTTCTCCTGGTACAATTTCCAACGCCTATCATCTATCAACCCTATTTCACGACCCAAAGGAGTGAGACGGCTATCAGCATTATCAGATCTCAAGAGTAACCGATGCTCTGACCGACTACATAACAGAAACATATTTTTTAAGTTGTTATTGTCAAGAAACCAAAAATGGAATGAAGAAGCATAAATGCATCTATGAGAAGAATTGTTGCAATCAAAGTGAGTTTACCTTGTTAACATCCGGTAAGGCTCTCGCAGATCCTTGGTGACAAGATCATCAATTAATGTTCCTATGTAACTGCTCTCCCTCTCAAGAACAATGAGCGATTTACCATCTGCATGTCTAGCAGCATTGATACCAGAAATAATGCCCTAAAGAATGAAGAACAGAGGCTTACTAGATTAGCAGGAAGCCAACATAAATAATAAGAGCTTAATTAATTCCCCCATTATACAACACATCAAAAGAAAAAATGAATCAGGTTTTTAATTTGTATAGGCACCAATGAAAGTTGACAGAATACCTGTGCTGCAGCTTCTTCATAGCCTGTAGTTCCATTTATCTGACCAGAGAAGAACAGTCCTTGTATTTTCTTAGTCATAAGAGACCTAGAGCACTGATGAGCAGGTAAATAATCATACTCCACAGCATATGCAGGCCTCAACATTGAACAATTCTCAAGTCCAGGCAAAGTTCTCAGCAAAGGCAACTGTAGTCTCTCAGGTAAACCGGTTGAGAACCCCTATACAATGGAAGAGTAAGAAGTTAGAAGATATGGCATCCTCTCCTTATCAAGATGAAAAGGAGATAATACATTATAACTGTAAGCTGTGATCTCATCATAATATCATATTTGACTCATCCCACCCATGAGGAGAAAAAATAAAAAATTATCAATAAGTTTCATTTGGATTTCAGACAAGAAAGAAAAAAAACATAAATAGCTTACTTGGACATAGAGCTCAGGCACGTCTCGACCCTCCGGTTCAAGAAATATTTGATGAGACTCTTTATCTTTGAATCTAACAATCTAAAAGTGAACAATATATGTCATGTCATCATAAAATAATGCACAATTTCAATTAATTAATCACATGCTTCAGATCAAACTTTTTATAAAAGGTTCAGGTTTAGATCAAGTATTCTTGATTCTACAAGGGGGCTTTTGAGTATATAGCTTAACCTTGTTTATCATACGATAGCAAGCACTTAAATTTGCATTTAGACAACGATTATGCATGGAGGAGAGATATGTATTTGCATTTTCAACTTTAGTTTTTACTGTAAAGAGAATTTAGGATGGATGGAAATTGAAGGGCTAGAGGGTAAAACCCTACATAAGTTGTTTCAAAACGCTATCTTGAATTTGTCAACAAAAAAAAAAAGCTATCTTGAAGAACTTGCTGAAAGAAGCTAAAAAACACTTATGAACATATCATAAGCAGTTTCAACTCTTGTGAACACTTAAACACTTGTTTATGTCATGAGATAATCCCAAATAAACTCTTCCAAATGACCCCTAAACATTAAAGCAAGTTAACTGTTTAAATATGACGTGTAAATATTGTTGAAACACACCTTATCTTCTATGGAAGGACAGTATCTAGGTCCTTTGGCTTCAACCCATCCTCCATAAGTGGGTGTTTCATGCAAGTTATCTCTAATTATCTGGTGAGTAGTACTAGTAGTACGAGTTAGGTAGCAGCACATCTGTTCTCTTTCAATATGGACATCAGGATCAAAACTAAACCAGCTGACCTGCCAATTATGAAGATATACTGAGGAAACACGATCTTTGTGTTACAGGGTAAAAGCTTTTACTAACAGACTATATGCAAAAAAACATCATCGTTACAGACTGGAGCAAAAGCAAACACATATTCTATTTATCGCATCATAATTTGTTTGGATTATCAGAAACAAAATGATTGGATAGTTTTATCAAACGAGCCAATGAGAGAATTGGCTAAAGAAACATCTTTGAACTTGCACAAATAATGGTAGGTTGACATAGTTCTCCAGTCCAGGTGGCAAATTACTACAGCCTTTTAGCTGTAGCAAAATTCCTAAGAGACTGGCATAGATAGAAAAATGACAATGGCTCATACAATAAGCGCAAACAAAACCACTTAAAATATAAAATCATAAACTTGATTTGAATAGAATATAATTAAATCTAATGAACCTACATATAAGATTAAATGGAAGAACCTCTTCATCGCCAGGTTGAGCTTCTAATCCAGAGAAATCTACAGTGCGAATGTCCACTCGTGCTGGTGTTCCGGTTTTCAGCCGATCAGTTTCAAAACCAAGTTGCTGTAAGTTCTCAGTTAATCCATGTGAAGCAGACTCACCAGCTCTTCCTGCTGGCATAGAAGTTCTACCAACCCAAATTTTACCGCTCATAAAAGTTCCGGTGGTGAGAATGACAGATGGAGCATAGAATTTCATTCCAAAAAATGTACAAACACCTTCCACGTTATCATTCTTCCCCAGTATGATATCTGTGACCATAGCCTCTCGAATAGAAAGGTTTGGAGTACTGCAGAAAACAAAGTCAAAACAAAACATCATGGGAAGTTACGTACAAGACAAGATGCATAAATTATGTCAGCTAAAAAGAATGCACAGAACCAATTTATATTTGAAGAGATCAAGGACTTATAATTCAAACTACAACTTTCCCCGCTAGCCTTGATCCTTCTTACCAACTTTCAAAGTTATAAGGTGATATCTCTCATCATGCATGTTCAAATTGAAGATATTAAGTCTATTACAGAATAAGTCTTATAATTGGTGGCCTTGGACTTGTTCTACTACAGCATTAGCGGTTGACCAAATCTAATTACTAGTATACATATGATATGAGTGTTAGTCTAGGGAATTGTAATGCAATAAATCTATCAATCATATTTTTATCTTACTACCATTAGTTTATCATTGTCAAAAATTTGGTTCAACTTCCACCACTGTGTGGCTTTTATTGAGATCACATGTTAAGGCTGAGTACAGCAAAAAATAGATACAAGAGTCTCAAAAAATACAAAGGGAAAATTTATGAAAATGAACTTGCCTTTCTACTACATTTTTCATTACAAAGGCATATTCCCTTTTATCAGTCTGAGCACGCAAAGCACGAACCGCAGGACCTTTTGAGG
Organism: Trifolium dubium; assembly: GCA_951804385.1. Taxonomy (NCBI): domain Eukaryota; kingdom Viridiplantae; phylum Streptophyta; class Magnoliopsida; order Fabales; family Fabaceae; genus Trifolium; species Trifolium dubium. Next base: position 3,881,768 of record OX638071.1, read on the forward strand.
TATTGAGTACACGCTTTTGTAAGTAACATCTGAACAAAGAGGGACGTATAACACACATAAACATGTACGTAAAACAAAAAGGGAAAAAAGGCTAATCTAGAGGAATCAAGTTGCCAGAAACAAGAAGTAAAGAGCATGAGTCTTCCATGTTACCTATCAGCAATTTTCCCTATTTCACCACCTAGCGCATCCACTTCATGAACGAGTTGGGACTTTGCAGGTGCACCAACTGCTGGATTGCAAGGCTGTACCAAAATTCGATCTCAGTCAGAAACTGTTCATGCATTACCATAAAAGCACCCACCAATCATCACGCATTTAAAACAAATTGCAAATGCAAATAGTACTTTGACGAAATTACAGAAACACATTCAACCGCGCAACAACACCTTATTTCAAATTACAAAAACTCCAAGTAATAAAAGACAAATACACATTGCAATATTGCTGAATGAAGCACATTGACGAAATTGAAATCACAAAAGAAAACATCATATAAACAAGATGCATAGATTAGCTAACAAGTAAAAAATTAGGTCAAACCTGCCACGCAATTCGATCAATATTAAGAGTAAGAAGAAGAGTTCTTGCACCCAAACGTGCAGAAGCAAGAGCAGCTTCACAACCAGCATGTCCTCCTCCAACAACAATCACATCATATTTTTCATCCACCGTTGCAAATTCATAACCTAAATCTGCAAAAAAACACAAATAAGTAAACAATTTCAGTTTTCAGAAAAATTAATACACTAACACCAAAGAAGCTTGTGAATAAACGAAAATTTCATACCGCGGGAAGAGGAACTTGCTGTGACGGTGGAGAAACGGGGGGAGAAAGTTGAACCGGAGAAGGAGATACTCCGGCGAGTTTTGCGTCGGAAATTGACGAGACGAGGGTTTAGAAGAGTGATAGAGGAAGTAGGAAAGAGCGTGTTGCGTAAATTTCGACCAAAACGACAGAGATGGAGAGTAAACGACACCGTTGCCATGCTAGCATTTGGTTATAGAGAAGAAATTGAAATGCAAATTTGTCAATTTAGAAAGTGTCACTTGGTTTTGGAGAGAGTTGCAGAAGAACAGCGAATTGTTTCTTAGTCATCCAAAGCTGCATCATCCAACGGTAGGGTTCGTGTTTGATGTCATTTCTTTGTTACAAGGTTTTTTTTTTTTTCACCATTTAATCTGATTCGGAGGTTAGTTCTGTAATAAGTGATTTCAGCTCTTTTTCTTAACAAGTTCAGCATCAACCACTACTGAACTAACTAACATTGGTACAAATTTCTTTGTTTTGTCAAACTTGTGGAGTAGCTTAGCAAAATTAATGAGCTAAGGGTAAAGGAACATGAGGTGAGTTCAAATCCTAACAAATAAGAAAACTAACATTATACTGATATACTAACAACTAACATTATAATAATTTTGGGAAAATACTTTTTTTTTCCTTTTAGATTACTATGATATTAGTACAAAGTTTCCACTATCATTAACGATCACTGATCTCGAACATGTGGGGCATATTAAGTGGGTGGTAAAGTGCTCTTTAAACCTCCTATATTCACATACCTTCCAAAAATAATCAAATTACCTTTAAAGGACATATTTCAAACCGTTTAGAAGATAGTCTCTTTCACTCGATAACTTTTAGAATTTTCGTCATCCCCAATATTCTAAAAAATACTTTTATTGAATATGTCGAAACATTCCAAATAATTTTAAAAAAAAGGTATTTATTTTTCAAAATTCTCATTTGATTCATTGGATTATTTGTGTTGTTCATATCCATTGAACTTAGGTATTTTTCCAAAAATAAAAAAAGTATTTTTCCTTAAATAAAAATATATTTGTTTGACTAAAAATAAAGAAATATATGTAATATTTTCTAAAAATGAATATTGGGTCAACCTTCATTCCCTTTATTTTTATTTATTTATTGACTCAACCTTCATTATATAGCATGCTCTTGAGTTGCACTTGTATCCAAAATCATTACTTTGGTTTGCAAAAATATTTCACCAATTTCTAATGGAATCAAGTAACTTTCATAGTCTTCCATTTTGCCCTCCACCAAAGGATCAACAAGGTCAAAATAAGACCCAATTTTTTGACTTCACATTACTACAAAAGGAAGAAAAAGTACCAAAACAATTCATTTGGCCTAATGAGCATTGGGTCAAAAGTAGTGGAGAAAATATTGAACTACCACTTATTGACATAGAAGCCATCAAGAATGATGAGGCTGCAATGTCCAATGCTGCAAAGATTGTGAGGAATGCATGCATAAAACATGGTGCATTTGAAGTCACTAACATTGGTGTGGACATAGATTTCATCAATCTTGTTCTTCAAGAAACTCACAATATTTTTAAGCTTCCATTGAGCAAGAAAATTAGTGCTGTGACAAAAGACTCTGGCTTTTCAGTTGCTCATGCAGAGAGGTATACAACTGTTTTGCCATGGAAAGAGACATTTACTTTCATGTACAAACATAACATCAAAAATGACACACAAGTTGTTGATGTTCTTCATTCTCTCTTAGGTCAAGACTTTCAACAAGCTGGGTAAGAACCTCACTTCATGTGTTCTATATACATAATTAATTTGGTTTGGAAATTTAAAGTATTTTATTTTTATTTATAGATAGAGTATATGATCTAATCACATTTAATTTTCCTTGCTCTCTATTTTTATTTTAAATTAAATAGGTTGGTGTATCAAAAGTATTGTGATGCAATGAATGAGTTATCTAAGGTAATTTTGGAGCTATTGGCCATTAGTTTGGGTGTGGATCGCAAACATTATCAAAGATTTTTTGAAGATGCTGAATCAATGATGAGATGCAACTTTTATCCACCTTGCAATGCTAACCTTAGTGGTGCACTTGGCATTGGCCCTCATTGTGACCCAATCTCTATCACTATTCTCCTTCAAGATCAAGTTGGAGGTCTAGAAGTTTTTGCAGACAACAAATGGCTTGCTGTTCCCCCAAAGCCCAATACCTTTGTCATCAACATAGGTGACACTTTCATGGTATGTATTTGGTAAAGTGATATTTAGTGTGATTCACAACATGCATCAAAATATATATTATATATTCTTTTGATTTTATTTCAAATAAATATTCTTTGATTTTCTTAATCGATAAGAATTTTAATTATGAGCCAAGAATTGAATCTCATGACCACGAGGTGTGATTCCCTTTAACTTTCGTCGGCAATTCAATTTTTTCCCTCTAATAATAATGTTTTATGACATGTAACCATTTTTGTTGATGTGAACTTGATAATTGTGAACTTATCTGTTTTATTTTTATTTTTTGACTAATGTGTTTGTCTAACTTTATAGGCACTGACCAATGGGTTGTACAAGAGTTGCCTACATAGGGTATTGGTTAGCAATGAATTGGAGAGGAAGTCATTGACTTTCTTCATGAGCCCAAGAGGTGACAAAACAGTGAGTCCTCCAAATGAGCTTCTGGGAGAAAAAGAGTCAAGAAAATATCCTGATTACAAATGGAATGATCTATATAAGTTTACACAAAAAACTCGAAGAGTTGATGGTAACACGCTCGATAGTTTCATCGCTTGGCGTCAATCTTCCGAGTCATCCAACTTTTAACTACTTTGAATATTTTGTACTATTATCTTTTACATGTAATTGCAGATATTAATTTGAATATTTGATGTTGGTTAATGAATACATACATCTAGATAATAAGACTTTTTTGTATCAACCATAGTTAGTTATGGTGTATGCGTTGGTCAATTAATAAATTTCGTACCTTGTTTGTGTAAATACAATTCACCATCTCAATATTATATTCTCAAGTACAATAGAAATATAATGGAATTTAATTTTCATAATCATCAAGTAAATAGCGCTTTATTATTATTAAGGTTTTATTAACACGTGTCCTAAAGGCACATGTTAATAAACTAAAAATAAAAATATTTCCTCAAAATTTGTGCAATTAATTAAATTATGAAGAAAAAAAATTAAAAAGTGAATTAAATACACATTACAATACAATTTTTTTATTTGAATCACTAATTGCTTCACACCACACCACTAATCAAGCTTTACATGTCCTCACCGGTCACCACCACCACCGAGCCTCACTCAATTTCACCTTCTTTATTTCGCCGGCTGAACTCTATTTCTTTGTGACCTGCATCCCCTCTCTTGCCGACCACCGTGACTTGCACTAAGGACGTATGGTATGAACATAAGGGATAATATATGACGATCATGGTGAGTTGAGAGAGGGAGAAAAAGTTTAAATTTTCAATGGAGAGAGTTGATGGAAGAAGAGAGGGATTTTTAAAAAATATGCTTTAATTTTAAGTTGAAATGTCTAAAGCACTCTTTTGTCTAGCTTTGTTTGTCCATATAACATTTTTGTTGTATGAATTGTGATGTGCACACACAAAAATCAGATTAAAATTAGTATTAATTTTTAGAATAAATTATTTTTTCTTTGAATTTCTTATATTTATTGAATTCATTTTTTTGTTAAAAAAAATAATTTTACATTTACTTGAGTAATGGAGTATTTGTTAAATGCCAAAAAAAATAAAAATTGTACATCGAAAAGATAAATATAAGAATGCAAAATTATTTTAATTCGTACAATTTAAAGACATTTTAGTAGTATGAGAATATTATATTTCAGAAGAAAGTGGGTAATGCGAAAATGGTTAATTTTAGTAGAATCAATGGTTGGATGGGTGACCTTTTAATTTTCATTTTCATTTTCATAGGTTAAATTTTCTTTTTTTGATATAACATTTTCATATGTTAATTGTTTGAGTTACTTCTTGATAAGAATATTTTGATGACTGAGATGTGTTGATTTATTATTAATTTTATGGCTTCTTAAAAATCAATAATAGATCTTCCTTTATGAATTTTTTTTCTTTTTTTTTCTTCTTCTTAAAAATGTACTTTTACTATTTTTAAAATACATACTTCATTCTTCCTAAAATATAAGTAAAAATTAGTCAACATAGTCAAATAAAAATTGGTAAAAAAAGTCAAGCATTAAAGTTTTCAAAGTTCCTGTATAATTCATTGATATGATTTTCAAATTCGTTGGATTGAAGTACAATTTTGTCAATGAAAAAATATAATTCAATCAAATATTCATTTCCTTTTTATTTATACCTAAGATAGTATTTATATAAGAATATATTGATTTACCAAAAATAAATAATAGTACTTATGTACCCTGCTCTTGTGTATTTGTACTCATAACTTAAATTGTTGTTTGCTTACAAACCAACCTCTCCCAACTCTAAATCCTAATTAATGGCACCTTCTAGTGAACCCTTGAAAAGTGAAAATGAGGTTAAAAAAATTGTTGACTTCAAATCACTGCACAAGGAAGCAAAAGTGCCAAAAGAGTTTATTTGGTCATCCGAAGATTTAATTGAAGCTAGCAAAGAAGATTGTGAGGGAGACATGCATGAAGCATGGCTTTTTCCTAGTCACTAATCATGGAGTTGATCAAAATTTGATAGATGCTACTTATCAAGAATTTGTCTCACTTTTCAATCTTCCTTTGAGCAGAAAGCTCAAGGCAATGGGGGCTCCTTGGGGTTACTCGGGCGTTCATGCATCGAGGTATTCTACCCACTTGCCATGGAAAGAGGCATTTACTTTTCAGTACAAATACTACGATCAATCTGAGATACAAATTGAGCTTAGTTTGACGGATTGAGGTATTCTACCCATACGCGACGGAACCACATTTCAAAAGTTTAGGTCACACTTTTTTGAGTATTGATCGTTCTTTTTGAATTGTTGTCTACAATTAAAGATGATGGCATTTTTATGGAACTAAACTTGATATTGATATTTTTTTGTTGTTTTAGGCATTGACTAATGGAATATACAAGAGTTGTCTCCAAAGGGTATTGGCTAACAAGGAGATGGATAGAAAGACTTTGGCTTTCTTTTTGTGTCCAAAAGAAGACAAAATTGTAAGAGCTCCAAGTAATATTTTGGGAAGACAAGAGCCAAGTAATCATGATTTCACATGGTCACAATTTTTTGAGTTTACACAAAGGAACCACAGAGCTGATCCAGACGCTCTTCCAAATTTTGTTTCATGGCTTAACTCCAACCCATCAAATTAATATTTAGTTACTTTGGAGTTTGATGTTGAATAAGATTGCATTTGGATAAAAATTGCTACACCTTTGTTGTTACTACATTTTCTATGAGTACATGCATGTATTGCTTTTACATCATAGAGTAATGTATTTACATACATCTAGTGTAGCTCATAATAAAATCCAATGTATCCAAACAGTATGAATAATAAAGTTTATTTTAAAATTTCTCCATGGATATATTTATTTTGTTGCATGAGTAAATCATACTCGTAACCCGAAACATGCTCATATGAAATTGTTTTAAAAGTAAAAAGAGCAACAAATCACATTATGCATATTTTCACTTGGTGTAATTTTCATGCAATTTATCATTTTCCTTGTCTAAATTACATGACAAATATAAAAATAAAAAACTTCAAGATCATTTTATTTTGAAAAAATGACACAAAACGTTACATTGATGTATATGTGTATATATATAAATTCTCATACGCATTTATATGAAACTCTATATCTAAAATTACAATACATATATATATGTTGTATCAAAAAAAGAAAAGAAAAATAAAATAAGCTTGGTCTTACTCATTCATACCAATGACCTATTGAATCGATCTGATCTTGCGGCCGTAACTGTTTTTGAATTGAATTTGGTGTGAAAGGTAATGGAAATTGTTGATCATTTGTGACATAAGAAGGTTGAGACATGAGATTTGTTGAAGTATATACACTATTGTTGAAATGTTGATTATTAAATTCATCTTGGTTATGTTGATGTAACCTTTGTTCAGATCTTTGTTGTTTTGGAACATTAACTTTCTCACCTTCAATATCTCTATATTTTTGAAGATAAGATTTTAATGGTTCAACATAATCTTCAAATCCTAAAGTTGTAATAGCCCAAATGATATCATCACCATTGATAGTTTTTCTTTTTTCTCTTTGACATTTATCTGATGCTTCTCCAGTCACAAAACTTATAAATTCTGACACACATTCTTGAACTGTTTCTTTTGCATCTTTTGAGATTTTTCCATTTCCTGGAATCACTTTTTTCATTATTCTACCAACATTTGCTATAGGGAGAAAACGGTCTTGTTCTTTATTGCTATTATGATGATGTTGATGATGATGATTATTGCTAGTGTTTGTGTTTGTGTTTGTGTTTGTTTTTAAACAATGAGATTCAGAAGTTTCTGTGTTGAATCTATTTGGCAAATTACTATGACTCTCATCATCCATTGGAATTAAGTAATGATGATTTAGGATATTATTACATGACCTTAGATTACAATATTACATTTATGTTTTACATTATTGTATTGTATAGATAGATAAACAGAAAGTGAGGCATAAAAATAGGCAAGTAAGAAGGGTAATTAGTTAAGAGAAGTAAAAGTAAAAAAAGTAAAAATAGACAAAATCCCTCGGACTCGTTCTACATGTGGAGTGCTTCGTGTAACTGCAATGACCCGATCCAATTCCAACTTAGATAACACTATTATTGACCTATTGTTATTGTCACACTTGTTAATTTTTTTTAACTTATTATTATTTTTTTTCAGTGAATTGAAAAATGATAGTATAGCACTCCTCTTAATCATTGAATTTTGAGTAATTCATAAACAAAGTTCTGATATCGGGTGATAAGTAATGTTGTATCCACATAAAATCTAAGAATTGGCCATGTGAAAATGAGATGCAATGACAAGTTCTTTGCTTCCATGTTATTTGAATTTCTTTTGCTCTTTTTTTGGTACATAATATATTTTGCTCTTTATATGCTTAAGAGAGGAAGAGTAAAGGTGTAAGAGAAATGACTTGATGAATTTGAATATATTTAATTTAAACCAATTAATTTTGTTTAGTGTTTTTTCCCTTCATGTTTGGGTCCAAATGTGATTTTTATTGGATCGAAATGATTTTGAAACATTCAATATTGATCACCCAAATATGCTGTATTGATGTGTGTGTGTTAATTTTCTCCTTAATTTTTTTTGGTTACAACTTATGTACTTATTTGAATAGTGTAAAAATATATAGTATTTAAAAAATGGTGATAACTTGTGTACCCCCACAAGATTTGGGGTATATACCCTTAACCACTATAAAAGGTTTTAATCAAAATAATTTTTTATAAAATACACCGTTGGATTGAAAGTTTATATCATATAGATCATTTGTGTAAAATTTCAGACAAATCTAAAATCATTTTATATGTTATTGAGACACACAAAGATTAACGGTGTTTAAGATATCCCAGAAACTGTTAATTTTGATGCATCTTAATAACATATCAAATGATTTTAAATATGTCTAAAATTTTACACAAATGATCTATATGATATAAACTTTTAATCTAACGGTGTATTTTATAAAAATTTATATCGATTAAATTTTTTTTAAGTGATTGGGGGTATATACCCCCAAATCTTGAGGGGTAGACAAGAAAAAGCCTTAAAAAATTAACTTTTTTATACTTTATCCAATAAATTTCTTAATTTTTAAAAATGTTAGTCAATTGAACCAAATCAAAGCAACTCGTTTTCAATTACTAAAAAAAAAATCGTTTTCACTAGTTTAGTTTGATTAAAATTTTGTAAGTCTATAGGTAAATTTTAGAATCTCTCTTTAATCGTAACAACCGACACGCTTGCACAAAACAAAATGTTGAAAAAATTGATGTCACTTTTATTTTTCAATATAATTTTTTTTCCAGCATAAGTTGAAAAAATTGAGGTCACTCTTAATTTTCAATATGATTTTTTTTCGCATAAATCATGCATTATTTGTGCGCATGCACGCAACTATAGAGATTAATATCTCCTCGAGCCTTGTAAGACCAAAATGGACGGCAAATTCTCCCTTAGAGTTTATTTTAATTTCAACCTTATTTTTTCAAACATACCACCTAAGTTATTAATTCTCATTTGAATTTATAATAATGAAAATCCATCGATGATAATAAGAATAATTTAATAAAACCGTCAATTCTATTTATGATAATGAAGATCCATCAATAACTAATACGGATAATTTAATAAAACTGTCATTCTATTCATCTCATTTATAATTTTCTTTTATCTGCATTTAATTGTCAATTGCAACAATAATTGAAATTTTAGGACAGAAGGAGGAGTATGCTTTACTGTTGTGGCTAGCCAGATAAAAGCTTCGATTAATACTTAGTTAATACGTAATGAAGATTTTAGTGCGTTAGACTTCGACCATTGAAGTTTGCTGCTACAAATGAAATGAGTATGTTTACTGGTAGACATAAAAAAGAAATGTATTTTTTCATGTTGAACCGATTATGAACCATCTAATCTAATATGTTGATTGTGGTATTGAATATTTGCACATACTTAAGTACAGAGTACTTCAGCTCAATTTAAATCTGTTTAGTTTGTTTAATTGTTTTATAAACTACTCTGTTAGACTGACATTCACCATAGCTAGGAGCTCTACCTGCTGCACTTCAATGCATCAAGCAAGAGAATAAATTATTGTAATCATATATACGAGACGTGTCAATTTAGTAGAGAGCATAAACGAACACGACTTCTCTGGTTCTCCACTTCTTTTTTCAAAAAAAAGATTGTACAAGACACCTAGTATTATTAGTAAGCAATTAACTACCAGTATTTGATATTTAAATCAATAATATATTGATCATGTCTAAATATTCAATTACAAAACTAATACCATATTTTGGTGGACATTTCACTATAGCTTTCCAGAATGTCAACTATCAATTATCCAAGGTCTCTCTACAAGAATGTGATCAGAAGTCTTTAACTATGGCACCATGTTATACAGCAAAACAAACAAGCCTCCAAACAGTGGAGATCAAAATAAATTACCAAAGGAAATAAAGAAGTAAAAAATAAATGCCTAATTTAATGATACATGAATAATGGCCAAAACAAACTTACACAAGAATTTTGAGCAACCAAAAACCCCAAAAATAGTCTAACTCTTGTTGGAATCTCTTATCCATGCTTCAGCAATAGCATAATCTAGTGTCTCCAATTCTGTAGGCCGCCACGTGGACTTCTGGACACATATAATGCCCTCTGAATCTTTAGAGAAAGTCATGCGAACCTCCCACTTCATAGACTTCACCAAGCCCTCAAGCTCGTTAATGGCCTCAGCAGTGTCTCGGACAATAAGCTTTCCCTCGGGCCTGAGAATCCTATCAACCTCGGCCACTACAGCTTCAAACTTACACCTGTTTGACCAATAAACATTTCAAAATGAGATAAACATACAGATTGTTTCTTTTATGAAAACCAAGGTTTTGCTGGTAATGAATGACAAACGAGATAGAAATTAGCACCTTTTCTTAAGCTTCGAAAACAGATGATCTGCATGAAGTAAATCATAGGACCTGGGATATGTGCTAAATGATTCACACCAATCATGGTATATGCCAAACAGACCCCGTTCAAAAATAATAGGAAGTGTGTCCGGTGAGTCTACCGGAACCACATTCATTACCCAAATATTCAAATCCCTGAAAGCTGCTGCAAACCTAGAATCCAAAAAACAGAGGAAGGTGTCAGCCACAGGTGGCAATAATGGCATGTCTCTACATAATTCAGAGAAACATTGGAAACACCGATTTTTGCTTACCCTCCATAAACTGATCTCATGTCCATGACATTGCGCACATTGGCCCACTGAATGCCCAACCCATTTAGGTAAGACTTGGACACTACACGTTTCCAGTGTTCATAATCAGTAGTAAAATCTTCAGGAGCAGGCTTTCCATACACTCCAACTTCAGAATTTGATAACCAGTAAGGTGATTTGCCCAGTCTTGCTGGCCACTGCTCTGGCCATTGTGACCCACGCTCTGTCGAACTCACTGGCGCTTTGTGCATGCAAGATTGCAATGGAATGTTCCTGTGACGAAACAGGCCAGCAGCAATATATTACGGACAAAGATGAATATCAACGATTAACTCAATCAAAATATCCTATTTTCGTTTTTTTTTAATTTACAACATTCTAATGGCTCAGTTAAGGAAGAAATACCACGCAGCATTAGGATCATCAGAGTCTTGACATAAAGAAGGCTCATTCTTGGAACGTTTCTCATAACACTCATTAGAAGTTGGCTTCTTGTATACAGCTATACCAACTCCGTTAACTTTATCCTTGCTGATATTCACTACCTCCCAGCACATTGCTTTTGTTAGTGTCTTCATTTCTGTAAGTGAACTCATAAAATGTCAAACTTAATATACCAACATTGAAATGCTTAAAAGAAGAAGACAACAATATACTATCATTTACCATTCCATATTTCTACATCCTCGGGAAGCTTCTGATAAATAGGAGTAGCAGACCATACAAAGAAACCACCAGGTCGCAATACTCTATTCAGCTCCAAGAGAAGTTTGCCACCTACACATGCACAAATAGTGAGCTTCTAAAATAAAAGACAGTTTATACACAAGTCTAAATGGCAAATGATGCAGGTGAAATACTAAAATGCAGCATAAAAATTTCAAGCTTGTATGAGTGAAAATTCATAAAAGTTAGTAATTGACATATTGAAATACCTTCTATATGCCATGGAACTCTACAGCGTGCACAATGGACTGCATCAAATACTCTAGCAGGGAAGGGAAGCCTCTTTGTGCCCATCACAGCGGATATAGCAGGAATTCCCCTTTCAAGTGCAAATTGTACCTGCGCTTCATGTTCATCTTTTGGTGCAAATGACATTGCAAGTACATCTTTTTCAAAGAGAAAGCCACCAAAGCTGGCAACACCACATCCAACATCTAATATCACACGTGTTTGTTTGCCCCAAGCAATATCAGGCACAGACTGCATCATTAAAGCTCGTTATAATTAAGTAAAATGCTCGGAAACATCAAGAAAATATATTAAGTATCAACAATTCTAGGATGAAAAACATAAAGATTTATCATTACTATGTCCTCCAACAACCTATATGGAACTTATTCGTCCAAGTTCAAATGAAGATGATATACCTGATTTTCCTAATATAGGCATAAGAAAAATGTCATTTTATCCAATTCTAATCTATCTCTTTCTCCTACTGGGTATAACTAATCACAGACATTCAAGTTCAACCTTGACAGTAAACCAAAATAATGAAAATATATTTACCTGTTGTATAGTGTCAATGTAATGAAGTGCGCCGTGTTTGAATTGGGTTCCACCACCAGGAAAAGTAAGGTACTCTCCTGTAACTTTCACCCAATTCTGGTGCCCCTTATATTCAGCAAGCTTAGTGTGTGGTACATTGGAATACCATATCTGAAAGAAAACAATATCATTTTTTAATTATTAATATGTTAAATCACTTAGTGGGATAAGGCTTGGTTGTTGTTGTAAAACTTTAAACCAAGAATGAAATTGACAAGTATTCTAGTTTATTTGTACCTTCTCTCTGCTTTTAGGCCATTCAATTGGACGTTTGTATCCTTCAGGAATTGGGACAAGGCAGGTAGGAGGATCTTCAGGACATTGCCTTTCTCTGTGTTCATAGTGTTTAGTACTTCGAAGGTTCCGAATTGCCTTCCAGTTGTCAAGGCATGGAATGTAGTCAGGGCCAGCTGTTACATTGCAGAGTTTCCAATTGAACCCGGAAGATTGCTTGGAGGATTTTTGAGACTCACTTTCCGTCTTTGACTCTGCTGCCTGAGTTGAAAAAGAACCAGTTTGGGTTGTACTTTCATTCAGAAGCTCTGACTGGGCTGCAGAAGGGAATACCTCAGTAGAGTTCTGGTTGTTGGTATTTTCATCTGTTTTCTTCTCATTAGAGCTTTCATCCGAACCTTGGGTCTTTTCATCTGTCTTATTATCAGTTGTTTCACTTGAACCATCAGTTTTATTTTCGCTTTCATTTGAACCAGATGTATTAGCATTTGAATCAGATTGTGCATTATTACCATTTGATTCAGATTGTTTTTCACTCTCATTGGAATCCGGTTTCTTCTCACTCTCATCAGAATCAGACTTCTTTTCGCTCTCATCAGAACCAGATTTGTTATTGCTCTCATCCGAATCAGATTTCTTCTGGTTCTGATTTGGATCAGTATATTCCATCTTGGTATCTTCAGGAGACTTATCATCCAATTTTGGTTCCTGTTTTTCTGTCGTAACAGCATTGTTTTCAGATGTGACACTGCTATCCTCCTTTTTTGCATCCTCAGGCAGATCTCCTTTCTTATCTTCAAACTGCTGAGCATTGCTATTAGTGGTGTCACTGTTGGTGGTGCCGCTCTTGGTGGTGTCAGTTGGTTGTTCCTTCACCCCGCTCTGTTCAGTCTGTGCTTTCACCTCACTCTTATTCTCCTGAGACTCATCTACATTTTGCACAGGAGCTACAGACGATGTCATCATCCATAACCCAACCAAACATAGAGCAACAAACACAACAATAGTCACCGTTGAACAGTAACTCGCCAGAGACCGTTTATTGTCTATTCTAGTATATTTCGCTTGAGCCATGTTTTCACTTATCAAATCGTGGAATTTTTTACAGATAGTTTAGACCTAGTCATGAAATAAACAACAAATTAAACACCATCCAAGCATCCACATTGTTAAACTTGTATCAGCAATCGCAATATTCAATTGCCAACACACACACACACACGCGCACGCAGCTAGTCGACAAATTACATGACATGAACTACCAAATCACAGGTACACCAGATCATATAAAATTCAGCGTCCGGAGTCCGAATTCGGTCGCCATATATATAATATAATATAAGGTTTTTGAATTCTATTATTTTCCTTAATTTATAACATTTCAAAGTTATTAGATTATTAATAAATCTTACATACATAATAAGTGATTTCTCTCTCTTGTAACATGAGATAATCGCATTATTAAAGAAAACTACGAGATCTAGTAGATTCATTCTTCAAATACGAATGAGCTAGTAAATCAAAATAACAACATAAAGAACGAATGAGAAAGTTTTCCACATCAAATGAGCAAAAAGAATCAGTGAAATTCAACAACAAAGACTCTAACAATTGAAAAACAGAAGAAAATACCGCCAATTTAGGAACCGCCACAAATTGGAACAGATTTCAACAATTGAAGAAAATACAGATTCAACGATGAATCAACAAACGCTAACGTAAACGGTAGATCCATAGAATAAACAAAAACACAATAAAAGTAAAATTAATTAAAGAAAATCACGTGAATTCGATGAATGTATGAGTAGAACTGAAAAAGTGGAAATAAGAATAGAAAGAAAAGGATTAGACGTTACCTATTAAGAAAGAAGCAGATAGATCTGAGAGAGAATTGCTATCTCGGCATTGTGTTGATGCAACGCATGAAGAATGAAGAAAGAAAATGGTGATAATGAGAAGTGAAATGTTGAGGTATTATATATTATGAAAAAATGGTAGGGTAGAGAGTTGATAAGGAAGGAATAAAAAAATGAATGAGAATGTGATTGAATGGAATGGGTTAAGGGAAATGGAAAAAGAAAGAAAAGAAAAAGAGAGAGTGAATGAAATGAATAAACAGAGACCAAAGGATGGGATACGAAAAAACAGAGACTACGAGAGAGTGACGGCCGCAACAAACAAATCCGTGAAACCGGTGTGATTTAGCTAGCATGTGAAATTCACTCGCTATTTAAAGACTCTATTTATTACCTTTAATTTCGTTTGCCTTTTTCTTCTTAGATCATCAAAATATCTCTCAACTAAATTATCAAGGGCTTTTTTATTCCTTTTTTTTGGTAAAATTCCAAAAAACTTAACAAGGGCTATTGTTCGTGAAAATAATGATTTTATTTTTTAGAAAGACTAATGAAATTTGTTTTAAAAAAAAAACTAATGAAATTAAAATGACGATTTTACTTTTTCAATAATACTAGTGAGTTTGATCTTGTTATTGAGTTATGTCGTAGACCGTTAAACTTGAGCCTGAATTATAAGATCAACCGTGTAGGAGATAAGTGAATCGAATAGTTTAGAAGTTTGCTCGGACAACCCATTTATTTACTACTTTTCAAGTCTTTAGTAAGTTTTCGTCTTATATTGAATTATTATTATTATTATTATTATTATTATTATTATTATTATTATTAATAATGAAATGAAATAAGGTTTTCTTTTTTCCTAAAATTTATTTGTTATTCTTTTTTAATATAAATAAGTGATTTTCCTATATACCACGTTTTTCACATAAAGTCACTCTACTATATATAAAGTATTTGAGTCAATATTATTTTATAGATGGATATGCATAATATTGGTACATGCATTATGATGTGGTCTTAATTATTATATGGGTCATGTTAACATGTGCCCTAAGGGCACATATTAAGAATCCAAAAATAGAATTATTTCCTAAAATTTTGTGCATAGAAAACATAAAAAATTTAAAATTAAAGTAAATGCACAGAAACCAATGCAGATATTTCTTGGGAAATTCTATGGTACTTTTGCCAAAATCCATTGTATTGGTACTTAACCAATAAAAATATACTATTTATCCAAGTCATCATTTATATTTTATATATTAATAATATAATATGACACATGTTAAATAGTAATTGGTCAACATGTTTAGTGTACCGGTACATGATAATTTTTCCATTGTACCGTAGCATTCCCCATATTTCTTTATTTAGATTATTAACTTGTGCTCTTAGGGCACATATTAACATTTCCCTTATTATATATTGCGGCCATCATCAAGTTTGCCCTTATTATATACTTGTGCCCGTTCCTCCCTCACACTATGGATAATAATTTATAGGGGATATCTCTCTAGCTTAAAGATCTTTAATACTGCTAACATTATTAATTACTAGCTGAAAAAGTAATTAAGAATATTGATTATTAATTACTACCTTCATATCAAAATATAAATTGTTTTGAAATATTACGCAAATTAAAGAAATATAATCATTGTTGTATAAAAAAAGAAATTATGAATTAGTTTACAAAATTGTTCTTCATTAATGGTATGAAAAAAATAAATTGAAGAAGTAAAAGAAGAGAGAATAATAAATAGTTAAGAATATAATAAGAAAAATAATATTGAATGTTTCATTGTAAAGTAACTTATATTATAGTATAATTTTTTTTTCTTAAAATGACTTATATTTTGATACGAAGGGAGTAACTAAATGGTTTCGACATGCTTTGAGTTATTTTTTAGCGGCAAAACTCACAGATTAAATATAAAAAGATAAATATATATGTTCTAGTTCGTTATATTTGCGTCCAAAAAAAAAGTTCGTTATATTTGATCATTCAAATTGGATTTACATGACACTAATGTCTCTTATTTCAATTTTGGGATCAAGTGCATGATTGATATTATAATGAAATAATATAAATTATAATGATTTTGATAATTCTAGTGTAATACCGAATGCGAATAGTAATATACTGTAAATTAAATGTGCAATAATGCAAATCCTAAACAGACTTCCTTTTTTCCAAACCATTTCGTAGAGAAACAATGCTAATATAAAGACAGAATGCATATATGGTATGTTGGGTCATCGAGGAGTAACTGGGGATCATCAACATTGGATTTAGAATATCGATATAAGAGTTGGATACCACACTCTTACCTAAAACTTTAAGGTAATGAGTTTATGGATCTTTTTACTTATAAAATGTTCAACCTCCACTTTTCTAAGTAATGTGGGACTTAACTCACACTTGCCACAACAATCTTTCCCTCAAGTGTGAGTCATTCAATTTTTTTATGCTCCCCCTCAAGCGGAAGCTTCTCGAACCATATACATTTGTACCGCCGTTGCCACTTGCACACGAAACCCGCCGCCTGACCACCATTGTCAGGAAGACTTTCAACACAAGGAGCCCGATCTAAACCATCGGCTCTGATACCACTGTTGGGTCATCAAGGGGGCAGCCGGGGATCATCCACATTGGGTCTAGAACATCGATACAAGAGTCGGACACCACACTCTTAATCTTATCCAAAACCTTAAGACAATGAGTTTATAGGTCTTTCTACTTATAAAGTGTTCAATCTCCACTTTTATAAGAAATGTGAGATTTAACTCACATTTGCCACGACATGGTAGTACAATTTCTCTTTAACACGAAAAGTAGAAACATGTTACCATATTTTACTTTGTTGAAAACTAATATTCCTTGTGTAGGTTGTACAAGAATCTGAGCTGAGAATATATGATCTAAAACGTGGCACCCACCACCACATTTATGGGGATGTTTGTGATCTAAGTATTCCTCCTTAATTATTGTTTTCTATTTTAAAATGAAACAGAGAACAAAGGAATATAATTAATAAATGAAGGGGAATGCATGCATGATGATGTCGCACATCGCGGATCGGTGGCAGGTCAATTTTAAAAAGGACGCGTAGTAGAGAATCAACGTGACACTCTGATGCTGGCTTGGCTTGGCTATCATAGCCGCGCTCCAGGACAGTCTGTTTTGATTTTTAGCATTCAAAGTTTCAAAATGGCTGGATTTTGGCTCCTTAAGGCTTGTTTGGTTAGAAAAAACAAAGAAGAGAGAAACTAAAACACAATTTTTTTTTGATACATACTAAAATACGAAAATTAATATATATATTTTGACTATTTTATAATTTAAATTTATGTATTGAGGTTAAAAATAGTTTTATTAACAAAAGCTATTATAGTACACTTAGAATATTAAGACAGTAACCCACTTGAGTTGGCCCGATAGTATTGACTTGGGACTTGGAAGTATGTTCCTCCTTGAGGTCTCAAGTTCGATTCTCTCCAGTGATAATTTAGGTGATTTAGTTTAGCTTCTTCTTTAAAAAAAATTATGACAGTTTTTTTTTGTACTTTTTATGACATATAATATATATTTTTTTGTATTTTTTATGACACAAACATAATTTGTCTTTTCTTCTTTCTTTTCTTTCAACTTCTTACCTCTCTTCTTTCTCTTTCATGGCAACAACTTTTATTTCTTTGTGGAAGAAAAAATAGGTTGTAATCAAATTGTTCTAAACTTTAATTTATTTAATTCAATTGATATCAAAGAATTTTACAATTTTATTACATGTTTATATGATTCAAACAAATATATAATAATCTATAAATAGGACATGTAACAAAAAATATATATAAAACAGATAAACTTATAGTTTTTTTTTAACAATTTGTTTATGAAAAAATTTAAAAGACTAATATATCAATTTTTAAATTATAAATAATTCTTAATTAAATTTAGCTTGTTTAATATATATTGTCTAGGAATACGCGAAATAATTTTTGATAGTAGCAATTATTATTATTATTAAAAAGGTTGACTAAAGTATTGTTATTATGCAAGAATAGATGCATGGGTATCTTACGAGTAAAACACTAAAATAAAATGAAAAATGCTAACGGGAGTTCTCAATGTTCTCATAGCACTCTTTAAGCACATTAAATAGTGTTACTATAGAATTTTTATGGCTTAATTACATATTTGATCCCTTACGTATATTTATATTTTAGGTTTAATTTTGTTCTCATACATTTAAATATGATTTAAGGTTGATTCTAGGGGTTTCTTCTATTTTAGATTTTTCTACTAATTTCATATTTTCAGGTTGATTTTAGGGTTTAAGCGTGTTTAAGGTCGATTTTAGGGGTCGAATCGGACTTAGTGTCGATTTTAGATTTTTCAGTTGATTTTATGGTTTGAAAAGTTTATGTTTTTTGTTTGATTTAAGTTAGATGTCACTTGAAATTCCATCAAATAATTTAAATCATCTTCTAAATATAGTTACAATGATTAAACTATATAATTTTTTTTGACTAAATTGAGCATTAATCACCATTAAACCAACTTGTTTGTAGCTTGTACATGCACTGATGCACATAATAAACAATGTTTATTTTGGATCCTGGGGCCACGCCATCTAATCAAAGGTTAGCGAATGACGAAAATACCCGTTGTCGGTGGAACGTGCTCTTCTCTAATTGGATCCGTAACAGTAGAGTGAAAAGGAAGCAACACAACACAACAAAATAAACCATCGTCATCAACTCAACTCCTCTCCTTGAAACCTCAGGGCCAACTCCGTCATTTCCCTCCCTGAATCCACTGGATCTACAATTCCGAACAAACAGACACAACCAGATTAACCTCTACACAAAGCAACGAATTACCACATTGGGCTTCAAATCAAGGTTCTTAATTATCCAATTATCGTTTAATTATTGTTTTTTCTGTTTTCATTTTTAGCTTCAATTTTCTGTCTGAATTCAAGTGGATCACTGTTGTTTGAAATTTTCAATCGCGATTATGCACATCTGTGCTTATATGGCCGCATAAATGTTGTGGATATTTATTTGGGATAATTGGAGATCTTAATGGAATGGTAGAATCTCTGAACTTGTTCACAAAGATATTGCGTGTGATTATTCTATGTATGCGTCTTATAGTGTTATTAGTCTCACGTCAAATATGAATGAACGAGTTAAAGGAGCGATGTATAAGAGATACGAGTCATGTGATAAATGTCTTATAATTATTACATTTTAGGGATTTTAGTGAATTATTGGTGTCTGGGTCTCGGGTTAGTAGATCATCGTAACATGGTTGTTCATATAAGTATCGGCATTTAAACATAGAATGAATGACCAGGCGTATAGACTTCTTTTCTAGGATACTCAAGTTCAGCTCAATAAGTTTTAGTATGTCATTTTTATTTTGCATATCGTTATTTGTGTCTTTGATCCATTCATTCATTCTTACACTTGCGCAGATAAAGCCTCAACAATAAGAAGAATTTCCAGCGATATTATGTGATGGACTTGTCCCGAATGTACTGACGACAAGTCAAAGATCTGTATTTTATGTAATGTGTAAGCGCAGATGAAAGGAGGAAATCTTTGCAACATCAAAGGGAGGCATGTTTCCGTAGCAGTGGCCCTAGTTGCTCTTGTTCTTTTTAGCACATTAGTGTGGACTTCGGAAAGAAACCCATTTGCCACAACTTTAAAATCAGCTCAAGAATGGTACAAATTACCTTTAGGTTTGTATTCAAGTCAGAAATATATTAATGACAAATCATTTACCACCATCCTCTTTCTGTTACAACTTGTTGCTTTGAAAACATTTTATGCTCTATTTTAATTACCGTTCAAAAAGCTAAAATATACCTGCTGATTTGAGATTAGATAAAAAGATTTTGATTGAAAAGGAAGATCTTACTCGGAATATGGTAAACATATTTACACGGATGAGTAATCTTCAATAAAACAAATAAAAAAAAGAAAAACCTTGCTTCAACCCCCAAATATCTCTTTGGATATCCATTTTTGGAATTCCTTTAGGAGTCATTGGGGATTTTAATATTGATAATTTTATTTGCAGACTTTGCAGACATATCTGGATATTGATAT
Source organism: Trifolium dubium (assembly GCA_951804385.1). NCBI lineage: Eukaryota > Viridiplantae > Streptophyta > Magnoliopsida > Fabales > Fabaceae > Trifolium > Trifolium dubium. Next base: position 3,902,280 of record OX638071.1, read on the forward strand.
TAATACCTTAGTGTTTTGGAATTTGATATGGTCATCTAGATATTGATATGGAATTCAAATACGTGCTTTTTGAACTTGGACTAAAGCCATAGGTATCTAGATATCCATATAATGAAACTTAAGTTTTCAAAATAATAAATGCTTTTGGCCACGTAATCGTATCACTCAACGATGCTTATAGATTTTCTGCTGTAAAAAATATACGCAGACTGAATATGTATGTCACTATTTCTGTAAATGTCCCTAATGCAACCTCTCGCGTGGGATCTGATTCTTACAGTTCAATTGGCGTATAATTGATTGATTCTTACTTTTTGTTGGTTTTTAAAACATTTTATGTTTGTGTTTTCTGATTACTTTTTCATTAACGTGATATAATTTTGTCATCAACTATGCTAAGGATTTGTTTTTTTCTGTCAACGCTTCTGCTCAGAATTTTCTGCACAGGTCCCAATTGATTCAGTGCGAACTACAAAGCCAGAAAAAAGTGTGGAAATATCATTAACCCCCTTCACCAAAAATGGAACGAAACCACAACTTGGTATCGAGGGTGCAGCTGCTATAGATTCTATACAACCAGAATCTCCGGATATTCTATACAATCAAGATTTAAATTCTTCTTCCAGAGATGAAGGTAGGTTTTAATTTTTGTTCTTAATTTCATTACAACCAACTATTTTTGCTACTCTATAAGTGCATCTCCATCAACATAGTTTTTCTGCAACTAGTTTTTTGGCACACTCATCCATCTTAGAGTCAATAAGCATGCTGATTGATTCCACTTCGCATTTTGTCAAACTATTTCTGGCTGAATAGCCATATTTCACTATTATTACTTGTTTACATATCATTCAAATGGAAGACACACCAGGAATCAAAGAAGAAGAAAAAATTAAAGAACGTAAGAATCTTTATCATTATGTGATTGAATGGAACAAGGCGGTAAAGCATCTTACAAGGGTTGTCCCATACAATTGATTTTTCTAATTCATGGTCACACAGATATAACCATCTGTGCCGTTAAACAGACCCTTAACTCCCTAACCTTCCAACACCCTTTATGAAACCGATAACTAACATCTATAGCTCTCTACTACTATTTTCTCCTAGTATAACCCTCCAAACCAGGTTCACTGGCTGTCTAGTGCCTAACAATTAAAATACAAGATAATTTCTCTTCAATCATTCTGACGTCTTTACTATGTATTCTATTTTAGTTGACTGTTTGAAATAAACTGTTTCCTCGTGAATCACAAGTTTACTTGCTGGACCAATTTGTTTCTCTTCTTTCGCTTTCTCAAACTATGTAAGAACTAAGAGGTACTATTTCCACTATTCATGCAACCTTTAGCCTAGAAGTAGAAGTTTGTTTTTAATCGTTCAACTATCTAATAGAAATTTATACAGTAAGTTCTGAAGGTGTTTAAATATAATTAGGAGCTCCTGTTGAGAGCTCCACTTACTAGCAGTATGTCCATCAGTACAATCTGGAGTCTATACTATCTAACAAGTGACCCTGTGCATGGAAAATGGCCACAGTGCTCAAGCTACTACTGTACCAGAAAATTAGCAAATATTCTGCATGTTATATGTTTTTTCCCTGCTTGCATTTGCTTAAACCTTGTTTCTTCATTCTTCAATGAAGTTTGCTGGGCAGGTTTAATGTTGATTCGTTTTATGCTTTGCAGCTTGTGATTATGCCAATGGTAAGTGGGTTGCAGATAGCAGGAGACCGCTCTATTCTGGTTTCAGCTGTAAGCAGTGGTTATCATCAATGTGGTCATGTAGAATGACAGAACGACCAGATTTCTCATTTGAGAGATACCGCTGGCAGCCAAAAAGTTGTTATATGCAAGAGTTTGACCGGTCTAAGTTCTTGACAAAGTAGGTATAATTTTTTCTTTTTATTTGATCTGGTTTTTAGTAACACATCTCAACAGCATTATTTTCTGGTTGCTATATTTATTCGTTTTTGTGTGGTGTGTGTTAGGAAGTTTTTTTGTTTGATGTTGTTGATTATTGGAACAAAACAACACAGTTTTAACCTGCTTTGGCACATTTATTTCTTGTAAATAATAAGAATGTATTTATTTCTCAGTGTATTTAATTGAATCATGCCAGTCCTTTCCTGACTCAAGCAATTCATCCAATAATTTGTCTTCTACAATTCATAATTGTTGTTGAAATAAATAAATAAATAAATAAATAATGTTGCATGGTTTTAAATTTTAAACATTTTTTTACATATATATTATTCTAATTAATAAACCTAGAATTTGATAATCGGTACATTTGTATTTTGTCAAATCAGTACTTCTAATCTTTTCATCTTCGTTTTCTTCTGCTAAATGCGTATTTATTTAACGTTGAATGTAGGATGAAGGACAAAACAATTGCATTCATAGGTGATTCATTGGGCCGGCAACAATTTCAATCTCTGATGTGTATGGCCACTGGCGGAGAAGCGAGCCCAGAGGTTGAAAACGTGGGATGGGAGTACGGTCTTGTAAAACACCGTGGAGCTATACGTCCTGACGGCTGGGCTTACAGATTTCCCAAGACAAATACCACCATCTTATACTATTGGTCAGCTAGCTTATGTGATCTTGTGCCATTCAACATCACAGACAAACATAGCAACGTTGCCATGCATTTAGACCGCCCGCCCGCTTTCATGAGACAGTTTCTTCATCGCTTTGATGTTTTGGTTCTCAATACAGGACACCACTGGAACCGTGGGAAACTCAATGCAAACAGGTGGATAATGCATGTTAAGGGAAAGCCAAGTGAAGACAAAAAGACTGAAGAAATTGCAAAGGCCAAAAACTTAGCAATCTACAGTGTAGTCAGATGGCTTGATTTGCAAATTGTTTTGCGTCCCCAGCTCAAAGTTTTCTTCCGGACTATATCGCCTAGGCATTTCTTCAATGGAGATTGGAATACCGGTGGGAGTTGTGATAACACTATCCCGTTATCAAATGGTAGTGAGGTCTCACAGGAAGGATCTAGTGATCCAGTTATTGAAGGTGCACTCAAGGGTACAAAGATTAAGATACTCGATATAACCCCACTTTCGCAATTGAGGGATGAGGCTCACATGTCTCGCTACACTCTTAGAGGAACTCTTAACTCTAGCGACTGTTTGCATTGGTGCCTGCCCGGAGTTCCAGATACATGGAATGAAATCTTAGTTGCTCAGATATAGTGTCTTTCACAGTATAATTAACCCCTTCCCTCTTTCTAATAGTGTTTTTTGGGGATCAGAATCTGTCTATTCTTTGTGGCCTGGCAAGACTTGACCAAGTATTCCAGTGTCAAATGTATTTCACAAGTTACTCTCACTGATTAGTGAATAGGATTATTGGGATATAATATTATTTCTCATTTTCAGTCCAGACATTTAGGTGAATTTTGATATGTTAACCAAGAGAGAATAGTAAGGAGTCAAGGACATTAATCAGCGAGGCATGAGCTAAATACCATCTGCGTTGTCCGAGATATTACACGTCCTTTATCATCAATTTGAAATGATTTTGTATCAATGTATATGTATGAGTATGATAACTGGTTTCATTAAGTAAATATATTGGTCTACACAAATTTTTTGTGTGATCTGGTTTGATTATCAGAATTGTATCTCCATGAACTTATACAAATTTTTTTGCATCATAAAATTTCAAAAAAAATCTCTAAAAAACCTATTTTAAATAGCTTTTCATATGATTTTTATTAAATTAAAATCTCTAAAATTTACATCAAAACTACTTGACCGTGTTACTTTTTTTTTATAAACAATATTGTTACTTGTTAGTATATTAGTACACTGTTAGTTTTTTCCTTTGCCACGACTTTAAACCCTTAGCTCAATTAACTAAACTAGTTGAGCTATCCAACCTCCCACTTGGCCGTGTTACTTGATTTTAATATGAATTTTTCTTAACTATGAAATATTAAAAAATGGAAAAATATTAAAAATGTTTGACCAACAAAATTAAAATCAAGACATTTATACCAAGAAAATGATTTGCTTATCAAAAAAAAAAAAACCAAGAAAATGATTGTTTTATTTGTTTACATATAAAAGTGATACATGCACCAAAAACAAAATCTGAGTGGTACAAAAAAAGGAGACACAATAATTTAGGGTCTTTTTTTTGGTAAAAATGTAGGGGTTTATAATTTGTTATTGACGAAATTAGGGGTTTATAATTTGATGCTCAAGAGTCAAGTCACATTCGAAGTCACTTCTCTCCGTTCCATAAACGCTACCATTAAGCAACACTTTTCCAACTTATCAACTCGCCGCCGCGTTTCCACTACACCACCGTCCCATCCTTTCAACTTCTCTCTTCCTTTAGCAATGAGTTTAGGAGCTTGCACAGAGCTATCTCATTATCTTGCACTACCACCAGTTAGACCTAATTTTCGTAACTGTAAATGCACCACCGGAATCACCTACACTTTGCACAATGCTATCGGTGGTTACAACGGCGTATTATCAACGTCGATGTCGAAGAGGATCGATACCATAGTTGTTTCCGCTAAAGCTGCTGGTAAAGTTGAAAGTGAAAGTGAAAGTGATAGTGGAAGCGAAAGCGAAAATGAAAATGAAGGTGAAAGTGAAGGTCTTACTTATAAGGATGCTGGCGTTGATATTGATGCTGGTTCTGAACTTGTTCGAAGAATAGCGAAGATGACGCCTGGAATTGGAGGCTTCGGTGGTTTGTTCCCCTTTGGTAAGCGCTTTTTTTTAATCACTTATTTGGATTTGATTTTGGGAGACAAAACTGATTATATAACTATAAAATTTCTATTTGCATGTTTGAGTATACTAACCTGAGTAAGAATTCATTTTGCCGTTAAAATTGTTATTTGAATTAACCAAAATTCATTTAAATTTTTGAGTAGGTGATTCGTATCTTGTTGCTGGTACCGATGGTGTGGGGACTAAGTTGTTGCTTGCAATTGAAACTGGTATTCACGATACTATCGGGATTGATCTGGTAAGATTTTTGGAATACTGATCATGAAACTGTGTTTCTGTTACTTTGGGTATTAGGATATGGGTTTTAACTGTTTTTTTTTTGTTTAGGTTGCGATGAGCGTTAATGACATTGTTACTTCAGGGGCAAAGCCTTTGTTTTTCCTTGATTACTTTGCTACCGGCCATCTTAATGTGGATGTTGCTGAAAAGGTAATGGATGTGCTTTTACATGGTTTGTTTTGGTTTGGTTTGAAGTTTCACTGTGTCACAACCACTCACAAAAATGCTTATTCTACCTTTGCAGGTCATTAAAGGAATTGTTGAGGGTTGCAAGATATCTGAGTGCGTTCTTCTAGGTGGAGAGGTATTGAAATATTTGTGTTTTTTTTTTTTTATATCAGTATATAATTGGATGCTCTGTAGTGTAGTTTTGCCAAGCTATAGTCTCTAACCATTCATGGTTCTTGTGTCTTGCTAGCAATCCAATTGGATGCTTCTTGTTTTATTGAACATTACTTATGAGGATAAGACCTGTTCTATTGCTTCTTCTTGTTGTTTTATTTGATGTTTTAAATGTCTTGACTTTTGAGTACCACTGGTCATCTTTTGCATGTTTAAATTGTGTATGGATTCTTGAATATTGATTAATTGTAACCGACATTTTGTTCAATCCACGTTAGATTATTGCAATCTTACGTTGTCATTAAAATAGACTATGCACATGAACATATTAGATATTACTGCCAGTCTCTATACTAAAATACACAATCTCATTTCTCACACATGCTCAACTACCTGGTACTATAAATATGGAATAAGATAGAATGTAATTGTTACTCATCTCCTCGTCTTTTATTAATTTTGTACACTTCCCAGACCGCAGAGATGCCTGGTCTATATAAAGAAGGCGACTATGATCTTAGTGGCTCTGCTGTTGGTAGTGTAAAGAAGGAGGATTTAATTGATGGGAAGAACATTACCGTTGGTGACATTATTATTGGTTTGCCATCCAGTGGAGTTCATTCTAATGGTTTCTCACTTGTTAGAAGGTTGGTTTTCTAGTATTGGATCTTTCAGATTTTATAAAATTATTCGTTTTTGAAATGTACTAAACTAATATCTTGGCAGAGTGGTTGATCAAAGTGGGCTTCAATTGAATGATAAACTTCCAGGGGGTGATGTTACAATCGCTAAAGCTCTGCTGGCTCCAACTACAATTTATGTTAAACAGGTCATTTATCATTCTCTTGACATTCTTTATTGTCTTTTTTTAAGACTCCGCCCCCTTTTGATGGATTACAACTTTTATTCTTGAAACAGGTGCTTGACATAATCAGCAAGGGAGGGGTAAAAGGAATTGCCCACATCACTGGTGGTGGTTTTACAGATAACATACCCCGAGTCTTTCCAGAAGGCCTCGGTGCTCTTATATATGAAGACTCATGGGATATACCTGCAGTGTTCAAATGGCTTCAGGAGGTAATTCATATTTCTGATTTTGCCTGAAAATGACAAATTAGCAGCAAAGACTTTGTTTTTAATATTTTTATCAACAATAATATGCTTTAATTTGATCTTCTAATATTTTGGAGATAAAAGTGCATTGTACTAATAACCTGTCACAATTAGGCTGGGAAGATCAAAGATACCGAGATGATGCGAACTTTTAATATGGGCATTGGGATGGTCCTTGTAGTTAGTCCAGAGGCAGCAAAGAGAATCCTTGAAAACCCAGTTGATACCGGGAAAGCCTACCATATTGGCGAAGTTATAAGTGGAAATGGTGTCACCTACAGTTAGTTCAGTTTAAGTTTAATCATGCTGTACTATTTAATACTTTGATGGAAAACTTCAGGTTGAGATATGGAAAATTTCTAATTCATGTTTTGCTTTATCTAGACCTTGATAGCTTTCCGTACATAAATGTTAGTTATGGAACTAGCAACAATTTTGTGGATTCCCAGGAAGCTGAGTTGTTTGTGAAACATTTTGGTTTTGCTTGTGGTGAAATACATTCGGGTTTAAAGTTCTTTTGTAGTCAATGTAGTCTTATTAATAATTACAAAACTGCTACAACGTTTTCACATTGTATGATATCTGTCCTGATGAGAACTATGATAACCTCACATTTTATGCAGTATATAGATCTTCTACTTAATTGCAAGTTGAAAACATTGGTATCTCCTACAATGACGGTCGTATTTCTGGTTGGAACAAGAAAATAATTATTCTAGTGACTAAATTGACATCTTTTACCAACAATGAATTGATCCAAGTGGTAAGGGTCTTGGTCTGCTTAAGCATGTGGTCAAGAGTCGATTCCTAACTCACGTGTATGCAAAAAATTCGGTTGGAAGGATTCACCTTGTGTGTTCCATAGATTCTCCGATGGAGATTAATTATCGTTAACGACGTTGAAAACTTCGTACTAATATCACAGTAACAAAAAAAATCAACAATTGATAGCATTTTGGTCCTCAAAGTTGTACTTGTTCAACAATTTGGTCTTAAAAAATTTTGAAATAGAAAATTAGTCCCATAAATTTAGTCATTCAAATAAAATATCCATTTTGTAAATATCCATCAAAAGTCAAAACCAAATAAGTACTTATGTGTGATATGGATAATATCATGGTGCATCAAAATAAATAAATACAAGTCCCCGGATCAGAGTAATCTTGGTCCATTGTCAAAAAAAAATAAAAAATCTTGGTCCAATTATTAATCTTTAAAATTGAAATTCTAGTCGCTAGACCATCTGACAAAAAAAATACTGTACATAATCTGGATAATGAATTAGAAAAAAAATTTAAAAATCACACTTGTTTGCTTAAAAAAAAAGAAAAGTCACAATGACTCATTGTGTTTATATATTATTGATATTTTTAATCTTCCATTTATATATATTTTTACATTGAACAATTAAATACTTTCTCTACATGTAGCGTTGCGCTTAAGGTAGAGAGAAAGGGCAACAATTATAATGAAAGAGGCCGTTAGTAGGAAAACCCAATTCCATCTAAATTCAACCAACAATACCAATATTGTTAGTTTAAAGAATTGAATTTTAGTGATAGTATTTATTTTTTATTTTTTCTTTGTGCATCAAAAAAATAAATTGCTCCCTCCAAATATGGGGACTGTGACACTATTTGTTTAGAAAAGAAAGAAAAAAAAAAAACTTGTTTAATTTTTAACGTCAAATACTCAAATATATTGCTTGAATATTTAGTACCAAAAAAAATAAAATTGCTTGAATATTCATAGTGTGAAAATGGACGCATCAGCACTATAAACGGTAGCGGGAAAATTAAGTTACGGTATGAGCTGAACCTCAATCCAAATTCCAAAGTTTGCTGCTATAGACACTCAACTCACGCTCTTTTGCCATACCCACACAATTTTTTTATTTCTGTTGGATTTGAAAAAACCCTAGATTTTTCTACATCGTGTGTGATTGTTGCTCAATTTTGTTTGTTTTGTTACAGTTGAAGAACCTATCTGGTAGCAGCTGATGAACAAAAAACTGCATCAATTTGATTGACAATGGCGTTTCAAGACTTTGAACCAATATTTTCTGAACCTAAATTGGAGTCGAAACCTCATACTTCTTGTTCTCTGCGTCCTTTTTTGTTCCATGCTTATTCTCCTGATTCTTCTCACCTTCTCATTCATGTCACTGATTTTCACTCTTATACTTGGGAAGCTCATCTTTCAGTTTCATTGCTTGAAGACATTGTAAGTATTATGTTTTTTATTAGAGAAACAAAAGTACTATGTGCGATTGTGCGGTGACAAAAATTGATTTTGAATGAATTTATATTACTAGTTAAAACTGAGTTGAATGTGAAGCTGAAAAGTTGCTTTTTGTTGCAAGTTTTTGATTTGGTGCTTAATTGCAAAAACTGAAACATTCAAGTCATGAATCACACTATCACAGAGTTTATGATCCTGAATTTCAATTATTATTTTTTTATGCTTGTGAAGTTGTACTGTTATGTATATTGGCTTGAATTTGTGAAAGATGTGATTTTTATTTATAGTAATTGTCATCTTGTAACCTTCTGTGCAGAGGGATATTACTGGAATAGGGGGCTCTTGGTCAGAGTTTGCCGATTATTTTGTAAATTCTCTCAAGTCAGAAGATCTGAAGCTTGTTCTAGAGGCGAATTCAAACTCTGATGGTAAGCTGTATGCTTACGATTTACGAAGTCTACTATTTTGCTTCTTTCTGATGAATTGTATAGTAAAAATTATTTGCTTTGTATTTAAGAATGAATGAACGAAATTTCTTCTGTGAAGTTTTGATTAGGAATCATGAACAGAATGAGTTGAGAGTTGAATTAATTAAAATTTGGTTTGTAACCTTTGTTGAATGCATGGAGATGATTGTACTTGTTGACTTGCCTGTGATAGTTGCATCTTTGTGACTGTTGTGGAGATGGTTTGGATCACATCAAATTTGGTCATTTCTTACTGAATTTAGTGTTTGGTAATAAGAGATACTGTGATCTTCTCTTTTTATAATCTTTGTATAAAAATCTTATGCAGGCTTCTCTTTGATATGCTGCAATTTAGATATTCTCAGATGCATGTGATAAAGAATGCCTTGTTTTGAGGAATCATACTCTTTGTGTCTTCCCATGTGTTTTTTGTTGCTTATATTTCAGGTGTTAGTTCTGCTAAATTAATTGCTCAAAAATCAAAAGGAATGCCTCTAATCACCATTCCTCTCACCAAACTTGTGGACTCCAGTGCTAGTGAAGCTGTGTCAAATTTATCCTTGAGCCTCTTTAAGGCATTCAAAAGTATCAAACGCTCTGTTGTAGATGGTATGTTCATCCTCCTTATATTGTATCTATCTTTTGAAACTTACAAAAGGTCTTGATTTCTGTTTGGCTCTTTCTAATTATGTGCAAAAATATATTAATTTTACGTCAAAAAAATAAAAATAAAATTAATTTGAATTATTAGGCTCTATCTTTAGCCGCACCTTCCAAAGATATGTGCGACTGATATATAACTTCATTTGGATTTATACGGCCTTTGCCGGAATTAACTATTACTTTTTTTGTTGTTGTTGTGCCAGTGCAAGAACGCTCTGTCCAGTTGACAAACATGACGGCAGCTGAGAAGGTACAATATCCAAATTCAGTTGAACTATTACGGCTTGGTGTATTTATTTATAACTTTTTCGGTTGATTTCTCAGATCATAATTTATTGGTTGGGATTCCTTGGAATTGATTTGACATTCTTACTTTACAGCAGTAACAAAATTAACAATTGCAGAAAATTATAGGGTTCTCATTCTTTTTGTGTGTGATTTGTTGACCTATTCTGAAAGCCTCACAAATTTTGCAGTATGCAATTGTTCCTTTCTCTTTTTATAGGGTAATCATGGGTTTTTATTTGTTCAAAATGCAATTGGGCCTGAATAGTTTCCAAATCTGTGGAAAACTTAGGCTATTTTACTTCTTTTAAGTGACTCTCAAAATTTAATCATAATTATATAGATTAGTTATTCTACCCAACACACGCTGTTCTTATCTTATTATTATGAGCACTCTTTTTCTGTCTATCAGGAAATAAATGAAACCATACAACTGGATCGACGACAAAAATTTCAAAAAATTAGCGATTCAGAGAAAGCAGGTGGTTCTAATAATGGAGTGCAAAACTCTCCAGGTGTGTTATGTATTCTGTCATTCTGAAGGTTTGGTCTTTTGCTGATAAAGTGATTCAAAGTTGTTAGCAGGGTTTAAGGTTTTACTGACGTAGTGTGGTATATGTGGTGAATCTATACTATGATTTTTTTTCTCAAAACAGTAAAATATTTGAATTATAGAATTTGTCTACCATTTACTAGATCTGCAACTATTTCTGTCTAGAAAAATGGTAACTGCATTAGGTCTATTTTTTCATGCGTGAAGAAAACAATAACCTGAAAAGAAAAGGGAATAAATGCTACTTCTAGCAGACTAGCACCATTTTGAATATACTGGAATGTGACGAATAATGTTGGAGCTTCTGCTTATATTTTAGTGTTGTTCCTTGTACATGATGCTCTTGTATATGTTAAACATTTTGCTTCATTACTTGGGCTAATAATTTCAAGGGTTAATCAATTTTTATTTTTTCACGTTCCTGTTGATTTACAGATAAGAAAACAGCTCGGGATAAAGCTGTTACAAAAGTTAAGAATCGTGCGGTGCCAGTATATCGCAGGTTAGTGTTCTTACTATCTTACAAATGTATACTATGGTAGTACAGATTCAGATTCCTGAAGACTAGTGTTTTTGCAACTATTATGATAGTAGACTCATTGACCTTTTTTTTCTTGGCAGAACCAAAGTAAGAGGGGCCGTCTTGCGTGATAGCGATTCTGAGTCTTAGACTCTTAGCCCTTAATTCCAGTTTACTTCCTTTTTACTCTATTACCTTATTTATTGTATAGCAATATAGCATGGAAAACATATATTACTAGTTAGGCCAGTAACATTAACTTTCAACGATTCATTTGCTTGTTGTTAAGTGTTAACTATGCAAATGAAAATTGCTCATTTGATGCATGTTCGTCTCCATGCCATTTTTTCTTTCTTTCTGGGTAATCCCATTCCCGTATGTCTCCTACTACCGAAGACAATTTTGTTTGTGGAGTCGTTGGACACTAACCAAAGATTCAAATTATAGTTCGCCGCGATGGATTGGTCCCTTCAACTAGACTCAAGCCTTGTTGGTATAAATGTAAACTAATCTTACATTATTATGAATGCTGAAGTTATTGATACATAATATTTTCAATTAAACATTAAGCTTTCTTCATTTTTAGGATATGATAAATCTTGTTTCATATATTATTGGAGAAGGCATAAATCTGTGATAAGCAGTCCACCTTAACTTAAAAAAATCAGAATTAAATATAAAAAAGTTTCCGATTAATTTGAGAAAAAAAATACTAATCTAACTATAACTATAACACAACAAAAATAATATATATTTTATATAAAATCTTAAAAAATTTAGTCAAAAAATCTTAAAAAAATAAATTACTCTTTTATACCATTTTTAGAACAAGGCTGATGAATTGCCTGAAATGAAAAAGAAAATTAGGAGGGATGAAATGAAGGAATCTTGATTGAGAAGAGAAAGACAATGCTGTGAATTAAAATAATCATATAACAACAAAAAATCCAACATAATATCATGTTAGTACAATTTGTTGACACTGCTTGAATCTGTAATTCTTTACACTTTTTTTTTGGGTTGAATTATCTTCTTTGGTTGCTATCACAAGTAAAATCCAAGACATGTGAACCTCAGAGAAAGAGAGAGAGTAACAACGATACACACATACACACACTCACCATAGACTTTATCAAATGACAGAATTACCACTGTTAACACCTCTCTGAACATTTGTATCTAAGAATAACATAAGAAATGAATCTGTAAAACATGATGAAGCAAACAGTGACACCAACATTTTTCCATCTACTACCTTCTCCTCCATACCCTTCTTCTTTAAGCACATCCTCTCCCTTCATCACACAAGCACCAAACATGTACTCTAAACACTTTTTTGAATTGGAAAATTCATTGATCAGAAACCCTTCAAAGGGATATTTAAAAAGTGATATATAATGCATGAAAATCCAGTAACCAGGAATCTCACGGTTCGATATGAAGTAACCAGAGAACAAGAAGAATGAACCTATAACACCATTAATCACTGAATTCCCAACAATGAAATTAGGCACAAGAGCACTGAAACACACCACAACTGAATTGGCTGTGTAAAGAACAAGCCATATCAGTAACAGAAAGTGCAAAAAAGCAGTGAAGTTACTGTTGAGTCCAACTAGCCAGTATAATGGAACTGTGAACAAAATGGCTAGGATTAGAAGAAATGGCAAGTAAACTAAGCCATTTGCAATAGCATAAGACGATACGCGGTAGCTTCCACAAGATGTTTCCTTCATTAGAATCTCTCTTTCTTGTAGAAAAATTGGTAGAGCTTCTATGCTGCTTGATAACAGAAAAGTTAATATGAAAGCAAATAGACCAACCCTTTCTTGTGTTCCTCTTAGATCATCTTTGAGGTTACAAAAGATTGATCCTAAAACTAGTCCTGAAATCAGCATCTGAATTGTCCTACATGCAAATAGCTCTTTTGTACGAAATATGTTTTTGGAGAATCTATGAGTTAGAATCATAGTTTCTCTCAATCTAGAATTTGCAAAATCATATGAGAAATCCATTCCAGTATTATTGATGATATCTTCATCAATTACTTTAGATTGTTGAAATAGCTGTTGCAAAGTGAACTTACCACTTTTACTCTCACCTGATTGTTGTAGCTGTTGTTCATCACCACCACCACCACCAGCTTTCTTCTGTTGCATTGTCCCTCGCAATCGGCTACATGTTTCGCTTTCCACGTGACATTGCTGCTGCTGCTGAATGATATCAATGGAATCAATAGCAAATTCAACTACATTAACATGTAGTGGAAGCTCTAGACCCATTAATCTCAAATTCAAACTCAGTAAATCAGCAGTTCCATGATGTAACACAGAACCGTTAGCTAGCAACAACAATGAATTGAACTGCTTCACTATTCTGAAACCAGGTTGATGAATACTAAGTATTATAGTTCTTCCCCTAGTTTCAGCCATAACCTTAAGCATATCAATTATTTGCAAAGCTGAGGTACTATCAAGTCCTGAAGTTGGTTCATCAAGAATCAAAACTTTTGGATCGTGTATGACTTCAACACCAATAGAAACTCTGCGCCTTTCACCGCCTGATATACCTCGGACTCGATCATCACCAATTCTAGTACCAGCAACATGATCAAGTCCAAGCTCTTTAATCAATGACTTGACCCTTGAACATAGTTGTTGTTGAGGTAGCTTTAGCCTTAGTTTTGCACTGAACATCATGGTTTCTTCAACTGTAAGTAAGGGAAACAAAGTGTCCTTTTGAGTAACATAACCTGAAAGCTTTCTGAACCGAGATTTGTCAACTGGCTTTTGGTTCAACAACACTGACCCTTTTTGTGGACTGTGTTTACCTGCTAAGATCTCAAGTAGTGATGATTTTCCAGCTCCACTTGGTCCAACAATTGCTAGGATTTCCCATGGTCTGGCTTGAAAACTCACATTCTTGAGCACATGTCTAACTCCACTGTAACTTTTTTCAACTCTTGCTTCTTCCTCTTCCTCTGTTTCTTGACCATTAACATTATCTAGTTGTGGAGATTTGCTGAAGATTTTAAAAGGGTGTTCTGTTTTGTTTGTGTGGATTTTGTAGTTTATGCCAATGGCTTCAACCTCACAGCCTTGCATCTTCATTTGTTGCATAGGTTGTTTTTTGTTTTAGCCTTTTTTTCTATCTCTCTCTGATTCTTCTACTCTCTTCTAGTTGCTAAACCCATTATTTGGTTTTCTTCTTCCCCTCTCTCTCTCTGTTGTTTTCTCTGTTTTAAATGAAAGATTTTGGGGTCAGCTACTGACAATGAAACAATGGGTGGTTTGCAATGACACTGAGGTCCTCGAAGTTTGTATATACAAAGGTTCACGTGCACTTCTTGCTGTTTCTCTACCAAGGATGCTTGTGAAAATCTAATATCAATAATAATTGATATAAATTACTAATGTTGGTAAATGCTATATGTGTGTGTTAATAGTGATAATTAATAATCCTTTAAATAATACATATACTAGCCAATGTAGGTTGGTGTAGTTTGTATGGATTCGGCTCAAATCTCACAAAAACCTAAGTTCGAATTCTCTTGTGGATGTGAGGACTTTCGTTGGTAGATAATATGTAAGTATATCTGTCAGCACTCAGCACCGTTTGAGCTTAAGATTTTTCTTATGCTGATGAGTCCCTATAGCAGCTAACTCTCCTAAAAAAAAATCTATTAAAATGAAGTCCTTAAATACTATATTGACTAACACAATAAATTAAGTACCAAGGGTATTTAGACCAATGTTTTAAAAATTGAACCGGACATCAAACCAATGAGATATCTGAATTATAGTTCAACCGCTTTAGATCGCTCAAATTGAGACAAAACCACTATAGAGCTGTAAAATTAATTTGTCCATAGTAAATCCCGATTCAAGATTCAACTAGTTGATCCATCTAATTCTTTTTTGTTTTTAAAACACTGGTTTAGACATGAATCTATCTGTTTTTTAAAGTAGAACATAGAATACTACAAGTTGATGTTTTGTCTTGTTGGTTTTTTGTTGTTTAATGGACAGCTTTAAACTTCACTGTGGTCACCAATTGTATCTATAAAACAGTTTGAGGATACACTGTAAATGTTTTCATCTTATGAGATACTAACAGTAACAGTAGACACTGAAGTGAAGTTAGGACTTACTCACCCAAGTGTTTGATAGTATTAGAACTATTTCACCTAAGTCTTGGTGATTGTGAATCATTATTTTTTTAATCAATTTTAGTCCCATGTCGGCATGTCAACACTCACACCCATCCAAAAATTAAATGGTAAATCAAATCCTTGTTCTTGCAATAAAAATCTGTTAACAATCATACAATATTTATTCTCTTTCACGTTTCCAAAGTACAGAAAATTTATATTTTACGAGTACAAAGTTTTGTGTTTACCACATGAAGATTGATTAAAGTGCAGATATTATTAGGAAACTATGACAGGCTAATTTATTGTGCACGTATCGTTCGGGAGAATCCGAATTCAAATTCTAACTAGAATAATATTGGTCAAATTTTATTTATTTGACCGAACTACGAATTACTAGGTTCTCATTTCTCTATAAACCGGAGGGTGAAGACCCAAAATAATTGCTATAGGAGGAGAGTGAGAAAATTTGTTAGATTAGATGTAGATATCAAATTTTGAATCTCTTTCTCAATATTTTTTTGACGTCTCAATTCATACTACTGAGTAATGACTTTAGAGATAGATGATGTAATTATTGAATCGGAAAGTATAGCAAGTACAAACTACAATAGCATTTTGTGTCACAAGTATGGTGGAGAGTATAGTTTGGGAAATTGCAAAGTGGTGGTCCCTTGGGTTCTCAAGTTTGTGGCTGAGATTTCATGATGTTCCAGACTGAATCAAATTCTTGCTAAACTTAGAATTTGACAAGCTCATCAATTATCATCTTTGTCTTCAAGTTCAAGCATCAACTACTTGCAATTACATTTCTGCCAGACACATGTTTCTCCGAATCTATTTTGGACTGCTTGATAAAATCATTCTCACAATGTGCAGTATGAGCGCGAACGCAGACATCTGTCTATCATATTTCATCACCGAGGAATACGCATGAGTACTAATTAGGAAGTTCATAGTTCAAACTCTTAAAACTAACATAATTCACTAACATTTGTCTATAAAAAAATCGACGTTGTACGCTGTAGCATTATTTTCTAAAATATGCGTTCAAATATGTACATATGAATATATGATGGCATATGACTTCACTTGTACAAAGATGTACGTAAAAATGTCATAGATTCTATATTAATGAAAACTAGAAAAACAAATGAATTCCAAGTTAAAATTAAAAAGTGCATATATGTGTGAAATTTGTGGGTGTCATGTAATCGCATGAATTGTGTCAGAATTCGTTAAACATTAGCTGAGTGTACGTATGTATCTTCTTCTTTTATTTATTATCTAAGAAAAGTAAGTCCGTGACATATCCTTGGAACTGGGTGAAAGCCTCTTTGAGGATATATCATTCATAGTACACACACTACATCTTAAGCAGCAAAACCTTATAATTATTCCCAACAAAATATAGTAAATCTAATTAGTCAACATGTTTTCTTGAAGAGATCCTACATAATATTGTTTGGGAGGTGTTCCAACTCATAAACATAATAGTGAACTACTCATTTGATGATTACTTTATATTGAAGGTACTTTGTCTGGATTCAAATATTTGATTCAGTGTTATAGAGGAAGCAATAACCCGTGAACTATGTGGTCAATTTTATAGACCCCAAAATTCTCACTTTCCATTTGCCCCACCCACCACCTATACAACAACTCATTATCATTTATCACATACTATACTATAGTATTACTAAAATTGATAAGAAACAAAATCTAACTTGATAAAAAGAAGTAATTGAAGAAAAAAACATATACTAAGCTAGCCCGTGAACTCTCCTCTTTCACAATTCAATTATTCAACACCCCACTCCCATAAAAGCACCATCCTTACCAAATGACTTTTATAATATATTTTGGATTTGAATGATTTGTTTTTTAATTCGTTAAGGAAGTTTTGTTTACTTTTATAATTAATATTTTTACTTTTATAAAACACTATTATTAATTATTAATATTTTTACTATTATAATTTCTCCCTTTTACCTTCTTCACCTTCCAATTTCCATTGATGAGAATAAATATGTTTTGGCCTATTCTAGCTTGTCTTTACTTAGAAATGTGTCATACTTTTACTAATGTACGATTATGATGAATCCACTATATATGATTTTCTCTTCTACACTTGATCCAATCTAAATCAAGAGAGCAACTGGCAAATATTTCTAGATTAATGCATCATGTCTTTTGTTGCTTAGTGAAGAATTTGATTATAAAGCAAATGTTTTTAGATTAATGCATGATGTCGTTTGTTTCAAGATTAATGCATAGTATATATTTTGTTGCAATCATGGTTATTCGACCTCGATTCGCGAGTTAACTCTGAATCATATGATTTAGTGATTTATCAAAAAATATATTCCAATAGTGTTTTTTGTGTGTGCGAAATGTAGGGGATGAATAACAACTTTCTCACATGTAATATTTATTGGGCCACTTTGGCCTTAAGTAAATTTGGATGCTTGGTGCATGGACTTCGTCTAGCCCAAAACATTCATTAACACTATTTGAGTTGAAATTGATTTTTTTGGTGATATTCAAGAATAAATATATGGCTATTTTGGTGTCAAAATATCACCCGTATCTGAACCTGTTGGGTTCGAAATTTTCACCCGAATTCGATCTCGCATTAAGAAAAGTAAAAAAATACGACAAACTCAAAGAAATTACAAAATTACGATATACAACATGTTGATATTGTCTTAACATTAAATAGAGATAAAAAATAGTCTACGACATCCTAATATGAGCAGCAATACTTATGTAATTTAACATATAACAGGCAGAGCTGTCAAAACGGGCAGCCCGGCCCATTTTGGCCCGGCCCGGATGGGCAGTAGGCTTTATCGGGCCGGGCTAAAAAACTCGGGATAAAAAATTAGTTGTAAATTTAGTGCCCGAGCCCGGCCCTTTGCGGGCTAGCGGACTTTCGGGTAAGCCCGGCCCGGATCGATTATTTTTTTTCCTTTTATTTTTCACTATAAAAAAACAATGTGTTGGAAGAAAAAAATTATACATTCCAAATATAATACAAATAAGTTTACTTTATTCAAAATAAGTTACCGATCAACCAAATAACATTAAATAAATTCAAATAATTTCTCAAAACAAACTAAGTTCGTGCATAATCAACAATACAATTATAATTTAGAATTAAAATATCACATAAAACAATATAAATGAGCATAATCAAACAAAATTATAATTTTATGACTATTTTCTAAGACTTGGACTTGAGTTGTGTCTAAAAAAAATATATATGCGGGCTTTCGGGCGGCCCATGGCCCATTCGGGTAAGCCCATATTTTGAGACTAAAATTCGGCCCATGGCCCCCGCAAAATTGTGTTTTCTTGCCAAACAATCTTATAATCCAAAGTCAACATAAAAGTCAACAATTGAGACTATTTTTTCCTTAAAATTGGCATTTGGATAATCCACAAATATTGTGCGCGCCCTAAAAAAACCAAGTTAAGAAAAAAAGAAAGCAAGATATTTTGGCGCTGTTCTCTTCTCTGTGGTTAACTCAAACTCACTCGTCTCTTCTCCATGCTGCACCTCCACAAACTTCCTCGCTCTTCTCCTTCTTCCTCCTCCGGTACTCTCTCTCTCTCTCTCTCTCTCTCTCTCTCTCTCTCAACTTGAACTTTCCGATTTCGTGCACGATTTAAAACTAAAATCACGCGTTGATCGTGCTAAACGAATTTAACACTATCAAAACCTAAAATATTTCTGAGACCTAAAATTCTGCATGTGATTTCATTTATTAACAGGGAACGGATTCTTTCTCATTGGTCATCATGTAAAAAAGTGGAAGAGTAATCGTAATGGATTTGAACCCGAAACCAGACTCTTCCATAATAGATTCTATCACAAGAATCGTTTAGGACAGTCCGTAAACTGTTCCGGCGATGTTCCAAATGGTTCTTCTATACCTTCTATTCAGCAATTGAGTGATGCTAAGGTTATATATTCCGTTGCACCTTCCATGGGCCACAATCAGGTCATATGCAATTTTCTTACCTCTATTTATTTTAGATTACTTCAATTTTTATGTTGATATTTATTTCATACTTAGCATTGATACTTTAGATTTAAGGTGTTGAATAGTTGGAGTTTGTCTGAAGTCCCACATTGCTTAGGTTCTGGGTCTATTGGGTGTATAAATATATGAGGGCAACCTCACCTTATGAACTAGCTTTTGGAGTTGAGATCCAAGCATATTTATCAGAAGGCACCTGACCGTTACTTGACACTAACACATTTGATTACATTTAATTATTCTATTTTCTGTCTATGTGTAAGCGTCAGTGTTGTTTATGTATGGTTCTTGTCGTCTATGTGAGTGATTCATAATGGTAACTGATTATTTTTGCTGTAATACTAGCTTATTCTTTTTGATTCTTTTGGTTAGAAAAACCAGCTGAAAATACACATGATGTCCCTTGCCACTACTACTATCTCTGAAATCACATTATTATCTGAAATAAAATGTCTCACATTAACAGGAGTCTCATCCAGAATCACATTTTAGAGTTCCTGCAATTGTGAAAGCTTTGGAAAATAAGAAACTCACTTCAAAGGTACTAAAAACAACAGACACTGTTTTGTACAATCTCTACCTTTGTCATTTGTATATGTACTTAGACTTTATTTTTTAAGTTTTAATATTATATATAGGCATTGGCATTTGATAAATTGTTTATGTCTAAAATTCACAAAGAAAGAACTGTTGCATTCAAATTGTGGTTTCAAATATGAATACCCAAAAAGAAAGAGTTCACTAAATAGACTACATATTTTCCCAGTTCAAACATAAGCTATTTTATTTTATTATCTAGAACTAGAATGTATCACCATTTTCTTTTGTTCATTTGAATTTTGAAATATTTCTTATCTGCTGAAAGACAAATCAACTTCCATGGGCAATCTGTTGCTATAGATTTCTGCACACAATTCAGTAAGAAAAAGTCTGCCAGTTTTAGGAAGAGACCAACTTAACATGATAATATGTGCAACTGTATTATTTTATTTTTTTTAACAATTGGGAAAGGGATAGATTTTTATTAATTCAAGTGGCATTTATGGCCATTTTACAACTGCCCATACTAATGGGAGATTTGAATTCAGCACCTCGAGGTTACAAGGCTAAGCTCGTACTAATGAGCTAGCAGCTCAAGTTTATAATGATTAGCCATGCTTTAGTGACATTAAATAGTAATTAATATAGAATTTTCATTTCTACACCTTTTTTTTATGCATGATTCAGTTTCGTGGCTCTGAGGTCATTGAACTTCAACATTTTAAGCCTGCTTCGACCGATGATATTGCAAGTGTGCATGCAAGAGCCTATGTTTCTGGGCTTGAAAAGGTAACATTTTTTGTTAATTTTTTTCCCCTTGCTTCAGCTATTTCATATGTGAGATGTTTGTGTTTTCTAAATTATGGTATTTCATTTTGTCAAAAAAAAAAATTATGGCATTTCTTAATTTTATATTATACTTATAAATTCTGCTTGGCGGGGAGGCAGATTGCTGCAGCACACTGAATTGTTTGGTTTATTTATGCTTATTCACTACTAGTGTCTTCCAAATTCTGACTAGTTAGTTCTTAAGTATCCTTGTTTTTAGTTCTAAATTTAACATCACTGGCTTTTGGCAATTGGTATAGTTTGTGATACTTAGGCATTTCATAATTTGTATATAATCTGATTTTACCAGACACAGAATTTTTGTTTTGAGGTTTGACATTTTTTTCCCCTCTTGAATCATCACAGGTTATGGATCAAGCTTTGGAGAAGGGCCTTATTCTCATTGAAGATTCTGGACCAACATATGCTACTTCTACTGTAAGTACTATGCTCAAGCTTTTTCTAGCTTTCCCAAGTTCAGAGTGTCTACACACAGCAAGACATTATATCTAGAAACTTCGTATTCTAGTTCATTATGGTAGAAGATACATATATTCAGTAGAAAATCATATTGATTTCCATATTTTTGCATGCTTATTGTGGTATTTATGGCGCAGACCTTCCAGGAGTCAATGGTAGCAGCTGGTGCTGGATTAGCCTTAGTTGACTCAGTGGTGATCTCTCAACCTGGCATGTCCATCTTTTTGTGATAATTTGTGTATTTGTTTTGGGTTGGGGTAAGTGAGTGGAGATGAATATGCACAACATATCTGCTTTTAGCCTTCTAGTAACAATGTGCATATTGGAAACTATTTTGTTCTCTGTTGGAAATTTTGGTCTTTGGTTTCTCAGAACCAGATATTGACTGAAAATGCATATATCTACCTTTCGATGGTTGGTGGAAGTTGGGGGAGTCACAAATGTAACAAACTTTTGAAATAAAATCGTGTTCCTATTTGACTTTTTAAATGTCCAATGCATTCTAAGTTGTTGGAGATACTAAAATAGTTATTGAGCACTTTCTAGCTTAAGTTTTAGAAACATGGTATCAATGCCTCTATAACCAAGTGGTCAAAAGTTTGCTCCTTGCTACCCTTATTATTCCTCTTCGTAATTAAATTGTGTTTTAGCACAAGGATAAGGTCGTGTATATGTCTAAACTTTTGTAGTTAAATTGTATTTTACAGGTTGTACTCGTTATATAAATTTCTCTTATTGATTTTCACATTCAGGTTGCAGCTTCAAAGATTAACAAAGATCCACCTACTGGTTTTGCTTTGATAAGACCACCAGGACATCACGCTATTCCAAAAGGACCTATGGGCTTCTGCATTTTTGGAAATGTGGCCATTGCGGCTCGTCATGCTCAGCGTGTTCACGGGCTGAAGCGTGTGTTTATAATCGATTTTGATGTTCACCATGGGAATGGAACAAATGATGCTTTCTACGATGATCCAGACGTATTTTTCCTTTCCTTCCATCAAGTAAGCTACAAGTTCGGTCCATAGCTCTGATTATATTTTCTTGGTTTCTTCATTGGTGTTCTTAAAAACTATTCATAAAAACAAAATAGCAGAAAACAGAAAGAAAAAAAGAAGAAGGTAGAGACTCATTATCCTGGATATTTGAGAGGTCTGTATCTAGCTTACAAAACTTTCTACTTAAAGCATTTTTATCATCATTCTTCCCTTTTCCCCCTCTATATTCTCACTCTTCTATGCAGAACTCCCTTCTGCCAGCTCTGCTTTTTGTTAAGGTTCAAACGTTCAAACCCATGTCGTCCATATTTTCTTCAATTTTCAACATACAAACAATTTTCTTCATTGCTTCAAAAAAAAAAAACAATTTTCTTCATTTTCCCTTATTATATCCATGTAATTGCAATGTTTTCCTTGATCTTTGAGTTAATTTTTAACCATATCAATGATATCATATTCTAATATACTCAGTTACTTTGAAAATAATAATCCTCCCTACAACGGTTATGCAGCTTGACATAATAAACTAGCATAAACTTCATAAATGACATTGCTAGGAGAAGACTTAATCAAATAGCTTGGTGTCTCCATTCCTTGCACAAACTCTTGCATATTAGAAGATGAATTGGATAAAAATTAGACACATTACCCCCTCCACCCTATTTGCACTTGCACATGCCAACATACAAAATAATATTATAAACCCAACACATACATTTGGAAGTTCTGGTTTTTCAAAATGGTCCCTTGAGGGGAGGGGGCTTGGTAATTGGGCAGGGAAGGAGATTATGTGAAGAAATACATAAGTTATTAGTGTGCTAGTTATAAAGGGGGAAAATAGTAATGCCTTAGACTTGTTATATTTAATAACTTCAATTTAATGGCTCAGGATGGAAGCTTTCCAGGTACAGGAAAATTTGATGAGGTAGGTGCTGGGGATGGTGAAGGAACCACACTAAATCTGCCTCTTCCTGGAGGTTCTGGTGATACTACTATTAGAACTGTGTTCGACGAAGTTGTTGTACCTTGTGCTCAAAGATTTGGGCCAGACATCATTCTTGTTTCTGCTGGGTGAGTCTTTCTTTGAATCATTATCATCAAAGCCAAGATGTAATAAAAAAATTACCGTCAATTTCAGCAAGTTGTGTTACAGCACACCTCTTTTGATTTTTTAGGTTCCCAAGCACAGTTACAAACTTAATTCTACATGAAATTTTGATTACATTTTTCCTTTATGAACTAGTTCGCAAATGTTCTCGCCAATGCTGTTTTACGTTTGGAATTTCATTTCATTTCGTTTGCCAGGTATGACGGCCACGTGTTGGATCCACTAGCTAGTCTTCAATTAACAACGGGGACGTATTACATGCTTGCGTCAAGTATTAAACAACTAGCAAAAGACTTATGTGGTGGCCGATGCGTATTCTTCTTGGAAGGAGGATATAATCTCGAGTCTCTTTCATATTCAGTGGCAGACACATTCCGTGCTCTTCTTGGGGACAAAAGCTTGGCATCTGAGTTTGATAACCCAAACATTTTGTATGAAGAACCAACAAATAAGGTTAAGCAAGCAATTCATAGGATAAAATGCATTCATTCCCTGTGATGTTGAAAACCAAAACTTGCCATTATCAACATCTATCTAGCATTATATTTTTTCATTTTCTGTGGTTTCCATCCCAAGTTAATGTCTATATTTTTTAGTGGGTATCGTACCACTTGTCTTGTCACATAGAAGAAGCAAATCCATCATGCAAGATTGATGTGGTCCTTGATTGAGAACTTCACTCTTGTCATAACACTTTTCAATTTAGTAGTAAATTACTTAATTGTCAAATGATTATGGCAAATAAGTAAACTAGTTTTCTTATATTCCATTGCCATTATTTTTTTTTGGTATAATATTCCATTGCCATTATTTTTTTTTGGTATAATATTCCATTGCCATTAAGTCAAAGGTTATTATTTTAGCTTCTTCAAAAAACAAAAAAAAAGTCAAAGGTTATTCTCATTCCAAAAACACTTGAGAATTGTAAACTTGAAAGGCATCATATTTTTTTTATCTTAGAACCTCATACATCCAAAGTTATTTGTGTTTGTTTCAAGTATTGTAATGTAATTCTATTCCTTGAAAATAGGGTAGGGAATGCGGCATTAGATTCTTTGTTCATTTCAATTTATCTTTATGAAAACGGAAGAAAACCACATTTTTAAGTTTTGCTTCTGACTGAGCATGACCCTACCATTTTGCATGAAGAGCCAAATAGCCAACAATAAAGGGTGAACGATCAATAGAGATAAAACACGTTTTATTCCCTGTGAAATGCTGAAAATCAAAACCTGTAATGACTAATGACAATCAACTTTGTCTACCATTAAAATATTGATATTTTATGTGGGTCCCTGATCTATCCAGAGCATTGAACTAGAGTTTTTGTGGTCCTTGAACAAGATGTTTGAATATGCATGCTTTTATATATTTGTTGTTATAATGATGACTAATGTGAGAATGATAAGATAATACTATTAGGGCATCGAATTCTAGTTATTAATAACAATCATCATATAAAAGAAAAGGAGAGATATGACAAATATTTAGATGCTACTGTTTATCCTTATTCGAACGAGTAGCATAATCTTACAAATGGTGAATCGGTGATTAGAAATTTCAACTCCTAAATATTGCAAGGTATTACCAATATGTTTAAAATAATATCAGTACATACATATCAATTAAATGCTTAATAAAATATCAAAGAACATATGATGTGAAGTATTCTCATGGAACATAAAGAAATTAAAAGTTGTAACAAGAAAATGAAAGCAATCAAAAGCCATAATTAACGTAAAAAATGGAAACGGTGGCAAAAGGTTAAAGTGTAGCTATAGCTAATTATGCATTTTTTTTTTTTTTTCACATTGAAATGGTGCTCCCCATCTAGGAGAACAGTCACTGTTACGTTAGTGTGGCAAAAGGTTTTGATTTTTTGGCTATGTGTTCAAAGGATGTTAAGTTTCAATGATGAAGCTAAACACTTGTCTATGTTCTATCAAAACAAAACAAAACACTTGTCTATGCATCAATAATATTTAGTGATGGCTAAACTAATGTGTGTGGCCCACTATCAACTGAATGAGCATCACTAGGTTTAGAATATGTTAGGCAGTTCAACGTGGGCACATTTCTATCTACGATCTACTCACTTTAATTGAACTTTTTTTTTTAAAATTCATTTAATAGAACTTTTTCATACATAAAAATTATAGATTAAATTACTTACTATTTATTTAAGAGTTTAAATATTTTATCATTTCAACTAATTCATTATTGGTGAATGTGACTATATATAATATAATAAAATATAGCAAAATTCCTAACCAAAAAAAAAATATAGTAAAATTATTTCAATTATAATGTATAATAATTTAAATATGAAAAAAATTCGAACATAGACAAAATAGAGATTTTTTGGTCAAATAGTCTAATAGTTAAAATTCCACCTTTATAAGATGAATATGTAGATATACCAAAATTCGAACTAAATCTCTCAATATTTCATGTGATATTCCTATCAATTAATAAATTAAACTTACGATGACACAAAATAGAGATTCTAATAGTACTAAAAAAATAGTCCTCAAAATATTTTTTCTGTGGCGTGTAACTTGACCTTTTTTAACTAAAAAAATTTAACTAAATTCTCATACAATTTTTTATTTTAGTTTGTGGTATTCTCAACCGTTGGTTTGCCTAGGATGAAAGGGTTCTTAATTTGACATTTTGGTGGGTTTTGTTCTGCTCACCTTATTCTTTTGTAACTTTGTAAACTTCTACTAGATGAAGCACTCCTTGTGCACACAAGTCTAGTTTTATTTAATAAATACCTTCTTTGCTGCTTAAAAAAAAAACATTTCTCAATAGAGAGATTAGTTTTTATGTACCGATCGATCGTTGATGTAAAAATTTTACACTTCCGCTCAATCAAATTACATTATTGTATTATTTTATAAGTTTTTTTTGAAACAGCAAAAGATAATATATATTATAATGAAAACTAGACTAGCACAAGATGTGCTTCATCTAGAGGTAGAGTACAAGAGTAGCAACATAGAAAAGTTCGGAAAACAGGCATAAAAGAGATAGGCGGCCAAAATCAAGTGCCCATCCATCCTAAGCAAGTTAAAGGCTTGGTACACCACAAACCAAAAACAGTAGATACATCGAAAAAATTTGCCTTTAACCACCACCAAGTGTGAAGCTTAATTTGATCAATCACCATATGCGCTTCAAAGACCTTATTCTGAAAAATACAATCATTCCTAGCTTTCCAAATTAACCAAACAGTCGCCAGCCACAGAAGCTGAAAGATATTTTTAGGCTTAATCCCGGGTATCTGAAGACCAGTGAACTGTAGAGCATGAGGGATAGCCTGTAATTGCAATGCTCCATTGATACCGAGCCAAAGTAACACCCCACTCCAAACCGCATGAGACTTGTCACAAGCGAAAAAGAGGTGAGAAAGGGACTCCCGAGAGGAACAACCAAGACTACATAAATGTGCTCCATCAGCAAGTATTCCGCGTCGGATGAGATTATCTCTAGTCGGAAGACGATCACGGAAGAATCGCCAAGCAAAAACAGATACCTTCACCGGAACGTGCTTATGCCACGGCAACTGAATAACAGAATCAGGAATAAGATCTGCAATAACCTGACTAGTCAAGGACACATAAGCTTCGCGGACAGTGTAAGAATCAGAATGAACACCATGCCAGCACCACCTGTCAATCACAAGAGGCTGCAGAGTAATATTATGTAAAAGAGCACAACAGTCAGATAACAATTCCTCCTCCCAAGCAAACAGAGGTCTCCGCCAATTCCATCCCCCACCACCAATCCCCCATCCCCTTCGACACATATCACCGACCGTCACCTGAGGCTCAACAAAAATACTCGCTAGCCTTGGGAACAATTCTCTCAACACCATGCCCTTCCCCAACCATGGGTCAAACCAAAAGGAGGTAGTTTCCCCATCTCCTACTCGTTTAGAAAGATAGCTCGCAAACCAGCCCATGACACCATTAAAATCACCCTTACCAAGACCTATAATATTTTTCCACCATAATGATGCCCGATGACCGCCATCACTAATTACACCGCCCGCCACCCCATATTTATACTCTAGAACACGACGCCATAATCCCCCCTCCTCAGTTTTCACTCGCCAACACCATTTGCCCAATAAAGCTAAGTTAAACTCCTGTATCTTCCGAATCCCCAACCCCCCTTGACTTCTATCACTACACACTTTATCCCATAACACCCAGTGAACCTTACGTGCTTCTGAATTCCCTCCCCATAAAAATGATTTAAACAGAGATTCAATGGCAGAGATAATACCTGATGGAGCTTTGAAAAAGGAAAGGAAATATACCGGAATCGAGGACAATGCAGCTTTTATCAGAACCAGGCGACCACCCATTGATAAATTGCGACATTTCCACAAAGATAAACGGGCCTTGATTTTTGCAACAACAGGATTCCAAAAGGAGATTCTACTAGAATTACCACCAATAGGCAAACCCAAATACACAAAAGGGACAGAACCAATTCTACAGCCCAGAATATTAGCTGCCTCATTCAGCCAGGACCCTGCGACATTAACTCCGATCAACAAACTCTTGTGAAAATTTACGCGTAGACCCGACAGAAATTCAAATATGATCAAAACATCTTTGATAGCACGGATATTAGCCCAACTCTTGCCCCCACTCAGCAAAGTATCGTCAGCAAATTGTAAATGGGAGACATGTAGTGAATCAGTTGAGCCAATAGGGTAACCTGTAAAGAGGCCAGACTGAACCGCAGAGGACATCATCACACTAAGACCTTCTGCAGCGATCAAGAAGAGAAAAGGAGACAACGGATCTCCTTGCCGCAAACCCCGCTGAAAAGTGAACTCATTTGTGGGGCTACTGTTAACCAACACTGATGCAGTAGCTGTTGTTATACATTCAGAAATCCATCGGCACCATTTAGCAGGAAAATTCATTTTAAACAAAACAGAGAAAAGGTAATCCCACTCCACAGAATCAAACGCCTTCTCGAAATCGACTTTAAACAGAAGCAATTCCTTTTTATTCTTTTTTGCATCATCAACTAGCTCATTTGCAATAAGAATACCATCTAAAATCTGCCGCCCTGTAACAAAAGCAGACTGCACCTCGGAAATAACAGAACCAATAACCTTGCTCAATCTAGTGGAGAGAACCTTGGCCAACACCTTATAAACACTACTAATAAGCGATATAGGACGATAATCAGATAACCGTTGAGGTGTTTCAATTTTGGGAATAAGAACAATAAAAGTGCAATTGATCCCCTTTACAAGCCGACTATTCGAATGAAATTCATGGAAAAACCTTATCAAGTCATCCTTCAACTCCAACCAAAAATCTTTAAGAAAACCACTGTGTATACCATCTGGACCAGGACTCTTAAAGCTGTCACAATCCCACACTGCCTGTTATATTTCCTCCACACTAAAAGGAGATACAAGAAGGTCAGCCTCTGCTTCGTTCAAAGATTTGAAAGGTAACTCCCCTAAATCTGGGCGAGTGCCCCTAGAAGACTTGAAGTGATTAGAGAAATGTGTAAAAACAGTGTTACGGATGTTTTGAACCCCTTCGATTTGATCATCTGCCACACGAAGAATAACAATTAACTTTTTCTTTTTCTGATAATTTGCCAACGCATGAAAAAATCGAGAATTTGCATCTCCTTCTCGAAGCCAACGAATTCTTGATTGTTGCCACAAAATACTACATTCAGAACGAGCCAAAGAGAATAAGGAAGCTGTTAAATTTCTCCGCTCTAGAATCTCTGCCTCTGTCAACGAAGAGATTTCACCTTTCAAGTCAAGATCACTTATTCGCAATTTTGTTTCAGATATACGACTTGGAAGATTCTTGACATGCCGAAGATGCCATTCTTTGAGAGCACTTTTAACAAATTTAAGTCTCGTCTTCAACACATATCCACCCCATCCGTCCACTTCGCATGAACGCAAAGAATCCTGAACAAAAAGACGATAACCTGGAAAGTCTGACCAACATTTTAGCATCCGAAGCGGTCTAGGACCCCAATCCTCAACCTCTTCACGTAGCATCACTGGACAATGACCCCTCAAACACGCCACTTGTATACACTTAGGCCAATGAACCAACCAACTTTCAGACAAAAGAAAACGATCTAACCTACTCATTGCAGAACCATCAGTACGCGACCAGGTGAATCGACGACCCAATAATGGTAAATCAATCAAACCAGTTTGAAAGATGAAGTCATTAAAACGATCCATATCGCCTTCAGTCCCTACTATCCCAATACCTTTGCGTTCTCCAATATTTCGGACAACATTAAAGTCCCCACAGACGCACCAACATCCACCTAAATCCAGCTGAACCAAACCTCCTAACCAAAGCCACAAATCAGCCTTCCCCCTTAAGTCACATGGGGCATAGACATTGACCACCACAAACTGAGTGCCTGAAATAATATCACTGCCACGCACAATAAGGAGATGATTATGCGAAGACGTAGAAATCATATTAACGGTTTTGATGTTCCAAAGTGTAAGAATACCCCCTGACGCCCCGATAGAAGGTCTAAAAGAGAACTCAAAATCATCACCAGCCCATAAAGCCTTACATACAAAACAATCAATCCATCCCATTTTTGTTTCCTGGATGCACACTATATCAGGAGTATGTTGTAAATGAGCTTACGAATTTCTGACCGTTTAAAAACACCCCCTAAACCACGACAATTATAACTAATAATCTTCATGAATAAAGAACAACACCAAAGAAAAATCCCCAGACCTGTTACTGAGCTTTCAGACCCCCATCACCCACCTTAAATCTATATGATATAATTTAGTTAATTATCTCAACAAAAATCTATATGATATAATTTGAATGAACGTATATATAAATATAATTAACGCGACCAATATAAACAAATTAAATTCAAAAAAAAAAAAGAACCATTTTAACTAATGTTTTTAAAACACTATTTTAAAGAGAGAAATAAGACAACTAGATTTAATAGAGATTAAATTAAGCAGTAGGCCTCTTTTAAATTCACATATATATTTCTATTCCTAAGCATGACGCATGAGCTGATCGATCAATTTTATACTTTATCAAAGAGTAGTGATTGTCAATGAATTAAACACGTACGTAATGAGACACAATGCAACAACTGTTGTTTTAATCGGTTTCATTTTCTAACCATAAAATAAATTAAAAGTTATGGAAAATGTTTCTTAAACATTATGCACATATATAAGACATTCTGAGAGTTAGATAAAGATAATGATAAATAGATAAAGAGAATGTTGTGAGACATTATTCTATATGGATTTCGTTTAAAAATATATATATTTATCTTCAGAGTTATTAAACATTTTAATTTTCAATGTGTTAATTTGCACATTTTTATAAAAAATTACAATTTTAAAGAGTGTTTTAGAGCACTCATTAGCATTTCCGTAGTTTGAATGAAGAACGATAAAGAAGTTTGTAGAAGCATGAAGTATAAATAAACTATGTAATCATATGAATATATAATTAGTGTGTGCAGCTGGCACAGTACCCTTGCATATCATAGTTGCATGCTTCTTCTTCTTTTCTTTAAGTCTTCGTCATAATTAAGAAGCACAAAGGAAGGGCTTTCATTTCATCTTCTTTAGGTAATTAGAAGAACATGCAACTCAATTGAAGTATATTTGAGTATTGAGCCAAGAAAACCAATGTTTGCCTTTAAGAGCATTATTCCAGACTAGATGTAGAGCCTAATGCTCCAATTTATAGTGACAAAAGTTGATTTTAATTAAAATGAATCATAAATCGAACTCTTAACTAAAGAATTAAAATTAATAGACTAAGATATATATTATATGAAATTAGAACGTACTTACTTGACAAATGACAATTAGCATATGTATCATATTAATATGCCAACGCAAAGAACATCAATCAATTTCACAAAACAAATAGCATGATTCAAGCAAATCTAAAGTCAATGTGGGACTCAACCACTCACGCTTAAAATTCAACATTAACCACATACTTAAATTAAAGGCCCAAGATTCTTCCGATTTGGAATAATTCATTGTTGGTCACACAATCACTATACTTAATTAGAAATTTTGTGAAGCAATATTTAATTAGAAGTTAGAACCTTTAAACCATATTTTTATCAATTATTAAGCTCCATTTATTCACCAAATAGCCTTTATGCTGCTTAATTATATTTTTGTGTTTATAACGAAATTCTTTTTCTTTTGGGTACAATATAACGTAGCTCTTTTCAGTGTGACGACAATAGTATACACATCCCTCATACCCAACGTATATAATTGGTCAGACAAATAAATAATTTAGTGTGTGACCCGAATGGATAAATCATGTTAATTAGAAGATTAGACCTAACATAATTTTGGGCTAAATTCTCACACCAATAGAATAATACTTATCTTTGTTTAACTTAAAATAGTACATTTTGACAAAACATAAAAATGAAATTGATGTTAGCTTAAATGAATGATTTGATGAATGAGAATGTAACTTCAATTGTTAGCTTCCTTGGATAGACAGCTGCTTTGTTTTGGCGGCCCCACTTTGTTTCTTATAGTGGTAATCCACGCAACGCCGCCCTATCTTATTTTCTTTTGCCAACTCAATTCTTTTTCTGAATATAATAATAATCAACCAAACCAATTCTTTCTTTCTAGTATATATATAAGTTGAGTTATGATAAGGAATTAATTCACAAGAATCATATATTCATATATATATTCATGATGGGGAGTACTAGTGATGAAGTGAAGAAGCTTCCTCCTGGGTTTTATTTTTCTCCAACAGATGAAGAACTAATTCTTCACTTTCTATATTCCAAGGTTTCTTTACCATACCATCCTAACATCATTCCTCAACTTCACTTGTCTCAAAATGATCCTTGGCAACTATATGGTATGTCAAATTAATGATAATATTCTAGTCACGTATATATAGTTAGTCATAATATGCATGCACATATGAAATTTCATTCATATTCATCATATTTTTTTTGGTTACAACATATTCATCATATATACTACTCCTAGCTAGCTAGAAAATTTTGGATAATTAGCTATTAAATTTACATTAAAAAATAAAACTCGTTAGTTGTTTTTTCTTAACCCTCCTAATTTTCATGAGTCACACCATATATAATTTTCAAAAATACATTTTAGAACTTCAACAAAATTAACGTGTAAACAAAAAATCTTTTAACTTATTTAATTTTTTTTGTATTTTTTTTTTGAAGAAGCTAAACTAACCCACCTAAATTGCTACTGGAGAGAATCGAACCTGAGACCTCAAGGAGGAGCACACTCCCAAGTCCAAAGTCAATACCACCATAATTTTTTTTGTATTAATCATATGGTTTTTAGATTAAGGGCCTAATAGTCTGTTCGTTGGTGAAATTCATTAACCACTTGAGTTCAATGTTTTGGTTCAAATTATTTGAAAATTCTGACTAATTTTTATAGTTGTGCATGTGTATAAAACCCCAAAAAACATAACGAAATTAAATATGATATGGTTTTATATATATACAAGGTAAATCGTTGTCAAGTGGAAATCAGCACTACTTTTTCACCGAAGTGAATGAGAATAGAATCACTGAAAATGGATATTGGAAGGAAATTGGGGTCACAAAACCTATAAATAATTTGGGAATGAAGAAGTACCTTGTGTTCAACCTTGAGGAAGGAACTGAAACCAATTGGGTAATGGAAGAGTATCATATTTCCTCATATGAATCTATAAGTCAAAATCAGGTAAGTAATTAATTTGTTTTGTTTTGTTAATTACCTATACATGTTCATAATTTCATAACTAATTAGTACAAATTAAATGAAAATTCAATTTGTATAAATTTTATGATTGTGTAATTAATTAGCAGGATGATAGTTGGAGCAAATGGGTTTTATGCAAAGTTTATGAAAAGAATATGTCACAAGAAGGTGCAAGTTATAGTGATGAGGAAGATATTGATGATAATGGAACAGATGTATCATGGCTAGATGAAGTTTTTATGTCCTTAGATGATGATGATCTTGATCAAACAATCTTACCTAATTAGTATAATTAACTAATTTGCTTCAATATATATTGTGTATACTACTTAGTGTTAATTAGGATCTTTGTACTTAAGGAGTTAAGGTTTGAATTTCAAGAAATTATGCTTTTAGAAGAAAAATGAAATCGGATACTTGAGTAGTAATATATGTATTTTCTTTTTTGTACGAGCAATAATATATGTGTATAAATTTAGAGAAATCAATACAATACAATACAAAACCAAGGTCGAATTTAGGTTTATGCTACAACCAATACTTGTACTATCAGTTAGAGTGCATGCTTTGCACACATTTTATTATTATTTAAATTGTAAATTTCCTACCAAATATTAGTTGTACATGTGATTGATTTTAGATTTGATAGAGAAAACTACGATTTGACCTTCTGTTATTGTTCTTGGAAAGAGACTGAAACCATTTAATATTAAAATTCGCTCTGAACTAACTAGTCGGTATAGTGGACTGTACACTAGTAGTAAAAATAAAAAACAATGTAAACTTCCTAATACACTTTTTCCTAAAAATATATACAATGACACACAACAAAAACAAATGGAATGGATCACAATCCCACATGAAGGAATTGGTGAATTACCAATTAGGATACACTTCAACCCTTTGTGCCTCCACTAATTAAACTAGCATTATTCATTTAATTGTTCTTAAAATAGAGACCCATATACACCACATAAGCCATAAAATCAACTAGAGTTCCCCACTTGGAGTGGACAACCACCAAAACAAAACCAACGTGCATTTCTTTTTGGTTCCCCTTTCTCTCATTCCAAAATTTCCTCCCCCAAGAAAAAAAAACCACAAGATTCTCCTCTCATTTTTGCATCTTCTCAATTTCTAGCTTTCAATTTTATCAATGTCACCCAAATAACATATTCTATTTTGTTTCCTTAACAATGTTGCATGCATAATATTCAACTTGTTTGTGCCTTGGTAAATAAGGCAATGCATATTTTGAATATTAAAAAAAAGTCTCTAATCTATGCATTGGGATTTGATTAAATATAAGAGCAAGTGAAAGTGGTGACAAAATATATATATCTATCTGTATATATAAATACATAAATATTTAAGAGGTGATTGGATTGAGAGAAGAGAAAAAAAGGTACAAAATGGCAGATTCAAAAAACACAACAGCAGATGAAATGGTGTGTTATTCACCAACTATGATAACAACAAATGGAATATGGCAAGGAGATAACCCTTTGGACTATGCTCTCCCTCTCTTCATCCTACAAGTTATTTTAGTTGTTATTGCCACCCGCATCTTCGTCTTCATACTTAAGCCCATTCGCCAACCGCGCGTTATAGCTGAAATTTTGGTTAGTTTTTTTTATATGCACCGTCAATGTAAAAAAAAGATATAGCGTATTCGTAGTATTATTTTATATAATAACTACATAAGTATCTAAATGGTGATTGTTCGCAGCGTTATGTTGTGTGTGCAGGGAGGGATAGTATTAGGTCCTTCTGTTCTCGGACGAAACAAAGCATTTGCAGATGCAGTGTTTCCATTAAGAAGTGTGATGGTGATTGAAACAATGGCAAATGTTGGTCTTTTATATTTTCTGTTCTTGGTTGGAGTAGGAATGGATGCAACTGCGTTACGACGCATAGGTAAAAAATCATTAACCATAGCAATTGCTGGTATGATATTACCGTTCGGAATAGGAGCATTATTTTCGGTGTTTTGGATAAAAAACACGAGTGGAGACACGAATAAGGCAGCTTATATCCTAATACTTGGTGTTATTCTTTCTGTGACTGCATTTCCTGTTCTTGCTAGGATCCTTGCAGAGCTAAAACTAATCAACACAGAGTTAGGAAGAATAGCTCTTTCATCTGCACTTATTAATGATGTTCTGTCATGGGTACTTTTGGCTGTAGCAATTGCTTTGGCAGAGAATGAAAGAGTATCTATAGCATCTTTCATGGTTGTGTTATCAAGTGCAGCATTTGTTGCTTTTAATGCTTATGTTGTAAGACCAATAATCATGTGGATAATAAAGAAAACACCGGAAGGTGAATCGTTTAGCGATTTCTATATCTGTTTGATATTAGCAGGTGTGATGATATCAGGTTTCATCACTGATGCTATTGGAACACATTCAGTTTTTGGAGCTTTTGTGTTTGGTTTGATAATCCCAAATGGTCCACTTGGTTTTGCTCTTGTTGAAAAGCTTGAGGATTTTGTTTCTGGTCTTTTACTTCCCCTATTTTTCGCAATTAGTGGATTAAAGACTAATATTGGATTAATCCATGGTTTTTATACATGGTTCATTTTAATCATTCTTGTTATTTTGGCTTGTATTGGTAAAGTTGCTGGAACTATAATTGTTGCTCTTAGTTATCGAATGTCATTATCTGAAGGTGCTGCACTTGGCATGCTTATGAACACAAAAGGCCTTGTTGAAATTCTTGTTCTTAACATCGGTAGAGATCAAAAGGTATTTATTTCTTACGTACGAACGAATGAGGTTAATAACTAACTAACTAACTAACTAGTTTCTTAATTGTTGCAGGTTTTGGATGAAGGGTCATTTGCAACTATGGTGATAATAACAATACTTATGACTAGTGTAATTGTACCTGGAATATCAATTATATATAGACCATCAAGGGGAATGATAACCTACAAAAGAAGAACAATTCAACTGTCAAAAAAAGATACAGAGTTTAGAGTATTAGTGTGTATTCATACACCTAGGAATGTTCCAACAATGATCAATCTCCTTGAAGCCTCTAATCCATCAAAAAAGTCACCAATATGTGTCTATGTGCTCCATTTAGTTGAACTTACCGGTCGAACATCCGCGTTACTCATTGTTCATACTTCTAGAAAATCAGACCATCCTGCTCTCAATAGAACTGAAGCTCAATCTGATCACATAATCAACGCCTTTGAAAACTACGAACAACACACCGAACATGTATCCGTCCAACCTTTAACAGCAGTCTCCCCTTACTCCACAATGCATGAAGATATATGCAATTTAGCTGAGGAAAAGCGTGTCGCGTTTATAATCATCCCTTTTCATAAACAACAAACAGTTGACGGCGCAATGGAAGCAACAAACATGGCGTTTCGAACTGTTAACCAAAATGTATTAGCGAATTCGCCTTGTTCCGTTGGAATTCTAGTAGATAGAGGATTAAATAGTTCAAATCGTTTAGTTGCTGATCAAATGTCTCATCATGTAGCAATTTTATTTTTTGGTGGACCAGATGATAGAGAAGCGTTAAGTTACGGTTGGAGAATGTCAGAACATTCCGGAATAAGCCTAACCGTTATGCGATTTGTTCCTGGAGAAGACATAAATATGAATGATAATTTTAACAATCAAGAAAACCAAAGAGTGTTGAATGTTGAAACAGATGAATATAATGAGAAACAACTTGATGAGAAGTTTTTGCATTGGTTTATGATGTCTCATGTGAATGATGAATCAATTGCATATATTGAGAAAGTTGTTAACAATGGAGAGGAAACTGTTGCGGCTATAAGATCAATGGGCGATGTTTTCGGACTATTTATCGTTGGGAGAGGACAGGGAATCATATCGCCGCTGACAGCGGGACTAACTGACTGGAGTGAGTGTCCTGAGTTAGGAGCTATTGGTGATTTGTTAGCATCATCTGATTTTGCAACAATTGCTTCAGTTTTGGTGGTTCAACAATATGTTGGTGCTGGTTCAGAAGATGGATTAGGAACACCAGGTTTAACAAATGAAGATTATGTTAATCAACATTCATCAGTTACACCACCAAGGGGTCATCAAACTGTTTTTAATACATAATTTAGCAAGGTCTAATGGACATACAGCTATAGATAGATGATTAAGATTTCTGTGGTGTTGTAACAAAATAGGTCAACTAATTTTTTTTTTTTTTTTAATTGGATCTTCAATGTGTAACAATTATGTACTTCCTGTAAAAAATGTACATACATATGTACAATGTTATTATTTAATTAATAGAAGTAAGTTTTTTTTTAAGTAAACGATGTGGATGATGAGTTAACTGCAACACTACCTCAGGGAAATAGATCTTCTATTATCCAATAGCAGTACGGATGGCAAGAGATGATGAATTGGAGAGGATCCAGATCCTTACCTCAATAAAAGGTTATTCCCTAGTTGCAGCATGATTGTTCAAAAAATTGAACTTAAAAAGTTACATTTTGATGTTATTGATCAGAATATATATTTTTTTGAAATGTTATTTAAAATGACGACTAATAATTTTGCATTTTTATGTTATTTTACATTATTTTTATTAGAAATATATTTTTTATATTTGAATATTTGTGACATAAAATCTTATTATTTTTGGAATCTTGACATAAAATCCAAGCCTCGAGTTGACTAGTACTAAATTTTTTTTAAAATTACATATGAATAAAGGTAGACGGGCAACAAACTACGTTGTTAAAGCTTTTTAAATATAAATACTATTAAGAAAGTTAAACTAATAAAAAATCTGATTTTTAAAATATAGATACTATTTTCGTGAATATAATATAATTGGGGGACTAAAATTGCAATAGTTCAAAAATAAAACAGACAAGGGACAATTGCGACTTTTCATCGAAAATGTTAGGGTTTATAGTTTCAGTCTCTTATAAATTGCATTTTATGCAGTTTTGGCACCACCGATATCATATCACCAGACCTAGAGATTTCGGCGGCGTCTCAACAAAGGTTACTCTCTCCTCTCAATCTCCGCCGTATCCATCAATCGCTGTTTCTCACAACCAAAATCTCATTTTTTTTTTCTCTATTTTTGTTTTGTGCAGGAATTATCAAGTATCTTTTTCAAATCAACAAGCAAACATGTCTGGGTATGTTAATTTACTTGTTTTCACCAATTGAAATGTTTTCATGATTCATTCTTTGAGAGATTCTGCTTTTTAATTGTGTATTCAGAATTTATGACAATTTTAGAGAAATGCTAGTTTTTTTTTTTCATCCATTTATTTATTTTTATTTTTCTTGTATCGCTATATTTGATATATTTCAAATGCATTTGATTTGTTTTAAAGTTTTGATAGTTGGATCTGATAGCACTCAGTAGTAACTAGATGAAATTTAGAACACAGCTAATAGTATAGTATTGATTACATTTTTTCTAATGATAATCTAGGTTTTAAGTTGTGGTTGCATTGTGATCATTGATTATTAGGAGAATTATGGTTAAATGTGGCTAATGCAGCCTCGGTTGCAGATAATTTTCCGTTTGCGCGTGATTTATTCATGTTTCACTTTACTAGCTACGAATTAACTTTTTGTTGAGTGGTGATTATTCATGTGTGTCACTTGAATAGTTTTTTTTTTTAAAGAATATTTGATGATTTGCTGACTGTTGAGAATTTTTTGTTGAACAGTGAAGAAGCGGTTGTTGCAGCTGAGCCTGTTGTTGCTGCAGCTGGAGTTCCAGGTGAGCCAATGGACATCATGACTGCTGTACAGCTTGTGCTGAGAAAGTCACGGGCTTATGGTGGACTTGCACGAGGTCTTCATGAAAGTGCAAAAGTGATTGAGAAGCATGCTGCTCAGCTCTGTGTTCTAGCTGAAGATTGTGACCAACCTGATTATGTTAAGTTGGTGAAAGCCCTTTGTGCTGAGCACAATGTTAGCTTGTTGACTGTTCCCAATAATAAGACTCTTGGAGAATGGGCTGGTGTAAGTGCCCTTGCTTTAGTAATTGTTTTGGTCTTCGTTTATGCTTTCACATTGTTGTATGTATCATGTCCTCGTGTATTGATTTCTCTGGTCTTTTTGCAGTTGTGCAAGATTGATTCAGAAGGAAAAGCTAGGAAGGTAACCGCTTGCTCTTGCGTGGTTGTCAAGGTATGATGTTTGTTCAAAATTCTGTTTGTAGTGTTTTTTCATCCCTATTTTTTTTTATAT
Organism: Trifolium dubium; assembly: GCA_951804385.1. Classification (NCBI taxonomy): domain Eukaryota; kingdom Viridiplantae; phylum Streptophyta; class Magnoliopsida; order Fabales; family Fabaceae; genus Trifolium; species Trifolium dubium. The sequence continues at coordinate 3,941,669 of OX638071.1, forward strand.
GTATGCTTAACCTTTTGCATTTTGCAGGATTTTGGTGAGGAACATGAAGCATATAATGTTGTTCTTCAGCATGTGAAATCTACCTAAGTTGCAATATGCGGTCTAGATTTATGGGTTTCAATTTGAAGTTTTTGTATAAGTCCTATGATTTTTGCCTTTTTGAATTATCTATTTAGGGATTTTGATGGTTTAATGCTGTACCTTTTCTCATCCTGATACTTTGTTGAGATTGATAACTTGTTTGTTACCCATCCTATTTATACTCTTGTGGTTGGAAACTTAATGCAAATCCACTTAAACAGGCAAAAATAGAAATTTGATGCTTTTCTTTGTTTATTAATGTTATTTATGCAACCGATTTGTTGTTTGAGATGGCAAACCAAGTCCGACTTAACTATAATGACACTTCTTGAACTACATGTAATTGGCCTGGTTACATATATATGTTTGTGATCAGATCAATATGGCCCTTCATTCCATAAAATGTTTGAAGTGAAGATTTTCCTTTCACTGTACAGTGAAATTAAGAAAAGAAAGAAATAACAAAATTTATGTGATTCTTATTAACAAAATCGAAAGTTACTTGCTTTGGTTGTTTTTTCGGGGATCAATACTCAACCTCATTTTGCACTTTGCAGTTTATACAATTTACACTTTCAATTATTCATTTCTTTGGTTATTTTCTTCCTTCCTGTCTATTTTTCTCCCATCAAGTTTTCCACAGATCATCCTAATTTGATAATCAAGTTTTCAAACAGAGGTAAGATATGCAGCAACATTCCAGTCAGAATTGTTGAGCGATTTCTCTTGTGACTTACTCAATAGTCGTACATTTTATATGCTTTATCTTAAATTATGGAAAACAAATTCCATTGCAACATCAAAGACAACAGCCAAAAAAAATTATATCGCAGTTGACTGTACATTTCAGAATCACAAGAGTTAAAGTAAGAAAAAAATGAAAAATAAACAAGGATACATTTAAAGTTGTATGTATGTAATGCAATAAAGTGGTCCAATCCTGAGAGAAAGTTTTCATATGGCTTACACTGCTAAGTATGAGTTAAACAATAGGTATAAATATCATGTAAGGTCTTAAAGATAGTGTAATGAAATGCTGCAGAGAACTAATTAAACTTGGAGGCCAATGCTTTGTCTCTCTAACATATGAAAGATCTGTAAAATGAGGATCAAGAAGAGTTGCAATAGTAAACTGGTTTTCAGCAAGTAATGCGGCGTGCTTATCTGCATATAAGGCTGCTGCAAGAGCTGCGTGTACTTCTGCGTGAGAAAAAAAAATAGCATTAGAAAAAAGCAAGAAATTTTCTTCTAGTCCAATGCTTAACGAAAATCCTATGAAATTAAACTTACCAGGATACCCTTTTAGTGATATTGAAACATCTTCCATTTCTGCAATTGCTTCTTCTCTGTCACCAACTTCGTATAGGGCCAGTGCTCTCCCTACCCTTGCATACTCCGAGAATGCCAAGTCTTTGTAGCTTTCAATCACCTGAAAAAACAGGTAGAATGTATATTCAAGTACAAATCAGTCAGATGATTAAACCATAGAGTATGAGCATAAACTTATTGACTCTTAGAGTATGACATATGGTGCTTCCCAAATATCGAAGCCTCTAAATTCAGCGAAATTTTATATCTTTGTTATCTCTTGTGATTCCAGAAAAGAATTAACCCTTACATCAGTGGAATAATATTACATTTGTTTGTAACTGAACCCTAATAAGTCCCGAATTCTTAGCATAAACTTTTAATGGCACTAGGCTTATAATTATAAATATGGTCCTCTACATAATTTTGGTGGGTAATGTTGCCGATGTGGTTTTCGAAATTCCAAAAATCTACTTCGTACTATTCTCTGCAGTGCTACTCAGCTTATTATAATTATATTGACCTTTCATTGATTTACGAAGTATTTGGAAGAGCTTATCATAGCTCATCTTATGACACAAACACTACTTATGTAAGTGTTTGGAATAGCTTATAAGTTATAATATGTCCATATTCATAAGTTTTCCTAATAACTTGTAACCATAGGTTGTTTGAGGTTTAACCTCATTCTCTGTCTGATTATAGACATTACTTGTATGATAAGCGACTAAGACGAATATCCAACCACCCCTTAATTGATTTCTCAGTACAGGCACAGGCCTACAAGGCTAAATTCTACAACTCAATCTTAGTTTGAATAAGCAACTTAAATAAGTGCTTATGCTATTCATATAAGTGCTTATGTATAAGCTATTTCCACAACAAAAGATAAAAAAGTCAAATTATTGTTTTCAAATAAGCCATAAGATTTTTTCATAAGCTATCTATCCCTGAGTAAACAAAAATGACCTGAGAAAAGTATTGAAGAGCACCATTGAAGTCACCCTGAGCCTGCAAATCCCTCCCTTTCTCCAACAACTCAATTCCCTGAGAAACTCTCTGTGAGATTAAAGCACTGGCATCTCTTTCAGAACGAGTTACTGGATCATACTCAGTGAAAATGGCACTTTCACCTTCAGAAAATGCAGTAAGAGGAAGGATAAGGAAGGTAGAGAAGGGAAGAGAGAAAAGGAACAAGCGTCTGTTTGGAAGTTGAGCTCTGGAAATGGATGCTTTGTTCTGCTGAGAACAATTCTGAATTCTGATGATGCTTTTGAGGTTTCTCAATGGAAGATGAGAAATGGGTGGTGCTGGTGATGCTCTACATGCACCTACCATACTTCTCACTTGTCACCAAATATTCAAAGGATGTTTTTTCTTTGATAGATTTGTCACACGAGATATTGTTTTCTTTTTCTTTTTTTGATAAAAAAAACAAATATAATTTTTTAATCAAAATGAGATATTTTCTTTTGTAACTCTTCATCAAATACTCAATGCATATAATATGGCATCAAGTGGTTCTAGTGTCTCTCAAACGCGCAGTTGTGGGAATCGAACCACGATAGTCGTTAACAAGTTCAACGTCAATCATTACTGGACTAACTGACGTTTTGCTACTATTCGTGTTTGTGGCTTATAATTTTGTATGGTGTTTGTGGATTGCCATTTCAATTTGTTTAATTTTAAAATCAAATATAATCTGATCCTTCCCAACACATTAAGATGACAACAGACAAATATCCTCATATCAAGCTTATCAATTCAAATCTTATTATTCGATTATCTTCAGTGCTTGATTTTATTATACTATTGCTCAAACTCTGCAGCATCATGGAGCATTGGAGCTCATCTTTGTTCAGACATTATTATATACAAAATGTTTTGATTAGGATCATCTATTCAGATTTTCAAAACAAAAAATTGAAGGTCTTCAAATGAAATTAATGTGACTAAAAGAAAAACGACAAGTCTCGAGAAATTAAAGATAACTGTGATCATCACTATATTACATCTACATATTCAAGAAAAAACAGGAACCTAAAAAATAGAAAATGGCTTCCACTTATGCTAAAATAACTATTGAAGCAAGCTATGTTAGAAATCTATGAAAATGGATGCAATGCCCTTCTATTGGAGACTGTCATTCTTAAAATCAGCAACAACCTGAGGATGAATCAGACTGGGGTGGCTTGTCCTTAAAAATGTTCTTTTTAACCCCCTTAGATCCCTCAGCTAGGAGGCTAGGTGTATCAAGAATCTGCACACAACCAAAGAAAAAAAAATCCCTAGTCACCATCAGCTATTGTTCATTCATCACAAATTAAAAAAAGGCCATTCAACTTGTGTGCTTAAGTCCTAACATGACCGAAATTAGGTTAGGAAACGGGCATATATGTTGCTAAACATACCTTCAAAACAAGCTCTTCAAAGCATTGCTGCACGTTTACTCGAGTTTTAGCACTGCATTCGATAAATAGGCAACCATATTCTCGAGCAAAGTCTATTCCCTCTTTCTTTGTCACAGCTCTATCACTCTCCTGAAAATACACACATTTACTTAAACATGTCAAGTCCTCTAATGAATAGAAGCAATAAGCTCTGATATGATGCAGCTGACCCGACACATTCAAGAGTAGAAGCTAGAATTGTAAAACTGAGGCCAAAAAGGAGTCCATGTCCATGCAAATCATGATTTGTATATACTTAAATACCACATGAAAGTATGCAAACAAGCTTTCCTCCTTGTCTTGTTTTAGTTTTGTTTTAACGTGCTTTCCTCTAATGAAATTCAAAAAACAGAACCATATGCAAAAACAGAAAACAAAAAACAAGACAACCTCCCTATACATATGTAGTAAAAAGTAGAAACTGCTTCAAAAGACGTGTGACAGAAACTTCTGTAAACGTGTTAAAAGAATACCTTATCTACTTTGTTTCCAACAAGCATCTTCATGCAGTCTTGATTTGTTGAATAAAGCTCTATTTCCTTTGCCCATATTTCAGATAGATCCGTAAATGTTTCTCGCCGGGTTACATCATAAACTGCATCAGTTTTGGGAACAAAATATTAGGTGATCAGCTAATCTAAAACTTAATTATAAAATTCATCAACTTGAAGAAGAGGACATCTCCCAACTCCAAAGAGCATTCAACAGATTGCATGTAATACAGATACTGCAGTCATTTTGGAAGTGAATCTCACCATTAACAAAGAAAGTCTAATTTGGCCATTGAATACCAATTGACTAACAAACCAGGTGATTCCAGGATCTAGATGTGGATATACATAGTAGTTTTCAACTCATAATCTTACTAACAAGGATCCAAATAAATAAAATCTGAATTTGATAAGAATAGATATAGAAATTGTAATCTAATAATCAAGATCATCAAGTCACCAAATCTTCCCAGAAGAGATCAGGAAAATGATTTAAACGATGTACGGTGTGAATTAATTGCAGGTAAGGAGGTAATGACATTCTTTAATTTTGCGAGGCAACAAAAAAACTTAAGAATAGATGAAATAGGCATACAACTCTATAGGCATGGAGAAATTTTGGCCTTAACTCTACTCGGAAAACAACTAACTCTAAACCCATTCATTACAGAATAAAAATATCATAAGTAGTGCCAGCTTAACAAGAACATATCAACCAATAATATCATTGTATTCTATCAACTGAGAATATCCAAGTCTAGGTTGTCATTAAAATTGAACAATAAATAAATGTACAATTGGGAAAATGCAGAATGAAATAAAGTGAGAATAGAAACTTGCCCATGATGATTCCTTGTGCCCCTCTGTAATATGAACTTGTGAGTGTTCTAAATCTCTCCTGACCAGCTGCATTATTATATAGTAAAAGAAAAAGTAGAATATCAATCAGATACGGTGGTATTCGGCAGAGAATTAAAATGGTATCTCATATATATATGATATATACAATCACGCACTAATCTAATAACCAATAAATATTACATCGGTCCAATTGGAACGGATTCAAATCCCTTCTTAACCAAGACCCCACTAAAGGTGGGCAGTCATATTCACCGGCAGAGATTAATCATCGTGGGTAAAAGTGGACGGATACATACTTTGTATGTACTAATAACATAATTATAAAAAATAAAACTCTCTAATGAATCTAATAGAAAATAATTTGAAAATGGCATTAATATAGTAAATGGTAAGTAAATAGCATATATACCAGTATCCCAAATTGCAAGCTTAAGGTTTGTACCTCCCATGGTCACATATTTGACCTTAAAATCAACGCCTGTAATTGGAGAGACGACATAAAACAGGAAAAAAGTTAACTGCAGATGATCACAGTGTGTGTGTGCATACAATTAATTATACAAATGAATGAAAGGAGAATGAAACGTACCAATGGTAGGAGAGAGATGTTCAAAATCATCGGAGGTAAACCTGAGAAGAAGACTACTTTTACCAACACCAGAATCACCAATCATTAACAACTTGAACAAATAGTCGAATTCTTGTTGCCCCGAACTCGAATCCATCGCAACCAACTAACTTATTAATCTGATTAATTGATTCTGTTACTCACGAACACACACATTAATTAATTCATTAATAAATAAGCATTGATGATTTCATTTCATTTCATTAAAAATAAGAAATGCTATATGATAAAAAAAATCATAGAGTAAAAATTGAGATAAGGATTTGTATAGTATAGTACCTAATGAGAATGAGAAGGAATGAATCTCAGAGGAGAAAAAGCAATACTAGCTAGCAGTTCGGCGATCCAGCGTGTATGTATGTATATATATCTTTCACACTTATGTTTCAATAAGGAAATGAAAAGAAAAACTACTAACGTGCATTTACTTAACCAACAAGCATCTATCTCTCAATAATTATATCCACTATTACTAGTACTTTTTTATCATAAAAGCTAACTTCCATCATTAATCATCCACCAATTCTATTTTTTTATCCCAAGTTTGGACACCTCTCAGTGATATTATATTATAGGACTCGAACTCTGTTCTACTCACAAAATATAAGCTATGTAAATTAATTAATATGGAGTATTTAGATTTTCAAATTGTAAAGATCAGTGAGTAAACATCATCTCCATTGTGTAAATTTTACCAAATTATCATTTATTTGTATGTGTATTTAATTTAATTTTTTATATTTCAATGCGAGTTAATAATAAAAATTAAGGGTATGTGAATTAATAAAATACTAGTAATAAATACACCGATCGAATAATTTGTTTTGGGGCTTATATTTAAGAATTAGATTTTTTTTTAAATACTTATAATTAAGGACTCAGTATTAATTAGAGACTATTGAAGTCGGCCGTGTAATTTTAAAGGAGATGAAGTGAGATAAAATATAATTTATTATGTGAGATGAAATGAGATAAAATATAATTTATTATGTTGACAAAATTACCCACACTTTTTTATTAAAATCCTAAATTATCTTTATTGGAATATTAAAAATTTAGGTTTTATTTTTTTGACAACAAAAAAAATTTAAGTTTTCTACTCATTAGATTTTTGTTTTGGTTATATATCCTTTAGATTTTTTTTTGGTCTAACATATACATTATAATTTAATCCTTATGTTGAGTTTATATGATTAAGGATAAAAAAGTAAATTCATTATTCGCTCCCCTCCCCTCGTTAAAAAGTTGAACCAAACATAAAAATTTAAAATATTCCCTTCCCTCCCCTCCCCTCCAAAAACTCCGAACCAAACAAGGGCAAGGGCTGTAGGAAAATTCAAAATAATAAAAGGTAAAATTGAAAAAATAATTGATTCGTAGGGATATATATATATATATATATATATATAATTGTAGGGTTTGGGAGGAAAATAATTTAATTTGGAGCCCAATTACTTCTTCTTCTTCTTATTCTTCTCTAACCCAGCAGCGGTTGCAGCCAATTTTGCAACCTGAAGAAGAAAGTATATCGTGATTCTTCTTCAAGGAGACTACTACACGTATTATCATTGTTCAGGTAAGAAAATTCTTTCAAGTTTTGATTTTTCCATTTTGTTGTGTTTATAATTATTATATAATAAATTGCTTGTTTTCGTTATGAACTCATTCTTAATCTTCAACCTTGTGTAGGGTTTATTGCTTGAATTTTGAATTTGGTGGAAATTATTAGGTTAAATTTCTTGTCAAATAGAGTAATATGAACTGTTTCAATTGTAATTATAATATACTACATTATAATGAGTTACCTAAGTAAATAGTTGATTTAAGAATTAAGATTCATGTAATCCATCTACAGTAATTTGTCATCAATTATTTACCCTACTGTGAGCAATTTTGCTACTTTTGATTTTATCCAAATTTTGAAGTTGGTGTTTGATCAACTTGATATGTGTGGCTAAAGTGTTTCAGTTAAGGTCGGTAGTATCCAAATTTGATCCCCGGACAAAACCGTTCTTGTTCATGCTTTATTTACCTCTCGGTCAAATTCTGGATTACTCATGGCCCTTAGTATGTTAGTATGCAATGCAATGAACTGTTAGATTGGTTTTTTGAGTTCAGTTTATTTACCAACATATGAGCAGAGCTGACTCAATTTCATTGCTAATAATTCACTACATTTCAACAATTAATCACTAATCATGTACCAATAACTAATTTTCATTGTCCCGTGAGCCTAACTCAGTTGGTTGGACATTTGCACGTAATGTGCAGGGACCGGGGTTCGAAGCCTAGTACGCCCACTTATTCACCTTTAAGGGGTGAAATTCTAGCCACTAGGCTACCTGACCAAAAAATAAAAAACTAATTTTCATTGCAAAATTTTAAATTGGTACTTGATCTATTTGACATGGCTAGTCTAGTTATTTGCATTATATTGATAGCTAGTAAGTGACTACATGTAATCACTAATCATGTACTTATGGCTATTGCATACCAGATAGTTGAAGACAGATTGTTCGACCGGTTTGATTTAAGAGAATGCAGAATATGAAAGAGGAAGATGTGAATCGTTGCCAGATTCAGGAATGGTACCCAAATTTCAAATCTGTATCCATCAAGACCATAATTCATCAACTTCCCGAATCTTTCATTGAATACCTTGTTAACGACTCAGGACCCTTCCTGTTGCCTGTTTCAGTCTTAAATGAAGATGCATTGCCCAATAGAGTTCATAATCCTGTTGACGAAGAAGATTTTCAAGTAGCAGAAGAATCTGATGATGAAGCAGAAGAATCTTCTCCGCCCCCTTCTTTTCCAGAACTTGAGTTGCAAGTTAAGGAATCTATCGAGTCACTTGGGGGTGCAGTTTTTCCTAAGTTGAATTGGAGTGCACCAAAAGACTCAGCTTGGATAAGTACTTCTGCTACCCTTCGCTGCACCACTTTCAGCGAGATCGCACTTCTGTTCCGAGCATCTGACTCATTAGTCCATGATTTATGCAATGCTTATGATTCTTGCCAAGATAAATCTTCATCTAGACCTCATAATTTCTTCCTTGCTCTACGTAAATGGTATCCGTCCCTTAAGCCAGAGATGGAATTTCGCTGTTTTGTGTGGAATCAGAAACTAGTCGGAATCTCTCAGCGAGAGGTTACTACTTTTTATCCCGTTCTTCTTGAAAAGAAGAATGATCTCCAATTACAGATACAAGGATTTTTCAACAATTATGTGAGAACTAAATTTGAGTCAGAAAACTATGCATTTGATGTTTATGTTACAAATGATGAGAGAGTTAAGATTGTGGATTTCAACACGTGGAATGGCTTTACATTGCCATTGTTATTTACATGGGATGAATTAGAGCATATTGATAATGAAGGAGATGATGATGACGTGGAGTTCAGAATTGTTGAAGATCATTGCGGTGTTAGGCCGGGTCTTAAAACCGCAGTTCCATATGATTACTTGGATACAAGTACAGGAAGTGGTTGGGATCAATTTCTTAGGAATGCTGATGAAGAGTTAAGACAACAATCCATGTCTACTGAAGCCGGCGCGTGATAAAAATAAATTTTGTAAGCACAATGGAATAGTATGTTTTCTATTTTAAGGTTTTTTACTTCGAGATTTTTATGAAAGAAGAGAGAATAGAGATTGTTGTAACACATGAAGTATTTTTTATTCAGTTTTACATAACTCTTGAGGGGTTATCCTTGGCTAAGAAGAAATGTTTCCACAATGTAGAGCTTCTTATGAACTCATTTGCTGCTGTTGTTGATGCATTCGGATAGATCGGATGATTCAAAAAAATGTAGATTTTAATTTTTGTATTATAATTCAAAAACCCTAGTCTGATTTTAATCAAACGGTCGCTGATTTTAGTGAAAGTGGTATTCAACTAGCAGAGCACATTTCACAACTTTTTGAGAGCTGAGATGTGAAATTTAATCATGTTTATCGGGAAACCAACAATGTTGCAAATGCTACCTAATTTGAGTAACCTTCTCTTTTTCATGAGCATGTTTTGCTTTTTGATGTTTTTCAGCTTCTTTTTTAAACAAAATCATGCTTTAGCTAGAAGAGGAAAGCTAATGTTTTATATGTGATAGAAGAATTCCACCAATTTATAACAAAAAAAAGTGTAATCTTGTGCAAGGGCGGAGATTAAACTAAATTAAATAATCATTTATTTATAAGAATAGGAATATAAAAAGATAATTTAATTACTGTGGTTATTTCACTAATTCGAAAAACAAAATAATAGTGCTCATAAATATATCAATAATTATATGAGAAAAAAAGTAGAAAAAAATTAATACATGAAAAAAATGCAAAAACAAAAGAGAAGAAAAAAAAAATAAGAGAATCAAATTACCAAAGTAGCTACTACGATTGCTATTATGGCTAACCAAGTCAGACTCTGGCATGAAACTTGGTTAAGAATGGTGTAATTGCCCGAAAGAATTTCAAGTAAACGTTAAACAGTGATGGAGCATCGCCATTAATTCCACCCTCTATGTCTACCCCGCCACCGGGACCCTCACCTCCACCAATAACAGCGCCACGACCTCCTCCACCCAAAACAGCGTCTCCACCAATGACAGCGCCACGCCCACCTCCACCCAGAAACAGCGTCTCCACCAATGACAGCGCCACGACCTCCTCCACCAAGAACATCGTCTCCACCAATGACAGCGCCACGCCCACCTCCACCCAGAACTTCCGGGAAGCTTCCTCGACGTCGTGGCGAATGCCGGTGAAGGTGTGGTTTTAGCTTTATTCGGTTTCCCTCCCCGAGGGGGAGAGGGAGGAGGAAGGTTCATGGTTGAAAATGTGAAAGTTTCGAGAAAAGTTTTGAGAAAGTGAAGTTGTAGAGGTTGTTACAAACGGTTAAGGAGAGAACTGAACTATGAAACTCATCAAGAAGAGAAGAAAAGAAAAAAATTGATTCTTGAATGAATGTAAAAGTGAAGGTTCATGGTTGAAAATGTGAAAGTTTCGAGAAAAGTTTTGAGAAAGTGAAGTTGTAGAGGTTGTTACAAACGGTTAAGGAGAGAACTGAACTATGAAACTCATCAAGAAGAGAAGAAAAAAAAAATTGATTCTTGAATGAATGTAAAAGTGAAGGTTCATGGTTGAAAATGTGAAAGTTTCGAGAAAAGTTTCGATAAAAGTTTTGAGAAAGTGAAGTTGTAGAGGTTGTTACAAACGGTTAAGGAGAGAACTGAACTATGAAACCCATCAAGAAGAGAAGAAAAGAAAAAAAATTGATTCTTGAATGAATGTAAAAGTGATACAAAAGTGATACACACTACTCTTTATAGAGGTTGTTACAAACGGTTAAGGAGAGAACTGAACTATGAAACTCATCAAGAACAGCTTATGAAAACAGCTTATAGATTAATTATACAAAAACAGCTTATGAGAAATTTTGTGTCTTTTTTATTACACGTTGTACTTAAACTTTTATCAACTTGTATGTCTCTTATAAAAGATATCGAATAAATTGGATCGAATGTTAACTTTTATTTTTGAATTGTAGGGATTGAATTTTCAACAATTTGAACAGCAAAATGATGGGAGCCATGGAGGATAGGTGGCAAATTATTTTTATGGTAAAGAATATGGCAACTGCTACTAAAGTCACACAAATGGTTAGCCTCAACAAAGGGAGACTATCTTCGTTAGATGGAAGCAACCGCTTGAGTCATGTTAAACTTAATTGTGATGGCATGCATACTTTTTGAAATTGAAACCGAATTTTGAAATAGTTTTTTTGTGATTTCATAAATGTTGATCATTTAAAATATCATCAAGTTGTATGTTTATCATTTAAAATATATTAAATTATTAATTTTAAGTAAAATAAAATAGAAGAACCAAAACTAAGGGGTTTTAGACTAATGTCATGAACAAGTGCAAATATATGAAACAAAAATTAAATTTTGATAAAAAGACTAAAAATAAATTAATTAATCACTTCATATCTTTCGAGCGTTTAAAGGATAAACATTGTCGGTGTAAATTAATTTATACTCACAATTAATTACAATAACTAATCGTAATAATAAAATAAAAATGATTCAAATATCTCTGTCATTTCAAAAAGAATGGATGAAAAGACTAACTTAAAATAATATATAATTGTTATTGTAAACCTCAACTTAACTAATAGAAAATGTTAAAATTATTATATCAAACATTTATAACCAATATTTGATCCCCTATCATTTACTTTTTGTAAGTGAGTTTATAATGATTTTTTCATTTTCGTGTATTGAAAAAAGAAAAATTGTTTAACCAATAATTGTGATTCACCTTACAAAATACGTATACGCGTAAACTTTTTTTTTTCTTCTTTTTCTATTTGCTTAAAAACCATTATTTATTTACATGATGATTCATTCTTCGACAATGGAAAACAAAATCTGAAAACCAGAAAGACTTTTTCGTCCTTCTTAGTCTTCTCTCTTTCTCTCAAACCCACTTCACATGCATCAGGTATTTTCACTATGCTCTTTTTTATTTATGATTTTTTTCGAGTTTAACTTTATGTTGTGCAACACTTGTCTTGAACAAAAATTTAATCTAAAAAAAATCAATGGAGAAATTGGTGCTACTTAAGCTTGATTCATAACCCCATTTTGGTTAAACTAATTGGGTTGCTTTTATATGTTTTACTTTGTTGTAAAAATTTGAACTTTGTTATGTTTTGGATCTTTTACTTCACTTCAAGATTTTGAAATGTTTTTTAATCTTTAATTTGTTTCTTGATGTAGTTATTATGAGTGAATTTTTAATCAATTTATCTGAGTAGATTTGAAGTTTGTTTATTTATTTATTTGTTAATTTTTTTTTGTTGAGGATTATTGATGTTGAGTTTGTTGACTTTGTGATCTGAGGTATTGTTACTTCTTTGGTTGAAGATCTGATGGGGTTATGTGAACATTTGATTTAGAGACGCCGAACATGACACTGACATGTAGAAACTCTTGATAGTGCCGGACACCTAACATGCCTTGAATCTGAGTGTTGACGATATGCAGCATTTAATTGTTGAGTTTTGTTTCTTTATTTGCATGTTGGCTGTTGTTATTACTTTATTTACGGGTAACAATTAGAGAAAATTGAAGCGATTGAATGGAACTACATGTCTCGGTGTCTTGTCCGTGTCAGATACTGAATACGCCTTTAATCGTGCTACATAGCATAGGATTTAATCGTTGATTTTTGTTTCTTTATTTGCATGTTGCTTGCTTGTTGTTATTACTTTATTTACTAGTAATAATTTGAGAAATCAAAGTGATTGAATGGAACTACATGTCTTAGTGTCCGCATTGGATACCGAATAAGCTTTTATTTGTTTTGGTGCTACATAGCATTTAATTGATGAGTTTTGTTTTTATATTTGCGTGTTGCTTGTTGGCATTACTTTATTTACCGTAATACCATACTAGTATTTTTTCCGTTGCTAAAAGAATATTTGCCTTTTTCTCTTGTGAATAGTCAAGTTGGACCCTTGGCAAGCATGAAGGTTTTCGTTCATGAATTACTTAACTGAAGGTTTGTGTTGGTACCCGTGAAAGCTTTTGATTTCGTGCCGGCAAGTTTCTTGGCTTTTGCCTATTTCCTTGAGGAGTTTGTCGGATCCTTCTTTATGCAAACCTTCATTGCTTTTGTCTGAGACAAGACTTGAAATACTTCATTTTGTTTGTTCGATTTTTATAATAACGAGATATTGGTGCTTTTCCGAGATCAAGTTAACATTCGAGAGCCAAAAAAAGAGAGAGAGAAGCAAGATCGAAGCAATTAATTTTTACGATTTGCGGTTCTGGCATTTGAGTGGCATTGATTGTGAGCTGATACGGGATATATTTATTGCACCACTCTTCAATGGATTCAATTCATAATAAAGTTCATTACTGTTGTGTTTCTAAAGGTAACCACATCCTGTATGCGTATAGTGGTGGTGGTGCAGAAGTTGAGAATGTCGCAGCCTCGTGCTTGGAGGCAGCTCCTTCTTTCCACAAGTGGTATTTTGAGACAGTGGGTAAAAAGACTTATGGGTTTTTAATGGAAGATGGATATGTTTACTTTACAATTGTAGATGAAGGTCTTGGTAGCTCTGTAGTTCTTCGGTTTTTGGAACATGTTAGAGATGAATTCAGAAAGGTAGCTAGAAAAGGTTCAAAGGGTTTTTCGCCAAACATGAATTCGGTTTACGTTCAAGAGAAACTGGTTCCTGTCATTCGCAATCTGATCACTTCGCTAGAGAATGTCTCAAATAATTGGAGAGATGAAACTTCCTTGTCTGGTCCGTCTCCGTCACCAAGTAATTTGAATGGACAAATTGAAAGTGCTGTTTCAACAAAAGCCCCTTTATTGGGAAAATCTACTAAGCCAGAGAAGAAGAAAGTAAAGGATCACGTGATTGCGATGAGAGATGTTGAGTTAGAGGAGAATCGAAAATCCACGGATAGAGGAGCGAGGGCTGATTCGGGAAATTTGGACGGTGTTAGCCAAGGTGGTGCAGGTGCATCTTCTTCTTTGCAAAAGGATGTCGGTTCGATGAGGATGAGATCAGGCCCTCAAAATGTTCGTAAGAAATGGTGGCGGCAAGTACGCATTGTTCTAGCTATTGATGCAGCTGTATGTATAATATTATTTGTCATCTGGTTAGTAATATGTCGTGGTATATCATGCATTCGATAGAATCCAATCCTCTTATGTGATTGAATTTGATCGATATCATATTTTGGAAGTTGAGATTATCCGTGCCTGATCTGATCAACAGCAGAAGTTAGTTTCTTTAGTGGAGCATGTAGTTGGAAGATACATATTTGTCATTTTATTTATGATATATTTTTAGGTATGTGTTTCTGGTTATTCATACATGATCTTTTTAATTATAGAACTTCATGTACAGTTTCATTACTTTGAAAAATATTCGTACTTGTATATGAATTTTGGGAAGATTTTAAAGGTTTCTATGTTGTTCATCTATACATGCATGTCTAGGTAAGTTTTTTCCGAGATTGAGATTACCATTATTCTCGAGTTTCATCTGCAGAATAATTATGCTATCAAAATCCTTTAGGTTTGCTTTAACTACCTGTTTGTGCTTAAACATGTTGCTTATAAAATAGACTTTCAAAGTACGTGTTGAAAGAAATAATGTTAGGATAGATAGCTTATCATACTAGTGTTTATGTTGTATAAGTTAATCCTATAACAAAAGTATAAAATAAACTTTAACTCTTTATATGTAAGTAATAAGTTGTTTTCATAAACTATCTTAGAGATCTTATGGAACTATGCTGAAAAAACTTATGAACGTGTCATATGTTGTTTTTGTAAGATCTCCAAAACAGTCTTACAAATGTTTATGTCAATACTCAGTAGATAAGTTTACATAATAAGTCAACTGAAACATCACAGTCACAGATCTGTATCTTTCATCTGAATTTTGGAATACTTTACCTTTCAAGATTATTTTGTATCCCTCTTGTGGATCAACTTGATTGTGTGGTTCTTACATGACAAATTTTGTGTTCATATGAGGTAAACCTTTTTTTGAATGACAGTTAAGTTTGTTGTTTTTCCTGTTGGCTTATCTATTTGATTCACACATATTGAAAAGCAGAGTGACACCGAACTTTATTTTTATTTTTTGGGTATTGACTCTCTGGTTTTTAGGAGAAGAGACTCTCGTTCGTAATCTTGAGTTCGACAGTGAGATAAGTAAAGTCTGATAAAAAATTATTAAAGTTAAAAAATGTAATTATTGCAACATTGTGACTCTACCAAGTACCAACTGCCTAGGTTGCCAAGTCTTTTTTCTTCTCTTTTTTTAAGTTTCATGAAGTAAATATGCTGAGTCAAATAAGTCATCGATTCCTTGCTCTTGTTGTGCATTTTTCTTTAAGTTCAAGTTATGATGCCTAGTCAAATTACTTGTAATTTTTATTTTTTTGGTAAACATAATTTAATCCATTTCTTTTAGAGTTTTCCATACTCATAGAGTCATAGTATGTGATGTGGCATAATTTTTTAAAATGTCCAGTCAGAATAAATATTGACATTATTGATAATGTTTGGTTCTCCTATTTTGATGCTTTTACTTTAAAAATATCAAACCAAATAATTTGGGAGAAATCAAAAAAACAATTCTTGAATAGACATTATTTTTTTGTTTATATTTTATTTTTATTTTTCTTTTAGTCAAATTCTAAATTTTACTTGAGAAGAGTTATCACAAAAAACAAATCATAGTAGGTTGTCACTTTATCCTCTCCACATAATTGTAGAGACGAATTAGAATTTTAGAGTTTGATTCGTACTTAAAAGATATTGACTCTAGTTCAATTGAAAGTGACATTTTCCATCTTAAGCTTATCTAAATGTAAAAATTAATGAGAGTTGAAATCATTCTTCCTAATTTGATCCTTTTACTTTCAAACCCATAAAATGGAATATAAGAGTACTATTTGAAAGGTTTGTTGTTGACTAGTTATTAGAAGACTTAGTCACATTGCTATTGCTGATGTAAAAATTATTTACACTTGCATACAGTTATATTTCAATAAAATTAATAATTATGAAGAAATAATATATCAAAGTCACGTAAAAGTAAAAATGATAAAATAAACCGAAAAAAAATAAAAAAAAATTGGATTGAAGCGGGCCATGAACCCATCGAACCGGCCCAGACTTTTACAGAGCCGAGCCGAGCTCACTAAATATGACCCAACAGAAAAATGGTTCGGGTCAATCTAGTCCATGAATAGTGTAAAGCCCACCGGTCCAAATCGGGCCGGGCCGGCCCATTTGACAACTCTATGGAAAAGAGTGTTTGGGCCAGCTGGAAGGCATAGCGAGTGATGAGGATTGAGGAGTGTCATTGCTATTTGCTAGGGGAAAACCATCCAAACGCGTCCTCAAAGTTGAATTGGCTGCAACCTGACAAAGTGGTAGTACTCCATAGTCCATAAGTGGCAAAGTAGTTTGGGTCTTTTTTTTTTTTGGATGTAAAGAAAAAGAACCATGTTTTTAGTGTCTTAGACAGCAACAAGAAAATTTGACAATTGTTTGTTCTGTCGGCAGAAAGGTACAGTACAGTGGGACTTCTCTAAGAACTTTATGAAATCAATAATACTAATAAAGTCCTATCAGCATTTGGACCACATAAACTGCTACTCCCTCCGTTTCAAAATAAGTATCGCTTTAGCTCAAAAAATTTGTTTCAAAATGAATGTCGCTTTTCAATTCCCAATACAACTTTTTTCATTTATATCATCTATTTACTACTTTATACACTATTTCCAAGAAAATAAAGGAAAAAGTATACTTAATTTAACAAATGTACAATTACTTTTAACATAATGATTGCATTTCTTAATATGTGTGAAAACACCAAAAGCGACACTCATTTTGAAACGGATGGAGTACATAGTATAACAGAACAATTAAATACTACTATACTGCTTCGCATAAAACCACAAAATCATCAAATATTTTGGACATTCGGTACACTGGCTCTATCAAGTCAATTTTGTTCACACTCCTTTGATGATGGCTTTGAACCAAACCATACACGTATAATGTATCCAATCTCAACTAGAATTTCCTAATATTAAATGAAAAAAGTGGGTGTGAAATTCTTTTCTTCTTCACTGTCATTAACTAGCAATATACAACATAAAGGTTACTACAAACACAAAGTACACTTCCTTTACAATAATCAAGAAATTGATACAAACAACAAGGTCTCCCCAGTCCAATGCTGCACTGTGATCTGGTTCTAATGTATAAAGAATAGACCAGAATCTTCTAAATGTCCGAATTGAAGTGCCCCCACATACAAAAACAGCGCATGCTGGGAAAAACCTGTATGTATTTACAATCACTCAAAAGAGTCTCACTCTTGGAGACCCGCCAGGTGGTGTGTGGGCTTTGTATCTAGATGTTTCCTGCCAAGGATCAAGAGTAAATGTTGCATTTGATCTCACTGGATACGGGGGTGTGTCATTCAAAGTGTAATTATTTTGTGCCATTATTGTGTAAGATGGATGAGGAGGAGAATAGAAACAGCTCCTATGATCCGTTCCATACTGTCGCAATGGACTTGAAGAGGGAGATACTGGTAAAGAGGTGATCATTCTTGTGTGTTCTCTAGTCAAAGGAATTACAGATGTTAATCTTAATACGTACTACAAAAATGATGAAGTATATATCTAGATGTAAATTAATGCCTTATATTCAACATCAGGTGGATATTTTACCTTGGACTCCTTATTGCACGTGGAGCTGCAATAGCTGACTTTGTTGCATAGTCTCCATCAAGTGAAGTTATACTTCTTCGATTAGAATGGGGTTCTAAAACAGGCTGCAAACAGACACAAATAGTGAGAAAGTGATATCCAGCTCAGCATTAGCAACAAAACCCAAACTTTTGCAACTATGAAATGACATCACACACACAGATACACATATAGAACCAAATTGTCTGTGGGGCATTATCTACTTATACAGTATCATGCTTCAAGCATTGTATATCCTCAGTATGTATGGTATCCTCATCATGTATGTTAGTATTAAGTATCCATAACATCGTTAACCAAACCTAAGACAGCTAAAAAAGGGCAACCTGGTGCTGTAAAGTTGCCATCCTGACAGGTTCCAGTCAGGATTTATAATGATTATTTATAACCATGATTTGAATGTAAAAGTAATGCAAATTTTCGAAGAAAACAAATAATGCCGAACACTTTACCGGTGTTCTGCTTCCATCAAACATGTAAGAGGAAACATCTCTGGTTGCAGCTTTTGTTGCTGATTGATCTCTAATGAATGGGTGCTCTAGTAATTGCTGGGCTGTTGGGCGAGCTGATGGGTCCCGTTGTAAACATAACATAATGAAATTCTTCGCATCATTTGAAAGATGCTCAGGAATTTCGGGCATATCTTTGCTGTTCCCAATCTTAAATATGGCAGCTACCTGTCAATACAACATAAAAACAATTTAGGTCCTTCATACTCATCAAACAGGATCATACACGTGAGGGCTAGCTCTGAAATATCCAATATCTTACCCCTTCATACTGACTCCACGGAGGCTTCGATGCTGCCATTTCAATAAGTGTGCATCCCAAGCTCCATATATCAACTGGAAGGCTGTAGCCATTTGTGTTCATTACAACCTAAGAAATACAACATTGGAATACAATAATTATGGTGAGATATTAAAAGAGGGAAGAATATGCTTACTTCGAATTTTGAAAGAAGTTTCGTGATTTAAGAAGGGGGAATAAACTTACCTCAGGTGCCATCCAGTACGGACTTCCTTTGAATGAAAGCATTGAGGCAGCAGAAGTTATCTGTTTCGCAAAAAAAAAAATCAGAAAATTCACCATAACTCAGAAATCAATCTAAACATAAATTATTCTGTCAAAAATGAAAACATAAATTATTTTCTTAAGCGCTCTAGATTGCATTTTCTTCATACAGGTAAAATTCTATTCTAAAACATAAAACACCGAAGAGAGTGGGGGATTTTGTGTAATTGCAATAAATCCATCATATGTGAGAGTTGTTAGTGTGCTTGCTCTCATGTCAGCCATGTGCATCCAAGAGAGAGAAGGAAATATCTTCTACTAAGAATTAGTATAATTGAAACGTTTTAACCTTGAGCAAGAGAGTGTGTTAAACTATTTTTCTGTGCCAGAAACAATAAATGCCAGTTAATTTTGAAGTGAGCTAGAAGCTATTTGTTGTTTACAAAATCAGATGACCTTACATGTTTAGCCATTCCAAAATCCGCTAGTTTGATTTCACCATTAGGATCAACTAGTATGTTAGCCCCTTTGATATCCCTGCCAACATGAAAACAAGATAAAAAACTGAATGAGAATAGAGTAGCTTAAATGACCACATTATAAATTGAGTAGGAATAACCAAATTACCTGTGTACTGTATTTCTTCCATGTAGATAAGCAAGTCCAGAGACAATCTGCCTGGTGTAATTTTGAATAACAGGCTCCTTGAACGGGCCATATTCCTGGAGTAATTTATGGATAGAACCACCAGAGACATACTCCAAATAAACAGAAAGTGACTGCTCTCCCTGAAAACATTGCATATATATTAGATAAACACATGATTATGGTCATTATTCAATTTCTCTTTTGGGTGTGCACAAAACAACAACGTTTGGTAATTATGCAAGGCTTTAACGATTCTAAACTTGAAATTTTTCTAGCATACCAGTTCACTCCCAAGGTATTGAACAATGTTTGGATGTGAAAGCTGATTAAGCAAATTTATCTCCTGCAATCAAATGGAGAACGTGTCATTACTTTAGGGACAACAAAATTACATTCAAACTTATTAAAGTTCAATGCAACTGTGCAAAGATAAGCAGCAAAAGTACTATATATGTGTGTGTTTGTTGAGGCATAATGTTTAAATCTTCATAAAAATACTAAAATTACCTGGCTAAGTTGTTTGAGGCACTCTTTTGAATTTTGATCATCACAGCCAACCCTGACTTCTTTTATTGCACACATTTGTCCATTTTCACTATGATGCGTAAATGTAGAATAAAAATTGTTCAATAAAAATTGATAATAAATTCTCATCGTTAGAAGAGTGTCTGGAAATAATCACATATACTTACCTATTAAATCCCAGATAAACATGCCCAAATGTTCCTCGGCCTAGAAGCTTTCCTTTTCTCCACTTCGACAGGTTAGGGACAGTGTTTTCGAATGGCCCATTTGACCTTGAGTTGGAAAGAGCAGAAGAAGGACTAGTAGGAGATCCCGGTGGAAGAGGCAATGGATGACATTGACTCCTTCCGTCGTCTTGTTTTCCCGTAGGTGAGTCAAGACTCAGAGCCTGCAACCTTGGATGAAGAGGCGATGTAGGACTGGTTGGTCCTCTTGATGCAGGACCTGGACTTCTTGGTCTCGCATTGAACTTCACTTCATCTTGTCCTCTGCACAAACAAATTCCATTCATTAGTTAAAAAAACATATTGAGTGAAGTATACACTCGAATTTGTATCGATTATTCGCTAAAATCAGTAAAATGGATATAACTCGCTTCATTCACTGGGAAATAATCAAAAATTACTCAGTGTTTGGAGAATTAATCTAAAATTAACAAATATGATCATCAAAATTAGCATCGTCAATTTCCCCAAATAAGTTTGATAAGGTTAATTGAAACTTTTAACACCAAATTAACATAAGATACTAAAAAGTAAAACCCCCAAATCTCCAATTAACCTAATACTAGATCAATCAATCGATCAATAATTCAAACAATCAAAAATTAGGTTTTAAACCGATTAATCAATATTGAACACGTTGAATTGAAAATAACCTGTTATGGTTGGAACTGAATTGAGGAGAAATTGGATGATCATCAAAAGAGGTAGATGAACTGACGCTAGAGCCGGAAACGGAGACAGATCCTTGATCGGTGTTTGCAGGAAGAGGTAACGGAAGTCCTTTCTTTTGAGTGGCGGCGCCGCCATCAAATTCTTTGCTAGTTCTCGGTGAATTCCGATTGAAAACATCATCGAAACTCTTCGGCTTCGGTTTGTTCTTCTTGTTGTTGCTGTTGTTGTTCTTCTTATTACTATCACCGTTGTTGTTGTTGTTTCTTATTGCGTTAATAGGCGATTTCATGAAATTAAACTGAAGAACACCACCACCAGTAGTAGCACGTGATTGTTCTTCTTCATCTTCTTCATCATTATCGTTGTTTTTGTTCTTTGATGACTTTCTATTCCACCACGCCGGCATTCTAAAACTGATATAGCACCACCACTGTGTCTGTAGTATGAGAGAGAGAGAGAGAGATTATATTATGATGATTATGATGAATGAATTGGTTATGTTATGGTGATTTTTTTTATTTTATTTTTTTGTAAGAAGGTGAAGAAAACGACAAAAGATGGAGGGACCATACAGCTAGCTAGTTAAGAGAAAGAATAAGGAGAGGTTGGAAAATTGGATTAGAGATGGATTAGTGATACTACTAGTTGTATTAGTTAATTAATTAATTAATTAGTGATGGTAAGTGAAATGAAATGAAATTAAGTGAGTGAGTGATATAAATTAACAACCAACCGTGTATGTCTCGTGCTTTATTTATTGTCCCTCTAATGAAAACAAAATGGGTTTGGTTTGGTTTGGTTTGGTTTAGTTTGGTGGTGCTGTTGGGTTGGCTTGTTTAGTTTAGTTTGATTGAACTTTTATTACGGATTCCACACGCTGGAGCCAGAATGGTCACTAAGAACAGGCCTCACCCACTTGACCCACAACCAATTTATTTATATGTATAAATATCATTTTTAAATTAAAAAGGTTTGGTACGTACTACTACTAGTAGTTTTAAATAAATTTATAATATTAGTATTATGTGGTTTATTGACTTGATCCATATGATTTAGTCACGTAAACTAAGATTGCTAAGTAGGATTAGTGATCATTTTTACTGGGTTTTTGGCTTTAGCTAGAGTAGAGTAGACTCCCGTTAGCTGCAAACCAAGTCGTGGGCGAAGCGTGTCTATTGGGACATGGAACATGATTCGTGAGGAATTGAGGATAGATACGTATTCAAGGTATTACTAGTGTAGAATAAAATGGAAACGTATTTTTTCCATTTTTGGTCTCATGTTTGCTCTTGTTAAATTTTCTCTTTTATTCTTTATTTGATAGAAACATTTTATCAAAAAAATATACCCACATCATACTTAACACTCTTTTAAATCATCAAGAAACACACAAATGAGAGATAGAATTCCACAATTATCGCCGTTGTTTGAAGAAAAAAGAATCACGGGTTGAGATGCTAATTTCACAAAAGTAAAAACTATCTAGTGCACTTTGTACAAATAAAAGAAAAAATTAATTAGTGCGTCCCTTATATTAGTTAAATTTAAAAAAAACAAATTCTTAAAAGTTGTGTAATTAAATATTTTAAAAGTTTGAACTTTGATTTTTTCAATGAAATATTTTCTTTTATTTCTTTTTTAGTTCCTTAACTAATGTATCTCATATACTAGTTAGCAAGATTCTTTTTAAAAAAAATAAAGTTTTTTATCATCTTATTATTAAAAGAAAATGATCTTAATGTAACGTTTGTGTAAGAATATATACACCACTAAAAAATCGCAAAACTACTATTTATACTGTAACCTTTTATGTTAAATCGTCGATGTGATAAAATTAAACTTATTTAGTAATTATTTGATCGTGATTAAGAATTTCATTTATGTTCTCATCATACTACTCCCTCTGGTTTTAATTATAAACAAAACCCACTTTTTTATGTTATTTAATTCAATATATCTAAACAATAAATTTTATTTATAATTAAAGCCGGCAGAAATTTTATTTCATCCTAATTCATCAATTTAAACAGAGTCTAAGTGACGGTCAAAAAAAGTTTAATGATATTTTTTAGAAGACATTAATGATACATTGTACTCTATATTGATTAAAATGTTATTAAAATCTATTGAGATAACATAAGTATCCTTCTTTCTTTGACAAATAATGCGATGTAAGTATTCTACTTAATATTAGTACTATTTTGCTAGATACGTCAGATATTTAAACAGTATTGTTAGAGCATTTTATATGAGAGTATCATTGAAGTTTTTTAACAATAAAATATTGACTTAGCATGTCATATAAGATTTTGAGTATCATAGATTTAGTGAAAATTGTTTATTTAAGATATCTCACAAGTGAGTTTTATAGAACTAAAATATTAATTTCATGACTTTAAAAATTTTAAAATGAGAGAATATATTAATTATGGAAGATAGATAAATGATATCCGAAAGTTAAGCATATTAGAGTAAAAATTTAAAAGTTGAAATCACCCATTAGAGTAAAAATTACATGAGTTTCATAACATTGAGGTGGCACACATGAGTCCACTTAAAATTATAAAATAATGCTCTGTTTGGTCCGGCTTAACTTCAATTTTTTTATTTTTTTAAAATAAAATAGAGAAATATAAAATTGAATTTAGTCATATTTCTCCTTAAAAGTATTAAAGAAATAAAGTAAAATAATAAAATAGAGTCAAACACAATTTTATCTCACTTTACTATTTTTAAAGAGAAAAAAAAGTAAAAAATAAACTTGGTCAAACCCAAGTATCTTAAAATTTTACCATTAGAGATGCTCTTTGTTAGAGTTTTGTATTTTTAATTATTCCTCCATCCGTTAAAAAATAATTGACATAGTGCACCAAAACTTAATTTGACTATTTCTTTTACTAATATATAAATATAAATATTAACATATAATTTTTTTAAGATAGATAATTAAAGATATTAACGATCAAAGTTGTACACCGACAAACATAAACTCATTAACTAGTATGTCAATTATTTTGGAGTCTACTATCAATATAAAAAAGTTAATTACCATAAAATTTCCATAATTACCCTTAATCATTCTAATTAAATCTCCAATTTGATGGTTTTAAGTGTCTTTTTCACTTTTAATTGATTATTATTATATTTTAAATTTTAAAATTTGAATTTATTAATTAATGACTGCACACTTTTCAAGATTGTCCTTTGCATGTGTTTAGTAGTTTAAAAAAGTCTTACCACTAATCTTTATCATGTTGAAGTATTAACATAGCTAAGCTAGCGTTTCATGTGCTCCTATTTCTTAACTAAAATGATCCAACTTGGCAACTTCTAACGCAATGTTTGGGTATTAGTAAGTGGCACAGGTGACCTTTCCTATTCTTTGTTGCGATAAATCAAAGGATTTTCCTATTCTTTCCGGTGCATGCTACTCCCTCCATGCTATAAATTCCGCCATAAAATATAAGAGAAAAAATCATTTTTTCCTTCAAAATATAAGAGAAAAAATACAAACGTTTATTATTTTAAAGAAAGTTTACTCTCTCTTATTTTTTTTATAACCAATAAAAATTGTTTTTACATCTTTCCATACAATTTTTTTTAAAGAAAATAAATAAAAACATACTTTTAATTATTATATTTTACTTTTTCTTAATAAGTGTGATTTTTATTGTTTTCTCTTACTCCCTCCGTCCCAAAATATAAGCAAATTTGACTTTTTAGGTACGTTTGACTATTGATGTATTTGGTCTATAATATGAGCTAGATACATCAATAGTCAAATGTATCTAAAAAGTCAAATTTGTTTACATTTTGGGACGGAGGGAGTATATAATATAGAACGAAAGGAGTATGTCAATTTTAGTGATTTCCGTGTTCATTTTCAACTTCTATTATTTAGCTGTAATTTAATTTTAAATTATTTATTTATTAAACCAAATTTATACCGAGTAAACTATTAAAGGTATCACTTACTCCCTCCATTCAAAATCATAGTGGACAAAAATCACATTTATTACAAAATCAAAACATAAAAATTTAAAATACAATTATGTGGTTTTTTTTATAATAAATAAGTTGCATATGAAGATGTAAAAACATTTTTTATTAGTTGTTTATTGAGAAAATGAGAGACATGAAATTAAATGTAATTTGTATTTAATTTTATGAGAATAAGTAAAATTAAAGCTTGAGAAAGATAAATATTTGATTTTTCTCTTATAATTTGGGACGGAGTGAGTGTTTTGTAGAATAAATAAATTTTTATAACCAATAAAAATTGTTTTCACATCTTTCCATACAACTTTTTTTCAAGAAAATAAATAAAAACATATTTTTAATCACTATGTTTTACTTTTTCTTAATAAGTGTGATTTTTCTTTTTCTTATAATATGAGACGAAATTGGAGTATGTAAATTTTAGTGACCTCAATGTTCATTTTCAACTTCTATTATATTTAAGCTGTAATTTAAAGTTAAATTATTTTTAACTTTATGAATATTTAAAAAATGTCTCTATTTTTGTCAAATTTTATTTATATTAGTCCTTGAAATCATGTTAGAGATTTATTTTTTTGAACATCAAAATAAATTATTAAACCTCAAACCAAGACATAAGACATATCAAAGGAGGAAAATAACATACATAAAGAGAGAAAACGAACACAAGTTCAAATAAGAGCCAAAAACACCAAAGCAACTTCAGAAAACAAACGAACAACAACTCAAAAACCACCAAAAACTAGAGATTGAATTGACAGTATATTAAAATTAAAATTAATTAATAGTTATAGAGGGCGTATCAAGTGAGACGAGAATGGATAAGATGTGGTGTAATTTTTATTGTGTAAATTTATCATAGTCACTCAATTTAATCTAACGGATCTCATTCAATTATTTCATATTTTGAAAGAAGTAATGCGTTTTAATATTTTTTTATCATATCTACTTTCTTATATTAGTACATTTTTATACATTTTATTTTGGTACATCTAAAATCCACAACGGGCAAGGTGGTAACATATAACTGTGTTTTCCATATAAAATAATGAAATAATTAATATAAACAGTATATTAATGTTGATATATTTAAAAATATAATAATGGGTTTTTTAAAAATGTAATAATGAGTTTTTTTAAAATATAAAGGATGACACCCACAAATCGATAAATGGTCTAAAACTATAATAATAAGTTTTTTAAATTTTATTATATAAACTTTCTCATATCAGTAAATATTTTTAAGCATCTCAACCCAATACATATAATATTGATTTTATAAACATAGGTTAAATAAAATATGCAACGGACACAATATTAATATTAATAATTTTAATTTACTATCTTTAAATATTTTACAATATTATCAATATAATTCATTTTTATATAATTACGGTAATATTATGCTACCCGTGCGAATGCACGGGTCTTTTACTAGTAACTAATTAATAAAGTTGCAATCATGGGGTATCCGTCGGCGTAGATGTGATGTACATGTACATCAGTTATCCGTCACTAATAATCCTTTGCACACCTCAACGTGACGTACTGACGTACGTTTTTCTCCAACAAATACACTCTCATTTTATTTTATTTTTACTTTCTTAATTATGTGTCACTTTTGTACTATTTGTTTTCTAATTAATCACTATTAATTCTTCTGGTTAATCATTTTTTATAGCCCCGGTGAAAGAGATGTGTCGTTAGATATCGGATCCATTTAAGAACGGGTGCAAAATTAGACTAACATAAAATCATGCAAAATTAGACCAACACAAAATTATTATAGTTCAGTTTTATCGGAATTATTATATCGTGATCAATACTCCCTTCAGTCTTATACAGTATATAAGAAAATTTTGACTTTTTAGATTCATTATAAAATAGATGTATCTAGACATTAATGTATTTAAAAATAAAATGTTTCTTATATATAAGATCGGAGAGAGTATTAGTTTGAAGTATTGAGTTATTTTAAAAAATAGAGTTCAGTGTTATTTTTCACTTAACCGGTGGTCAATATTAATTTGAAATTGAGATATTATTTTTGAAAATTAAAATTCAGTGTTGTTGGGACCACTTAGTCGATGGTCTACGCTATTTTGTTTTTTATTTAACCGATGATCAACATTATTTTGGAACTTAGGTGTTATTGTATCTTATGAACCATGTAATTTCTTTGGTTATTATGCAATTGAGATAAATTATGTCGAAATTTTTGGAGTGTAATGTTGATTTAATTAATATATCGCGGTAGTCAAAATTATTTTAGAGCTTAGAAATTGTGGTATCTTATGGACCATAAAATTTATCTGACTATAATGCATTTGAGAGAAATTGAGGACCGACAAAAAAAATGATAGTATGGTCGTCATATCATTTCATAGTGCACTCTATACGAATGACTAGTTGATGGAATTGGTGGTATTTGTAACCATGGAAGGTGTTGTATTAATAAATATATAATTACCGTCTTGATTCAATATAATTTAATTTTTGTTCGATGGAATCTTAATTAAATGTTGCATCTTGGGATCATTGTGGCCACGTCAAAATATGTTATCAACATGAGAGTTGCTTACAAAATATTTTCTTCAAATTAAATATACACAATTGATTTTGCTCAAGTGGAAGAATGTTATAGTAATATTTTCTAATATTTTGTGGGCTTCAATCAATTATGAATTTTTTGTTTTATTAAAAACTTGTTCATGTTGTTGTGATCCATTTGATAATGCTTAAGCCTGATAGAAGTGGTAAACATTATTAGGCTTTGAACACTAAGAGCATCTTTAATGGTGCAACTCATTTTGAGTTCTTCGAGTGAGTCTCACAATGCCACGTCATATGAACTAACTTTATATTTTTTTGCTCTATTGGTGAATTTTGAACAACTTATATTAGGTCCCACAACTTTATCTCACGTATTGGATTAAGATTTTGAGGGATTATTTTGACAAAAATAGTCTTAAAGATTTTAAAAGACTTCGTGGGATTATATTGATTTTGTGAGATTTTGAGAGACTTTTTTTAAAAGACTTTGATTACATTTTATAAAAGTCTTAATTGAATACCACAAGATTTGCTTATATTTTATAAAAGTCTTGATTGAATACCACAAAACTTTTTTATCATAAAAAAATCTTTTAAAATCCATTGAAATCCCAATCCAATAGCCCCCCCCCCCCTTATTTATATTGAATCTTTAACGTTATTACATCCGTCTCAAAATAATTGTCGCTTACACATACCAATACATGATTATAAAATATTGTGAAAATCATAAAAATTTAATATTGTGAAAATACACATTGAGCAAATCAAACAAAATCATATACGTCAATATTTGTTTTTATACGTTAATAAAAAATACGATAAAAATAAATGTCAACTGTCGAACTGTAACAATTATTTTGAGATTGAGGGATTAATTGAAATATTTTAAATTGATAATATAAAAATAAATTACAGTAAAAGGCAATGGAGTAATATGACCCTCTAATTACAAGATGCAATTATCATTTTATATTGATATTCCATTCAAACTGTATCAGTCACAAACGGATCGTCACCAAGGAACGGTAACGCCAAGCTGGCCAACTTCAATAGTACTCCAATAGTAGAACTGAGAAAAAACTAGAGTTCTAGTATTACAGGTTGGCGGACGAACTCATAGAAAAATGGGTGGAGATGCTTTAACTATGGTTTGCGTAGAAATAAAGTGTTGGCCTAACCTCTAAATTACACGATGAATAGTACTGACTAGAATTATTCTCTTATAAATAAAAATACTATGTCTCATTTGCCATCACGTCAATGTAAACGCTTGTTTGATATTGGAGCATGTGATTAGGTAAAGGAAAAACTTGTCTAACATATCAATCTTTTCAATATTTAACAGCTGATTATTAAATAAATGTGTTATAATTCCATAGAATACATCGGTCTATTAATTTTAAAATTTCTTAGATATTTCTCTTCAAATTTCTATCACTAGTTTACTTTTTCCTAGATGTTGTATACAAGATTGAAGCCAAACTGCTTAGGGGGGGCGATCGAAGAGAAAAATTGGTACCGCCTTCAATAAATCTTGGTTAGCATTGCAGAACAAGTGAAGTGATACCATAATCAACTTATTACTAAAAAAATAATGTTACTACTTAAGTCAATCACTAGTATTTGGTTTCATTTGAATCAATAATAGTCTAATTCAATTTTGTGTTGCTATGTTGTACAGTAACTTGTGCTTATTTTTAATATATTTTGGTTATTAAAAAAAAATAATAATACTGAGCTAGTAGCACGTATAGACTATAGAGTACCAATTTGTAGGTTGCGTAGTTCCGTTCCGTACAACAAAATAGGATTGATTGATATCAACATACGGTCATTAGCAAACCAAGTTGGATGTCTTCTGAAATCTGTATAACGCCAAAAATCCGTTACCACTTTACTCAGGTCAACTCATCATATCCACTTGAGATAGTATTTTTATGCGCCTAAATTAATGTTCTTCAATATACAACGGTGCTTGCCAAACTAGCTGCGTCGTTAATTCATCAACTATATCATAAATTCATAATGTTCTTAATTTAATTAATGGCAAACGCTAACGAATGTTTCTAGAACACTATTTGGGATCTTAAATAGTATATTTATGAGAATTTATAAAGTTAATATATTGGAAGTTGTAATGTTTATAAAGTTAATAGTATATTTGTTTTAAATAAATTTTTGAATTAATAAAAAAATTTGTTTTTGATCTCTAAAGTTAAAATCTAAAGTAAAATTCGTAAATTTTTTATAATTTTTTTTATAATTTTTTCTGCAGATTTTAACTTTATAGACTAAAAACAAATGTTTGATTGATTCAGAAACTACTTATTTAAAATAAAAAACGATACAAATAATAAAACTAAAATTCTATGTACATACAAAAATGAAAATTATGTTTAATCCAGAAATTAAATTGGGAATGCATAAAGCAACTTTTGTTGTTTTTTTTTTTTTTTATGTGAAACCTTTTGACAAATTAATACTACTTTTTTTTAAAAGTCTTTGACAAAATACTTCTGAGCTTTTAATAATATAATTATTTATCAACCACCATATACGACAAACACAACAAAACCAGTGGGTATTTTATCCTATACTAATACTAATAAATAGCAGCCCAATTTGCAGTACCATTTTTTTCTTTGAAGATGAAAGTAACAACACACAACATAGGAAGGAAGTATTCCTACTTGTTGAGAACGAGAACAAAATACAATGAGATTCCTACTAACATGTTTTCAATTTATTTATTTATTTTTGAAAAAGAAAAACAAATTTTAATATAAATATCTCATTCTTTTCTTTTTTTTAATTAAATTCATCTCTAACACAGTAACATGTATTTTACTTATACACGGAGAGATTTTTGCATAAATATAACATGTTAAATCCATCTTTTTTCTCATATTTTATCAAAATGTCTAATGGACGTTAATCTCCAAGTAGCTTGAGGAAAACAAATGAGTGTGAATACTATAACTCAATTAGCAAAACTATAAGAGGCTCGAAGAGAATGTGAAAGAAAGATTGCCAGTCTGTTGAGTTTGAAACTTGCTAGAGAGGGCAATGAAAAAATATTTTACGTGTTGCTTGTTTTTAATCAAGAGTCTTTATGAAAGTTGTTTTCTTTAATTGTGGTAATATGGTTATCTTTAAGAGTGAATTGTGTAATTTGAACACATGTGGTAGTTTTAGTAATTAGGAGGTGTGTTTGTCATTCAGCCTATATACCTATAAATATTGAATGAAGGTTACAAGTTTTCATATTTGTGTAGGGTACGGTACGTAGTAGAGAAACTCCTCTAAAAGTTTTTGGTGTGACAATTTTCTATCTTATTATCAAGAGGCTTTTAATATCTCTTAGTTTGATACTCACATTTTATCTTATCTTCCTCACGAGTCATGACCTCATCCAATTTGCCATCATTAATCTTTTATTCTAACCCACTTTTGTAAATTTCTTTGTCAAATTATTACTTTTCTTCTTGGCAGTTCATACTTAAAAAACTTCTCTAAAACTATAAATTAATCACGGGAAGATCCTATACTTTTTATTATATATGAGTCAGATGAAAATAGTAAGATAATTCCATGATTCATATCGAGTTTTGGCGTCTATTTAATTTTAGAGATTGATTTATATGTATTGGTGTTGTAATTTCTTTCACGTGCGCATTTAATTAGATTATGTCAATCATATAAATATTTTTAGAGATATTTTAAGAACAAGTTAACAATATGGTATGTTGAGATAATTTGATTGAATATACATGCAAAATTTTTTTTATAGTATTTGTATATACAAGTGAAACTTTTTAGATAGTTGTTGTTCAATTTTTTAAATTGATTTCAGAATTTGCTCCATGTCTCTATCTATCGAAAGATATTTTTTGATAATACAAATCTTATCAAAAAGGATACATCTTCCGGTAGTGTGTTTTCTACTGTGAGCAATTTAGGAGGCAAAAACCAGCCGTATCAATTCTATTTTATTATCATAAATAATTACAACTACTAAACCCAATCATTCTGTAAACAAAAATGATGGTTGCTATTCGTCCACTACATTGCTCACGCTGAAAAAACACTATTAGAATATTTCTCTCAATAAAATTTACACTATATGAAGATATCTCCTGTTAAAATTTATACTACCGGAAGTTTTCTCCCGGTAAAATTTACACTATCAGAGTTATCTCTGGATAGGTAAAAAGATATATGAAGATTCCGATCAATTTAAAGGGCGAATAAGAATTGTTTAAAAAAAAAACCACTAAGCCCAATCATTTAATTTTGAAGAGGCCCATCACCATTCACAAAAAGCCCATTTTAACAACAAAAAAATGAAGCTGCTGTCTGCTACCACTTTGCCCTTGTATCTCAGACATTGGAGTCGCACTGTACTGAACTTCCTGTAAAAAGCAAAAGCTGGCCGGAAAACTCAGGCGGAGTTGGTCTTCAGCCGCCACTAACAGTAAGAGTTTTCCTTTTCTATTTATTTTCAAATTTTGATTTCCATTTCCCATATCATGCTCGAGAATTCGATTCCAGCGCGATTTGCGGCTTCAAAAGCCGTCCCTGCAAAACGCAAGCACTGCGATTCCAAAAAATGAAACCAAACCAAAATAAAAAAAACAATTTTAACGGAATCAATATTTTTACATAGGAAAGATTGATATAAGTATAACTTCACTAATTTATATATGTAGTTCACAATGATTTAATTTAATTTAAGTGTGTTTCATAAATGCAATTGATCTGATTTATTGAGTTTTGACAGAGACAAATAGAGTAGCTTCAATCTGAATGGGTTATATTCAGTATGGTAGGCACAGTCTTGGGAAGATATTGAGACTTGCAAGTGTAAGCAATGTGGTTAGAAACTCCGTGAGGTCGCAGTCGGGGTGTGCAAGCACTGCATCACCCTCCTGTTCCCGTTTTCATGGCAAGAGTTTATATTCCACTACTTCTGATTCCAGAATAGTATACGACCTTCTTCAGCAGGTGGAGAAGGATAGGCTGAGAGAGAAGAATGAGAGATTAAGGGCTGGTTTAGATACTGCCGACATTGATGCTGAGACTGAGGAGGATTACATGGGTATAAGTGCTCTCATTGAGAAGCTTGAAAAAGAGAAGCTTAAAGAAACTAGTGAGTTGATGCGCTACGAAGATCCAACTGATTCTGATAGTGATGATGAAGATGTTGATGCTCATAAGAAGAAATTTGATGATTTTGAAAGGAAGTATAAGAGGCATGAAGAAATGATTCAGAATTTCACCGATGCTGACACACTTGATGATGCTTTTAAATGGATGGACAAAATTGATAAGTTTGAGGAAAAGCATTTTAAGCTTCGTACTGAATATAGGGTTATTGGGGAACTCATGAATCGCCTCAAAGTAGTAACTGAGCAAAAGGATAAGTTCATTTTGCAGCATAAGCTTAACAGGGCCTTGAGATTGGTGCAATGGAAGGAAGCTTATGATCCTGATAACCCTGCCAATTACGGTCTCATTCAACATGAACAGGTGGGGCCTAACGTGGATACCTTGCAACAATCTGGATTTGAAAAGGATAGCAAACCCGCCCAAGGAGATGAAGATGCTGCCGCTGCTGACAACAGTGACGATGAAGAAGAGTTTGATGACATGAAAGAAAAAGATAACATAATATTGGCCAAACTTGATGTTATTGACAAGAAACTTGAGGAGAAGCTAGCCGAACTTGAGTATACGTTTGGAAGAAAGGGCAAGGCTTTAGAGGAAGAAATCAGAGATCTTGCAGAGGAGAGAAATGAGTTAACTGAGAAGAAAAAAAGACCTCTTTTCCGGAAGGTAGTTTCACACTTGCTTAGTTATCGTATTCTGTTTTAGACCATATCACTGTTTCTCTTATTATGTATCATACTTTTACTCAGCTTAATTTTATATCACGTAAGCCGGTTGTAAAGTAAACTTGTCTCTGCAGTAAGCAAGTAGGGATGTATTAATCCTTGAGTTTTAGTAGGTTAAAACCACAATTCATTTTAAATGAATTGAAGGGTGGATGTACATATACCCTTACTTTCTCACTTTAGAGACAAACTTAACAACATTTATTTTCCCTTTTTTATACTCAATCTACATCCTTGAGGCAAACCTTTTGTTGGTGCCTTTTACTCGGCTTATCATCCTAGCTAGATACTTTTTTATTGTAATTCTCGTAGAAAAAACACTTATTATTTTATATGTGTGGAGTAAACCTGGTAGACCTTTTGTACTTCCTTTCAAAATCGTCAAACTTCTTCTCATAAGCATCAACATCTTCTGATAGGCATGAAGAAATGATTCTGAAAATGTTGATGCTTATCAAAAGTTTGATTACTTTGTATCTGCTGAGTAAAATTGGTGCTTAGGGAAGGGTCAGGTCAGGTCGCAATCACATGACCACATCCATTGTGGATGATCTATTGCAGACTGAATGTTACTTGCATCTGCAAGAGGCTGATTTCCTTAACCGAATATGTGACCTCCGGTCATATGACAACAACTCCAGTCGTTGATTGGTTACATTCTGTGTGTAGCATGGGCGGCTGCCTGCAGGGCTACTGCTTTTATGAATTTTCTAATTTGTTTTTTGTTCCCATATCACATTGATTTTGATTTAAGTTTATATAAATATGAATACCTTGTCTTTCTTTGACTATTCTTTGGGCAAATTGTTCTTTTTTATTTTGTCAAACACGAAATAATATTTTGCTTTTCTGATGATGTTGCATTTTTGTAGGCTAATTTTTGTTAAAGTTTCCATATGTGGTGTACTTTTATTGTGCCTGTGTCTATAAATGTTTGTCAATTCTCCCATATTCTTATTTTGTTTTAATTAAAGCTCATTTACCAATTTTTTATATAATTGTTTTGTTTGTTGTATATGGTTACAGGGTTTTGATGTAAAGATGATAAATGTGAACCGAACTTGTAAAGTCACAAAGGTAATGTACAAACCTGTCCTTCTATGGTTTCCCTGGTTGCTCTCATGTTCTTATACTGTTTCAAATTTCACGATCTATAGGGTGGACAAGTTGTTAAGTACACTGCTATGTTAGCATGTGGCAACTATAACGGTGTTGTTGGTTTTGCAAAAGCCAAAGGCCCTGCAGTTCCAGTTGCCCTCCAAAAGGTACCAAAAATATCTTATTTGACCTTTCAAGTCATCCTTATGTTGGGTTGCATGGTATTCTTTTTTTTCTTTTTTTCCCAATAATTTTGTGTTCAACGTAGAAAAGTCTTGCAATTTCACTACCCATCATAAGAGACATGGATCTATTTTTTGCTTCATTTCCTAATAGTTGCAAGCTCATTAAATTATCAGATAGAGGAGAGTCAGATCACTAGCGGTAGGGGTAGACCTAGAAAAACTATAAGAGAAACTACCAGGAAGGATCTAGAGATAAATGTGTTGGAGGAAACATGTTTTGATAGAGCACTATGGCGCCGTTCGATTCATGTAGCCGACCCCACTTAGTGGGATAAGGCTTGGTTGTTGTATAATGGACACTGTTCTTTGGCCAAAGGAACAATAATTTCCTGTGATGTTAGATTGATATAGGTTATGGTTAGTCCTTGAGATATTTGGTTCATAATTGGTGGGAGGATCTGGATTGCTGACTGCTATACCTGTTCTGTGACCTTATGTGCATAAACCCATGAGCATGATCCTTAATGCAGTTTGATGTTTTAGGGTTTTGATAGCATTTTGAACTAATGGTTCATTTGACTATAATCAGGCATATGAGAAGTGCTTTCAAAATCTGCATTATGTAGAGCGACACGAGGAGCACACAATTGCACATGCAATACAAACGTCTTATAAAAAGACCAAGGTAATCTCCTTAACCTTCTTCTACTAGTAATTCCATCTGCTATGAAAAAAACTAAATCAAGTATTTTGTTTTACTTGTGTTAAATGAGTAACGAACTAGGTTATGCTGCTTGTATTTATCCTGTATATCTTATACTTATCATCTGCAATCTGAATTATTCAATAGGTGTATCTCTGGCCTGCTTCCACTGCAACTGGCATGAAAGCCGGCAGAATAGTCCAAACCATACTGCATTTAGCTGGTTTTAAGAATGTCAAGTCAAAGGTAACTGTCTGAACAAAAGAAGCTGAAGATGGTCCTGCAATTTTAGCGTTTGCTCTAATTTTTATTGTTTTCACAGGTTATTGGTTCTAGAAATCCTCATAATACAGTTAAGGCTGTCTTCAAAGCGCTTAATGCGGTTAGTAACTTATCTTTTTCGGTGTTGCTAAGCAAGCATTTCAATTAACTTTTGCCTGTGACATTTTATTTGACATTGTGTGCGCGTGTGTTTCAGATTGAAACTCCAAAGGATGTCCAAGAGAAGTTTGGACGAACTGTGGTTGAGAAGTATTTGTTGTGATGGATATGAGGATTTGCTGAGTTTAGTGCTTCTGGTTGTTTTCCATTGAATATATTTTGTCCTTTTCATGTCTCCCTAAGAAAAATTGATAGAGACTAGAGAGTTTCTCAAATGCATTTACTTGTGAAACATTAATATTAGGTATGGAATTTTGCCTGTACTGAACTTTTCATTCACTACCGCAAAAGGAGCATAATTTAGGAACGTTCTCTTTGCTTTATGTTTGATTAATAAAAGTCAGTTTGTTTCAATGGATGAGAGATTGAGAGGGATTTTACATAGTGTTTGTAAAATTTTATTTTTCACCATTACAATATTTTTTTTTGACAAACACCATTATTATAATATTTTTATTTGGTACATCGGAAAGATAAATTGCTCCCGTCAGAAATTGATCTCAGGACCTTCCCTATTCAATCCATATGTCCCTCTGCCCATATCACTTGAGCTATCTTACAAGGACCATTATTATAATATTTAAGATCATATTAATTTAAAAATGTAATTTAAGTCGAAATATGGAATAGATATCCTCTCCCCTTCAAAATCTCAAAACTTCAAGGAAGATCTATAAGGGCCCGTTTGGTGCATCGGATAGATAGCGACAAGATATGATAAGAAGTTAAATATAATACGATATGATAGTGACAAAATTAGCACATATCATGTCATGTGTTTGGTGCACACATGATAAGAAAAATAAAAAAAGAGTAATTGGATAACCCAGCCGAAAATAAGAAATAAAATAACAGAGTAATTGGATAAGCTTGACGGTAAGTTAAATTTAACCTTTTCTATTGATGCACCAAACAACAGATTAAAACAAAATTAGAAAACTTTAACATATCTTGTTTCCCTAACCTGCGCACCAAACGGGCCTAAATTATTATGAGTATTTTTGTTACTTCTATTATTTCGGATTCTATTTTCATAGCTTTTTATGTTTCAAATTATTTCGGAAAAATTTTTTATGAAATAAAAAAAATATTTGGGAAAGTATTTTCCGCTCGCTCAACTTAGAAAAATAATTTTTAAAGTTATTTTTTTTCCCTCTTGATAATTTTTATGATGTTTCTAATTAGAACAAATTAAAAACATTCGTAAAAAATAAAGAAGCTAAAAATGTTAAATAATGATTGAAAAATCATATTGGAACATAAAATATCATGTTCTAGTTTCTTCAAAGTTAAACATGAATAAAATGAAAAAAGACTCACTTCGAAAATATTTTTCAAATTTTACTTAAATTCATTTTTTTTAAAAAAAACAAAGGACAAAATAGATATTTTAGATAGTACTATGGGTGTAAATAGCAAACTTATAACGGGTTGGGTTGATGACCACAACCGGCCCATTTCATTCCAAATTTGCGTTTCAGAATCATTTCTCTCTCGAATTTGTAGTGTCAATCCGATCCTAAATTGAACGCTGTTCTCCCATGTCGCCGTCGTAGCACCGTCTTCATCGCCGTCGCATAAAACTTCTCAATCAACTCTCAGTTTCTCGACTCATAATTTATTACTTCCGATCGATCTGGTGAGTTTCTCCCTAATTTATTTGACATGAAGATTTAACTCATGCTAATATTTTGATTCATATTTTTTTATTTTTGCTTTACTTTGCTTTTGTGCTTTTAGATTGGGAAAATATTAGTGGTGTTTTATAGTGTAATCAATTGGTTAGAAAGAAAGTGCTTGTGCATTACTGTATTAGTGAGTGATTCAATTTGTATCTGTATGAAAATAGGTTGAAGAATTTGAGTATTCTGAACGAATTTGACTAAATTTGCATTTGTATGAAAGTAGGTTGAAGAAACCATAAGCAATTTTTAACCAATTTCAATTTGGTTTTTAGCCAATTTTTGTTATGAATCATGTTCATGTTGATTTCCTATGTGGGTTTGTGTTTGTTTGTTTGTTTGAGTTTGAACATGATTCTGTATCATGTTCCTCATTAATCAAGCATATAATAATTATGTGGCAGTAGATTTATTTTAGACACACTAGGTGAAAATGGGAAATTTTCTATTTAACCATATAACAATTTTTACAGGGAATCATATGAATTGTTTGTGCTTGCAACTTTGAAATGTCTTGTTTGAAGTTTGAACTATTGCTACAACTAATTTGCTATATTGCATTGCAACTTCGTGAGAGGTTGAGAATCCATCTGGACTGCATAGGCATTATTATTAGTAATAGTAGTAGTACTTTTAAAGAAAGAAAAAGAAGAAGAACAAATCAAAGAGTAGTAGTTCTTAGTGGTTTGACAAATTTTAGTAGTAGTATTACTTACACATTTTTTTTTGTAGTAATGGTTTGACATTTGTATTGCTCCAAATCCAGTGCTTTGTTTCTCCGTCTGTGTGTTGTCCCCAATTCCTATTTTCTCTGGCTATGTGTTTTAGGTTATGTGTATTCTTGGTCCTTAGTTATTTTATGTGTATTCTTTGTCCTTAGTTATTTTATTCAATTAATTTCATCATATTAATCCTTTCTTAATTAATTGTACTATTGCATTGATTAGGTCCGTGCTGCTGGATTCTTCTGATCAATAGAACAAGAAGAGGAGGAAAAACAAACTTACAATGAGCATCTATTTGAGTCGATTATTTCCAAGATCTAATTCAAGTTTATTCTTAAGTAGTGGAAAGGCCTTACAATCTCAAGTTGTACGCTTAGGGGAAGATAAGTTCTTGGTGGATGCAGGACCTGGGACCCCCAGAACCTGTATGCAAAATGAGCTTACAAGAGTGCCAATCAACCGAGATGTCACTAGGTTTGAGAATAAGGTGGGATTCCTGGATCGAGTGGCCGGTGGATCACAGATCAGAAAGAAGAATTTGGAGAGATTATTCATCGATCTAGTGGCTGGAGAATCACTGTTCAAAGAGCGAGCAGCTGCCAGATTTAATGATTTGGTGGGATCTGCTGATGTAGTGACTGGTGAACCACATCTTCTTCTTCCACGGAGGTATAGACAAGACCGAGCTTGGATGAAACTGAACAAGATTTGGCGAACAAATACAAAGGTAAAAGGCTTTATTATTGATAAAGTCAAGGGAGGTTATTCAGTAGCCATCGCCGGCTTCATTGCTTTTCTTCCATTCCGTTCTCACAACAAAAGGATAACAAGGAGGATAGCGAAGGATCAATTCACCATTGAGAGCATTAACCCCAGAAGGTCGAATATTGTGGTGTTCTAACAGTGGCAGATCACACAATAACTTGGTGTTCTAATAATTTTGGTTTATAATTGTTAAATAATTGGGAAGTCAATTTTTTCTTAGACTACAGCTGAACTTTTCTTTTAGTGGTTCGTTATTAACTCTTTATTATTCCCTTTGCATCTTATTATAATGACAATTGTAATGGCATAATGATTCTGGTATCGTTATTGTTATTGTTACTGCTTATTTCATTGCTATTCTTATCTGTTTTATTTGCCATTGCTTTGGATGATTCAACCTTGCTCATCCCCAGTTTCAGTGATTTGTTTCTCCGGCACTGTATAATGTGTTTTCCCCATTTCCTATTTTCTCAGGCGATGTGTTTTAGGTTATGTGTATCCTTGGTCCTTAGTTATTTTATGTCTTTCTTATTCTTAATTTTGTCTCAAAATCGACAATTAACTTGTTAAACTCATTT
Source organism: Trifolium dubium (assembly GCA_951804385.1). Classification (NCBI taxonomy): domain Eukaryota; kingdom Viridiplantae; phylum Streptophyta; class Magnoliopsida; order Fabales; family Fabaceae; genus Trifolium; species Trifolium dubium. The sequence goes on from OX638071.1 coordinate 3,981,517, forward strand.
GTGAACCAAATGAACTAAATGAGGATTATAATTAGCAGTTTTCAAGATGATGTTTTAACCCATAGTGGCGAGCATGTGCCTGCATAATTGAAACAATAAAATACAACAAGAGTTTAATTGTTATGCATAGTTGTGTAATTTTTTTCTTACAATTGCATCTAATTAAATTACACCATGATGTCACTTTTAAAAATAAATTCCTAAAATATCTCTTCAAATATCTATATTATTTGATTGGATACATGAGTAAAAAAAATATTACTAACAATAATCAAATTTTATCTCACCAAGTATGATTGACTACATAGATCAAATAACACCATAAGGGTCCGTTTGGTGCGCAGGTTAGAGAAACAAGATATGTTAAAGTTTTCCAATTTGTTTTACTCCGTTGTTTGGTGCACCAATAGAAAATTATAAATTTAATTTACATTAAGCCTATCCAATTACTCTTTCTTATTTTAATCCTTATTTTCAGCTGAGTTATCCAATTACTCTTTTTTATTTTTCTTATCATGTGTGGACCAAACACATGACATGATATGTGTTAATCTTGTCACTATCATGTAGTATTATTATTCAGCTTCTTATCATATCTTGTCTCTAACTATCTAGCGCACCAAAGAGGCTCTAATACTCGCTATTATATTAACTTTCTTATGTAATAAGATGTGAAATATGAATATGTAATATAAAAATGTAAGGTGGGTTTGATTTATACAACTTCAGTTGTAGGGACAACTTTTTGTTTTAGTATAAGTTGTCTAAAACATCAAATTAATATTTTCTCCACTAAACATCATCGTAACAAAATTTATTCAATATCTTAAATTACCTTAAATATTTGTGCTGTTTTGTCTTGTCTTGTACTGTCCTTAATATTAACTCAGTAGCAAAATCGTTCAAACTATTTTAAATTTTTAAAGAATACAATAAAAAGCGACTACAATACAGTAGCAGTAGTGTGTGTGGTGCACTGCAATAATATTGCTTGCATACGCAATAAGCAAAGCAAAAACGCTTAAGCTTAACTCGCTTCTTCTCCAAAGCTTTTTCCTATTTTTACCATCTCCTCCTTCTTCTCCGCTACGGAGAAGAAAAAACATCACATTTTTTCGTTCTATCCACCAAATATTACCCAAAAAACAAAAAAGGTAAATAATCTTCTTTCTCTTCTAGGGTTTTCTCTTCCGCCATTACCATTACATACCTCTCATCCAAACCATTCCACATTTTTTCTCTACAGACATTGCTCTCAGATCATCTCCATTTCCCAATTCAAACCCGATTCTCTCATTTCTTCGTCTCTTTTACCATTCTCGTTGCTTCTCGCTCGAGGTAACGTTCTTCCGTTTTCTATTATCCTTCTCGATTTTCGATTGTTTATTTCGCAAATGACTTTTTACTCTATGCATATTCTTCCTTCTTTGGTACATTTCGCGTTTCGTATTCGATAATCGTCTCGATCGATGTTACTCATTGTATTGATTTTGTGTATTGCTACGTTCGTCATAGTTGGAGAATGGAGGTCATGGCAAGGCTTCTAGCCGCTGGAGGAAGTTTCTCTCAAACTGTATCAGGTATTAAAATGAAATCATATTATAATAATTTATATTATTTTGTATGCTTAGCATAATTTGACACTGTCTTGATTTTAAATTTGTTGAAGTTAATTTTCAATTTTCTGATTTTTACATAATTTGTTAATGCATGGTCTTGGAAGACGACTTTGCGAGACAGAAATCGGCGGCTGAGTATATTTACAGGCAATTGCGTGAGGCAGATGAAGCAAATTTACTCAGTGAAGAAGGTTGTCTTTGCCCTCTTTATCTCTCTATCTCTCTATCTGTCTCTAACTTTCTCGAGGATTATAATTTTTTAATTCAATGTGTGGATAGTCACTATTGGATATTAATTTAATGTTCTTTCTTATATTTTATTTAATTCAGGGTTTTACTTTAGCTGACAGCAGAATGAATTTGATGAGTGTTACATATTGAAAATAAATAAATGTTTTTTTTGTTTGTTTGTTTGTTTTGTTCTGGGTGGGGATGGCTTAAGACTACCAATAGTGATCCCCTAATACACCTTGAGAATTTCGAGTGGTGGTAGGAGAACAAAGTGGTTCACCAGTGTGAAACTGCTTACGGAGTTACGGTTGCACTAGATGTGCAGTTTTCACAATTTTGCTATTCTGCCTTATCTTTCTGTAGTTGCCTCTGCTACAACTTCATGCATATAATTCTTGATTTGCTTTCTTTTTCCGGGATTCAGTTTTTTAGGTAGTCTTCGTTATATATTTCATGGATATTTAAACTGCTGCTTTACGTTATTTTTATAACAGATATGCATGTCTATGGTGAGAGACCCATGACCGATCCCTTGCAGCTGGTAAGGTTTGCCTTTTTATTTTCATACCTCTATTTTTGTGCTTTAGTGGACTAGGATTAGTGTGCTTCCCAAGGGCCTGTTTGAACCTTTGACATGCTTCCATATTGGTATTTTTGGATTACAGAAATTCAACGGATCCATCCGTTTGATACTGGGCATAGTAGTTATATTTATACCCAATAATTCTTTCCTTATGTTCAGGAATTAGGATACCTTAATTTGCACATGTTAGTTTAGTCTTTTAATGACTCTCTGCAATTTATATGATATTTGCAGCCAATAATATGATTATATAACTGATGTTGACTGCTTGTGCAATGTATGAGTTGAAGCCGAGTACATACATTGTCCTTTAAGGATTTTAGAGTATAGTTTGACTTTGAGTTATTACCTTACCCTGGCTTTGCATATAAATGAACTCTTCAAAGTCTTTTGCATGAGCTCATACAAATATTAAATTTGTAATCCTTGGTTTAAGTCTTTAATTGCTTTCTTTAGTTTAAGATGTCTGGTGGGCATTAAGTTCTGTAGCCTGGCCAACCTTTTGTTTGATTTTTATTTTAAATAATTTTTTTCTCTAATATGCAACTGTACCTGTAGAGCTGAGTGTTGCTTTTGTGCATATATATTTTTTTGACATCACAAAGAATCTATTAACCTTCTCACATTTAAAGGATGGCACATTCATGACAAGGCAACAGTGGCTCATCCAATAGTTTGTTTGAAACTGTTTCTGTTTTTGTAACTACTTTTCAAAATTGATTTATTTTATTACAAATGTATTAATGGCATACATTGGTCCTGTTTGCTTAAGATTTTTTAGCAAACAAAATCTATTATTTTGAAAAAAAAATCACTTTTTTATTTTAGTCAAAGTTTGTTTCAGATTTTTCTAAAAATCATTTTTTTCTTCAAAATGAAAAGCTATTTTCAATAGCTTTTTTCAAAATCTATTTTTTTGAACATCACATATCATGTGCAAAGTGAAGTCAATGGAAGCAAAATAGATTTTTATGATTGTAAACAAACAAAAGTAGCTTTAGATTTTCTTCAAAATCTCTACAAAATCTAGATTTAAAATATAAATCACTTTTTTTAAAGCTTAAACAAACGCACCCATTATCTGATTGAAATATTGAATTATAATCTGGATTCAATTCATTTAACTGATTGTTTGGTATCCTTTTTGAGGTATGCTGCAACAATTGCAAGAAACCAGTCAAGGACAGCCAATTTGCTGCTCACGCAGGTCTGGTGGCCTATTTTCTATTTGTTTTATAACTTTTTTGTGTGATATTTGAGGTTTACAATTACAGCCATTTTCAGTGTGGTTTTGTCTCATAATCTTATGCTTTCAGTTTTCTCTTGCTTTGGAAGGCACTAACATAAAAACTTCCTTATGTTTAATTCCTTGCATTTCTCTATTTTGTCAGAACTTTGTAGATCATTAAAGCTCACAGAACAAACTTGCTTGGAGCTTGATGGCAACACAGGGAATCAAAAACCTCCAAGGAAACAAAGGAAAAAGTTATCAAATTCTTGTGCAAGTATCCTTAAAATGAGAATTAATTAGTCAGCTGCAAACTTTTGAAGATACTTTTAAAGTACTATATAATAATCACAGTTTTTGAAATTTGTATTTAGGAATTCTGGAACGAGATTTCCTCTTTAAAGGAACTCCTTTAGTTTTTCTCAATACATTTTAATGTTAGGTTATTGTAAAATAAACTTTTGTGCCTCATAACCTCTCACAAACAAGCTACTGCAGTTGCGGAGAGAAGAAGATCTGAGCTTGTTGATAATATTGACACTGCTGTGTCCCAGTCCCACTTGAAAAGTAAAATCAGGGTGACTCCTTTTTACACCAAGGTTAAAGGTAACCGCCCTTACTTCTTTTCGGAAGTAACATTTTACTTTCTGGGTGCTAGTTTCTGTTATGCATAATATTGATGTTCTAATCAATTTTAGAACTCAACTTTTGTAGATGCGGCATCAATGGATGATACTGGAATTAATTGTGGAAACAGAGGTCTCCAAGCTTCAGGGATGTATCCTCCAACAAAGCGTCATAAATTGTATGCTTTCTTAGTTCATCACATATATCTTGTAGTTTAAATAAAATTAATTTTAATTCTTTTGCTGTGTTGAATACCTCCACTTCTCTCCTTCCACCTTAAAATTAAAATAATATATATAGAAAACTGTTTGCAGACCTAGCAAGAAGTTTCTCAATAATCAAGTATTTGGTCATTTGATCCCCGGATAAACAATAAATAATACGAATTGCCTTGTTTGCCATATTAATCTTGATTGCTATGTGAAGTTATGTTTTGAATTCAGTGTTTCTTCCCATTTCTTCTTTCAAGTAAATTTTTTCTGAATGTATAATGACTAATGCAGGATAGCAAGCACGCATCTTGATGTACCTGAAAGGCATAGAACAGAGTCTGGAGTGACAAAAACTGTTAGTTTAACAGATGGAAATACTCGTAAGTGCCCAAATGTGTGTGCCATTGTTCTTCCAGGAATCACCATGGTGAACTTTTTGTTGTTGATTTTGGCTTGAATTTTATTTGAAGAATTAATTGTGGTATTTGCTGTACAAACAATTAACATTTTTTCCATCATATCTCATTGTTTTAGACATGCTAGAACACGGGCATGTATTTTGAAAACATGTTAGCATGCGGGCTTAGACACTTTTGATGCTAGAAATTCCTTGCATGTTAATAGGCATTCATAACTTCAAGATTGGATATAAGCATGTTCCTGTCAATGTGTGCCCAAAGTTGCAAATCTCTAATAAATGTATAAATTAGTTTCATAATTATTTTTTTTGACAAATTAGTTTCATAATTTTAAAATTCTTTATATCTTGACTCTGAAGCACATCCAATTTCTTTATTGATAAACTACTTGAGCAAGCACACATCTTGCTGTGAGTTCAACGGAGGGAATAACCCGTGGGTGTCCAATATTGTGTGCTGAAGTTATTTGTTCTTGCTGAACTCACCTTGATGTATATTTTGATATCAATGAGTGCTCTACTATTGCTTACTGTATGTTGTCTTTTGGGGTTTGGATCCTTGCCAGGGAAAGAGTAACTCAATTATTTTTCCTGATTCCATTTAGGTAAGGATTTGGTTGAAAAGACTGTTTCAGAACATGGAGACCCCGTCCATCAAAATGTTGGGCAGGTCCACATCCAACAGCAGCACGTGGTGACAAATGGTATAAGTTAGGATTTTTTTTTTTTTTTAGTTTAACAATAACAAGTGCTTAACCTTTCTTAAACTCTTGCGGAATGGAATCCTCAAATGCTTATTTCCCTTAATTCTTCAGTTTGGAGTAGTTCTTATATGACTTCTCATTCTCTCTCCCTTTTTGGTGTTGTTTCAACACTTGCATGTTTTTGTTAGTTTAGATTTTCCTGCACCTCTTGCTACAAAGATATATTATTCACAAAGGACCAATCGGTTGCGTGCTGCTATCCGTCACATGTACTTTGAGAACTTGAGTGAGGAATTATGTACTGATGGTGCGGGTCAAATGCCATCTCATGGAGAGATGGTTGCATTGCAAGATACATCTCAGGGGGACCCTTCATTTGAACAAATGAACAATGTCCCCAACAAGGAGGTATGTCAAATTGTCAATCTTCTTAATTAAGGGTGATTGTATTATATAGGTTTTAAGTGTGTGATATAAGTTATGTGACTTGTATGTAATTCAATGTTGGATATTTAACTCAGACAAACATAATTTAAAGTTTTTTATGTTGTTGGCTTTAAGTATATTTTTTAAATCTTTTGTTGATATTAAAAACAGAGAAGGAAGAAAGTTATGACAAATTAAGACCTATGATGTGCTGGCAGGCTACAACTCTCTGTCTGAATGCTAAATGAAGCTAAGTTTCATGCAAATGACCAAAAATTAACTTGTTATTTATTTTGAAGAACAGAGCCACTCGGCAATGACGTACTCCACCCAAAAATCTGATCATATTCTTGCAAAAAGCTCAGAAGTTTGCTTGCCTAAAGCAGGAGGTGTGCCTAGTGGCAGTTTGTCAAATCAGTTTATTCTTGACAATGTTTCAAGGTCCGCAGCTACTAATGTTGGTTTAACAAAAGGCAATTTTCTTCCAAAGGCTTATTCTTTTGCAAGCAACACAGGTGATCCGTGATCTGTTATTTATGTTGTCTTTTTGGTTTCATTATTATCTGCTAACTAAGCCACATGTGTCAAGGATAGCATGAGTATATGACATGCTAAATTAAAAAAATTCAGAAATCATCAAAAGAATGTCTCTAACTATGTGATTGCTAAAGACTTTCACAGCATTTTGATGCTCCTTGATATGATATGACTAGTGTTGAAGTGCAAGCTTTGACTAATAGCAACCAGAAATGTTAGAGTGATTGCATTTAGATAAACTTGAGCATTTGTTTCTTTTCTTGTTATACTCTCAGTTTTTTTTTAACTACTGGAATAAGTTTCCATAAGGGTTATCTATTTGTTTTGCAGGAAATCCCCTGGGAACCATGCAACAAACAAATGGCAGTGTTCCTGTTATTTAGTACCCTTGGTGGGAAGTTTTTGGTTAGGTCAAAGTACAGGTAACCAGTACATTGATGAGGTTAGGATTTAGCCCATTTTTTGAAGCCCATAAAGTAAATTACTCATTGTTTTTCCTGACATATGCTTTGTAAATGAAAACTTCTGTTATATAGTGGATTGAAATGAAGAAAATTTTCATTTCATGTTCGAATTTCATACTTTTATTGCTATCTTTTGTAATTAAAGGGTACTTCCTCTTCTCTGTTATTATCTGAACTGCTGAAGAGCTCTAAAAGAAATTTTATATGTTCATCCTTAAATAGCGCTACATATTTTCAACTATTTAGCATGTGAATTGGTGTTATTATCATTGAAGTACAAACTTCGGAAATACGATTTTTTTTCACTCCTCAAAGGCTCAAAGATTTCGTTTCACAATGATATCAACTAATTTGGATATATATAGATTGGTCGGAGTTTTCATTTACAAAGCATTGAGTGTTTATAGTTGAACCAAAACACCAAAAATTGAATGTTTAACCAAATTGAAAAGATTGATATAGGTATATCAAGCAAGTTCTCCAAAATAGTTGAGATTTCTTTCTTGTTTCTGACGAGTAAAAAAACATCAATTAGTACAACTAAACATCATTTTCTGACTAGCATAGTAGCATCCAATACATCACGAAGTGCTTGTATGGTGTTAGAAACCCCCGAATAATCTTTTGAACTACTAAACTTCATCTTTCTCCTTCAACAATTTTAATTCTTTAAAACCCATACTTAGATCGGTCCTCAACAATAGTTCAACTATGGATGATTTTATGCTTCTTTTTTGGTACAGCGAATCAAACTATTTACTAAAGGGAAATGTTAACATGTACCCTTGGGGTACTTGTTAGTATATACTAATAAAAGAAATTTAATATTAGAACTTGTACATTTCATATTTTTAAAAGTCAAATATTGTTAATTTCAAGACAAAATTATCATTTTGAGTATCTTTAAAATGTGCCATTCTGTCACAAGTTAACATGACCCTTTACTTAATGAGTTAATGGACTTTGTCTAACATGCACAACTTTTACAAGTGGTGCATGGTGCACAAATCATTCATAACACTATAATGAATACGGATTTTATAAAATTTACAGTTAGGATTGAAAATTTATATCATATAAACATTCAATAAATGACTTGTACACCACTTCCAAAGGTTGTGCATAGAAACATTGGCCTTTCTGAGTGTCATAAAAGAATTTTGATTTTGGTGATTTTTTCTCAAACTTTGTAGATGAAAATAATCATTTGCACTTTAATCTGAGTACACTTACTTATTTGATAGGTAACATTCAAGTTTAATTTCCTTAGGAGAGATAAGCTTTCCTAGACTAACAACATTCACCAAACAGTACGTGTTTCATAACAATAATAAATTTCAATTTAATTGCATAAAAAAAACTCTTTCATCAAGTGATTGCAACAAACTGAACAAACTACAGTTAGAAAAAACATCATTAACTAGTTGGAAGAAAATCACTTGCTTATGACATTGGTATTTACTTAAGCAGCAAAGCAACCATTCAAATAATGTGGCCAGTTCAGACACATGATGCTAATGTAACCCAGAGCAATATATATGCAAACAATAACATTATTAAAGAGATAAAATAGAGAGAATAATTGATAATCCAGATGCAATCAAACTAAATAAACAACACAAAACTCGAGTCTAATTTTTGCATAAATTTAAGGCTGTTTAATAGATGACAAAACTTGAGTCTAACAAACATTAACAAAATAAAATGACTAGTATCCTCCCTTCAAATCATTAACCACATCATAAGGAATTGGAGTAACTGTTTCCAATGTAGCTCCTTCAACCATGAAACCAGGTTTGGGTCCCTCTGGCTTTCTCTTGGTGCTTATGATCTCACCCTTGGCCTTGGCCTCTTTCTTCAGTTCATCATTCTTAATCTTCCTCAGACGGAACTCTTCAGTGCACCTAGAAGGCATAACATGCTCCACACGAACATGAATCCTCTTCCTCAGAATCTTGTTCCTAACCTGGATCACACACAACAGTTCAACATGTTAAACAAATGCAAAACAAGTATCAGAGTCCATAAACTTCTTCACAAACACTAATTACAACTTGGAGTGAAATAATTTTGCAATAGTCACAAATTGAATCAGTATTGTTAGCTATTACCCAACTTATCACATATAAACATACAACATTCAAGTTCAATGTCCACAATCCACATCAAAACAGAATCAGCAAATTGAATCAAAGAACAAAACAGAAAAACAATTAAACATAAAAAATGAATTCCCTAAGTTAAACACCACCAGAACTCATAGATTTGTGCAGAAAATTACCTAATTGATCAATTGCCTAATTGCCCATAAATAGAACAGCTTAATTCCACATGTAAAATTACAAGAGTTAAATATTTTTTCATTCAAAATTGAAATCCAATAATGATGTGTAATCAAGTAACAAATTAAAGAACAATATAATAAATAATACAGAGAAAATAACAAAATAACACTGACATTATGAAATGAACGCAAAAACAACAAAACAAAGCAGAAAAATTAACCAACTATCACCAAAATTATGAAATGAAATAGAATACACATACAGAAACAAAAAATAAACTATAAAACTAAAAAATTAATCAAACAAATTCACATAAAGAACTATAGACAGTAATAAAATACAAAATCAAGCAATACAAAACAGCTTCATTTCCACATTTACTGAACCAAGGACACTGATTTCAAACATTTGCATAAAAAATCACAGAAACTAACTAAAATTCCTAATAGAATTCCGATTCGATTTATACCTGCTTGTTAACCTCAACACCAATGGCACGTTTGGTGACATTCCAGACACGACCAGTACGACCATGGTAGAATTTGTGAGGCATACCTTTGTGAACAGCACCGTTAACCCTAACATCAACATAATCGCCGATGTGATAGGTTCTGAGGTAAGTTGCAAGAGCAATTGTACCTTTCTTCCTGAATGGACGAGAGAATGAATCTCTCGTGCGAGATCTCAAACCATGACCTGCAGGCATTTTTTCTTTTCTAGGGTTTCTCTTTCGCGCCGAAGATGTGTTATCCTTCTTCAACCCTTTTGCTAGTGTAGTGAGCTTTTGTATTTGCTTTCTGTGTTAATGGGCCTGAATCCGGTTTGCTATCACTTTTTTCTATTGGGTTTTTTTTTACTAAATGTTTAATTTTGAAAACTACTTTCCGCACCTTGCATTCTTGCGCGTCCCCCTTTCGTTTCCAAATTTATCCCTTTGCTGATTAGACAGCGCGTGTGTAAAATTGTAAAAACTGAAGGTAAAAACACCCAATTCGCTGACTTCATAGTAAACATGTGGGCATGTAAAAAATACAGTCTCCTATACGGTCAAAATTACACATGGCTAGTTGCGATTGTTTTGTCTAAGAAAATTCATTTCATTTTGTTTGTCATGGATCGACTCAACTCTCAAATCATCATTTTATTTTTATTTTTCGTTACCATGGTATAAATACAAATATTTTACCACATTAAATAATAATATTTCCCATACTAAAAGGATAAGAGTTTGAACTCCCTGCCATGCTGAAGGAGATCAAATCATTTACCATTTCAATCAACTAATGCTAAAACTTTACCCTACTTGCAAAAATTGTTAAAATTTTACCCCTAAATTTTAACATCTAACGTTTCTATCAACTACGTGTATTTGAAAATAAAAACATTCCAACTTTCTTTTGTTTTTACATAAGATACCTACATTATATAATATATTTTTGGACAAGCTTATCCCATTTCATCATGTAAAAGAAAATTCATTTCATTTTGTTTGTCATGGATCGACTCAAGTCTCAAACTATCATTTTTTTTGTTATCATGATATGATATAAATTCAAAATTTTCCCCACATTAAAGGATAAGAGTTTGAACTTTCGACCATCTATTTAAATGGTTCAAATCCTTTATCATTTCGATCAACTAAAACTCAAAAATTTACCCCTAATTGTCAAAAAATTTCCCCTAAATATGAACATCTATAATTTTCTATCAAGTGAACTATGCAACACACTATCGTTCTTCTTACAAACCATAATTTTTTTGATAAAAAGAATTTATATTAGTATAAATATAAATAAATAAATAAATAAACAAGGAAATGAATGAGAAGTGTTGAGTTAGTTACTAGTTAGTTATAAAAAGTTAGTGCATTGCATGTTCTTACACAATCTCTCTCTCTTTCTCTTTGTTTTCGCACCCTTTTCTTCGCTTCCGGTATTAATGTTCTTCCAGTGATTCTCATCATTCTAACTTCTTTCCCTTTCACTCTTTCTCGGATCAATATTCTCGATTCTTCTTTCCCTTCCACTTCTTTTTTCTTCAATTTTCTCTCCACTTTCACTCATCTCATCATTTCCTTCATCATTCACGAACCATGATCGCAAACCACGCTCCTTCATAATCTGCATTTTCATTCTTTAATTCCGCGCCAAAAATCAGGTACATTAATCGATTCAATTTCTTCTTCGTTTCTTGATTATCATTAATTAATCGATAATCGATTTCTAAATTTTGAATAATTAATTAGTTTTCAACCGTTCGTTTCGTTCGTTCGTTCTCTAATCGATTCTTTGTTTGATGATTGAATGAATGCAGATTATAGAGTGAAATACAAAAGATGACGAATCAAAATGTTGATTCTCCGAGAGGACAAACGGCACAGATGAGGAGAGCACCGTCGAGAAGTGCGGCGGCGACGGTGTTCTCCATGGAGGTATTCGACAACGAAGTCGTACCTGCTTCACTCGCTTCCATCTCACCTATTCTCAGAGTCGCTAACGAGATCGAAAATGAGCGTCCTAGAGTTGCATATCTATGTATGTATATATGCATGCATAATCATATTTGAGTTTTTTTAATTCTTGTAATTAAGTTGTAACTGTTTTGTTAATTAAGTTGTAACTGCTTTGTTAATTAATTAGTTGGTTGTGAAATTGAAATTATGCAGGTAGGTTTTATGCATTCGAGAAAGCACACAGGTTGGATCAGAGTTCAAGTGGGCGTGGTGTTAGGCAGTTTAAGACGTTGCTGCTGCAACGATTGGAGAGGGTAACTGTATCGTTTACTTTCAAATTGAGTTTTGCATTTGAAATTTGATGATGGTGAGGGAACGAGTGCGCTGAATTAATTAATAACTAATATACTCTCTTCATGCAAAATGACAATGTTACTATAATTAACAAACTTTGATTAAATAAGCACTTACAGCAAAGTCAAGTTGATCTAATCCTTATGTGTAAGTTGAAATTAGTATTTATATATCACTCACTTAAGTTAATTTGAAAATATCAAAGGATAATAAGAGAGGTTTTTTTTTAAAATATTTTGTGCAATTTTACATGTAATTATGGATAATTCAGTTGAATATTAGATTAAATTTAAAATTGTGATTAATCATTCAAGTAAATTAACCATCCATTCAACTAGATTAAAAAATTAACCATTTTTTAAACATGATTTGATGAGATGTAAATTTGTAAAAAAAAAAAATGTTTTAATATCTTTGATTCATTTTTGTGTGACTTGAATTGACTAAGAGTTGAATATTGCATGTACATATGCACTTTTAAGTGTAACCTTATTTGTTTTTTTTATTAAAAATAAACAATATTCAACACTATATAAAATATAATTTATAACTATTAATGTGACTTAAAAAAAAGAAAAAATGTAATTAAAAAATAAAATTGTATATACACACCATAAATATACTGTGTTTTACCGCTTCTAATAAGTAAGTAATGTGTTTAGTCAAAAAAAAAAGTAAGTAAGTAAATAAGTAATATGTGTGATTCTTATTTGGCTACACCATTATGCACAGTGACTGTATTGGTGCCAACTCACATTCATGTCGTTTACATAAGCTATTGGTGTTAAAAATGGATGGATGGTCTAATGATAAATGGACCTATTTATGGATAAAAGTGTATCTCAGATGATCCAATTTGAACTTGGTTGGAAGACTATTATCTCAGGATCATCATATCTGAAGGATAAAAGTGTATAAATATCACTAATTATGTTTTATGTAATAGTAATTCAGTCAAAGTCTATAATACTAATCGACACTTTCCACGTGTACACAAAGCAAGACAAGTAGTATCTTCTTCCTCGATTTTTCGAAGTCACACTTTCTTCCTTGCTGTTGTTCTCCCTCCAAAGCATTCCTTAGAAATCATTTGGATGAGTTTCGATTCCCATTGCCTTATTTCGTTTCCCCCAAGTGATGGTTCATCCAATATTCTTATTGGAACAGATTGGGGGAGTCCTAAGATGATTCTCATTTGCTCCCTTCCTGTTAACTAATAGTCTTGGAAAATATAATCTAAAATGTAAATTGCGCGGAAATATCACCTTTTTGTTAAACATGCATAATTTTTCAAACTCCAGGACAATGCAAATAGTCTTGCCTCTCGGTTGAAGAAAACAGATGCAAGGGAAATCCAGGCTTATTATCAACAATACTATCAACAATATGTCAGAGCTCTTGACCAAGCGGATCAGGCAGACAGGTAAATACTAAATACTTATCCCCCTTGTGCAGGCTTGTAGCATATTCTGTACGTTACATTGAAATCTTTTTACAGGACCCAGCTAAGTAAAGCTTACCAAACTGCTGGGGTGCTCTTTGAAGTGCTTTGTGCCGTTAATAAGACTGAGAAGGTCGAAGAAGTAGCTCCCGAGGTTAGTCTCCATTCATATCCTTTCACTTTTTGTTTTATTTTGCTTTAAATTTATTTTTTTAACCATTCAAATATTCAAATCTGGAGGCATTGTTTGTGTTTGTAGATTATCGCCGCTGCTAGAGATGTCCAGGAAAAGACGGAGATTTATACACCGTATAATATTCTTCCTCTGGACTCTGCTGGTGCTTCTCTGCCCATAATGCAGTTTGAAGAGGTGTTCTTGATTGACTAATGGAATCTTTGTGTTTTTTAACTTGACACAGTACTGAGTTTAAACTGTTTTCTTTGGCTATTAGATTAGGGCTGCTGTTTCTGCGCTGTGGAACACTCGTGGCTTGAACTGGCCTAGCTCAGTTGAGCAACAGAGGCAGAGAGCTGAAGGTTTTGACATTCTTGATTGGCTTAGGGCAATGTTTGGATTCCAGGTACGTATTTAGTATGTACACAGAATAACAGGGGATGGAAAAGATTTATTATTGACCAAATTTTTGTATGGCCTCCTTCAACTGTTAATGTATTCGGTTTATTTGAGCACAGAAGGACAGCGTGAGAAATCAAAGAGAGCATTTGATTCTGCTTCTTGCTAACTCTCATATAAGGCTACACCCTAAACCCGAGCCTTTTAACAAGGCATGTATCTGTTTCCCACTTTCTCTGTTTCAGGAAAAAAACAAAGCTGAAACTGTAATCAAAAGAACTCTAGTCCGTAATTGAACTCACTTGTTTTTTCTCCCTGCTTTCCTTTTGGTTTAATCATTCCAGCTCGATGATCGTGCTGTTGATTCTGTGATGAGAGATCTCTTTAAGAGTTACAAAACATGGTGCAAATTCTTGGGACGAAAGCATAGTTTGCGGTGATATAACAATCTCAGCATCAATGAAAACTTGCACTTTTATCTTTTGCCTTAATATTTTAAAGAATAAAATCTGATTTTTTTTATGGTAAAAAGTGCTTATAGTGAGTTCTTTTACACAGACTGCCTCAAAGTCAACCAGACATACAGCAGAGAAAGTTGCTTTATATGGGCCTGTATCTTCTCATTTGGGGTGAAGCGTCTAATGTTCGCTTCATGCCGGAGTGTCTATGCTACATATTTCACAATGTGAGTACAAATATACCACATGTTTTACAATATCTATTGCCATATTGTCTTTGCAAATGTAATATAATTGTCTTCTCTTTAATCTTTATAAATATATATATCAGTGATTTGTGCATTTGCTAACAATGGCCAAGTTTGACCTCAGATGGCATATGAACTGCATGGTTTAATGGCTGGAAATGTCAGCATGGTCACTGGTGAAAATATCAAGCCTTCTTATGGTGGAGAGGACGAGGCATTCCTACGAAAGGTTATCACACCCATATATCGAGTAATTGAAAAGGTGTGATGTTGTATTTCATGGACATTATTATAATTTCTCATATGTTCCCTGTCATGACTTGCAAAATTGTAATAACCATGTTGATCAATCCAGGAAGCTAAGAAGAGCAGAAATGGAAAGGCTGCACACTCAGCATGGTGCAACTATGATGATCTAAATGAGTATTTCTGGTTTGTTTTCATTCAGGATTTTATTACTGAAATTGACTTGGTTCGTTTCAACATTCATTACTTGACTGTTTTTTGTTGTTGTTGCAGGTCACTTGATTGCTTTTCTCTTGGATGGCCCATGCGTGATGATGGCGACTTTTTTAAATCCACAATTGATTTGACACAGGTTATATTTTAAGAAATAACTGGACTGATTTTAAAATAATTTCATGTTTAGTACTTAATACAAACTCCATATCAGGGAAGAAAGGGTTCGCCAAGAAAACCTGGGAAAATTGGGAAATCAAATTTTGTTGAAACACGGACATTTTGGCACATCTTCCGCAGTTTTGATCGTCTCTGGACCTTTTTTTTACTGGGTTTGCAGGTATTTGTATAATAAAAGGAGATGCTTAAGTTGAAATACCCCTTCTTGTGGTTATGACAAGTCTTGAGAATTCTTATTACAGGTGATGTTCATTATTGCATGGGATGGGATTTCACTGATGGAAATATTTCAGAAGGATGTTTTATATAAATTGTCTAGTATATTCATCACAGCATCCATTCTGCGCTTACTTCAAAGTATGAAACATCCACCAAATTGCTCTTATTAAAACTTATCAGGGTCACTCAGAACAATTTTTTTATATTTATGGTCTGATAATGCTATTTGTGTTACTTAGAAGGTAGACATTTAATTTGTTAGAATTTTATAAGTCATCTTGTAAGAACTACAAAACTCACGCGTCTGATATGAGAAGCAGAATTAGCACTGAATTATATTTTAGTGTTTGACAAGTTCCAGTGGAATACGAGTGTTTAATTAAATGATGCATTGTTATATTCACTGTTGCAGTTTTATTCACTGTTCCTAACATATCATTTCTATTAATTTTAAGGTATTTTTATTCAGAAAATAAATTTTGTAAGGACAATTTATATAAGATCAATCAGCTTTTTACCTTAAGGACTTACCTGCCATGTATTATTTGGTGATGAATCAATTAATGGCAAAAGGTTCTGTAGTGAAAATTTCTATCTATGAAATTTACCTCCAAGATTTCAGATTTTGTATAGAGAATGTTTCCTTCAATGCCAGTTCTCATTTGTATTATATTTTTTTACCTTTGTTGATTTACTTTCCAAATTGAAATACTTCTAATGTTTCTAGCAGAAAAGTAAGGATATGTTATTATTTTTTATAATATTTTACTTTTTCTTTTAGATGTTTTATTGAAGTATGTATATATTATTTTCCTGTTTTTTTCTTTCTTGCTTGTTCCTTTTTATTTGCTTTAATTTCTGTTCCTCTTTGTATTGGTTTAGGTATCTTAGACCTGGTCCTGAATTTTCCTGGTTATCATCGATGGAAATTCACCGATGTGCTAAGAAATATTCTTAAAATCATTGTCTGCTTTATATGGAGTATTATTCTTCCACTCTTCTATGTACAATCTGTCAAGGATGCACCTCAGGGTCTTAAGGAGTTGCTTTATTATTTCAAACAAATAAAAGGCATTCCAGCAATGTACATGCTGGCAGTTGCATTGTATATGTTACCAAACTTATTAGCAGCTGTTCTCTTTCTTTTCCCAATGCTAAGGCGCTGGATTGAAAATTCAGACTGGCACATAGTTAGATTCTTCTTATGGTGGTCTCAGGTAGTCATGTTTTCTTTTCTCTTAAACACTTAAGTATTTCTCTCAATGGTTTGGGTTCTCTTAAACACTTAAGTATTTCTGATCATTTCTTCGCATGCAGCCAAGAATATATGTTGGAAGAGGAATGCATGAAAGTCAATTTGCTCTCCTAAAGTAGGATTCACACAACACACTGTTCCTGAAGTAATTTGTGTTAGTTTGCTCTTGTTTATTGTATGAAAAGCGTTCCATCATCTATTCTTTTATGAATTCCAGGTATACTATTTTCTGGGTGTTGCTATTGACTTCAAAATTTTTATTCAGCTTTTATGTCCAGGTAAAATATTATATATGCAATCATTGTTACTTACATAACAAGTTAGCCTTGTGAAGTCGGACCTCTTTTTAAGTGTTGCATCTATTTTCAGATAAAACCTCTAGTTAAGCCAACCAAGGACATAATGAGCATTCAACATGTTGAGTATGCTTGGCATGAGTTTTTCCCCAATGGTAATTTATGGTAATTTCTTCTTTTTATTGAAGACTTTGCAACTTGTGCTTGTTGATCTAATATTTTCCACACTATGCAGCTCAAAACAACTATTGTGCAGTTGCTGCACTCTGGGCTCCTGTACTTATGGTTTGTATGTTATATATATAATTTTTCACTTGTTTAATTTTTCACTTGTTCAATATCTCAGTGTATCATGTCATTTTCAATACAGGTTTATTTCATGGACACTCAAATTTGGTATGCTGTCTTCTCAACTTTGTATGGTGGCGTTGTTGGAGCCTTTGACCGTCTAGGAGAGGTCCTCATCAGTTTCATCTTATTTTAAATTAATTTGAGATCGATTTTTTTCGTGGGTTTTTTTTATATTTTTTACATCAAACACACAAACAGAAACACAAACATATGCAGTCGAGTTAAAAAATTATATAGGACCCGTTTGGATACAAAGTATCTGATCACCATTTTCTTATATTTTTATGAAATTCTGAAATCGTCAATTGTTAAAGAACCTTGGACTTTGCTTTTCATTTTTCAGGGGAACTTCAGACTGGATCGCATTTATAGATTAAAAAAAAGCAAAATACTTAAGTTTACAAATTTCTAACAGTCAATTATCTATTTGCTTGCACAGATACGCACTCTGGGCATGCTAAGATCACGATTTCAGTCAATGCCTGGTGTATTCAATACATGCTTGGTTCCTTCTAATAAGAAAAAAGGAAGATTCTCCTTCGGAAAGCAATTCACTGAGGTTCTTGCTACCACATTTTCATTTCTAAGTACATTAAGGTAAATATTTATTCATCTTCATTTTAGTTTCTGTGCTTGTGTAGAATTCTGCAAGCAGAAGATGTGAAGCTGCCAAATTTGCCCAATTATGGAATGAAATCATTTGCAGTTTTCGTGAGGAAGATCTCATAAGTGACAGGAATGACCTCAAACACAAACTCTTCAGTTTTTTTCCCTTTGTTCTCAATCATAGCTTCAAGTCTTCATCCTCTATGTTTTGATTTGCTGCCCTAAACCTGTTTAGGAAACTATGTTTGCATTTCTTCAGGGAAATGGATCTTTTGCTAGTTCCTTACACAATGGGTCCTGATCTCAAAATAATTCAGTGGCCACCATTTTTGCTTGCAAGCAAGGTCAGCGAGATTCAATTTTGTTATTATGTTTATAAGTGGATCATACGATGACACTGTCAACCTTTACAGATTCCTGTAGCATTGGATATGGCAACTCAATTTCGAGGGAGGGACTCTGATCTTTGGAGGCGCATATGTGCAGATGAATATATGAAATGTGCTGTTATTGAATGCTATGAATCTTTTAAACAAATTCTACATGATTTAGTGATTGGAGAAACTGAAAAAAGGTATATCATTTTGGTGCATGTCAATTTTAGTTTACACCTCATGCTAAAAGCATTAAGATTAGAAATATTAGCAGCCATTTTTTGTGCGGTGCAAATTATGTCCTGTTCAAAATAATACTGTCCTGCTTAGATCTGTTTTTGTAAAAAGACAGCTCTGGCTGTCTATCAGTTTTCATGAATAGCAATTACACTAATATGGTTATTTGACAACATGAAGTAAATAAATGAAAATATGAAATGGTTAACTTGTATAATTAGTATTAGTTTGACTCACATTAATTCAAAAAAAATTATTAGCTGTATGCTGTTTTCCTTAAATGGAACTTATAATTGAATCTATAAATTTAATTAAAATTGAATCATTATCAGTACGTCTTAATTCATTATGATGGACCAGGATAATTTCCATCATTGTCAAAGAAGTTGAGATCAACATGTCAAAGAATACACTAACTATAAATTTTCGGATGGGCTTCTTACCCTCTCTTTGCAAGAAGTTTGTGGAGCTTGTGGAACTCTTGGTGAGTCTTCAGAAGAAAACTAACTATATTTGTAGGTTGTATTCTTGACTGATTCTTGCCTATAACCATTCTATTTGGAAACTTGTGCATTCCTTTTTGTCCCAGAAAAATGCAGATCCATTGAAGGGAGGTACAGTGGTGGTCTTGCTGCAAGACATGTTAGAAGTGGTTACTGATATGATGGTGAATGAAAACAGGTTAGCTTAACATAACGACAACGAACTTGAAATATATTATTATATATTAATGATAGTTTATTTGAAAATAGTAATGCTTGCCTTTTCTTTTTCTTGTCACGTTCATCAGTGAATTGGCAGAGCTTAATCAAATTAGTAAGGATACGGGTGAGCAAGTTTTTGCTGGTACTGAGGCAATGCCTGCTATAGCATTCCCTCCTGTGGTTACAGCACAATTGGAGGAAAAGGTACTAAGTATTGCAATTTTAATATTAGTTCTTATTTTTTTAGTTTATATTATTATACAACAATCCAAAAGTGTCTATAACCAATGAATTATTTTGGTTGTACCAGTTAAGACGTCTTTACCTACTCTTGACGGTAAAGGAATCAGCCATTGAGGTTCCAACAAATAGTGAAGTACGCAGAAGGATTGCATTCTTTACAAATTCATTGTTCATGGATATGCCACGTGCTCCCCGTGTCCGTAAAATGCTCTCATTCAGGTTTAGTACAGTTCCTTGGTTTACAGCCATGCCATAATATGCCCATGTTATCCTTTCTTGAAAATATAAACTGCAGGACTGTCATTATTTTTTTTGTGTACACTAAATGGTGCAAATTAAAAATAAAGCTGATATAAGCTATGTTGTTTTATTTTTATATTTCTTTTCCAAATCAATAAAAATCATGTATAGGTCTTTCATTCCTCCAATATATCTCCATCACTCTTCTTAGCAGTTACATGGATTCCATGATCTGTTTGTCTTTCATGAAATCAAATTGATCTTCTGATATAGTGGTTGTCTAGTCAAGTAGTCATAAATTGATTATCATCCTATTTTTATATATATTGGACACATATATTTTTATCTATTTAATTTTTTTTAAGGATTTCTGATGCGTAAGTTTCAAAATGTGATGCATCAAGAAGCTGTCCTGTGTATATTATATAAAGCCTTTTGCTTCTTCTTTTCAGTGTCTTAACTCCATACTACAGTGAAGAGACTGTGTATTCTAAGAATGACATTGAGGTTGAAAATGAGGATGGCGTGTCAATCATATATTATTTGCAAAAGATTTTCCCTGGTTTGTAATTACTCACACAGCATAGCCTTATTGACTGTATAAATGATAATATAGAACGAACTGGCTGAAGTTTAGTAATTTTACCAGATGAATGGAATAACTTCATGGAGCGACTTGATTGTAAGAAAGATAGTGAAATATGGGAAAAAGATGAGAATATATTACAGCTACGTCACTGGGCCTCATTAAGAGGTCAAACTCTTTGCAGGACAGGTATCTGATGATTCCCTTTCCCCTCCCCTTTGGCTGGATTTGGTTGATTGATATTTTTCCTCTTACTTATAAACTAATGTAGTTAGGGGAATGATGTACTATCGGAGGGCGTTAAAGCTCCAGGCATTTCTTGACATGGCTACTGAAAAAGGTAATGCTAAGTTGATTGTATTCTATGTGATATTTAGCAAAATGTATAGGTACCATGGAAGGCATCTGATTTATTGTTTTTTGCAAACCCTGGGGGCTGGGACCTTAGTCTTTTCTTATTTGTACACACCTTTAACAGAGATTTCCTTGCTTACCTCGTATCCAGTAAAAGACCTGTCTTATTCATTTTTGGTTTTTGTGCAGAGATCCTCAATGGATATAAAGCTATTACACTTTCATCTGAGGAAGGCAAAAAGAGTCAGAGGTCCCTATATGCGAATTTAGAAGCTATGGCTGACATGAAATTCACATATGTTGCTACCTGTCAAAACTATGGGAATCAGAAGCGCAGTGGAGACCGGCGTGCAACAGATATCTTGAATTTGATGGTTAAGTATGTTCGTCTTCTGTTAAATTAATTTGTGCACTTTGAGTGAATATATATTTTTTATTTTTAGTTGCCAAGTTTGCTTGATTGAAGAATCTAATTTTTGGTTCTCTATTTATAGCAATCCCTCACTCCGTGTTGCATATATTGACGAAGTTGAAGAAAGAGAAAGTGGAAAAGTGCAGAAAGTTTATTATTCTGTATTGATTAAAGCGGTGGACAAACGTGACCAAGTAAATGCATATTGATGTCAGATACGTAGTTAATTCCCAATGGCTGTCTTAGATATAATTGATTTTGTATCTTCTTTTAAGGAAATATTTCGAGTAAAACTTCCGGGTCCAGCAAAGTTAGGAGAAGGGAAGCCTGAAAACCAGAATCATGCCCTTATTTTTACTAGAGGGGAAGCCCTTCAGACAATCGACATGAACCAGGTAAAATATATAAATTGAAGCCTTATCAAGTTGACAATGGATGTCAATGCAAATTTGAAGATGGTGTATTTGAAAATTTCTTCTAGGACAATTACTTGGAAGAAGCTTTAAAAATGCGTAACCTTCTGGAAGAATTTAGTGAGGATCATGGAGTGCGCCCGCCTACCATCTTAGGTGTTCGTGAGCATATATTTACTGGCGGGTAATGATATTCTTATACCTAGAGCTAACAGTGTCAAGTTTAGATTCTATATTACTTAATTTTATCACTTGTTACAGTGTCTCTTCCTTGGCTTGGTTTATGTCAAATCAAGAAACTAGCTTTGTCACAATTGGTCAAAGAGTTCTTGCAAGACCATTAAAGTAAGCTGTTGTTTGCATTATGTACTTTTATTAAACGGTTAACAGTGCTTGTTTATCTTGGCCTTTCTTTTTGCTATCCTCAGCCATTTTTTTGAGAAAAAAATCTTAAAATTTATGTGTATTTTTTCTCACAAAATTATTGTGTATTTTTTTTTTGTCCCATGAGTGTAGCTCAGTTGGTAGCTACTAGGGACATTATTCCCCACTTCTCCACATTTGTGTCAGTCTAGCCACTAGACTACTTGACCGAAAAAAGATATAGTACGTATTTTCTGGCGTATGAACTCTGCTTGATTTTTTCAATCGTAGGGTTCGATTCCACTATGGTCATCCGGATGTTTTTGATAGAATTTTCCATTTAACCCGCGGAGGAATCAGCAAGGCTTCTTGTGGCATCAATCTGAGCGAGGATATATTTGCTGGTAATATTCTTGATATATATTTTTAGCAGTGATATTGGATAGCTATCACTCTGCATCACATGCCTTTTCTTATTCAGGATTTAACTCAACACTAAGACGTGGAAATATCACTCATCATGAATATATCCAAGTTGGAAAGGGTAGGGATGTCGGGCTCAATCAAATCTCTCTTTTTGAAGCAAAAGTAGCCTGTGGTAATGGAGAGCAGACACTAAGCAGGGATATCTACCGGTTGGGGCATCGATTTGACTTTTTCCGCATGCTATCGTTTTATTTTACAACCGTTGGATTTTATATCAGCTCAATGGTAATGATCAAGCAAAAAATATACTGATTATATATTTTTTCTATAAAAGAAATTATTGCTTTTAGGAAAATTTGTTGCTAAAATTTATACCTGATTGGGTATGAAAATTATTTTTTAATCCGTAAAACACTAAGATGGCCCTCTAATTTATGAGTTTGCCAAGGCTTGTTGATTAAAGTAGCTAAGAGTTTTAGTTCTCTTTGAGTAAATCTTGAGATTCAAGTCTACTGAATAAAAAAAGGTCTTGGGAGAGCTTTATCTCCTTCAAGTGATTGTATCTAACTTGATTTAGATTAGTCAGGATCTAAAGTAACTTCCAAATATTGAGGGGTAAAAGAGAAATCAACACTAAGAGTTGAAAATTTCTTGATCAAATCTATATAATTGTCATGGTTACATTTCTTTCTTATCTTTTTGCTCTTAAGTGGTTGTGTGCATCTAGCACTAAAAGTTTCTTCTGCTGTTCACAGTTAGTGGCCCTCACGGTTTATGCTTTCTTATATGGCAAACTTTACCTGTCATTGAGTGGAACTGAGGCTGCTATAATTAAATATGCTAGAAGGAAAGGAGATGACCCTTTGAAGGCAGCAATGGCTTCTCAAGCCCTTGTTCAAATAGGTCTTCTAATGACTATGCCCATGATCATGGAAATTGGACTCGAGAGAGGGTTCAGAACTGCTGTAGGTGATCTCATAATAATGCAGCTGCAGCTTGCTCCTGTTTTCTTCACTTTCTCACTAGGGACAAAGATGCACTATTTTGGGCGCACGATTCTTCATGGAGGGGCAAAGTATAGAGCAACTGGACGTGGTTTTGTAGTTCGTCATGAGAAGTTTGCAGATAATTACAGGATGTATTCCAGGAGTCACTTTGTAAAGGGGATAGAGTTAGCTTTACTCCTTATATGTTATATGATTTATGGATCAGCAACTCCTGACTCAACAGCATATGCACTTCTCTCATTTTCAATGTGGTTTTTGGTGTGTTCTTGGTTGTTTAGTCCTTTCCTGTTTAATCCATCAGGATTTGAGTGGCAGAAGATATATGAGGATTGGGAGGATTGGTCAAAATGGATAAGTAGTCGAGGTGGTATTGGTGTTCCTTCAACCAAGAGCTGGGAATCATGGTGGAATGAGGAACAAGAACATCTACAGAACACTGGAATATGGGGGCTGATGTGGGAGATAATTCTTACTCTTCGTTTCTTTGTATACCAGTATGGGATTGTGTATCATCTACATGTAGCCAGAGGTGACAAGAGCATCATGGTAATTTCACTTCACATTTTCATGTCACTCTAGAATCTGCACCTCAGGGTTTCACTGCTATCACATCTATATCAATACTACATTGTAGCATTTTAAGACAATAAGTTACTTGGTCAAAGGAGAACACTTTTAAAAAAAATGGGGGAGGGTGAATATTGTTATTTATTTAGGAGTTAGGGGGAGAGGGGGGACACTAGGCCATATATTCCCTGCTGGGGATTCAAAACCAGTCTCTTTAATTTACAAACAAATGAGACAATATTTTGTCCTTATTAATTAATTAACACCTTCCCCGATGAACTAAAATGAAAATCGAAAAGAAATGACAGACATGGAGTATATATAGATAAGAGCTTTCTGACATTCGTTTTCTACAGGTTTATGGTCTGTCCTGGCTTGTCATAGTAGCTGCTATGATCATCTTGAAGGTCGGTTTTCTATGATCAAACTATTCATTATGAAGTAAAGCATTTTTTATTATAATTTTTTCGATTAGTTATTGGTGTCATACTTGCTTATGAAACTGCAGGTAGTGTCCATGGGTAGAAAGACTTTCAGTGCTGATTTTCAGCTTATGTTTCGTCTCCTCAAATTGTGTCTGTTTATTGGAGCTGTTGTCATTCTAGTCTTGATGTTTACTCTATTTAGTTTTACATTTGGAGACATCTTTGCAAGTCTTCTAGCATTTTTGCCAACAGGGTGGGCACTTATACAGGTACTTATCTAACAGCCATTACCTCTTTGTTTTGATGGATATTTTTTAGTTTGTTTAGGCCCTTTATGTTTTGCAGTCAAAGTCCCCAGGTTTAATTATTTATTTTTGTTTGTCGTTGTTGAATACAAAAAATAAGTTTCATTTATCAAAGCAATGACTACTTAACTGAATTATATTTCTCTACACAAAACTCACAAAAAATAATGTTGAAATTTATATCCATCATTTTCCACTATATCCAAATAGGGACCGAGTTTTTTCTTTTTCACAATTTATGCTATTATTGGAGAAGTTTCACTACTGACATTTTGCTGTAAATGTAAAAATTGACTGTTTGATCTGATCATATGGTATTATATATGACCAGATAGCACAAGCATGTAGGCCGATAGTAAAGGGCATTGGAATGTGGGGGTCTGTCAAAGCTTTATCAAGAGGGTATGAATACCTTATGGGGGTGGTTGTCTTTGCACCTGTGGCCATATTAGCTTGGTTCCCATTTGTTTCGGAATTTCAAACTAGACTGCTATACAACCAAGCATTCAGCAGAGGGCTTCAAATCCAGAGAATTCTGGCTGGTGGCAAGAAGAATAAATGAGACAACAGAATCATTTGCAGCAATACTTTTACAGACGGAAGATGAGTGTTCAAGCATGCAAGAAGAATAAATAAGATAACTGAATCATTTGCAGCAATACTGTTACAGACAGAAGATGAGTGTTCGTGGATGCACAGAAGTTTACAAGCAATTGTGTTTCGGCCCAGAATGCATACTGAGAACGCAGAAGCATTTTTCAATCTCGCGTTGAAAAAATTCTTGAATATAGGAGAAATGGTGAACTAGATATTGTTTAGGAAAGAATACATATATCTGGAATTATTTTTTAGGATTTAAAAAAAGTGGCTTACGATAGGAATTACAAGATGGTTTGAGAGAGAATGACATATTTTGATCAAAAGGAGAGGAGCAGTGCATGCTCGATCCTAGAGTCTGAGACTAACAGTTGTGGTTCCCATGTAGAAGAATGGTGTCTGAAATGAATGTAAATCTGTATCCAGTGGTTCTCATCATTCTTATTCTCTACTCTAAGTTGCATGAGCCAAAGAATTGAATTGTAAAGTTTTGTCTAATAATAACTTCATTGATCTGCCATTGATTCTGACAAAATATAGGGACTATTTTTAGTTTTGAACATTACAATCACCCAACTTAGCTTCCTTTTGACAAAGGATGCTATACACTAGCTAGAGAAGTGTAGAGAAAGAACCAAATAACGATAGTGAATGAATCTCACCAATTAGAAAATGAACTCGCAATAACAGTATTGAAAAGAGAATGCAAGTATTGGAACCAAAGATGAAAATTTTCTCATAGTAAACCCACAAACCTTTGAGACAATATTCCATCCATTCCTTATTATAAGAAGAAAAAAAAAAAATCACACTTATTAAGAAAAAAAGTAAAATATAATAATTTGAAGTAAGAATTTGTGTTTTTCTTGAAATAAATTTCAAAAATGTAATTAAAGTTTTTATTGGTTATTTGTAGAGAAACTTCAAGCGGCTTTGGCATAAGAAAGGTATAAGTAAAGGTAAAATGGCTAAATAAAATTCAAAGGGCGATAATGTCATTTAAGTAATGATTTTTAATCTTAAGGAACATGAATGAACACATAAGCAAAGATAGTAAAAAATGAAGAAAAAAAAAAGGCTTATCCAAGAAAAATGGATTATCCAAGAATGAAATGAATTATCAAATGGAAAGTTGATGTTGAAAACCCAAAATTTCATCCCGTATTGTATACATCTATATCTAATAGTATATCTATATATATATGTACAACTACTGTACAAGCTTAACTAATTAGCTAGCTAGAAAGGTGCAGATGCTATGTCCCTGAATGCTTCAAGTGATGCTTCTTGGGCCACTTCTTCACCCAATTCCATGTTGCCAGATCCCATGCTACAAGCAGCACTAACCACTGGCTGCAATCCCTGCCATTAAATATTAATTGGTATGTGTCAAGCTCCCAAACACAAATAATCAAATTTCTATATCCATATCCACAATCACAATATCATGTAAATCCAAAATATCAATAAGACATAAATATTTACATGTAATATGTGTCAGAAATAATATAAAACCATTGATGTGATATTTCCTAACAGCTTAAGCTTTTGGGATAATCGGTCATTTGACAATATGTATTTTGTTATATGCAATGTCCTTACAAATTGCTTAAATCATATATCTCATACACAAGATAACATATATAGGTAATTAGTGATTATTCATTACAAAGAGGAACAAAATAAATTGTTGCATGCAGAGCTACAAGACCTATATAACATGCATGTCTTCAAATCATATACAACGTACGTAAAATGGTTTAAGGAAACTAATCAATTAATTATCGGCAGAACTTCAAATTTTGTACAATATAAATTTTTTGGTAATTATATTTCAAAAATTATATCAATATATAGCAAAAACACTGTTGCAAACTTTAGTAAATAAAATAGAAATAACTACCTCGGTGAAAATTTTGGAAGCTTCTTCAAAGGTCTTTGTGTTCAATATATATATTGCTATGTTCTGTAAATCATAAAAAATATACCACTATTAATTGATCATCAAGTTTATAATTCATAAAGGATATACATATATATAACCAAAGAACCATGCAATACAAAAATTATAATCTTAATAGAAGATAAAAATAAAGATAAATATATAGAAGAATTTTTACTAATCACTACTCACCCTTGCAGATTGAATTTGGTCGATACCAAGAGTCCTAGGCTCTCTTTCAATTGATGAAGTCCTTTGAATAGGTGGTAACCTAGCCATAGGTGCCTCCATTTTTTTGTGTGTTTTTTTATGAAAGATATATAACTTCTTTTTTTGTATAGTGAAGAATGCAAACCTTGATATAAAAAGTGTCACTAGGTCTAGCTATAAGTTTCTATCAATTTGGCAGAGTAGTTGAATTGAAGGAATAATAATCCGAATTGTATTCACTCATTTATATATATAGTTTGGAATATTTGGTGAAGCTAATATGACCCATAGGTGATGGACCACGCAAACCGCAACGTGGCGAAGCATGAAAGGTGGGTTACACGTGGCACAATGATTAGGGTACAGATGGTGACATATTAGAAAGAAAGAGAAAAAAAAACATGCGAACGTGTTTTGTATGGTTTTGTAAAAAGGAACTAAGAAGAGGTTAGTGGATTTATAACGTATTTACGTGTTGGGAAGATGTTGGTTGGTTGGTAGGTACATGATACGGAGGAGAGTGACGGTGGAATGGCAGGCACCGCCATTGGAATAGTCCACGTCGATTAAGTTAAGGTTGTAAACGTGTACGTATCAGATTTGTGTCTATCATATGCTAAGCTTGATGTTGATGTGCTCATGTATTCAAAAAAATTAATTAAATAAAGATATGAAGATCCGATTTCATTTGAAGATACTTTGGATTAGTATTAATTTGGCTTTGCAAAGTTGCTAAACAAATAGTCTTCTATCACGTATTATAATAACTAAAATTTCATCTTTTATGAAATATACAAATATAATTCGATATATTTAAAAACTATTTTTTATTATGTTGATGTCGGACATGACGTATATCCAACACCAGATATAGCATGTATGGTTTTGTTGAATTTGCATTTAGATGAGGACGATGAGTTAGCATCTTGCACGGGAATAGGTGGGATTTTATTTGAATTTGAATGTTCATTACAATAATATAATTTGAGATCCATTATGATTCGAATGGCTGCTATTTCATGTCACATCGAGTGCTTATATGCGTATGTCTCTCAAACTTTCTTTCTTATCTTTATTTTAATTATTTTCTTTCAATTGATTTTTCTAGACCTCTACTATAGAGGCATTGGTGTTTGATTGGGGGAAGCCACTACTTGCACCCTTTACTGTATGTGTGTGAAGGAACTTGTGTTCCAATCATTTCTGTTATTTCAAAACATTGAACTAGAAATATGTTGTGCCTTTCAAAAAAAAAAAAAGTTGTTTTCAGGCAGAAACTTGGAAGATTTTACGTGGATTAAGGTACAAAAGGAATGCTCATGAAGATCTAGATTTGCATAAATAAAATTATTAGGTTTTATTTTGTGAGTTTCATGCGGATTTATATGCGGAAAGGTTCGGCAAGATATATTCTATAGCATAGCTAGGCTTCTAACAAGATCACTGTGATGCAGATAAGAATTCTATGTTATTGCTACATCAAGTCGTGTAATATTTTAAGATGGGGAAGTAGTGTGTTTTGTACACTAAAGCTCATAATATTTTTTAACAATACAAAACAAATCGTTTATTAAGTTAAGAGACACATGGTTGAATTTGAGGAGTACGAGAACTCGTAATAATTAATATGGCAAAAGTGCTTTCTTCCAGCACAACACTAATGAATGATGTTTAATTTGTTGTTGTCTTGTTGATGGCTGCGTAACTTGTCACTTTGCTAAATATGATATGATGCTTATTGCTTGTAGTTGTCCCGTGCGTCTTTCTTTCTCTTCTAATCTTTCCTAATTAACCAATATTGCTTCACCAAATCAAGTAGCAACCCACAAAGTTTGTTAATGATATACATTCGATAGTTTCATTCATATTTGCACGTAATTGCATGCATTCACTTTTTTTAAAAGTATTTAAAAGCTACCTCTCTATATTGCTAAAAGGTCAAAGATAAATTGTTTGAAATAATTTGACTTTAAATCATGACGGAATTAATTATTAACTAGACCGAACTCCGAATTAATATAACCCCTCAAATAATTAATTTGTATATGCGTGAACCAAATGATGAAACACTCAAACATCTAATCTCGTTTAAGTGACCTGAAACAGTTATCATTTTTATTTGTTTTGTAAGGAAACCGGTTATCATTCAAACTAAACTCACTTAGTAAAGGGTCTTGTTAATGTGTGCCTTAAGGGTACATATTAAGAAAATCAAAAATAGAATTTTTGTATTAAAAAATACAATAATTTGACCATTAAAAAGATGAATGCACAGCTTTTTAGAAGAATATTTATTTATTAAATTTTTTAATATGTGCCCTTAGGGCACATGTTAACATTTGCCTAAAATTAAATTATAGTCCCATATTTGCTCTCCGACTTTAGAAAGAGCAACTAACGTGTTGAAGTTCGATTAAAAGAAACCGTTACCAACTTCAATTTTATTTTTTTCGTTTAGACTTTTAAAAGCATAATGATTTGGGATATGGGATATGGAGTTTGACGGTTGAAGTTTAAGATTTGGAGTTTATTGTTTAGGTTTAGATTTTTTGTTTATGGGTTGGAATTTGCAATCCAAACTCCAAATCTGATTAAACTCATACCATAAACTCCAAACCCCAAATCAAAATCATCATATCAAACCATATACAAATTAAAACAATAAACTCTAAACCTCAAATCTTAAACAAACATATCATCCAAACCTAAACCTCAAATCTTAAACTTGTACCCTAAACTCCAAACCCCAAATTGTAAGCTCATACCCTATACTCCAAACCCAAAATTAAACTTAAACTCATACCCTTAATTTAAGAACAATTTTTATTGGTTATAAAAAAAATAAAAGATAAAGCAAATTACATATAATTTGTATTTAATTTTACAATAACAAATAAAAACAAATTTTGAAAATGATAAATATCTGATAATTTGGGGAAAAAATAGTTAATTTATCAGCAAAATATTTTATGTTGGTACTATCCCAAACCAATAGACATCATTCACATAATATGGAATGAATAAAGAAATAAACAAATTGTCGTGACAAGGTTTAAAGTGTAAAATGCATGCATATAAATCCAAATAAAAACATTAGTTCAACAAGTTAAAGATAAATATCTTCATCTTGATAATTTAGAGCAAATCAGGCCCCAATTCACAATAATACTTGTAATAATACTAGTACTTCAGTTATTGTATTTATTTGGTACTGAAAAATAATATAAAATCAACTGAATTTGAGCCTTTATCCAAAAGAGCTTATGATCGGTTCACCTAGCCAGTTGCAATAGAGCCCAAATATTAGTCACACTCAGCCTGTGAAAATATGAAGCCAAAAGGCCCAATAAATTTATTTATTTTGATTCCAACTTCCAGGTTGGGTAGTACTCTGCCAGAACAAATCAGAGTCTAGATCAATCAACTCAACGAAATCAAAGTCGTCAACATCACCTGTAGTACCTATTCCATTTGTGCTAAATTCGGCATTCTGACAAAAGGATCCCAATGCAGCCGAACCATCAAGGTCTCCCAAACCCTCAAAAAAGTTACTAAAAAGAGCACCTTCAGCAATATTTCCCTGACCAATATAATGTCAACATTCAGTTAACCTTGAAGAAATCAAGAATCACTTACATCACAATCATAGTAAAATTGGCATTAACCTTATGAGCAGACAATGCAAACTACAAGGAATAGGTAAAACACTAAGACTACAAAAGTAAAGACTAGAGAACACTAAAAAGACGTGGTAAAAACAAAACACCCCACTGTTTAAAAAAAATACAAGCAGACAGAAGAAAAAACGGATAAGCATACCTCGGGCAATACGTCAGTGTCTTTGAAAATGTCAAGCATCGATAAAATATCATCATTATTAACAGCTTGATTGTCTGGATATGAATGATTTGCAGCGTCGGGAGAAGGAATCGATCTTGTTTGACACGAATTTGCAGGGTCGGGAGAAGGCACCGATCCTGTTTGACACGAATTTGCAGGGTCGGGAGAAGGCATCGATCCCGTTAGACATGAATTAGCAGGGTCGGAAGAAGGCATCAATCCCGTTTGACATGAATTAGCAGGGTCGGGAGAAGGGATCAATCCCATTTGACATGATTTTGCATGGTCAGGAGATGGCATCGATCCTGTTTGACATGAATTTGCAGGGTCAAGAGACAGCATTGATCCTGTTTGACCTGATCTCACAGCATTGGGAGAAGGCAACAATCCTGTTTGACATGAATTGACAGCGTCGGGAGAAAGCGCCAATCCTGTTTGACATGAATTTGCAGGGTAGGGAGAAGGCGTCAACCTTAATTGATATGGCATGGATATTGAACCACTACATCCATTAGCATGGAGATTGTGGTCATTAAGAACAGAACCATTAGTTGTCACAGGCAAACTGGGAACAATTGCCGCCGATTCAACATAAGGTAATCCAACTTCATCGTCACTCCAGTCTTCCTCATTAAATGGCCTCCCATATTGCGCACCATTCCTAGGACCAGGGCCTTCCTTTTGAAACACCTTACAGATTACATAGGAATCCTGTCGTAAAATAAACCAAAAGAACGTGTTATGAAATATATTCACATGGAGAATAGGATGGAAATATTATCAGGTGATTAAAAGAAAGTGGGCAGTGATACTAACTTAGTAATGTAAATGCATCATATCTCATTTTTTTGGTTGTCAAGCAAAACATGAACAACATAATTCTATTTCTAGGAGTCAACTACTCTATAAAGTAAAAAAGTGCACTTTAGAATGCAAGGTAAGCCAAAACAAATGAAATAACATTACATAATTCTAGTTCAAGGATATGGGCATCAACAATTATCATGAACTAAACTGTAATCAATGATTAGAACTCCACATTTCACCCTATGAAATGAAACTCTCACATTTAGAGTTGAGTCCTTTAATGTAAGTGATGATATAGTAGATGGCAACATTAATATTTGAGCATAAAAAACAAATTCATGTATTATCGGTTACAAAAAAAAAAAAACATAGATGCTAATAAGAGTATCAAGACTTAGAGTACAAGACATCTAAATACATGCATCCATAATCAAAGCCGCAACTATAAATCTGCCACATATAGACCAGTTCAAACTAACTCTTAATATTTTTAACAATACTTAACGATTAAGAAAGATATGGCTACCTGAACAATTCCTCTGTCGGCCAGGTCCTTATCTTCAAGCCTATATTCGTGCATAACCCAGTTGGTTCGATCACCACGAGGCGCCTTTCCAGTATGAAATATCAGGGTTTTTATCATCCCCACAGTTTGATTATTATGTTGTACAGCTCTATCCTTACCAGTAGCTTTCCAAAACCCAATTTCCGTAGCTCGATTCAACCTCCCCCCACTTCCATACTTCTTCTCAATCGGGCAGAAGAAGTACCATTCTAAATCCCCATTTTGTAAATAAGATAAATCTGAAAAACAAATAAACAAAAAAAAAATGTATTAGAACAAATCAACAATCAAATAGACACACTTGATAAACACTATACTAAACTATGAAACTACCTGGGAGATCCCAAGGAGCATATTTGTATATGTCAAGTTCAGCAATAACATCGTTACGAAACTTTTTACCCATCACTTTCCTTTTCAGAAAGTACTTCATTAATTCAACTCCAGTAGGATGGAATCGAAAACCCGGAATCATGTTCACTATAGCCATCAATCAAATCAATAACAGAAAACACACAATTCTGATTCAAACTACCTAGTAAATAAATCCGAGGTTGTTTGCTGTTAAAGCCAACAACAAACAACCTCGTAACTCCGAAAATGATTACTAAAATTTCAGAAAGGAATCAAATACGTTACAACAAATCGAGTTTCGAAAAATCAAAACCCTCGTTTCTCTGATAATGATTATTATCGATACAGAGAGGAATCAAGTGAGTAACTATAAATCGAAAGAGAAAATTGAAAACGGAAACAAAAAAGAGAGAGATTTGTGAGAGGAAATGAAAACCCTAAAATTGAAGGAGTGAAAGGGAATCGTCAAGTCCAGTGACGAAAGAAGATTTTGAAAGAACACCAAAGCCTGCCAAGGTTCATAAAGCAGGAACGATGCCGAACAGAGGAAAACGATGATCCAATTTTTAGGAGGTAAAGAGTCATCGGCGCAATGAAACCCTAAATCGGAGATCGAAACCCTAAATCGGAGATTGAAACGATTAGATTGAAGAAATGAAATACGCGAGCGAAAGCACCGTGTGTTAGCAGTGTGTGAGAATATAAAGTGATGGAAAGAGTGAAGGGTTTTTCATCTATATATATAGGGTTTATTTTAATGCGATAAATAAATTAAATTCTTTTTTTATTAAAAATAAATTTGGAAAATAATAAGGACGACTGCGTCAAATTCACACTCTTGCCAATTTTAAAGCAACAACAATTACAATTTCTTTTATAAAAAAATTGAGAAATATTGGTTCTTCATAATTTATTTATTTTGACATATGGTTCTTCATAATTTAAGACTTGAATAAATATTTTTTTTTATACATAGAATAAATTAATTTAATTAAATTTTTTTTTCTGACTAAATAATTTAATTTAATTAAACTTATTATCATATACTTCCTCTAACCATAATTATAACCAAACATTATTTTTTTAGACAAATAGATACTTATTTTTAGGATTTAGATCATCTCCAAAAAAAATCATGTTGGACTATTCTCAATAATTTTATCGACATTTGTTCTCACTCTACTAAACTAATTATTTTTCTCTTCATAGTTTATTCATTATTCATTATATCTAAAAAATGGATACTTATTTTCTAAACCATGTAACATGGATTAGGAAAAGGAGAGAGGAATAACCAAATGGCATGAAAGGATCCATTTATAATTATTCATTAAATCTAAAAATAAATCTTATTTATAATTTTGGACGAAAGAAGTAAATAGTTAGATTAGAATTAGATAAGAACCTTTTAATATGTTTGAATAATTTAAAAATTAATTTACTGAGATAGTTTAGTTTGGAGACACATCATTCATACTTCACAGATGGTATTGTACATTATACGATGAATATTATAAGATGTTCATAATAATGTATAGTCCATCCAAGGAAAAGTGTTAATATAGTCATATGATTATATATATTGCAAGTATTTAGCGCTATAAGAATAGTTTAGAATTATACATTAATTTTTCGCCAATGCAAGTTTGACTTGGTTCTTTGCACAAAATTTTCAATTGAACAGGAAAAGTAAATTGTGAATTGTGATACAGTAACAATGCCATCAAACCTTAAATATTTTACATGACAGATATGAAGGTGAAACAAATTTCACCATGAACATGTCAATTACACAGGTTACAATCAAACATCACTGAAGAATTTTGGTCACAATTCTCCACGGTAAAGTATTGAAGAATCAACTCTGGGAAAGATAGACGCCAACAGCTGAGATCAATAATAAATTACAAAGAGAGGAGTTGGCCGATGGTCTGCCCATGATTCGCTTCATATGGTCATTCAAATTGTACAATGTCAGTATCTGTTCAACACTTTCAGCATACCCCAAGACTGTAGACGAATCCGTAAGTTTACCCAGTGTCCATCCCGACATCCAATTTAAATGTGATATGTCACACTAAAAATCACTGTACACTGCATTATCAGCATTTAGGAGGCTAATGTAGCTTCTCCAAGTAGCAGAGCTCTATTAACACGGAACGAGGGGGAAATAAAAAGACCAAGCTTCAGTAAATTTAACATGGTCTATGTTAAAGTTTTTTTGCAAGTAAGAATCTTCTGTTCTTTGTACCGGGAGAAAATGAGGCAGCATGCCACCACCTATTAACCCTTCCCTCCCTCAAAACATAAGCCATTTCATAGTGAACCAATCACTCCCACTAGTGACCTCTAAATGTAATGCTAATTGACGAGCATTCACGTGCAAGCTTTGGCCAAAATTGAACAACCAAGTTATCACCAGTGATAAATTATCTCACAATATTCCATTCAAAACCCTCTGATAATAATCATACTGCCGAGTCCTCCAAGCATCAAGACTACTGCTAATAAGAGAGAGCACCAAGGAGACACATTGCTGCCAAAAAAAATACAAAACAATTACAATCACATCCAAAACATTTTGCAGTTAAGAAGACACATCAGTAATATCGAAACCTCTTCTGTTAAACTGAGATGGAATCGCTTTCGTAAGTTCTGTATTGTCCGTACACCACCTTTAAAGCACGGGAAACCCGAATCCTGATACCGACATAGCAAAAAAAGAAAAGGTTCAGAGAAAATCTAACATATGTGTACAGGCAACAATGACTTTCAAAAGATAAAATAAGTTAAACCCGGGGAAATTTTGCCAGCTTGAGGGAGTGATTGAAGGAATGGACATTGGGTAGTTATAGTCATATACAATATCATATAAATACAATAACAGGGTGAAATTAATATTTGTATTCAATGTGAATGTGATTCAATGTGCACATGTGCGTGTACACTGTGTATAAATGAACCCCATTATTTAAGACATGGATTCACTCACTCAGACACACACACACAATGCACAATGCATACAATAGTCCAAAAATATCATACAGCACAATGCATGACGGGCAGCATGATCAATGTAAAAATAATGGAATATTTTCAGTCAGTAGACAGTTTGCAAGGTTGCTTGATAAAAATATAATATCGGCAACATCATACTGTTCTGAGAATCTGGAAGTACAGTTCATAACAAGACAAAGAACACAGGCAGACTGCATATTAGATGACCATAAAACACAGGGAGCTAACGTTCATATTACCTGCAACATTTCAACAAGAAGAATAATACGCTCAGCATGCTTGCGGCAAGTGAGGAAGCCTTGAATGCATAAAACCTGGATTACAGGACAAAGCAACATGACAAATTTAGAGCAGATAATAGCATGTCATCTGCAATTTTCTAAGGAAAGTTCAGAAAGTTTCTTTCAGCACCTTAAAATAATCAAAGAACTCGCTTGGCAGACCCTCAGCATCAGAATCCATAACCTAGCATAATCACATTATTGTGATCATTATATGGACACTTGAAATAGGATGCATAATAAATAGTAAAAAATATGTTTACCTCAAGAAGTTCGCGTGTTAATTTAAAAGGTGCACTCTCAAAATTAACCCCCCCAGGTGAATTGGAAAGCATGAAGCCAAAGTCAATATGTATGATATGACCTTCTTCATCCAATAGGAGGTTCCCATTATGCCTATCCTTCACCTTGATGACAAGAAAGGAAAAAAAGAAGTTGGAGGAATGCAAAGCACTCAACAATAATAAACAGCACAAGATTATCATTCAAAGGGCAACTTAAGTAAAGCACCAGTTAATAATGTTCCTCACCTGCAGAAAGTAGCACACCAGAGAATATCCTGCCATACTCTCAACAAAGTTCCTCTGAAACAAAGAACGTAATCAAATTATGAGAGTAAAACAGAATTACAGAAATGAAATCTTCCCCTTTTTAATAAAAAAACAAATATGCACCTCATCTCACAAGTACCAATCCCTTTAAATTTAAACTGTGCAACAAATGAAACAAAAAAGTTCTGCCAGAAAAAGTTATTTCCGTTTGATCCTTTCTAGCAATTTCCAATTTCTCTTTCTTGGGTACTTAACAGTTACAAGGAAGGAAAGGATAAACAAATACAGGAGGCTGAGGAATCCTTATAAGAAATACTAATATGAAACCAACATAATTCAGTTCCGTTCATATCAAAATGGGAGAGGGGGAAACATAATTAGAAAAACATAATATATACTAGCAGAATGAATGCCAAATTAAGAAAAACGAGAGCAGTTGTATCTGTCTACGAATTGATCAATTGTATCTGCATCTCTAAATTACCTGGGCAAGCTTAAAACTTGAAGAATTTTCTTCATATTTAGCATTGAAGAATTCACGTAAACTTGAGATGTTGGGATATCTACTTTTGATTGAATGTAGAGAAGCCTAGAAAGCATTAATGTTTTTATCAACATAGGCAAAATCCTTGACATTTCAATATATTAGAAATATGTGACTACAAAATTACCGTATCTGGAATTGTTTCAATAAGAGCTGTATAAGAAGAAGTACACAGGACTTCATAAGGGCGCAGCCAAAGGGGTAGACCAGCTTCTTGGAAAATATCTAGCATAAATAAAGATTCAAACCCAATTATTTTAAGCAACATGTATTGAAACACAGAGGCTTCTAAACCCTGGTTTATATGTTCGTGAGAGCATGATAAAACGAGATCCAAACCGAATCAATTAACATCACTAACTCCTAGATGCATTAATATTTTGGTACATATTTCCACTTTAATTTGCCACTATTGCATTGAAAACCTTAACAAAGTAGGTTCATTCAGATGCAAACTATGCATGATCTATTGCACATAGGAGATTCGCCTCAGGGTTTTACATGTTTTGGAAAGAATAAAATTAAATACCAAGGAATCAACCTTGGAAGCTTTATAATTGGGAGAAACGTTTTTCCAACATACGAACATAAATGGAAGAAAATTGGTTCTTTTCTGCACATGAAGAAAGAAAACAAAAGATTTGAAAGACCACCTACCATAGAAATGAGAAATAAGTTGAACAGCAAGATGCTCTTGCCTGCAATCATCTCCACTCTTTACAATAACCTGTAACGAAGGAAAATTTGGCATGAACATGCTCAAAAGAATAGTCATGTAAAGAACATATTTTGAAAGAGAAACAACAAATAGCTAATATAGAACGATAGCCAACCATTATTAATAGTCATATTAATAATCATAAAAAAATACTTAATAATGGTAATTTTTTACACAAAATATTGTTGTTTGATAAATACTACTTAAATCCAATATGTAAATTCTTCATTGACATGTGCAATTTGGATAAACCTACATAAAATTGCACTGCATACAAAGAGTCAAAGAACTATATCACTAATATTAATAGCTGTTTACAGACAACATTCATTAACACTCCATTTGTCTTTAATTGTAAAGCCTGTGATGCAATTTACATAAGAAAATGAGAAAAAAAGAAAGCCGGGCTGTTTTTTTGTTCATATTGGTATTTTCAAGTTTTACTATTGTAAAAATCCTTTGACTGCAATATCCTTCACCCCTTTGATCCAATGCACTGACTGATCTTCAAGTAAGAATGAGTTTGAATTTTAACATTCTCAACCTCAACCAGAAGTTAAAAGCACGTATATAAAGTCAATATTGACTCTTCATTAAATTTTCAACTAGAAATTTAGAGAGGTAACGAACAAATTTATATTGTAACAAATGGTAAGATTTTCTATTAGATATTAGATAGTAAAATGTCATAGATCAAGATACCCTTGGAAGCGTTTCTTTTTCTGGTTATCTGCTATGCATAAATAATACCATTTATATGTGTACATATCGTGTTTGCAACTTACTGAATTTCCAAAACAGGTAACTAACTAACTACGTGTAAAGATGACTATTGTGCTTAAAATACAAGCCTACCGATCGCAAGTCCCAACCAGGTAACTTCCCGTATATGGAGGCCTTGCACACCCTATCTTTCTTTGCCTCCCAAAGTTCACCAGACAAGGCATCACTGGCTTTGAAAGTAATTCCATTAGCCTGTTAGAAGGAATCATGTCATACAACAACTCTGCAATCATAAAAGCTAAGTAAACCAACTTCAATAATTATGTCTTACCCTCGGCTGTGCATCTGATGAGTCTTGGCCAGCACCTTTCAAAGGGAGTCCAAGAGGCGCTTCTCCTTTTGCTGCCGCAGCCTACCAAAGGTTCAAGACAATTAAAATATAAGGTTATTCAATTTAATAAACAATTTATGCATAATTAAAACAACAACAACAACAACAACAACAACATTAACGACAACAACAGCAACAATCAAGGTTTTATCCCACTAATTAGAGTCGACTACATTGATCAAACGATATCATAATGTTCTATCATATATCACATCTCTATTAAACTCATTAATTTTAACGTCATTCTGAATAGTTCCTCTTATAATTTTTCTAGGTCCTCCCCTGCCTCAAGTGATTTGACTACCCTCCATCTGATCTACTTTCCTTGCTACAAAATCTATAGGCTTTCCCTCCACATGCCCAAACCACCTAGCCACGTTTCTGCCATCTTTTCTACGATAAATGCTACCTCAACCCTCTCTCTCTAAAGTGCGCCGATAACCATTTATTAAAAGAGCATTTCTTATAGCCCCAATAATTGACAAAAATCCAAGACATTTATCTCTTTCACCCTATGTTGTGCAAGGCTTAGAAAAGATATATTGCTAAATCTTTGATCCATGCCATAAAGATTTGATTAAGTCTACCATGGCTGTTGTCGTTGAGGCCTTACACAACCCTCTCCTTTAATCTTGGCTTAAGACTGGTTATGTATAGCACAAAGCACAACATAGGTAGGATTTTGGAAGAGATAGAAAGATATATGAAAAATAATTTGTTGAGGACACTAGGCTGACCTTTGTTACCAATTCTAGCAACAAACTAAGGCTCAAAAAACAGTCGGTTGAAGCTTTACATTGAAGTAATGTGGATAGCACATCGATTTTTTGTAAAAAAAACATTCAAAGGCTCACCTTCACTTCTTCCATTGCCACTGTACTTGGAACACGGCGATGTTCCTTTTTCCGAGGTGGTGCTTGATCCTCGATATCTTCCAATCTAACCCCAGGATCAGCTGTCAATACTACCCGTACCCATTCCAAATCACAGTCATGTTCTGCTCCTTCCTGACCATTATATCGTGTTTCCACCGAAAGATTCAGGCTAACAAGTTTGATTTTTGGCTCAGATACATGAGTCATTGCCTGGTCAATTGCCTGAGCAGTCGATCTGGACATCCTATCATTGCTATTACGGTAAACCTCTTGTGCTGACCATAATGGATAAGCCCAAGGTGGTGGTTTTTGCAAGAAAGCATCTCCATTTGCCAAAGGAATCCCACCTTGAGAAAGCTTCTGAGAACTGGATGCCTCCTTGAAATTACTATAACAAAAAATATGCAGAGAGAGGAATATATCAAAAATGTGTTTTACACATCACAAACTACTATTCTTCACAATAGCAGGGAATATTATGCAACTAATACCTTGGCATTTCACATCTCAAAACTTCTATGCAGATCAAATAAGGTGCCTTCTCCCTAGAATTCAACAGAACAGCTTCATCTACTGGCATATGAAGCACCCGATACATGCCCTTTCCCAGTGGAAAACAGACTCCTACAAATATGACAACGAAGATTCATTAGAAGCAAGAGACCTATCTACTAATTATAATCAATGGAAAGGTGGTAACTGGTTACTTGATTGGAGACATAAAAAATTATATATCTTTACAGTAAAGAACTAAACACTGCCAACAATTACAATCACATTATAGAAAAACTTCTCTGCAGATCCTTATTGAAATGGACTGCCAGTAAGAACAAAAAAGTAAATTCAAACATAATTCTAGAGAAGTGAAAGACTACATCAATGATAGATATCTGGGAAATTTCATAGTTTTGCTGCATAACAAGCAATTATTATGGCATACCTCCAGAGGGAGATGAACATACACATGTATGGGAATTGGGAAATTTCACCATTAACAACTGGTTGATTTATTGTGTTATAAATTGAAAGGAACAGGAAACTATACAGAAAACCTCTGATTCTAAACCAAGAAATATGGCATACTGCTACTAAAAAATTCCAGACCATACTTTAAACAAATATATAACCTGCTCATTTGGAAAAATACAAAAAAGTAGAGAAATTCATTGCCAAAGTTGAACATCATTCATTTGTCAAAAAAAAAAAGTTGAACGTCATTCAAATAATATGAATAGAAGTCAAGACATACCACCGGTGTTCTGAACCTCTTTTACATGCATATTGATCTCTCTAAGCGACTAGAAATATAAGAATAACAAAGGTGTCAGAAACACAAATATGGAATACAATACAATAGATTTTTGTTGATAAATCAAATAGATGAAGAAAGCATTAAAAAAGAAAAATTCAAGAAAATAACCTCTTGAAGAGCACTTTTGCGATCTTCAATTGGAAATACATCCACTAACCCATATGATGTGTCGCATAATGACTGCACAAACTCCAATGAGTCATGGTAAGCCCCTTTCCGGAACTGAGTTGGATTGATCGGTAAAGGGGGCTTTGTGCTCGATTTTTCACTTTGCTGCTTTGGGGACCCAGGATGCTTCTGGAAAAAGTAATTAGATTCCCTTAAATGAAGTAGAGTAACATGATACATTGAAAATTGCACTTTATTTACTATTAAAAATTAGAAAACATAAGGCAGAATGTGATAATAAACTACAGATAAAGTTCATAATGTATAAATACTAGCAGTATTGTTCTCTGAAGTCTGACCTACAACAGGAATCAGAAACATCACAGACATGAGCCCTTTCCGATGCCAGGCGATCAGGCATGCAATAAATCATACACCTACCAATCTACCATAATTGATAATAACATCATTTATTTAAATTTATTTCTTAATGAAATGGCTTCACTACATCTACCACATCCCACCCCAACACTGAAGTCCTAAATTGCTGAGGCTCATTTTTTCCAATGTGCTGAAATTCAACTTAATTTACTCCTAAAAACTTGTTACTGTATTAGTTTGAAGTTCATGAATGGATTATCAACTAAAACATTTATCATTTCATAAAAAGTACAATAATTGCATTTACAAAACAAATTCTACCAAAGAAGTAAACCAAATCATTAACATATATTCAGCGTACCTCTTTCTGTCTCTTTGACCCCA
This sequence comes from Trifolium dubium, assembly GCA_951804385.1. Lineage (NCBI taxonomy): Eukaryota > Viridiplantae > Streptophyta > Magnoliopsida > Fabales > Fabaceae > Trifolium > Trifolium dubium. Next base: position 4,024,001 of record OX638071.1, read on the forward strand.
ATAGCTCTGAATCTTCAATTGAACGGTCACGGTCTTTGAACAATTTACGGAAAAAATTCTCTGTACCTGGACTACTTTGAAATAAACCACCATTATTGTTACTTTCATTGGCTGGACTACTTTGGTCGTCTTCAGGGTGCACGCGGAACAGTCTTTTGAACAAGGAAAGCTCAGAAGGCTCTTCTTCCTCACCATTGGCAGTGCCCTCTTCAATTTTATCTTTAGTGTCTTTCTTGTCCTCAAATTTATCCCTGAATAATTTCCGGAAAAACCCATCTTTTTCATCCTCTTCATCGGGTTTTGGACAATTCTCTTCAGAATTAGCAACATTTCTATCACGCCCATCCTTCTTATCTTCAAATTTCTCCCGGAAAAACTTTCGGAAAAGTCCGTTCTTCTCTTCATCTTCCACTGTTTTTGTATTTGTTCTGTCCTCAGAATCATTCTTACTATCCCGAAACAACTTCTTAAAAAACCCTTCTGAACTTGAGGTCACATCCTCGTCTTCGCTTCTACTGTCCCTTAAGATCCTTTGAAAGAAACTATCCTTTTCAGAGTCTTCATCGTCACCTCTAGTACTGTCCTTACTGTCTCTTAAGAACCTTTTAAAGAAATTTTCTTTCTCGGAGTCCAATGCATCTTTCTCGGACGACTTCCGAAAATGAAATGCATCACGAATTTTTTGTCCAAGCTCATCATCGCCTTTACTATCTCTTAAAAGCCTCTTAAAAAACCCATCCTTTTCAGAATCACCGTCATCTTTGTCCGCTGACTTTCTAAAAAGCAAAGCATCTCTAACCTTTGGACTTGGCATAAACTTCTTAAATATCCTGTTCTCATCAGGAGACAGAGGATTGCCATCCTCTTGAAAATTATTTCCCGGTGAAGAAGAAAATGACAAAGACTTAGGCGGTGATGTTGTTAATGACAACAAACGATTTTTAGATGAAAGTAACCTATTCAAAACTTGGCTCTTGCCTCCAGAACTCGGAGGTTCAGTATGAGGCCGTATCAGAGGCGGCCACTCGCCCATCAAGGTGGCTGCAATCTGACACTTCTCCTGAATCCTACTAATCCCTTCATTATCATCGGAGTCCTCCAGCTCTGCCATTAAGAACCAATGCACCTTCAAAGCAATCTTAAGCGACTTCGAACACATATCTATCACAAACTTATCCAACGATGGACTAGGCTTGTGTATCATCATGTAACATATTTGAAACAAATAACTCTCAAGCCCTTGCAAGGGAAGAGTATACATTCTATTACAAAGATAATCACGCACCCCAGCATGATCGTGCTTGTACAAGTAACTCACAGCAATCCATTCACAGAAAAACGACGAATCAAAGAACCTAATAAGCCAACCATTTTCACTAGAGTCACTGGTCAGGTTTGACTTTGACTCAATTTCCCGGGGTTCATCTGCATAACCACGAGCGAACCCTAAAAGCCTCACCATCCTCAATCTACTATCATCAAACCAATACCCTAATTTCAGTTAGATCAAAAATTCAAAACAACTAAACCATGCGAATCCTACTTTTCCTATATAAACCTCATAAAACCCTCACCGAAACCATAATTCTCACACAAATCGATATTACCGTATCTTCAATTATCCGATTCCGGCGTCTACGGGGTACAGCAAAACTCGAGCAGCGAGATGTAAGCAGAAACCCTTGCGCCGGCGAATAGAATAACAGAGCAACAATTAACTCTGTTAATCACCGTGGGAGTGGAAAGTGAAGCAACAGATGAAACGATTGGGGAATTTCCAGCGAAATTGGAATTGAATTTTGAATTGGAGGAAAACGAAGGTACGAAAATTGAGCGAAAGCGATGAAGATGTGAACGTGATTGTTCAAAGAGTGGAATTGAATCGATTGGCGCGGTGGATCTTAGAAGCTTGACGGCGAGTTAGGGGTGGTGATTGCGGCGGTAACGGTGGTTGTTGTTACTTTTTTCAGAGTGAGGAAGACGACAGAGGTGAGGTTCGAGTTCATTAAAATTGAAAAAGAAAAAGAAAAAGAAAATGTGAATAATTTTTTTTGAATATATTGGACCAAACAAAAATAAAATGAATGCTTCTAACATGCGCATAACTGTAAGTTGCGCACACCGAGGCTCGTGGGAGTTGGAATTGGAATTGGATGGTATCCGAACGATTAATCCAGTACCTTGTAAGTTTTATCATCAATTAGTTTTTATTTCATTTTAAGTGTAGTTTTTTTTACTAAATTCAACGTTAATCATCTGGACCAACTAACATTTGATAATTGTTTGTTTAAAGTTGTTTTTATTCCAAGAAATAATAAACCATTGAAAACACACATAAATTGATGGAATAAGGTTTGAATTTGGTCATGAATATATATCAATTTTGATATTTTATGTCAGTTAAGTTGCAGAGACATTGTAATATATAATGTTTAAGTTTGAATTTGAAATTCATATGTTATATACTGAAGAAAAAAAATAAGCCGCAACTAGACTGCTAAATTAAAAAAGTGATATGAATTCGATATCTACTCCTATGTATTAGTAAGAAAATTTGATTGTAATATAAAAAAGAATCTTGCTAAGGAAAAAAAATAACATGAGAGTTTTTCTTTAAAAGAAACTGAAATTTAATCCTTTAAGATGTTGATTACACACGACCTGTTTGACAAAAAATAACGGATAATTTATAAGTTAGTTTATAGCGGATGAGTTTATAACTGGTAGTTGATAACTTATAGCTGATAAGCTAGTTGATTGAATTTGTAGTGTTTGGTAAAATTGGCGGTTAAAGTGACTTATTGATATTTTTTGGTCGAGACCGGGGTATCCACCGCCGAACGCAGTGACTAATCCCTCGCTAGATTGGAGGCACCTCGAAGGGTGGGATAGCTGGCCCAAGGATTTAAAGATGCTCCATACCCAAGGTGAGAATCGAACCCTCGACCCTTGGTTAAGGGAGGATGAGCCCACTGCCGCTCAACCACACCCCTTGGGTTAAGTGACTTATTGATATGAAATAACATAAAAAATATATAAATATTTAATTATTTTTAAGTAAGATGATAGGGGTAAAGTTAGAAGAAAATGTAACAAGTTAAAAGCTATAAGTTAATAAGCTAATTGAATTAACTTATCAAAATAAGTTAAAATCTGATCAAAATAAACTATAAACTCATATGAAAAAAAAATGTTACCAAACATGGCTACAACCTTTTAAAAAATTGTATAGTTAGTTTTTTCTTATTTATTATTGGCTTAAATGCAGTTTTGCCCCTTTTATTTTGACTAATTCGGAATTTCAACCTTCTATTTTGAAACTCGGAATTTCAACCCCCCTATTTTAGATTTTTCAAAAAAATTTCACCCCCAATGACATTTGGCTTTTTTTGCTTACGTGGCATGATGATGTGTATTCTTTTTACAAATGTGCATTATCTCTATCACCCTAATTATTTTTTAAAAAAATTACTAAAAAAATTCCAAAAGCTATTATAAAATTAGGGGAAAATTTAGAAATAATTTAAATAAAAATCGACAAATAAATTACTATAAAAAAATAAAAAATACTAAAAAACAAGAAAAGTACCATAAAAAATCATTAAAATGATATTTAAATATATCAAAATAAATATATATTTGCATATGAAAATATTTGGATATTCTTATATCCAAATAAATTACTTAGACGCAAATAAATTACTTATATCCAAAAATTCGCATGTGTAAATAGATTTTTATTTTGTTATAATTAAATGTCTTTTTAATGGGGTTTTATGATATTTTTCTTGTTTTCTAGTATTTTTCAAGATTTTTTATAGTAATTTAATTGTAGATTTTTATTTATTTTTGTATAATTTAACCCTAATTTTATGGCATTTTTAAAAAATTTCTAATAATTTTTAATGAAAATAAGTAGGTAGATAAAGATAATGCACATGTGTTAAAAAAATATAATAATAAACACGTCACCATTGCCACATAAGCAAAAATAAGCCAAGTGTCATTGGGGGTGAAAAAATTCTGAAAAATCTAAAATAGAAGGGTTGAAATTCCGAGTTTTAAAATAGAGGGGTTGAAATTCCGAATTCCTCAAAACTGCATTTAAGCCTTTATTATTTAATATCTTTGAACTTTAAACCCTAAAATTTTTTATAGTAATTAAACAATCGGTAGTAAAATTTTTACAACTAGTACAAAAAATAACACTATTTAGTCAAAGAAAAATAACACTATAATATAAAATTTAAAATTACTAATTGGACAAAAATACTCCCTCCGTCTCATTATATAAGCACCTTCTTACAAAGAGTCTAGTCTCAAAATATAAGCCTCTTTACAATTTAAAGGTACATTTATTACTTAGTAGTAATAATTAGGGGCATGTGTAAGTAAAAAAGTAATAAATGTACCTTTAAATTATAAAGGGACTTATATTTTGGGACTAGACTTTTTGTAAGAAGGTGTTTATATAATGGGACGGAGGGAGTAATAGTTAAATCGAAACAAGCTAAAAAAAATTAAAAAAAGGGGAGTGGTTATGGTGCATAAGTTTTTTCCTTATGCACCGTGCATAAATAATGAAAATTGTTTAGTACACCTCCAAATTTCTAATGCACCCCCAACCAAACTACTTAGTGCACCCCCCAAATTTCTAGCACACCTCCCAATTTGGGGGTGCAGTAGAAATTTGAGGGGTGCATTAACGCTACAAGAAAAACACCATTTTAAGACGGCCAAAAGCCCTCTCAAAGTGGCTAAAGCCGTCCTAAAACGTTAATATTAAGACGGCCATGAGACGGCCAGTGTACGTTGCAAAATAGCCAGTCACAAAATTTTGAGACGGCCTAAGCCGTCAGAAAATGATGGGCTAGTTGAAGACCAACTTTGAGACGGCCTCGCGCGTCTCAAAATGGTCCACGCATGTCAGAACTCATACAAAGTTTGAGACGGCCTTGGCCGTCTTAAAATTCATGTCAGAACGCTTTAAACTTTGAGACGGTCTTGGCCGTCGCAAAATGATTCACGTGGTATAATTTTGAGACGGCTTAGACCGTCTCAAAATTTAACTTATTTTTTTAAAAAAAATTAATTCTCGTTTTCAGCTTTTCAAAATTATAAAAAACATTTTATATTTATATTTTCTTGAAACAAATTAATTTTAAATATAAAATTTATATTTAAAATAAATTCTTTTTAAGATATTGTTAATAAATTAATTTAATTAATTTTAAATAAATTATTTAAATTAAAAATTTATATTTAATAGATCATTGTCATAATTATAAAAATATTACAATCCAAAGCAAACAAAATATTGTCATAATATTACAAATTAAAATATGCAAATAAAATATAATAAATAAACTACTAAGAGTCACACTAATAATATTCAGCTTGGTTGCCACTACTGCGCGATTGACTGCTTCCTCTGCTTCTTCCTCTTCGACCGCCTCTTGTTCCCATTGGAGTAGGATCATGATCTTGAATATGTAGTTCATCATTCAAAAGCCATGATGTATCATCATTAGAAACACTATTCACAAGCTGCTGAAAATGTTCATCATGTTTTATTATTTTTAGTATAAAGAATTTTTTTTTCCGAAAATTATATAATTAAAATTATTTTCATTAATTTTATTTATAGACTTTTGTATATATATATAGAAATAAAATATATTCAATACATAGAAATATTTATTGCAACTATAAAATTATCTCTATATTTTTTTATTTCAAAAATGATTTTTTTTTACTTCCATAGATAGAGTTCTTTTTTTTACTATATATGTCAAAAATAAATTCAAAGTATTCTATACAAAATAAAATTTCACAGCCCCTTACAAACTAAAACTACAATACTAATCACACGGCTAATATGAATTAACTATTTAAAAACATGCAATTTTTTTTGACAGTGTATATACAGTAGAAATGGAAACATAAATTAATCATTTGGTGCTAACATATTTTTTTTTGACAGTGAGTGTATATAAATTAACATAAATAAATGAATAAAAATTGCACTACACATATTCTAGTATCAATTTTTTTTTGACAGTGAGTGCTAACATATTCTAGTGCTAACATACAACATTTTTTATTAATTACACAAACCATGAAATAAGTTTATCATCAATGTAAATTGTACTACTTACTTGTTTGCCGAGTAGAGTTTGACTTGAAGCTTTTACCGCAACGACTCCGCAACGATCAAATCAACACCACGACTCCACGAAATCAACAATAAATATACTAAACAAAATTTATAACAAACATAATTAGTATAATTAAATAAATAATATTAAAATTATACACAAAATTTGTAAAATAAAAAATACTTACAATAAATTTCTTGAAGAAACTACATAGAATCTTGATAGATAATATTTACATATTTACATGATAAATTCTTTTAAAATTCGTATAAATTGTGAAGAAAAACTTTGTTGAGAGAAAAATGTTTGAGAGATTTTAAGAGAGAAAGGTAGATTGTAAGTGAAAAATGTGGTAGTGAAATTGTGAAGAAAAATTTTGAATTGAAAGAGATTTATAAACCTGTATGAAGTAACCGTTGGGGGAGGTTGAGGTTTTGATGAACGTAACACTTACAGACGGCCAAGACCGTCTCAAAAAATTGCTGATAAAAGTTTAAGACGGCCTGGACCGTCTCAAACCACCTTCGTTTATATATTAAGACGGCCTAGACCGTCACAATAATGGAGCCACAATTTCGAATCTACCAACACTTTAAGACGGCTTTGACCGTCTCAAAACTTGAATTTCTCGAAATCTGGCACAATTTCCAGACGGCTTTGGCCGTCGCAATGTTTAGCCACAATTTCGAGACGGCATTGACCGTCTTAATATTTGGACCGGTGAATTTGAAATTGAACCCAATTTTAAGACGGCTTAGACCGTCGCGTTATTTATTAAAAAAATATATTTATATCAGAAATAACTTTGAGACGGTTTTTGTGTATTTTAAGACGGCTTTGGCTGTCTTGAAGTTCGAGACGGCTAAAGCCCTCTTAATCTCATTTTTAGTTTTGTTGCAAAATGGAGGTTTTCTTGTAGTGTAAGCAATCTAGTTGGGGGTGCATTAGAAATTTGGGAGATGTACTAAATAATATGAGATATTTATGTACGGTGCATATGAGCCAACTTGTGCCTAAAAACACTAGAGTGGGGAGTAATTTTGCCTAAATTAATAGTAACTGATTAAAGTGGATTTTGATCTTTAGTGATAAATAGTTGTCACATAATCCGGTTTATGAAACCTTAAATTCAGATCTAAATCTAATCTAAATCCTATACATTTCAAGTCTAAAATTGACAAAGGGTGTCAGAAAATGTAGAATTCATTCATACTACAAACAAAATGGACAATGACACAAATCATATGTATGTGTTTATAAATATAAGTAATGTTTAGTATTGACTTATTGAGAATCAACAACACAGTCAAAATTCAAACTCTAAAGTAGAGGCTTTTTGGATCCATGCCATCCTGCAATATACCCTCAGGAGGGAACTTAGGTAGGCTACTAGCAATATATTTGGCCACATCAAAACAGGATTGGTTCCTTCTCACATTCACATCTTGTTGTTTTACTCCAACAACGTGAGTAGGACTGTTGCAATTGTCTTCAACGTTTAATAATGCCTCAAAATTCTCTGTCTTCATTCTCCAACTTCCATTCCTCAAATTGAAGCTGTATAGAGGAAAGAACCTTTGGCCATACACAACTAAAAACTCTATTGCACTTAGAATGTACTCAAAATCCTCTTCACTCATGTAGTAAGGAAAACTAACTCGTGTCCATCCAGGTTTTTCTCCAATATATCCCTGCATACCGAAAAGTTCAAATCTAATTTTAGTTTTTGTTAAATGCTTTGAAACATAATTTTAAATATAGCATGTAGGTTTTTAACCCAATAAAATTCACGATTTTTTTAGTCCTATATATAAATTTTAAAAAATAATAACTTTATAGCGTTAAAAATATATTTAACTGTAGAATGTATAAAGAAAATTAAATGATTTTTCACCTCTTGAACTGCTGATCTAATAGCAAGTGATTGAGATTTGTTGATGTTGAGTAATTCATGTCCATAAGGTCCAGCACATGCACACCCACCTCTAGCTTGAATGCCAAAAATGTCATTAAGCAATGCTGCAACCAAAGGGCCATGAAGTGGTTTACCTCTTTGGTTTCCCATTTCTTGCCACAAATTAAGTTCACCTTCATGTTCTTGTCTGCCAACACTATCCCACTCACTTCTCCATTCAGCTGATGAGCAAGAATTGGTGGTAGAATATATGAGAAATGACAATATAGCTTGTCGCTTGGCATTCAAGTTTCCCAAAATCTTAATGTTGGGGTTGGTCACAAGTCTCTTAAGTGCCTTGTTAATGTATAGTTGTTCTCTTTTTTCAATTTCTTTGTAGCCAATGTATTCTTTCACCCAAAATGCTAATGCTGCTCTCACTGTCTGGATTATTGGAGGTGTGCCCCCATTCTCCCTCTCTTCTATGTTCTCCATGTATAATGTGTCCTACATTGATCACACATGATATGATTTAAAATGATTTACAATATGGATTAGCATCTACATATATAAAGTAATTGGCATAAAATGCTTTAGGCCGACTAACAAAATGCTTTTAGAAAATGAAATTTACCTTTTCATTGAAGGCATTGACATAAGTAACAGTTCCACCTCCGCAAGTCGAGGGAGGCGAAGATCTCAACTGGTACAAGGCCTTGTTGATCAAAAGCACTCCCGGAGAGTCAGGACCACCGAGAAACTTATGAGGACTGAGGAACACAGCGTCATATCCATCAATCTCCCCTGATTTCATATCAATATCCACATACGGACCACTAAACAAAAACGATTACTATGTCATCGAATATTCTAATATACAAAAAAAAAGTCTCAATTAACAAATCCAATTAACTATGTACCTTGCTGCAAAATCAAAACATGCATAGCCTTTGTACTGGTGTAAAAGCTTGGCAATATCACGTGTATTTGAATAGATACCTGTGACATTACTACAAGCTGAGAAAGATCCCAACAAGGGTCGGTTCGTATCTTTATAGGCTTCAAGTTGTAGCTTAAGAGCTTCCATGTCGAGTAACCCTTTATCATCTAGTCCAATTTCTACAACCTCGGCCAAACTCTGCCTCCAAGAAAGGAGATTTGAATGGTGCTCATGTGGTCCTACAAAAACCACCCATCTTTCTTCTTCGCTAAGACACATCAACATTCTTTCCCTCAAAATAGAAGGCATTGCGATTCCCATTACTTCTTGAAGCCTTTTGATGGCTGCAGTTGTGCCTGAACCACATAAGATGATTGCATCTCCTTCACCATCGCGTAAGCATTTCTTAATGTAATCAGTTGCTTCATGTAGCATTTTTGTTGTCCTACTTCCCACATAACTATCGCAAGTATGAGTATTACCTGTTCAAAATAAATGTCGTTTTAGCATATAAAAAATGTTTTATTTCACTATACATTAATAACAGCGACTAACATTCTTTAATTACGATACATATTATTAAGGTGTGACACGAATGATGTGACATACCATAGAAAGGAAGAAGATGATTAATGATGAAATTTTCATTGTAACAAAGACTTCGGCCAGAAGCAGTGTGATCAGCATAGACAAGTTTTCGCCTTCCAAACGGAGAATCAAACTCTGCATCATTACCTACGATTTGAGACCGCAACCAACACAGTTTCTCCTCAACGGACTCACTACAAGGCAGGTCCATTTCCACAAGCTTCTTAAAGGACTCAGGGTGGTAGCAAAAATCATGAGATGTTTCTAAAATGCTATTTGTTTTAGACAAAGGTCCTGATCATTTCTGGCCTTAATGTTCTGACTTTGAGCTAACATGGGTGTGATATCTACTAGCAATGGTTGCTCTACTTCCATAATCAAAAATTGAATATTGTGATGTATGATATTGTTAATGTAATGAAACATATGCTAAAAGAATGATGAAGAGGGCTTTATAATATAAGAGAAAGTAGAATATTTGGGTTATTTATATTTTATATATATAATTTGATAAGAGTTAATGGTATTATTTTCAGTGGGATATGTGGGCAGTGGGCTGAACAAAAAAACCTGTTGGTACTATTTTATTGTGGATATGTACAATTCAGGTAGCTTTCCCTCTAGATTATATATAGTTGTAATTAAAACATTGTATTTGAACTTTATGTTTTCTTTGTACCGGGAAAAAATAAAACATATGCTATTTTCCCATGGTTAAATAATCATTATCCTCTATTTTTTTACTGTATAAATTAAATAAATTAGTATATCAACCTTTTTTGTCCTTATTTTTAAATCAACTTGTGTGTATTTTTTTTTTGTTGTAACTTGTGTGTATTCTTCGCAATATTGAATCAATATTGCAGACATATTTATAATATTATAATAATCTCTCTCACAAAAATTTCATGTGTTGTGTGTATTCGTAATGTGAAAAGCCCCACACACACTGCAAGCAGTGTCACTTTCTCTAATTTATTATTTTAATGTTGTTTGATTTTGCTTTCCATGCTTCACCCCATGTTCCAGAGATGTGTTTTTGTCATATAATGTGATTTTTCACGAGGCATTTTCTATGGTCTTAAAATAAACTGTGACTTTGTTTTTGTTTTGTAGATTTCACACTTCAACTTGTACTACTATTCTTCCAAGACCTCAAACACTATACAACCAATGGGTAGAACCATAAGGTGGTTCAAGAGTTTGTTTGGAATAAAGAAAGACAAAGATAATTCAAATTCAAATTCTTCAACCAACAAATTGAATCCTCCTCCTCTTGAGGCTTTCACCAAGAGAGATTCAAGAGGTTTGTGTCACAATCCAGCTACTATACTGCCCAACATTTCACCTGCAGAAGCTGCTTGGGTTCAATCCTTCTACACAGAATCCGAGAAGGAGCAAAACAAGCATGCCATTGCAGTCGCAGCAGCCGCAGATGCTGCTGTGGCAGCCGCTCAAGCTGCCACGGCTGTGGTTAGACTAACAAGCCACGGCAGAGACACCATGTTTGGTGGTGGTGGTGGTGATGGACAGCAGAAATTTGCAGCTGTCAAGATTCAAACCACATTTAGAGGCTACTTGGTAAGTTTAGTTCACCTTTCTTTAATTAATTGTGTGAATTTACAATTACAAAACACAACCAGATTTAGCTCAAATTAACTAGTCGGATTTCAAATTAGTGGCTTTCAAATTCACATTATTAGCATCAAGAATATGATTTTGAATCCCGACTTAAACAATCTTTAGCCAGATTTTACTTACTTCTCGGCCGAACACACGCTTACTCTACCTGCTTGATGTTTCTATTGTTTTAATTATTTATTATTTATTCATTGTAGCATTGTGAAATATTATGACATTTGAAATTGGTTTTCTATAATAGGCAAGAAAAGCACTAAGAGCATTAAAGGGTTTGGTAAAATTACAAGCAGTAGTGAGAGGGTACTTAGTGAGGAAGCAAGCAACAGCAACACTACACAGTATGCAAGCACTGATTAGAGCACAAGCAACAGTAAGATCTCATAAATCTCGTGGACTCATCATAAACCTAAAGAATGAAACACATAACAGATTTCAAACACAAGCAAGAAGATCCACGGTATCTCATTCTACTACTACTAGTCTCACTTGAATAGTCTTTTTACTTAGCATTAGTTATGATTGTTTGTTTGAATCAAAACAATGTTTTGCAGGAAAGGTACAATCACAAAGACCGTAATAGGAATGAGTACACAGCTTCAATTCCAATTCACAGTAGAAGATTATCATCTTTTGATGCTACTGTGAACAACAGCATCAACAATAATTATGATACTGGAAGCCCAAAAATAGTAAAGTTGATACGGAAAGACCAAAATCAAGGTCTAGAAGAAGCAACACATCAATTTCCCGTCATTTTAAACACATTCATCTCCACTACCAATTACACCTTCTCAGTTATTCATTCCAAATCAAGGAAATTTCAACTAAACAGATTGGGGAATAACGGGAAGAATGCAGAATTTCAACCCCGCAAAGCACGCTGCGGTTAACAAATTCTTGTAGTTGTGGATTTGTTGCACCTTCCAGACCTAAAACAATTTGTGGAGATAGTTTTTACATTGGTGAGTATGGTAATTATCCTAATTACATGGCTAATACAGTCTTTTAAGGCTAAATTGAGGTCTCATAGTGCTCCAAAACAACGACCAGAACCAGCTCCAAAGAAGAGGCTCTCATTGAATGAATTGATGGAATCTAGAAACAGTTTGAGTGGAGTTAGAACGCAGAGATCTTGTTCACAAATTCAGGATGCTATTACTTTTAAGAATGCTGTGATGAGTAAATTTGATAAGTCCACTGAATTTGATACAAACTTGTCCAACCAGAGAAGTGGTGATCTATGCAGCAGTATCGTGTACCACTGTCGTGTCTGATATCTGTGTCAGTATTTAATTTGCGATGATTGATTAGTGAAGTTAAGAAGCATTTATGAAAGAATGATTTACTATCACATTAATAAGCACTTTATTTGGGCATCGGAGGCTATGCCTCTCCATAAAAAGGAAGCCATCGATGAATACATTAAAGCCTCAATAAGCAATCCAATCCTCAACATTATTGCCAAATTTAACAAACCAACAAGAGATTTAAATAACCAGAATACTACTACAATACGGAATTCAAAGTGAGGGAGGCACAGGAGGAGGAAGAGGACGTACCTAGAAAGGGATAAAAGTAGTGGGATTGTTATGGACATTGTGAATAATAGGTATATGGTGGATAGAGAGATGTGTGAGTCGTAAAACTTGTTGTTGTTGTTGTTGTTCTTCTTCTTGGACAAGGTCGGTACTGAATCTGAGAAATTTTGTGAAAGCCTTAGCCTCAGCGTGGGGGGGATAGTCAAGGTAGGAATTGACCAAGCAGAATATATTATCCCCCAAATGAAGCAATTGAGTCAAGGAGCCACGAAAAAGCATTTGGTAAGAACCATCATAGTTGAATAACGGGTCAGCGTCAACTCCAAGCCAGTTGTGGTTGACAATGTCATAGGCCATGAATAATGCGTCCAATGAGTCATAGCATAAAATAAGGCTGTCCCCCACAAGTTGTTTGGCGAAAGAAAGGGTCGGGCGAAAAATGGATTGTTGATGATGATGAAGCAACTCCCATTGTTCAGTCTTGTCGCGCTTAGGATAATAAGCATAAAGTAAATCACCACCCCCAGAGCTGCTGCTAACGAATACAACGAGGATGCGATTGTTTTTGGGATCAGCAATGGGTAAAATGAATCGATACTTTTGATTGTAGAATGGGATAGTTATCTCCTCACACTGATCATGGAACACCAGATAGACTTCAAGCCATGTAGCATGAAATTCTAATAACTGGGTGCGAAGGTCGACGGATGGTGAACATGTAAACATTTTGGGGGTAGGCGTCCAATTGGACCATGTGGGTGGAGATTTAGTCAAATCTAGAGTAGATGTACATGAATTGTAGTCGGAGGAGTGTATGTAATCTTGTTCTTGGTTTAAAGGAATTGGGGGCAAATGTGACATAGGGCTCTCGCTATTGTATTTTCCGACGCCGATATTAAAGACGTAGAGAGTACCTTCATGAAGCAGCGCCCTGGAATCGAACGCGTAGTCGCTCCATACAGCATGCGGATATTTCATTACAATCATGTTATGTTTCAGATCAAAAACGAACCATTCTGATCTAACTCCACTAGTCCATATCTTCGCCAGAATACGATATTTCCCCTCTCCCCACAACGCCGGAAACGACTTCTTCAGCGGCTGATTCTTCTTTTTTTTGCTGCCTCCCATTCTCCCAAAACCCCTCAGTCAGTATCTGTTCTTCTATTTATTTATTTATAGTAGTAAGTAGACCTAAGTAAGTAACAAACAGTTTTCTGCTATTGGGCTGTCTGCCAACAGATGCTGGACTTATCCTACCCCGGCCCCCATTTGGTTTTGTTTTTTGCTTTTTAGCCTCCTCAATATGCTTCCAGACCCTCCAAAAACCTGAAAAATACCCTTATTTTAGGGAAATAATAGTTTTGGAACATAGAATACGAACAAGTTTTCACGTGATACCGTTTCAGATTATACTAGCCCATTTCGTAAATTATCTTCCAATCTGGTTTCGGAAGTTATTTTCCAAAATTTACTTACACCGACTTCCTTAAAAAAATCAAAAAATAATCAGTTTAAAGCAAATATTACCTGTTCTATGCTTCCGAATGAGCATAGGATAACCGAAATGAGCCGATATATGACGATTCGGAGCTTGAAAACGTCAAAACCCTTGAAAAAGATATCACATTTCTCTTTCAAATAGGTCAAGTGTTTGAAAAGTGTGTCTTCTGATAGATGTCATTCAAAATAACATTTCACATCATAACTACCAAAACCAAGGTAATCAGAACCGGACATCGAACCGTATAGGTAATGGTTCAAAGGTTCAACGGGGTCGGACCGGGACATCGAACCAAGTATCTCATATGTGGACCAATGGTTAACACGATATTAAATTTATTTCTTGAGAGGGAGAGACCACCACAATAGCTTGCTATTGGGTCACTTGTGTGTCGCTTTTGCGTTGCACTATTGCAATTGCCTGGCACACCCCACCAAATTTAGTAAAAAATTTACATCTAATATTTTAACATTATATTTATGTTAATGAATTTATTTATATATTTTAATTATGTTGTTTCAATATTTATACTGTCAGAAATGTGGATATTTTTGTTCTTGTGAATGATTAGGAGATTCTGTAGTAAGCTGATGCATGTTAAACCGTAGTATCAGTGAGATTAAAGGATTATGATGCTGGTAACTTGAACAAATTTAACCAAAACATTCATAAATTTAACCAAAGCATTCATTCATTCACAAATCAAACCAAAAAATTACCATGTGTACTACATAGAATTCTTCTCAAAGAGAGGATAAGAGATAATCATTAATTAAATAAAATGACATTACATTTCTTATAAACGTACTCTAAACAACAAGCACAAGATCTAACATTTACCTATATATAAAAAGAGCACAATCCCCTTAAAAGTAAAACATCAAGGGTCAAATCCTTAAAAATAATACAAGCACAACGGTTGGATCATATCTAAGTAAACATTAAAAAGAAAAATCTTTGTCCCAGGTTGTTTGATTGGTGAGATAGGGACATTGAATGAGTTTTAAGGAGGTCCCGATTTCGTTAGCAAGGTCAGGATCAGTTCTGATTCTCTATTAAAACGACACACCATTAGGCAGCTTATTTAGCAAATATGATAATGTGCATTGCAGGACAATAGTTTTATCACTTGAAGTCTTCAAAACTTTTCTATCTTTAATACTTTTCTTATATATATATATATATATATATATATATATATGTGTGTAAACTTTGTAAAAAAAAATCTGTTTTAGAAAGTACACCTTGAATCTGTTTTAGAAATCAAATGACCAAACCCATTTCTATCTTTAAGGGTGTGTTTGATCCGCTAAAAAACAGAGTACTGGACATGACAACTTTTTGTACCCTGTTTGCTGTAAAAATTGGTTATGGGACTGGACAAGATAGGTAGCAAGGGACAGGACAAAATCAGAAATTTTTGTTCTTCACTAAACCACATGACAACTTTTTGTCCACAGTACAACTATAAAAAATACGAAAATACCCTTTTTATTTTCAAATATGAAAAAATTATCACCCTATCTCTCTTCGATACAATTTTGTTCTGTCCTGTACCATCTTATTTTTTCCTGTACTGTTCTGTCCCGTACTTACTGCTTTGCAAATCAAACACACCCTAATACTTTGCTTAGTAATATATATATATATGTAAACTTTGTAAACACTCACTTGTTTCATATTCTGGCTGATGTGGGACTTAATGGATCCAAGATGGTGTGGTATTAAGTTGGAACATGGTTTCTTAAATACTTACAAATTACAGTTGTAACATAATATTGAAACTTACTTGAATTTCCCTCTCAGCTCTTATGATATCTTTTTCAGTTAACTCACCGCAAGTTTCTATTTTTTCGGTGAAAAACTGGAAACTATGGTTCACGGATCCGTGAGCAAAATTCATAAACAAGTGACTAAACTAGTGCTTGAGGGAAACATTGCAAAAATGAATACAAAATGAATAAATTACCATATCTCGTCTGCACTCTCATGAGTTACGGGCCAATTCTTTGGCGAATTGTGTACATTGTCCTTCCATTCTCTGCAGCTGGCCAAATTTCAGTCTCAAAAACGGCACTATAAATGTTGAACATTTTAATTTGATCATATCTCAACCACTCAAACATTATTGATCAAACATAAGGTACATTGCTTTGCTTATCAAAATAATTTGAACTTTATAAATCATATATACAAAATGACAACTCAGTTCATGTACATAGGACAATTCCATGACCATACAGATACCTAGATTACCTATACTATTGCTGTCATATGCATAAATTATTTCGAAGTACTAAGGTCATGTTTAAAAGATGTATTCATCAACAGATTTTTAATGTAACATCAAATTCTACAACCATAAGCCAACCTTGACTAAACTAGGCCTCTAATTACCTGTTTTTAGCATGCTATGATATAACTTATCTCAAAGTACAAAAGTAATATTCAAAAAGGTGATTCTACACCAGAATATTAGTGCAATATCAAAATCTCAAAGTACAAAAGTCACAATGTTTTTCTAGTCTTCATGGAACACATCACAACTCAAGATGATAATATTCTTAGTAATCTATAAATATTGGTTGTTATCAAGATAAATATGCTTATAAATAACACTTACATGAGAAGTAGCTGTAATAAATTTTGAATGGTCTGCCATAAAAAGCAGCTGTAATTTTTTCTTAGAAAAAATGGTTTTCATTTGAACTGAACTAGCAAAAAATGAGAAGACTTGGTAGGTAGCATTTATAAAAACTATGGTTTCGACACTAATTAATATCTTTGTTAAGCATACTGACTAGAACATGAACACTAGTATAGAAACATTATAAGCCACCAAGCTGATTAACAAAGCAATTTTTGCTGTCCATATTTTTTAAATAGTGAGATGCCAATGTCTTGAAGTGTGTTCTCCCTCTTGTTGGTTTAATTACTGTTAGATAAGAATTGAGTTAACAGAAACACGTAGACTACAAGTTGTAGCAATAGAGTCCCACATCACATAGTCAGAAACGAAACATACCACATGTCAAATATAAAACCAGTAGCTAGGATATTTCTCAACTCATACCTTTCTCGGCCTTTTGGCTAAAAACAAGTGTAATATCTGTTCTTATCAGTTTAATATCTGATATGTGGGCCAATGACTCCCACGATATTAAATTTATTTTTTGAGGGGGAGGGGCCACCACAATAGCTTGCTATTGGGCCTCTCATGTGTTGCTTTTGTGTTGGACTATTGCAATTGCCTGGCGCACCCCACTAATTCAAGTTCAAATTTTCTCTCTTATTTTATTTAACAAAGCAACAAAGTTAGGAAGCTTATTTAACAAATTATTATTGTACTGCATTAGTGCATTAATTAGGTAAATACATAGAATGACAAGATCATTTGTTGAAAACAATCACAAATTAGCAAAGAAGTGTTTGAATAATCTCAATTATGAACTCTGTTGTCAAAAAAAAATCTCAATTATGAACTCATATTTTCACATAGTCCTATGTTCTATTCATTATGTGATTCATGTTTTTTGAATTTACGTATTAAATCAAATAAATTTGTTTCATAAATACTTCTCGTAATTTCTTTAATCAATACGCAAACGTTTGAAAGAGCAAAACGGGATATTTGTAAATCATCACCATTGAAACAACCATAAATTAATTGTATCAACTTTATATAATTTTCTAAAAAATACCATTGCGAATGCACCAAAAAATGATGGTTCAAGGGGCTAGGCTCACGAGGTGTTGTGGACTGGAGGAGCAGCAGCCTGTAATCCCTCCACTGTTGGGAGTAGGAGGTGTTCGCTGCTCTGTGAAACCAGCCTCACGCTGTACCCTCCTGTCTCTAAGAGACACAAGACTTGTGCTTTCACTCAAGTCCTATGGCTCAACTCTCAACTTGGAGTGGGCAGGCCAGAATGGTGCACACACCAGTCCAACCTGTTAAGCCAAAGCCATTCCATCACCTTAGTGCCCCCACTTGGGTCACAAGCTGACGCTACTCAGCTCGGCGAACTTCCTAACATGTGAGGCCTTTATAAACACTCACTTGTATCATATTCTAGCTGATGTGGGACTTAATGGATCCAAGATGGCGTAGTATTAAGTTGGAACATTGTTTCTTAAATGGCTTACTTGATCTATACATTATGCATACTATGAAGTGATAAACCTTTTAACTATTTGAACAAACTAGTGACACACATATATAATGAGATTAAATCTATTTAGCTAACTAGATATCATTCACATATGAATAAGAACTGACTAGATATCATTCACATAAACTTCAATAGAATCTTCAAAAGATCTTGTATAAGAATATAGCGCGAGTTGGCGCGCACAAACAGATCATACAATGCTGTTCCACATGCACAACATTTGTCTCAGCATTTGGCTAGTAGTTGTTCTTGCAAAATGTAGTCAACATACAAAAACCCAACAAATTGGATGATAGCTAAAATTAGTAGACAAATAATTGAGTAAATACAGAAGATAAGAATAGTACATTACTTCAAAGATGAAGAGTAGAGTAGTAGGGGCAATGCAAGCAGAGTAGTAGGTATTGTGGGGTGGAAAAAGGAACAATGTTCATTCATCTAAAAAGCTAGCTCCAGCTTTAATGCATAAAAGTAACACACCTATTACCTATATGTTTATGTTTCACTTTCTTTTTATGAGTCCCACAATAACCTACTCACAATTACAAGCTATATGTTTGGTTTGAAGAGTTGATGATATTGCTATTGCTATAGTAGCAAGTGAGAAAACTGAATGAATAAACTCATTTCAGAAAGCAGAAGTAGTTGATAATGTTAATTAATTAGCATAAAGGAAGATTAATTAGGAATATGGATTCACTAGTGTGTCAGCTATTTTAGGACATTGAGGTGTCTATCTTTTTTAAGGACAAGTCTCTCATACCATAGGGACAGATGAATGAATGAATGAATGAATGAATGAACATTGTAATTTTTTTAACTGTGGTCCTCCTGTGTTCTGTTCTGTTCTGAATTCACTTCTCTTCTTTTTCTGAGTTTCATAGACAATTTTGGGAGTTTCACTTTCCACTCCTTTTCATTTAGCAACTTTTGAACTGCTTTACCTTTCAAGAATTTTATTCTACCAAAGTGATTCTTATAAAATTCCATTTGTTTAATAGTAACATAACATTACTAACATGGTTTCTTACTTTCTTATTAGGAATCCTCAGAAATACTAATATGGAACCAACATAATTCAGTTCCATTCATATCAAAATGAGAGAGGGGGAGACATAATTAGAAAAACATAATATCTACTAGCAGTATGAATGCCAAATTAAGAAAAACAAGAGCAGTTGTATCTGTCTACGAATTGATCAATTGTATCTGCATCTCTAAATTACCTGGGCAAGCTTAAAACTTGAAGAATTTTCTTCATATTTAGCATTGAAGAATTCACGTAAACTTGAGATGTTGGGATATCTACTTTTGATTGAATGTAGAGAAGCCTAGAAAGCATTAATGTTTTTATCAACATAGGCAAAATCCTTGACATTTCAATATATTTAAAATATGTGACTACAAAATTACCGTATCTGGAATTGTTTCAATGAGAGCTGTATAAGAAGAAGTACACAGGACTTCATAAGGGCGCAGCCAAAGGGGTAGACCAGCTTCTTGGAAAATATCTAGCATAAAAAAAAGATTCAAAACCCAATTATTTTAAGAAACATGTATTGAAACACAGAGACTTCTACACCCTGGTTTATATGTTCGTGAGAACATGATAAAACGAGATCTAAACCGAATCAATTAACATCATTAACTCCTAGATGCATTCATATTTTGGTACATATTTCCACTTTAATTTGCCACTATTGCATTGAAAACCTTAACAAAGTAGGTTCATTCAGATGCAAACTATGCATGATCTATTGCACATGGGAGATTCACCTCAGGGTTTTACATGTTTTGGAAGGAATAAAATCAAATGCCAAGGAATTAACCTTGGAAGCTTTATAATTGGGAGAAACGTTTTTGCAACATATGAACATAAATGGAAGAAAATTGGTTCTTTTCTGCACATGAAGAAAGAAAACAAAAGATTCGAAAGACCACCTACCATAGAAATGAGAAATAAGTTGAACAGCAAGATGCTCTTGCCTGCAATCATCTCCACTCTTTACAATAACCTGTAATGAAGGAAAAAATTGCATGAACATGCTCAAAAGAATTGTCATGTAAGGCACATATTTTGAAAGAGAAACAACAAATAGCTAATATAGAACAAAAGCCAACCATTATTAATAGTCATATTAATAATCATAAAAAATACTTAATAGTGGTAGTTTTTGACACAAAATATTGTTGTTTGATAAATACTGCTTAAATCCAATATGTAAATTCTTCATTGACATGTGCAATTTGGATAAACCTACATAAAATTGCACGGCATACAAAGAGTCAAAGAACTATATCACAAATATTAATAGCTGTTTACAGACAACATTCATTAGTATTCCACTTGTCTTTAATTGTAAAGCCTGTGATGCAATTTACATAAGAAAATGAGAAAAAAGAAAGTCGGGTTGTTTTTTCGTTCATATTGGTATTTTCAAGTTTTACTGTTGTAAAAAAAACATTTTAAAAATCCTTTGACTGCAATATCCTCCACCCCTTTGATCCAATGCACTGACTGATCCTCAAGTAAGAATGAGTTTGAATTTTAACATTCTCGACCTCAACCAGAAGTTAAAAGCACATTTACAAAAGTCAATATTGACTCTTAATCAAATTTTCAACTAGAAATTTAGAGAGGTAACGAACAAATTTATATTGTAACAAATGGTAAGATTTTTTATTAGATAGTAAAATGTCATAGATCAAGATACCCTTGGAAGCATTTTTTTTCTGGTATGCATAAATAATACCATTTTTATGTGTACATATCGAGTTTGTATCTTACTGAATTTCCAAAACGGGTAACTAACTAACTACTTGTAAAGACGACTATTGTGCTTAAAATACAAGCCTACCGATCGCAAGTCCCAACCAGGTAACTTCCCGTATATGGAAGCCTTGCACACCCTATCTTTCTTTGCCTCCCAAAGTTCACCAGACAAGGCATCACTGGCTTTGAAAGTAATTCCATTAGCCTGTTAGAAGGAATCATGTCATACAACAACGCTGCAATCATAAAGCTAAGTAAACCAACTTCAATAATTATGCCTTACCCTTGGCTGTGCATCTGATGAGTCTTGGCCAGCACCTTTCAAAGGGAGTCCAAGAGGCGCTTCTCCTTTTGCTGCCGCAGCCTACCAAAGGTTCAAGATAATAAAAATATAATGTTATTCAAATTAATAAACAGTTTTATGCATAATTAAAACAACAACAACAACAACAACAACAACAACAGCAACAATCAAGGTTTTATCTCTTTCATCCTATGTTGTGCAAGGCTTAGAAGAGATATATTATTGAATATTTGATCCATGCCATAAAGATTTGATTAAGTCTACATTGGCTGTTTCCGTTGAGGCCTTACACAACCCTCTCCTTTTATCTTGACTTGAGACTGGTTATGTATAGCACAAAGCACAACATAGGTAGGATTTTGGAAGAGATAGATAGATATATGAAAAATAACTTGTTGAGGACACTAGGCTGACCTTTTTTACCAATTCTAGCAACAAACT
This sequence comes from Trifolium dubium, assembly GCA_951804385.1. Lineage (NCBI taxonomy): Eukaryota > Viridiplantae > Streptophyta > Magnoliopsida > Fabales > Fabaceae > Trifolium > Trifolium dubium. The sequence continues at coordinate 4,045,951 of OX638071.1, forward strand.
AAAGCTCAAAAAAAGTCAGTTGAAGCTTTACATTGAGGTAATGTGGATAGCACATCAAGTTTTTGTAAAAAAACATTCAAAGGCTCACCTTCACTTCTTCCATTGCCACTGTACTTGGAACACGGCGATGTTCCTTTTTCCGAGGTGGTGCTTGATCCTCGATATCTTCTAATCTAACCCCAGTATCAGCTGTCAATACTACTCGTACCCATTCCAAATCACTGTCATGTTCTGCTCCTTCCTGACCATATCGTGTTTCCACCGAAAGGTTCAGGCTAACAAGTTTGATTTTTGGCTCAGATACATGAGTCATTGCCTGGTCAATTGCCTGAGCAGTCGATCTGGACATCCTATCATTGCTATTACGGTAAACCTCTTGTGCTGGCCATAATGGATAAGCCCAAGGTGGTGGTTTTTGCAAGAAAGCATCTCCATTTGCCAAAGGAATCCCACCTTGAGAAAGCTTCTGAGAACTGGATGCCTCCTTGAAATTACTATAACAAAAAATATGCACAGAGAGGAATATATCAAAAATGTGTTTTACACATCACAAAGTACTATTCTTCACAATAGCAAGGAATATTATGCAACTAATAGCTTGGCATTTCACATCTCAAAACTTCTATGCAGATCAAATAAGGTGCCTTCTCCCTAGAATTCAACAGAACAGCTTCATCTACCGGCATATGAAGCACCCGATACATGCCCTTTCCCAGTGGAAAACAGACTCCTACAAATATGACAACGAAGATTCATTAGAAACAAGAGACCTATCTAATCTAATAATTATAATCAATGGAAAGGTGGTAAGTGGTAACTTGATTGGAGACATAAAAAATGATATATCTTTACAATAAAGAACTAAACACTGCCAAGTGCCAACAATTACAATCACATTATAGAAAAACTTTTCTGCAGATCCTTATTGAAATGGACTGCCAGTAAGAACAAAAATGGAAATTCAAACATAATTCTAGAGAAGTGAAAGACTACATCAATGATAGATATCTGGGAAATTTCATAGTTTTGCTGCATAACAAGCAATTATTACGCCATACCTCCGGAGGGAGACGAACATACACATGTATTGGAATTGGGAAATTTCACCATTAACAACTGGTTGATTTATTGTGTTATAAATTGAAAGGAACAGGAAACTATACAGAAAACCACTGATTCTAAACCAAGAAATGTGGCATATTGCTACTAAAAAATTCCAGACCACACTTTAAACAAATATATAACCTGCTCATTTGGAAAAATACAAAAAAGTAGAGAAATTCATTGCCAAAGTTGAACAACATTCAAATAATATGAATAGAAGTCGAGACATACCACCGGTGTTCTGAACCTCTTTTACATGCATATTGATCTCTCTAAGCGACTAGAAATATAAGAATAACAAAGGTGTCAGAAACACAAATATGGAATACAACACAACAGATTTTTGTTGATAAATCAAATAGATGAAGAAAGCATTAAAAAAGAAAAATTCAAGAAAATAACCTCTTGAAGAGCACTTTTGCGATCTTCAATTGGAAATACATCCACTAACCCATATGATATGTCGCATAATGACTGCACAAACTCCAATGAGTCATGGTAAGCCCCTTTCCGAAACTGAGTTGGATTGATCGGTAAAGGGGGCTTTGTGCTCGATTTTTCACTTTGTTGCTTTGGGGACCCAGGATGCTTCTGGAAAAAGTAATTAGATTACCCCAAATGAAGCAGAGTAACATGATACATTGGAAATTGCACTTTATTTAATATTAAAAATTAGAAAACATAAAGCAGAATGTGATAATAAGCTACAGATAGAGTTCATAATGTATTAATACTTGCAGTATTGTTCTCTGAAGTCTGACCTACAACAGGAATCAGAAACATCACAAATATGAGCCCTTTCCAATGCCAGACGATCATGCATACAATAAATCATACACTTACCATAATACCATCATTTATTTAAATTTATTTTTTAATGAAATGGCTTCACTACATCTACCACATCCCACCCCAACACTGAAGTCCTAAATTGCTGAGGCTCATTTTTTCCAATGTGCTGAAATTCAACTTAATTTACTCCTAAACACTTGTTACTGTATTAGGTTGAAGTTCATGAATGGATTATTAACTAAAACATTTATCAATTATCATTTCATAAAAAGTACAATAATTGCATTTACAAAACAAATTCTACCATAGAAGTAAACCAAATCATTAACATATATCCAGCATACCTCTTTCTGTCTCTTTGACCCCAATAGCTCTGAATCTTCAATTGAACGGTCACGGTCTTTGAACAATTTACGGAAAAAATTCTCTGTACCTGGACTACTTTGAAATAAACCACCATTATTGCTATTTTCATTGGCTGGACTACTTTGGTCGTCTTCAGGGTGCACGCGGAACAGTCTTTTGAACAAGGAAAGTTCAGAAGGCTCTTCTTCCTCACCATTGGTAGTGCCCTCTTCAATTTTATCTTTTGTGTCTTTCTTGTCCTCAAATTTATCCCTGAATAATTTCCGGAAAAACCCATCTTTTTCATCCTCTTCATCGGGTTTTGGACAATTCTCTTCAGAATTAGCAACATTTCTATCACGCCCATCCTTCTTATCTTCAAATTTCTCCCGGAAAAACTTTCGGAAAAGTCCGTTCTTCTCTTCATCTTCCACTGTTTTTGTATTTGTTCTGTCCTCAGAATCATTCTTACTATCCCGAAACAACTTCTTAAAAAACCCTTCTGAACTTGAGGTCACATCCTCGTCTTCGCTTCTACTGTCCCTTAAGATCCTTTGAAAGAAACTATCCTTTTCAGAGTCTTCATCGTCACCTCTAGTACTGTCCTTACTGTCTCTTAAGAACCTTTTAAAGAAATTTTCTTTCTCGGAGTCCAATGCATCTTTCTCGGACGACTTCCGAAAATGAAATGCATCACGAATTTTTTGTCCAAGCTCATCATCGCCTTTACTATCTCTTAAAAGCCTCTTAAAAAACCCATCCTTTTCAGAATCACCGTCATCTTTGTCCGCTGACTTTCTAAAAAGCAAAGCATCTCTAACCTTTGGACTTGGCATAAACTTCTTAAATATCCTGTTCTCATCAGGAGACAGAGGATTGCCATCCTCTTGAAAATTATTTCCCGGTGAAGAAGAAAATGACAAAGACTTAGGCGGTGATGTTGTTAATGACAACAAACGATTTTTAGATGAAAGTAACCTATTCAAAACTTGGCTCTTGCCTCCAGAACTCGGAGGTTCAGTATGAGGCCGTATCAGAGGCGGCCACTCGCCCATCAAGGTGGCTGCAATCTGACACTTCTCCTGAATCCTACTAATCCCTTCATTATCATCGGAGTCCTCCAGCTCTGCCATTAAGAACCAATGCACCTTCAAAGCAATCTTAAGCGACTTCGAACACATATCTATCACAAACTTATCCAACGATGGACTAGGCTTGTGTATCATCATGTAACATATTTGAAACAAATAACTCTCAAGCCCTTGCAAGGGAAGAGTATACATTCTATTACAAAGATAATCACGCACCCCAGCATGATCGTGCTTGTACAAGTAACTCACAGCAATCCATTCACAGAAAAACGACGAATCAAAGAACCTAATAAGCCAACCATTTTCACTAGAGTCACTGGTCAGGTTTGACTTTGACTCAATTTCCCGGGGTTCATCTGCATAACCACGAGCGAACCCTAAAAGCCTCACCATCCTCAATCTACTATCATCAAACCAATACCCTAATTTCAGTTAGATCAAAAATTCAAAACAACTAAACCATGCGAATCCTACTTTTCCTATATAAACCTCATAAAACCCTCACCGAAACCATAATTCTCACACAAATCGATATTACCGTATCTTCAATTATCCGATTCCGGCGTCTACGGGGTACAGCAAAACTCGAGCAGCGAGATGTAAGCAGAAACCCTTGCGCCGGCGAATAGAATAACAGAGCAACAATTAACTCTGTTAATCACCGTGGGAGTGGAAAGTGAAGCAACAGATGAAACGATTGGGGAATTTCCAGCGAAATTGGAATTGAATTTTGAATTGGAGGAAAACGAAGGTACGAAAATTGAGCGAAAGCGATGAAGATGTGAACGTGATTGTTCAAAGAGTGGAATTGAATCGATTGGCGCGGTGGATCTTAGAAGCTTGACGGCGAGTTTAGGGTGGTGATTGCGGCGGTAACGGTGGTTGTTGTTACTTTTTTCAGAGTGAGGAAGACGACAGAGGTGAGGTTCGAGTTCATTAAAATTGTAAAAGAAAAAGAAAATGGGAATAATTTTTTTTTGAATATATTGGACCAAACAAAAAAAAATGAATGCTTCTAACATGCGCATAACTGTAAGTTGCGCACACCGAGGCTCGTGGGAGTTGGATGGTAATTGGTATCCTAACCAAATAGTAGCTTTTTTTTTTTTTTTTTGTCGAGAGACAGGGATCGACGTCGTAGTGACTAATCTCTCGTTAAATTGAAGGTATTTTGATGAGTGAGATAGTTGATCCAAGAATTTAAAACCGCTCCGTAGTAGCCCTTGTTTAAGTACTTGGTTAAAGTTGTTTTTTTGGTTATTTTGGCCACCTCTATCCGACCGATTAATCCGGTATGTTGCAAGTTCTATCATCAAATAGTTTTTGTTTTCTTCTAAGCGCAGTTGTGGGGATCGAGCTGTAATTTTTTCTACGAAATTCAACACCAATTATCTGAACTTACAAACATTTGTAATTGATTGTTTAGAGTTGTTTTTGTTCCACCAAAATAGTAAACCATTGAAAATGCACATAAATTGATGAAATTTGGTTTGAATTCGGTTATGAGTGTATCTATCAATTTTGATATTTTATGTTAGTTAAATATAGAGACATTGTAATATATAGCGTTGAAGTTTGAATCTGAGTCCCCGTAGGATAGTTCAAATGGTAAGAGCTAGAGAACATATGAGTTGGGTAGGGGGAAGGTCCAGCGTTCGATCCCTGGCGGGAGTAATTTATATTTCCGATGCACCAAAAGAAAGAAGTTTGAATTTGAAATTCATATGTTACTCACTTGAACAAAAATTAGCTGCCATTATACTACTAAATTAAAAAAGTGATATGAATTTGATATCTACTCCTATGTATTAGTAAGAAAATTTGATTGTAATATAAAAAAGAATCTTGCTAAGAAAAAAAAAATAACATGAGAGTTTTTTCTTTAAGAAAAAAAACTGAAATTTAATCTTTTAAAATGTTGATTACACAACCTTTAAAAAAATTGTATAATTAGTAATAACTTTAAACTTTGAACTCTAAAATTTTTTACAGTAATTAATCACTGCAATCGGTAATAAAAACTTTACAACTAGTACAAAAAATAACACTATTTAGTCAAAGAAAATAACACTATAAAATTACTAATTGAACAAAAAAATAGTTAAATCGAAACAAGCTAAAAAAAGATTAAAAAAAACTAGAGTGGGGAGTAATTTTGCCTAAATTAATAGTAATTGATTAAAGTGGATTTTGATCTTTAGTGATAAATAGTTGTCACATAATCCGGTTTATGAAACCTTAAACTTCAGATCTAAATCTAATCTAAATCCTATACATTTCAAGTCTAAAATTGACAAAGGGTGTCAGAAAATGTAGAATTTATTCATACTACAAACAAAATGGACAATGTCAGAAAATGTGTTTATAAATATAAATAATGTTTATTGTCAAAAAAAAATATAAATAATGTTTAGTATTGACTTATTGAGTATCAAAAACACAGTCAAAATTCAAACTCTAAAGTAGAGGTTTTTTGGATCCATGCCTTCCTGCAATATACCCTCAGGAGGGAACTTTGGTAGGCTACTAGCAATATATTTGGCCATATCAAAATAGGATTGGTTCCTTCTCACATTCACATCTTGTTGTTTTACTCCAAAAACATGATTAGGAATGTTGCAATTGTCTTCATTGTTTAATGCCTCAAATTTATCTGTCTTCATTCTCCAACTTCCATTCCTCAAATTGAAGCTATATAGAGGAAAGAACCTTTGGCCATACACAGCTAAAAACTCTATTGCACTTAGAATGTACTCAAAATCCTCTTCACTCATGTAATAAGGAAAACTAACTCGTGTCCATCCAGGTTTTACTCCAATATACCCCTGTACCAAAAGTCCAACACAATTTTTAGTTTATGTTAAATGCTTTGAAACGTAGTTTTAAATATAGAAAGTATGTTTTTAACCCTATAAAATTCAATATTTTTAAGTCCTATATAAATCTTAAAAAATCATAAGTTTATAGGATTAAAAACATATTTAACCCTATAAAGAAAATTAAATAATGTTTCACCTCTTGAACTGCTGATCTAATAGCAAGTGATTGAGATTTATTGATGTTGAGCAATTCATGTCCATAAGGTCCAGCACATGCACACCCACCTCTAGCTTGAATGCCAAAAAGATCATTAAGCAATGTTGCAACAAAAGGGCCATGAAGTGGTTTACCTCTTTGGTTCCCCATTTCTTGCCACAAATTAAGTTCACCTTCATGTTCTTGTCTGCCAACACTATCCCACTCACTTCTCCATTCAGTTGATGAGCAAGAATTGGTGGTAGAATATATGAGAAATGACAATATAGCTTGTCGCTTGGCATTCAAGTTTCCCAAAATCTTAATGTTGGGGTTGGTCACAAGTCTCTTAAGTGCCTTGTTAATGTATAGTTGTTCTCTTTTTTCAATTTCTTTGTAGCCAATGTATTCTTTCACCCAAAATGCTAATGCTGCTCTCACTGTCTGGATTATCGGAGGTGTGCCCCCATTCTCCCTCTCTTCTATGTTCTCCATGTATAATGTGTCCTACATTGATCACACATGATATGATTTAAAATGATTTACAAAATGGATTAGCATCTACATATATAAAGTAATTGGCATAAAAATCCATAATGCTAATCAACAGCGCCGCCAAGAAACTTATCCTAAACACAAGGCGACTTAAGTTCTTGCTTTAGGCCAACTAACAAAATGTTTTTCTTGTTCAAAAAAAAACTAACAAAATGCTTTTAGAAAATGAAATTTACCTTTTCATTGAAGGCATTGACATAAGTGACAGTTCCACCTCCGCAAGTTGATGGAGGTGAAGATCTCAGCCGGTACAAGGCCTTGTTCATCAATAGCACTCCTGGAGAATCAGGACCGCCAAGAAACTTATGTGGACTGAGGAACACAGCGTCATATCCATCAATCTCCCCTGATTTCATCTTGATATCCACATACGGACCACTAAACCAAAACGATTACTATGTCATTGAATATTCTAATATACAAAAAAAAGTATCAATTAACGAATCCAATTAACTATGTACCTTGCTGCAAAATCAAAACATGCATAGCCTTTGTATTGGTGAAAAAGCTTAGCAATATCACGCGTATCTGAGTAGATACCCGTGACATTACTACAAGCTGAGAAAGATCCCAACAAGGGTCGGTTCGTATCTTTATAGACTTCAAGTTGTAGCTTAAGAGCTTCCATGTCGAGTAACCCTTTATCATCTAGTCCAATCTCTACAACCTCAGCCAAACTCTGCCTCCAAGAAAGGAGATTTGAATGGTGCTCATGTGGTCCTACAAAAACCACCCATCTTTCTTCTTCGCTAAGACACATCAACATTCTTTCCCTTAAAATAGAAGGCACTGCGATTCCCATTACTTCTTGAAGCCTCTTGATGGCTGCAGTTGTGCCTGAACCACAGAAGATGATTGCATCACCTTCACCACCGCGTAAGCATTTCTTAATGTACTCAGTTGCTTCATGTAGCATTTTTGTTGTCCTACTTCCCACATAACTATCGCAAGTATGAGTATTACCTGTTCAAAATAACTGTCGTTTTAGCATATAAAAAAATGTTTTAATGTGACATTAATTATTGTCTTTTCAAATTTTACCCCGAAATTAATGTTGTATGCACTTCTTTCAAGTCGTTTTATTTCAATATACATTAACAACAACGACCAACATTCTTTAATTGTGATACATATAAGTAAGGTGTGACACGAATGAAGTGACATACCATAGAAAGGAAGAAGATGATTAATGATGAAATTTTCATTGTAACGAAGACTTCGGCCAGAAGCAGTGTGATCAGCATAGACAAGTTTTCGCCTTCCAAGCGGAGAATCAAACTCTGCATCATTACCTACGATTTGAGACCGCAACCAACACAGTTTCTCCTCGACAGATTCATTATAAGGCAGTTCCATTTCCACAAGTTTCTTAAATGACTCAGGATGGTAGCAAAAGTCATGAGATGTTTCTAAAATGCTGTTTGTTTTAGACAAAGGTACAGAAACCTGATCATTTCTAATGTTCTGACTTTGAGCTAACATGGGTGTGATATCTGCTAGCAATGGTTGCTCTACTTCCATAATCAAAAATTGAATATAGTGATGTATGATATTGTTAATGTAATGAAACATATGCTAAAAGAATGATGAAGAAGGCTTTAATATAAGAGAATGTAGAATATTTGGGTTATTTATATTTTATAGTTTGATAAGAGTTAATGGTATTATTTTCAGTGGGGTGTATATGTGGGCTGAACAAAACCTGTTGGTACTATTTTATTGTGGATATGTACAATTCAGGTAGCTTTCCCTCTAGATTACATTGTATTTGAACTTTATGTTTTTTTTTGTACCAGGAAAAAAGAAATATTTTCTATTTTAATTCCCACGGTTAAATAATCAGTATCCTCTAATTTTTTACTGTATAAAATAAATAAATTAGTATATCAACATTTTTTTTTGTATTGTTCACATTATTGAATTAATTTTGCAGACCTATTTAAAATATTATAATAATATCTCCCACAAAAAATTATACTTTTTAATAATTAATTAAATTTAAATTTATAATTGTTAAAATCTTAAAATTTATGTTTAACTCATCCCTTATTAGAAATTTTTAAACTTTTGCAAATTGCAAGAGAGTTGTATGATGTATATGAAACATGATCTATATTACGAACACCTCTAACTAGTGTCACCATTTTTTATATTAACTATTTGATTCTCAGGCGAATGAACCTCTAATAATCGAGAGTTTGGTCGCAAAGTAGATATAAGGGAATCAATTTCTCCCGATATTTATGATTTAGTGAAACTTATTAACCACTTAAATTTAATACATTTGTTTAGTAAAAAAAAAAATACATTTGTTATATGAGGGGAATATAGTTATATCTTGGGATACACCTAAGTCTTGAACAATTCTTATGGATAAAAATGTAGTATTAATAGAAACAACGCGCTCATCCTATCCAAAGCCCACACCCACAAGTTTGATTTGATATATACCCACAACTTGAGATTAACGTCGGAATTAAAGTTTATAAGATGAGTAAATTATAGTGCAAGACAATTGTCAAGAACAATAAAATAAAAGGTGGTGCAAGTGGGAGAAGTATTAGTTTTAGCGCATGAATACCCTTTGATTATAACCACAAGTCGATCAAAATCATGCATTGTTAGATAAGAAGTTTTGTTTTTTAGTCAAGATAAGAGATGATGCATTATAAACCTAAACATTTATTTTGTATGCATTGCGTTTTGAGAAATGAAGAATTAATAAATTTTCTTTTCTCGAAACGAAACCACTATATACAGAGGAAAATGGGTAAAAGAAGTTTTTTTTTGAGGTAATAAATGGATAAAAGAAGTTAAAAAAAAGTAAATTAAAATGGCTAAGAAATTGTTCCACATATGAATTAAATCGGAGTTTTCCCAAAATATATTATTTAGTAAAATTTATTAACCACTTGAGTTTAATATCTTGATTATCACTCAAAAAACTTTATTGAATATACAATATGTATGCATTCGATAAAAAAATGTCATTATAATAATGACAAATTCTAACGAACACAAAATAAAACAAGTTTATACATAGTTTAGTTTCTACTATAAAATTAATAAATCTTATCATTATATCAAATTAGATATATGATGAGATTTATTAATCAAAAATAGTGAAAAATACACTCGTATGCATGCAAGACTATTTTGCTTTGCTTTTACATATTAGACTAAATTACAATTCTTATAATCAAATGATAAAATGGATGACACTAGGATCTACATCTGGATGGATTGTGTTTTGAGAAGGAAATTTAGTGAGGCGATTAGCAATACATTTAGCTTCTAAAAATGATTGCCTTCTCAATATCCCAACTTGTTTGATTCCAACATTATGATCACTTCTTGCTTTGAAATAATCATTGTTTGCTTTCTCTCTAGTTTCTTTGAAGTAACATTTATTTTCCATGATTAGAATATCAAGCTTCTGTTTCTTAATTTTCCAGCTTCCATTTTTCAAATCAAACTTGTATAGTGCAAGAAATTGTTGGCCATAAATAGCTACAAACTCTATGGCAGCTAAAATGAACTCGAAGTCCTCCTCTCCCATGTAATAAGGAAAACTAACTCTTGTCCATCCGGGCTTCGCACCAACGTAACCCTATTTTAAAACAATAAAAATGTTTATGAATTTGAACTCAAAATTCTTCATTTTTCTTTTTTACATTTAAAGGGTGTTCATAAGTTTAATGCGACAAAAAAATTAAAATGTTTTTGACAAATATAAAATCTAAAAATAAATAGTATTTTTTATTTACAAGAATTTAATATGTTGAAAGAAATTTACCTCTTGAATTGCAGATCTAACGGCAAGAGATTGAGATTCATTGATATTGAGCAAATTGTGGCCATAAGGTCCAGCACAAGCACACCCACCTCGAGCTTGAATGCCAAAGAGATCATTTAACAATGTTGCAACAAAAGAGCCATCAAGTATCTTACTTCTATTGGTGATAGAATAAATCACAAATGACAATATGGCTTGTCTTTTTGTGCCTAAGTTCCCTAAAATCTCAATGTTTGGATTGAGCATGAATCTCTTAAGTGCCTTGTTAATGTAGAATTGTTCTCTTTTTTCAATCTCTTTGTAGCCAATGTACTCTTTCACCCAAAATGCTAATGCTGCTCTCACTGTTTGAATTATTGGAGGTGTGCCCCCATTTTCCCTTTCCTCTATATCCTCCAAGTATAATGTATCCTAAAATTGAAGAATACCCACATTCATCAAGTTTAATTTTGAAGTTTATTTTAAAAAATGGATAATATTAGTACACACTTTTTTTTTCAACTAATAACTTAGTAATCAAAATTTTAGGTTAAAGGTAAATAAATGAGAAATTTCGATCTGACCAGAAAAAAAAAGAAAAATACCGTCCTAATATATTATAATATCTCTATCAAATTGAATAATGTTAATGAGAACATACACAATTTTCTTTAATACAAAATGTATTATTTTAGACATTTTGATCATTGATTTTTAGGATAGAGTCCGATACATAAGGAAAACAAGAAAAAACAATGGTTGACATTTTATTTTATTATTTTGATACTAAAGTTGACAATTTTTATGGACTTTTTAACTTGATAGTAACCCATATACACACGAAATGAATATCGGTGGCTGTTTCAATTTTCAACTTATATATTTAGACTTAATTAATTATGGTTTATTTTTTGGTACAGACTTAATTATGTTTTTATATTTTTCATTTTTGTACGCTATAGACACAATGCATTTTTTGTTTTGCCGGTGCCAATAAATAAATAAATTGTGGCGAACGGTTCACATCTTGCAAAACATATATAAAAAATAAATGCTTTCCAAAACATATACAAAAAATAAATAAATAAGTAAAATATGACAATATCTGATTATCTGGCATTTGTTGATTCAGTCATGGCATACCTGAGACAATATCAATGCAATATAAATTTAGCACCATGCCAATATTGACTATATATTTCTTTTTGTCAAAACAAGTACATTCTAGTAGTAATATATGTTCTCAAAAAATAAGAAAAATACTACTCTAAAAAAATGAACAATTAATTTTTTGCAAATAAAAGAAATATCTCAATTTGTTAACATCTAAACAATATAAAAAAATATGCATAAAAATAAATAATATAAAAAATAATTTCTTAGAAAAATAAAATATTAAGCCTATTTTATTAGGCGTTATTGTAACTTATAAGTCAGAAGTCATAAAATACTAGAGGAAGGAACTCTGATGAGATCAATGACACAATGAAGTTACTAAAGTCATTGAAAGCTTATTTATTTGACTTAGATCTCAAGCTATAGACATACTACAATTTTAGCATATTTATGAGTATTATTAAATATCTTAATATGTTAGGCATTCTTCACCTAATTAATTATGAATTCCCTTTCAAATGTGTAACAACAAGAAGAGATAAAAATAGATTTGTATAATATTCAAAATAAATAAATATTTGTATACCTTTTCATTGAAGCCATTGACATAATTAACAGTTCCACCTCCACAAGTAGAAGGGGGTGAAGATCTCAACTTATACAAAGCTTTGTTCATTAATAGCACTCCTGGTGAGTCAGGTCCACCAACAAACTTATGTGGACTGATGAACACAGCATCATACCCATCATTCTTCCCTGATCTCATGTCAATCTCCACATATGGACCACTAATTAAACAAATCAATTAATAAAATCATTAATATGCTATCAAATAGTAGACGAGTTATGATACACAAATTCATTACAAGTATATCAATATATCAATGATACACAAATTCATATTTAAAGGTCAGCACGTATAGTTGTACTATTTATTGGAAAAAATCTAAGTCCCCACATTTATCTTAAAGATACATTCTAACATAAATTTAAGAGTAACGTTGGAGTCCCACCATTCATATTCAAGTATTAATCAGTGCTTAAGTGTATTTAAAAAACTCAAATCTTATTTTAATTAGATAACACGAGTTTATAAAGAGGGACAATTCTTGTCTAAAATTAAATACAAATATATTTTTTTCACTTTAAATTTAAGTAAACATTTTATAGGAAGACATATTGCAATTAACAGCTAGCATAGTGTGTCCTCGTGAGCTTAGCTCAATTGGTAAAGGACATCGCACATTTGTGCAGGGACTGAGGTTCGAACCTGGTATGTTCACTTATTCACCTTTAAAGGGTGAATTTCTAGCCGCTAGGCTATCTAACAAAAAAAAAGCAGCTAGCATAGTGTTCGGTGAGTCGATACCGACTCTTATTAAGAAAAATCAAAAAATCAAAATTTAATTTATTGAATTATCTATTTGAAAAGATGTCAACTTGCAAAACGAATTAATCTCATAACTGAAATAAACTATGTGAATATTTTGAAAAGTCTACTAGAGTAAAAAACTTTATAAGGTGGGTTAAAAAAACCAATTGACATTCTAATTAACTATGAATATATATACCTTGCTGCAAAATCAAAGCATGCAAATCCATCGTATTGATGAAGAAGCCTAGCAATTGCTCGTGTATCTGAGTAGATACCAGTGACATTACTACAAGCTGAGAAAGATCCTAACAAGGGTCTATTAGTATCTTTATAAGCCTCAAGTTTTAGCTTAAGAGCTTCCATGTCAAGCAACCCTTTATCATCTAATCCAATCTCTACAACCTCAGCCAAACTCTGCCTCCAAGAAAGTAAATTAGAATGATGCTCATAAGGTCCAACAAAAACAACCCATCTTTCTTCTTCGCTAAGACACATCAACATTCTTTCCCTCAAAATAGAAGACACCGCAATTCCCATTACTTCTTGAAGCCTCTTGATGGCCGCCGTTGCGCCCGAGCCGCATAATATGAGTGCATCATCTTCACCACCACCTAAACATTTTTTAATGTATGTGCTTGCTTCATGTACCATTTTTGTTGTCTTGTTTCCAACATAACTTTCACAAGTATGGGTATTGCCTATATTTAGCAAATAAATTAAATAAATACAAATATAATTGAATTAGTAATTGAAAATAAAAGACATAAAATTATGAAAAATCATTTGAAGTAATTTTTAGATATTTTTACCAGTTTTTTATTTTTATTTTTTATGAGAAACAGATAAAAATTTATAAAAGAGATTATATTTTACACGATATTTATGCCATATTACGCGACATGTGAGAACGCGCAGGTTTTTTACTAGTTTTTCAATAAATAAAAATGATGTATATGCAAATATATACCGTAGAAAGGAAGAAGATGCTTGGTGATGAAGTTTTCAATATAGTGAAGACTACGACCAGAAGCTGTGTGATCAGCATAGACAAGTTTTCGTGTACCAAATGGAGAGTTGAATTCAACATCATAGCCTATGATTTGTGACCGAATCCAACATAGTTTTTCTTCCACAGATTCATTGCATGGAAGTCCTGTTTCAAATAACACTTTAAAGGACTTTGAGTGATTAATGTTGCAAATATCTCGACATGTTTCATCGGATGAAACGTTATTCACCTTGTTATTGGCCTTGATCTTGCTTGGAGCTTTACATAGCCCTGCAAATATATTTGATAACATGTTAATAATTATGTGTGTATATGTAAGTATTAATGCAATGAAAGAAGAGGAGATGTATATATGAGGATATTCAAAAGATATTATGTATATTGTATAGTTCGTGTTTGGGTATATATATACACACACATGTGTAGGGACAGACACAGACTAATGATCCACACCACAAGTCAATCTTCATATTAGAAACACGTTAATTTTAATTTTAATGATTTTATATTAATATTAAAAATATTTGTTTGAATTAGAAGAAAAATAAACCAGCACATTTAAATTTACCAATTACAGATATAAATCTTTTATTTATTTATTTTGATAAATATATTTTTCTTTTGGTACATATATGAAGTGATAAAGTCATCATAAACTCAGACACATAAGTGAAGGGATCTGGGATCGAACCTCAGTCATAAGTTCGACCTAACAATTTCAGTATTTTTTGTCAGTTGAACTATGATTTATATATTTTTTTTAATTATAAATCTCTTACATTAAATCTTACTCATTTGTACCAAAAAAAATCTTACTCATAAATATGTCATGTGTATGGACTGCTAAACCATTTTCAATAAAAAAATAACGGGGTTGCTAATATACGAAGTGACAACTTTTATTTTGTTTTGTTCTCAAAACAATATTCTTTTTTTTTTCACTAGTCCATTCTTTGATTACTCAAAAAAAAAACATATTCTATAATATTCTTTGTTAAATAGAATCGACTGTCGAACCAAATTTTGGTTTGAACCAGATAACGCAACTGTAGAGAGTAATTCATCGAATCAGATAAAACCGCAAATGGCAAAAAAAATTCTTTCAAAAAATAATGCTTTTCTTCTTTGATCCCTGCTCCTCCAAATTAAAACGTCTTCCTTACAAAAACAACGTTTAACTGCTTTCGTCCATATTGACATTTTCACACACACAAATAACACAATCACAAAATTGGTCACTTTGATTTGTGGCATTGAATTTGTTAATGATGTAGTACTATAAACTAGTCCATTCTTTGTGCCAAAAATTAATAAATACTAGTCCATTTTTGGTGAGTCGTTATCTTCCTATTCTTTTTTTTTGGTATGGGATTATATATTATCTTCCATTCTTCCTATTCTACGTATACGTAGTAATTAATTGTCCAATAACTAATTTATATTTTAATTAGTCACTCTCCATCTCTCTCACCAAAATACTATATCATATACCTCATACCTGCGCGGTCGCTAAATATTAGAATAATAATTTGTGTGATTTATTTTTTGACAGAACTAATTATTGTGTGATTTAGAAACACATATTAAGAAACACAATTTAAAAATATCTGTTTTCTAGAAACACATATTAAAAAACTCAATTTAAAAGTTGTATAGTATTTAATTACTTATTGACAAATTAATATTTAGTTCTAGTAAGATAGCTCAAGTGGTAAGAGTTGAAGGATATGTGGGTTGGGTAGAGAGAAGTCTAAGATTCGATTGCTGGCGGGAGCAATTTATATGTCCGATGTACCAAAACAAAAAGACAAACTAATATTTAATGCTGTATTAAATTTAAAAACAACTATGCCAAAATTTTCATAAAAATACTAGTTGGTGTACGGGTTAACACCAAAACGAATAATCTATTGAATATGTTAACTTGATGTCGGAATGGAACATATTTATTCCTACAGATAAATTTAAGTTTTTGTTTTGAACATAGGTGCCGTCTATGGGAACGAACCCACACATGCTCGTAGGTCGACACCCTCTAGCCCCTTAGCCTTGATGGGAGCATCTGTTCTAGTTCACTCATGAGTCTCACATCGTTTGAAAATCGAACCTAAAGATAATTTATATACAACACGCTACACTGCTCAATTTAATTGAGACGTATTTTCTATAAATTAAACGACAAAACTGTGACGTTGAATTTGGTAAATAACGAGAATATGAAATCACTTGATAGTAGAATGGACCTCCAAATCAATGATTGACTTCCAAATAAGAATGAGAAATATTTCCAAATCCAACTTCATCAATCTACAAATATTTTTCGCAAAAGCAAGCTCCATAGCACTATTAGAGTATTAGCTATCTTGCACCCTAGCTTGTGTAACATGCATACTCCAAAGTCCAAACCTTCACTACAACTTGGTCACAAATGCACTACGTACAAGCACCCAACTACTTCGCAAATCCACCAAACCATACTCTCCCTATCCTTACATGCTTCATTCGTATTTAATTTCACCCAATCTTTCTCCAGAAACTTCCAAACCTATCAACTCAGCACCCGAAGAGTACGAGTAATAATTCTCTTCATCTTATTAGCTTTGTTAATTAAAATCTATAGTGCACTTCGTAGAACATGTTGCATCAGATGTTGATGTATAGAATAATTCTCATCATACAGATCCTTATTACGCCACATGCATCCACACACTATCACAAGCTGCTACCCAAAGTCCTTTCCAATTAGGTATATATTTGTATCAAGTTGGTATTTAAGTTTTTCTCCATTTTTTTTTTTGACTCAAGTTTTTCTCCATTAAATATGTCTCAAATTGTAAATTGCTTACGTTGCCTTTTATTTTTTCTTTCATATATATAATTTATGTCAAACTTCGTTAAAAAATCCATGCAAACCAAAATAAATTTTGTTTTTAAAGAAAAATGTTTTCGTAATTAGTTTTTATTAAAAATAAAAAACACAAGTTAATTTTATTTGGAATCCTTCAAACCCAAAATTAAATTTGGTCATAAAACTATTCTTCTCAATCTTTATCCACATCAAAACCCCAAGGGTGTGTGAATAGGGCGGCCACACATGAGTAATGAACTTTGTTTTGTATATGTTGAATGATTGTTTATTTTTTGTATGTATAAGAAATGATAAATTATTAAAAATTTACATATAAAATGGGAAGACTGGAGTTTAAACTCCAATCATGGACATCAAATTTAACGATTTCGATATTTTTTTGCCAGTTGAGATTTATAAACTATGTTGATTTTTTTTTGGTACATTGAAAAGATAAATAATTCCACCAAAATTTGATCTATGGACCTCTCCTGTTCAATCTATGTTCTCTAACTCTTACCATTTGAGCTATCCTTATTAAGGGGGACTGTTGATGTTTGATTAAAGAAAGACTATATATGGTTGTGATTATTTATTAGTTACGTGCCTTTCAGTGATGGGAATAAACTTCATTTTTGGAAAGAAGCAGAAATGCGACCGTTCTACGTATGAACATGCTTAGAAAGAATACGTAGGTAAGTTGATCAACATCAATTTTTGGTCAATGTTTGATATATTTGCAAAATGTTTTATATTTTATGATGACAAATTACCGGCGGCGAGAAAATACCTATTTTTAGCATAAAATGTGCAAAGAATAATCTTCAACAAGATTCAAAAAAAAAAAAAAAATCGAACAAAACAATAAAGCTACCCAAGAAAAACTTCAAGTAGTTAAGATCTCAAAACAACTATGAGGATTGAGCAATGCAAGCAGCCATAGTGATTTTTTTTTTAAGATTTAAGCCGCCAGTAAATAAGAATATTTGTTTGATTTAAATTTTGCAATAAACTAACCAAATAAAAAAAAATCATAACAATATATTGAATGTATATTTCAAATATATATATATCGAAGTTGATAGTTTTTTTTTCTTCAAGTTGTCTAATATTTAAAACTTCCAGAATTTTAAGGTTAGCTCTAAAGGGAGTGCAATGCAATAATAAATGCCTCTGCTGCAATACAAACGAAGAAAATGAATGGCATCGCTTCTTCGGTTGTATGGCTGCCCAAGAGGTATGGATGAATACAGAACTATGGTCGTTGGTGCAAAACCTTATAATGAACGCTTGAGGCTTTGTCTCTATGGTTTTTGAGATGATTGAAAGTTTTGATAATAGTACCATGTCAAAAATAGCAATGCTTCTTTGGACACTATGGTGGAGAAGGAATAAAAAATATTGGAATGAAAAGTTGCCAACAACTTTTGAAGTGATTAGAAGATCACAAGAGACATTACATGATTGGCAATTAGCACAACAACAACGTAGTAAAGATGTTACTGTCAGACCCGTAACAACAATACATAAATGGCTTAAACCATCTCTAGGAACCCTCAAATGCAACGTAGATACAGCGTGCTATGTGAAAGACAATAACTACTGTGTCGGAGCGTGTATTAGAAATAATGACGGTTGTTTTGTGCAAGCCTTTGTCAAGAAATTTGAGGGCACACCAAGCATCGCAGAAGCAGAAGCAATGAGAGTATTAGAAGTGCTCCAATGGATTCAGATGACTCACTATGGCGTGGTTCATTTCGAAACAGACTGCCTACAAGTGGTGCATGAACTTAATAGTAAAAGAAGGAATGCAACCGAGTTCAGTAGTATTATAGATGAATGTAGGAAGTTACTAGGTTTAAATCAGAACTGTAAGGTTAGTTATGTCCGGAGACAAGCAAATTGAGTGCCTCATGAATTAGCTCAAGCAACTCGCTTTAATGCTAGTCCCCAAATTTTTAATTATTGTCCCCTTGTATTAAACTTATTATTATGAATGAAATGCATTAATCTTGTTTTAGTCAAAAAAAAAAAAACTTCCAGAAATTTTTTTTGTCAAAAAAAAAAACTTCACAATTTTTAAATGAATAAAATAAATGTATTAAAATTCAAACATTATATGCAACGACCAGAGTTCAAATAATATGTTCACTTATTATTCACTTATAAGATGAAATTTTAATTGTTAGACTACAAGACCAGGAAAAATTCAACTTATAGTATTTGTTTTTTATGAACAAATTCAACCTTATATTATTACATACACATCTTCTTATCAATTGTGTTAAGGACCTGAAGTTGGCATTTATGTAAAGAGGCGGTTAGTAGCCCCTATTATTGTTATTTTTTGGTCAATGATATTTATGCTCTAGCTCCATATAATCATATATAGAACGATTACCATACAAGTATATGCTGGAATTGCCATTTGACTTGAATTTTACACATTTACAGATTTACTTATTTGTTCATATATTTCACACACTCACATTTGGTAGTCAAAATTCAAAAGTGAGAGAACAAAATGACTAGAACTTAGAACGCATATTGATGAATTTGGTCAAGGATAGATGTAGAGAACGTCATATACTACTAGTCATATCTCCACAAAATTCACATACTTATTTAGACACACATATTTGAACATTTTATTTAGATACACAAATGAAAAGAAAAATCTTTTTTTTTTTAAATAATACATATATTTTAAATAATTAAATAACAAATTTGACGTGTCCAAATGATGGCAGTGCTCACTCATTAGCTAGAGCATTTATCTTTTTCAATTTTGCAGCATTTTTTATACACTTCTTCAATCTTCATTATAGTCTAGAGCCTTTACAAAAAACATAATAGAGGGTATATAATAAAAAGGAGGTGCGTAAAAGAACCCCATCCCAATTAAACAACTCCATATACCAACCCAAAAAACTCCAACAGAACTAAAAAGCCCAAACGAAGGCCCAAAACAACAATAAAAATTTTCCCGCCAAGAAAATTCCAAGGGGCGCGAAATTCCCTTTCTTTCATCTCTTTCCCTTACCTCAGTGCGTATCGTTACATTTTCACTCTGAAAAGTGAAAACCCTAAATCTTCAATTCGATCGAAAATCGAAGCAAACAAAGAGAAATGAAAGGTGGAACGGTTCAGATTAACTGGCACGAGAGTAAACCCGTTTTAACCCTAGATTTTCATCCTCTCTCCGGCACTCTCGCCACCGCCGGCGCCGATTTCGACATTAAGGTACTGTTTCCGTCATTAACACAATTCAATTAATTAACTAATTAATCATCAAATTAAGATCACATTGAACTGATTTGTGTTCTATGTTAACAGTTATGGTCAATAAAACCTTCAGGATCACAGAAGAAGCTTCCAGAAGTTACTTATCTCAATAGTCTCTCCTACCATAGTTCCGCCGTAAATATTATTCGTTTTTCTTCTTCCGGTAATAAAATAGGCCACAGTAAAATTTCACTTTTTTTTATGTCAATTTGTTTTTTTAGTAAACAATTTTTTTTTTGCTTTATGTAAGTAACAATTTTAATTTTTTATGCTTCAGGGGAACTATTAGCTTCTGGTTCTGATGGTATTTATCTTGATCCCTATTGTTGAATGTTTATGAAATTTTCTTAGTTCGAGTTAATGTAATGTAGGCAATGTTTATTAATCAGATCATTTTTTTCTTTTTATTTTTAGGAGGTGAATTGTTAATATGGAAGCTACATTCAATGGATACTGGTCAGACATGGAAGGTTCTTAAGATGTTACGGTAACTCTTTTGCTTTGTTTCCTCAATGAATCCTTATTCGCATTGTTTATTACATATAATGACTTCGATTAAAATTGTTGGGATACTTTTTTTTGCCTATGGGCACATATTAATTTTATGCGTATATTTATTATGTATAGAGAAACTTATGCAGTGCACTAAATTGCTATTCAATTTTAGTATGCTAGGTCAAAAAACGAACCTTTTACTATTAGTTTTCAGTTTTAGAAACATTTGTTGTAACCAGCATAGCACGATATGTTCAAATGCACGTGTACACAGCCATTTACGTTTTAAAAGCAAACATCCTCTAAATAAAAACTGGAAATGTGGCAGGTTTTTGCAAATTTGGCTGTTTAATATCATCCAAGCTGTTTTATTTTTTTAATTCATTTTGACATTTATGTTTTACTGCTTCAATTAGCGGTTTATAATAGATATTTTCTTGTGAATTAGATCTCATATTAAGGACATTATGGATCTGGAATGGTCTACTGATGACGCATATATCATATCCGGATCAGTTGATAATTCCTGCATTATATGGGATGTTAACAAAGGTACAAAGCCCAATACTTAATTGTTCTGAAGTGAACTTGCTTTAATGGTGGTACATTGCAGTTGATATATGTTGTAAATGTAATGGCAGTAGGCATGATTGGTTTATGTTCTTATAGCCCTTGTTCCATATGTGTTAGGAACTAACCTTCAGACGTTGGATACCCATGCACACTATGTTCAGGGGGTAGCATGGGACCCTTTAGGGAAGTATGTTGCTTCTCTTAGTTCTGATCGGACTTGCCGAATTTACATCAGTAAGCCCCATAAATCAAAGGGTGTTGAGAAAATCAATTATGTTTGCAAGCATGTTATTTCCAAGGCAGAACAACCATTATTAAAGAATTCTAAGGTTAGACTTAGATATCTATTTTAGTATTTGATTTCACTATAGATGGATTGTCACGTAACGGACATCAGGTGTAATTATTGTGATGCAGTCGACAAAATACCATCTCTTCCATGATGAAACATTGCCCTCTTTCTTTAGAAGATTAGCTTGGTCTCCAGATGGTTCATTTCTACTTGTGCCTGCAGGTATTCACTTAAGCAGAAGTTAATCTTGATCCAATTAATCTTACGTTTTTTTGAACTAGTTTTTTGGGTATAATCAGGCCAGTTCCTGAATCTTTCATAGGCTATCATGTTTCATTCACAGCAAAGTGGATGAAGTGGTCAAATCAAAGATTACTGAATTTTATAATTTATGTAATGTTAGTTACATACTGATGTCCGGTCAACTTTTAGTTTCCCCCTTTGTTGTATAGTCTACTTCTGTATAATCTAGATGCAACTTATAGGCTGAATGATATATATTGTTTTCTTCCAATGAATTCCTGCTTAGATTTTAATACACGATCTGCTTCTAAATGAGAAGGTCACGTCTTCTTCCATTTCAGGTTCTTACAAAATTGGAACTGCGTCTGAATCTGTAAATGCCGCTTACATATTTTCTAGAAAAGATCTTTCTCGGTATGTCTTTCAGTTAAAACATAATACAAACCCAAAGCGTACATTTATTAACTTAGTATCCAGAAAGAGTCATTATGTTCAATTATTCATGTTAAGCTAATGAATCAAGTTACCAGAACATGTTAGTGACCTGTGCTGCTTTATTGTTTGACCTTGATATGCAGGCCTGCTATACAGCTTCCTTGTGCAAACAAAGCTGTTGTAGCTGTCCGGTTCTGTCCTATACTTTTCAAACTTAAGGGAACAAACTCAGGTACTTGTGCACTTAGTATACTTGTATTTATGAACAGTAACTATGATAAATAGTTCTATACTAGTTCTGATTGTATTGCTTGAGTGGGATCTGGTCCAACTTGAATTTGAGACCTTTTGCCCGATGTTATAATTAACAACCTGGGCCAGTTTGACAGGGTGCTAGGCGCATAGTTGGTCTGGTCAATTTATCACATCAGGAACATCGATGAAACACTACATATGTCACAAAGCTGGTTAAGAATTGTCTGACCCCTTATTAGTATAGATTGTGAAAGGCAGCCTAGAGGTTCAAAGCGAACGGTCTGAACCAATTAGACGGTTTTATGTTATTAGGCTGCAACTATGTATTAGGCAGCAGTTATGTTATTAGACAGTTATTGAATACATAGGAAAATTGAAGGAAAACTCTGAAGGCATTTAGTTTTGGAGCTGAATATTGATTGGGAGAGACCAATTTCTCGAGTGCTTAGAAAGGAGAGATCAAAACTCTCAAATTTATTGGTTAGGAATTGCCTTGCAGAAGTAGACTATCTATTTTCTGAATTTATGAGTTATTTTCTAAATTGTAGTATTGTAAAAGAACCCATTCTCTGTTAAGACGACAGTCCAGTGGTTGTTATGAATAAATTGCTGTTTCAACTAATTTTAACACTTTAAATATCAGTTTCTATCATACTATTAATAGAAAAGTGCCAACAACACTATCTCTAACACTCTTTCCATATTACCTGGATGGAATGTACGTAGGCCTTGCCATTTTGTGTGAGACCCATTCCTAAAATTGTGAGACCTATATGAGTTTCATTCAATAAAAGAGTGTTAGTGTGAGTGTTGTCAGCACTTCTTTTATTAATACTAGTTCATGTGATTTAACTATTGATATACTGGTTCGACCATTGACACACTAACCCTGTACCCTGATTGAGTCGATGATTGATCTGAGTTATAACATTGTTTTTGCCCACCAATCATTATTTTAAAATTCTGCTTGTGTCAGAAACTGTACTGCATAACTGATGCATGATGCGGTTTTTATTTATTGCAGATGGATTGTTTAAGCTCCCATATCGCATTGTATTTGCCGTGGCCACATTGAATTCATTGTACATTTATGACACTGAGAGCACTTCTCCAATTGCTGTATTTGCTGGTCTTCACTATGCTCCAGTAACAGATATTACCTGGTAAATGTTATAATGGTTAACAAATCATTTTCTAGTTTGAGAATTAAGACGGTTGTTTTTGTAAGGTTTAATTGTAGTTAGTATTTGTTCAAAAGGTCACCCGATGCCCATTATTTGGCATTCTCATCACAAGATGGTTTCTGCTCTTTAGTGGAGTTTGAAGATGGCGAACTTGGATCACCACACTGTTTATCAAGTAAGCAGACTTCTCTTTCATTTCATGCTATCATTCTCACTTCTACCAGGTTTTGATTTCCCTATTCAACATTGTTCTAGAAATAAATGTCTCAGACAAGGATAGTAAAAGCACCCTGCGGACAGCCAACGGCGCTGTACCACCAATTGGGAGTGTTTGTGCAGTTGGTGCAGAAAGTAGGGAAACGGAAGCAGAAGAAAAAGTTGATGACATGGACATAGAAGAATCTAGAGATATTGGTGCAGTCACATTAGAAAGCAGTAAAACTGTAACACAAGCCGATGACATGATCATCAAGTCAACTGGGAATGTTAGTACAGTTATAGCAGATAGTATGAAAAGTGATGCAGAAGAGAAGACTGATGACATGATCATTGAGACAAATGAGACCACAAATACTGATGCAGCTCTATTAGATAGTAGAAAAACTGAAGATGCAACAGAGAAACAGCTCAGTAGCTCAGGTAGTGTTAATTTTGGAGCTGAAGAGAAGGCAGATAAACCACAATCAACTTTAGATGGCATAAAATCAAGGCCAGAAGAGAAAACAGGGAATCAAATGTCCAGTTCAAAGAGCACACCCATATCAAATAAGCCAGCCAAGAAGCGCATTACTCCCATAGCAATTGATCCATGATATTTCGATGCCTGAGAGATTCCATTAACGTCTGCCCGTGTATATCTTTTTTTGTGCGGCTAACGTTTCCTAACCACCCCCCTCATGTTTTTCTTTTCTTTCTGTTTTGGTTTACATATTATGTAACATAAATTACATTATAAAATCTTTAGAGGCAGCTATCTTCATTTTGGAAATTTCCTTGTAAACTTGTTCCAGTCCTATTGCATGTTCGAAGATAAGATAAAAGTAACAAAATATCCTTTATTTGTATTATTAATATTTGTGCTATGTCTTTGGGCATTTTGTGAGGTTATAAGATAACACTTGTTTAATTTTAATAAGGTTCAGGACATCTTATTTTGTCAACTTCTAGAATATGTACATCCTCTTCTATGCTGGAATTCTACACTTTGTGTAACATTGCACATTTGCCATTCCAAAAGTTCACATCAATTGCCCATTTTGTCAAACTCAATTTTATAAATGGTTACATAATCCTTCTGATGTTTGAGGTAACTGAGGTCTCTTTATCAAGTCTTTTTCGTGACAACATGCAAAATAACTACCTTTTAACTTGTATGATTTCGACCGTCTGCATGGATTTGTCTCCAACCTATCTACGGTTGTTCATAATACAAAGACGAACATAATGATATTTAACCACGAGTTCATTCAAACAAAGCAATACAATATATTCAAGTCAGGCTCTAGAATATAAATTGAATTATTGCTATTTCTAACTATTTATCTCTTTCTTTGTTATGGAGAACAATAGCATTGCCATGACCAAATCAAAAAATCATGACATGCAGACAAAATTGTTACATCCCAGACAATACCTTTTTCAGGATACAAAGAATGGGAAAAATAATTAAAAAATTACTTCCTGTTGCAGACAATTAGGTACAATCTCAATTTATATCTGGGGCTTACATTCACAAAAATTTGGTGCAGTCTGTGTTGCAGAAAACCATTGTATATGGCAGAGGTCAACAATCACAGTATGAGATGGCTCTATATTTATAGTGTTGGCACCAGTATGAAATCTGATCCATACTTCTTAGGACTAATCTGAATTTTTTGAGGTAGCCTCGTAACCGTAATTACCAAGAATGTTAGTCATCTAATCTGCATCCACAAATAAAAAGCGTGTTAAAGGTAGTTCTTTTTAAAAATATGGAGCATCTGAAAGTAAAACAAAAGGAATCTTTTTTAAGAGTTGGACATTTTGTATGTAACTGAACTTACTGTGTGGTTCCATTTGCCGAGAAAGGGATTTCATATTCGGTAAAAAGTTGAGACAGTATAATTTCATTCCACATATCAGGCACTCCAGGTAGACACCAATGGCTGCAATCCTGACTCAATGGATTATCATTCCAATTACCAACATGTGCATCACTGCGGGGAGCCGACATAGATGTAACATGGAGAACATTTATAGGAAAATTAACATTCTTTACAACTTCCAAAACTGTGTCTGAAAACAAGTTTTGGTCCGTTGCATTAGTTTCAAACGTGGGAAACTGGGTTACATTGCAAGTCCTACGGGTTTGATCACTGCAGCAAACATAAAAGCTTGATGAGTAATTGTTGAACAATGAAGTGAGCAGCATATATTACAAGAAAATATTTAGTTATAAAAAATCCAACCAAATGGTTGGCCTCAAGTGGATAATGAGCTTTAGTTAAGGTTGAACCATTTGGGATAACCCGAGTTCAAATCCTGATTGGAACAATCAACAATCCCTGGTCAGACTTACCTTCCGGCCGAACTCCGGATTACCAGGGAATCTTTCCCTTAGGAACCGGTGGGATAAGACCAAAAAAAAAGGTTATAGAATATCGTGCGTGATATGGAGTCCTCTAAACCAAGCAACACTTGCTATATGTAGAGATAATTTGAATTTTGAAGCATCAATTTAAGAAATTATATAAAGAAAGCTAAACATATGTAAATAAAGCTAAACATATGTAAATAAAGCATATACTTCTATCCATGACATGGGAATACCTCCAGTGAGATGGCTCAAAAGTCCTAAAAAAGACGCGTGTTCTATTTTTATCAATCTTTCTTTCAACCCATGAAGTCCAAGTTTGGAGTGCTATTTTATAGGCGGAAGGAATCGACATCCCAAGCTTCAGAGAGTTTCCAACCTGGAAATAACAGCCCCTGTTGAATGCAAGAAGAGAATCATTTTACACAGCAACCCAAATGAAAAGATTTCAAAATATGAGAACACGGACTAAAGCCAAGACACTGTTGATAGTTCTCAGAACATTTGTTAAGTTAATTACACTTGCTCAAAACTGTGGCAGAGCCGGTTTCTTAAGTTAGAATCAGAATGAAAAACAATACATCACTATGTCAGAAGAAAATTTAAGTTTCTATCATCTTGATTTTCAAGCACTGGCAAGGAAAGAATCATGGCAACAATCTCTAGAAATCTACTTAATCTATTAACAAGATAGCCTTTCGGTCAAATGTTTTGGATGCTCGTGCATCACCTGTTCTATAAACTCAAAAACCTCCTTTTGGTCAAATGGCTATGCTGCTAAGGTGAACTATTCAAGGCGATGAATAACATCAAAATCAACTGCAGCAGATATACTCATACATAACCAAAACTAAGGTTTTAAAATCATATTGCATTGCAATATTGATATTGTAAAGCTTTACAGTACAAAACGGCCGATGCAACTCAAACGCAGTTGCATTGTGGTTGCATAGGCATCAAAGTCCACGTCCTCGCGATAGAGGCTACAATCACGGTCGCAGACATAACACTACATGCATACTATTAAAATGTTGAAAAGAATGGAACCTTACATGTGGAAAAGCTTAGATGGCACCCACCAATGACCAGTATTGAATATAAGGATATCTGAATTAACCCATTGATGACTTATATCATCTAATTTGTCCAACAAAAGTGTTGATTTAACCCTCTTTGGTGCATGATCAGGAGCCTGACCCTGCTGTACCAAGAAAACCGATCGAAAAAATTCAATGGTAAAATTAAAAGCACTAAACCTAACTCCTAAAAACCTAATCCTCTTTGTTATTTGATTCTGATTGACTTCATAAACACTCATCTTATCCTCCACACCAGTCATCAACATACAAATCAAAGACTCCCATTGAGTTCTACTCATTGAATCACCAACAAAAACAACCCTTTTACTCCTCAACATTTCCAAAACAGCACCAACATCAAACATAGGAATATCACAACTCTTTGGTTTCCATCTCCATGTAAGAAAATCCAAATCACTCCTTCCATTACCTAAACAATCAAATCCTTGTTCAACAAAAGGACACTGAGTTGCATTATACAAAGGGTAACCAGATACTTGAACCCATTTTCCATCAAAAACATCACATTTTCTCAACAATGATCCACCATTACTATGATCAGAAAAAAAACCTTGTCCGTTAAAAAAAGCATGTGTTATACTAGGAAGAAGATAGATGTAACCACCACCAATTGCTATAAAGAAGGAAATAACAGAAGCAATGATAACAAGAACTTGAAACCTGAGACTGAGAGAAACACATCCAAAACGGTTTGAAGAATTGGGTTTGGGACTTCCAATAGGTTGTTGAGAATGAGAGTGAGATCTTCTGTTAATGGAAATGCTTCTATTCAAATGCGAACCAGTCATATTTATGACAAAAATTCAAAGCCATCACCATAGGAACATGAACATGAACTAGTAGCAATAAAAAAAACCCATTTTGAAGAAAAAAGACATATCATTGAGACAAGAAAAGACAAAATTGAAAGAACCCAGATGAGAAAGATTCGATTTTGGAGGGAGAGAAAGAAACCCAGAAAGAAAGATCAATTTTTTTTTGTTGAGAGTGAGATCGGAAGTGGTTTGAAGATTTGATTTGACAAATAAAAAAAACATGAAACTGAAAACCGAAAGCAGAACACGGAGAACAGGATTTGTTTGTTTGTTTTGTAGTTTCTAATTAATAATCACAAAAATGACCAAACAAGAACCTCAGCTACATTTTTACTTACAAACATAAAATGTTCTTTTTTATTTTCTTTTTCTTTTATTGGAAAAAACTAAAAATGTTTGCTTTTACTTAATGTCTTTTTTCATGTTATTATTAGTTATTAATATTTAATGTTTTACATACAAATCCAAATATCTTTTGTTTTTTTTTTGTCGAGACCGTGGTATCCACCACCGAACACAGTGACTAATCTTTCGATAGATTTGAGACACCTCAAAAAGTAGACTAGTTGATTCATATATTTAAAGCTGCTCCATACCAATGTGAAAATCGAACCCAAATATCCTTAGTTAGTTATTATATGAATTAATATATTTTCAATTTTATTATTAAAAAAATAAGTAACTATTATTATATACAAAATTTGAGGTAGGTAGGAATAGGATATTTTAAAATTTAATATTCTATTAATATATTGTGTGTAAATGCAAACACTTATAGGTTTTCCATAATTTTGTGAGATTAAATTAATTTTTTGTTAAACTTAAATAATAGCTTGAAAAATGAGTAGATTTTTAAATTTATAAGGGATAATCCACTTTACATGTTCTATAAAGTTTTTAGAAGAAAAATAGACTACATAATAATGAAAATTTCATAGCTTTTTTTTTATTTGGTTCGTCAATGTTTAGATCTAAAATAGTTTGTGGAATTTTTAAAATTTCATACTTATAATAAAAACATTATGTACACAATTCAACAAATTAAATTAAATTAAACTAAAATCACAACCACTAACACACATAATATATTGTTGGCGTTTCTCTTCAAACAAACAATCTATTACTGTACATGGAGTAATTAATAAGCTAAACATATTTTTAAAGTTAAAAATAATTTTTGAAAAAATAGTGCATCACAATTATTCTGTCAAAAAGTACAAAATAATTATAAGCTACATAATTTGTGTCAGATATATATTACTCCTATGTGTATTTTTTAAGCGCCATGTGCAAAACAGAAAAAGAAAAAATAAACAGAACAGAACAGAACTGTGGTTGACATGTTTATTGTGAACTTAATTAAGTTGTCAAAGAGACAAACGAACTTGGCGTAGAAGGATTGCTATCTTAGTTGTTCTTCTTACCAACCAGTTTTGATTAGCTCTTCTTTAATTACCAATCATTTTTTTATTATTGCCGTTTTATCGGTTTAGCTGTCGTCTTAAACTCTTCTACTCTTTTCCAGGTGCCAAGTTTTTAGATCACACACAATTTATTTATTTTTAGGTAACATATTTTTAGGTAACAAATTTTTCTTGTCTACCTCCAAGATTTGGGGGTATTTACCCCCAATCACTTAAAAAAAATTTAACCGATATAAATTTTTATAAAATACACTGTTGGATTAAAAGTTTATATCATATAGATCATTTGTGTAAAATTTCAGAAAAATTTAAAATCATTTGATATGTTATTGAGATGCGTCAAAATTAACAGTTTCTGTGATTTCTTAAACACCGTTAATCTTTATGTGTCTCAATAACATATCAAATGATTTTAAATTTGTCTGAAATTTTACACAAATGATCTATATGATATAAACTTTCAATCCAACGGTGTATTTTATAAAAAACTATATCGTTTAAATTTATATCGTTTAAATTTTTTTATAGTGGTTGGAGGTATATACCCCCAAATCTTGTGGGGTACACAAATTGTCACCTTAATTGTTTGTTTCTTTTTAATCTATAGTCAAACTGTTCAAGTGGAGTATTTTTCAATTAGTCGCGCAAAGGTATGAGTAACATGTGCTGCTTGCCTGCTTGGTGCTGGTGGGTTACATATTCTTCATTATATTATGAATTATTATAAAATTGTGAAATACATTCTTTATTTTATTTATTTTTGTCTCTTCTTCTATCTTTTCAATAAAATCAATGTTTCTTTGTTGCGTAAAAGATATTGTTTTAGTTCAGTTTTTTTTTTCAAGTAATAGTATAGTGATTAGAAAATTCATTTTTAAAATAAATAAATGAGTGTCTTAAGTTCGAACTCTGGATTCTGCATATGAAATGTGATGTTTTCATTTTTTTCCTTAAAAATGTTTTTTCCCTTCATAAAGTTGATGGCAGTGCATCATAGCGTGAGAAACAGTGCATCAACTTTAGTTTGGATCAGTGTTGAATGTTGACGATAATAATATAATATCAATGGATGATATGTGCCTTCGCAATGCTCAAGGACAATACATTAGAGCAATGGCCATGGTATATGGAGTACCCCCAGCTACGGAAGCAGAAACATTGGAAAAATTAAGAGAATTGAATTAGATTGTAAGTTAGTGGTGGACGATATTATTGATAGTTTCACAATATTACGAGTGTTTGTAAGTCTCTTCTAAAACATTTTTCACAGTTCTAGCAACCATGTTAATTGAGTTTGCCTACGTTTCTCTTAGAACATTTTCCACTCACAATATATATATACACACACCATTAATGATATCGTTTCTTTATAATTTGTTGTTGACAAAGTATAAAATTACTCTTGGAGATTTAATTCTTGTCATGTCACCACAAAAAAAAGTACAAGATTCTTATGTTTTTATCAAAATATGAATTTGAGCCCGTTTTATGAAAACTAAATTTGGGCCTAAATTCAATGGGTTTATTCATGCCATATGTTTTATGAAGTGACTTTCGACCAAAAAAGTGACATGTTTTATAAAAATTATTTTCTTCAATTGTATCTCTAACTAATATTATTATATGAAGAGAGCCGTTGATTCCAGGAATAACGCTGAGATGAATTATTTTTTTAATATCTAATTATTTAAGATAAATTTCACTAATCTAATTAACCGTCCAATTAAAAAATTTTATTGAATAGATAAATTATACAAGTTTTTATGAAATTTTAAAATTATTTGATACATCATTAAATAATTTCAAATGAACGTATAATAATCATTTAAAAAATACAAGTGAATATCAATATACTTAGATTGCATAGTTATGAATTTCAGATTTATATAAAAATGAGTACATTTGATCATTGATAGTTATGAATTTTGGATTTATATATTTTAATCTAATCAACCTTCTCTTTTTTTTTTTTTGACAATTCCTTCTCTTATTATACATCATTTCTAAGTTGTTATATTATACTTTGTAATATTTACCATAATTCATAACAAGAAATATATATATCAATACTTCTATAACCAAAAAAATATCAATAATTCACAAAAAGAAACAACAAACAATCAAATCTTAAATCAACACAACATTCTAGCGAGGGATTAGTCACTGCGTTCGGCGGTGAATACCCCGGTCTCGACCAAAAAATCAACACAACATGACTTCAACACAAAAACTAGCACTTGTATGCGGCTCCAATGCAGCCAACAACAACCAGCCACTAAATTCAGAAGGGTGAATGCTTTGATATCCAACTTATACTATATCTTAAATTAAAAACTAATTTTTGTGATTATAACAATAAAATTTAATATATATATATATATATATATATATATATATATATATATATATATATAAAATTTTAAAAAATCATAAATAGTTAAGAATCATACAAAATAAATATATAAATAAATCTAACTAAGAATTGTCCAAAACAATTTACTCAAAAAAAAAGTATTTTCCGAAACAATAATAATTTAATTTCTTTACACAAAAGCATGTAACCATAACAATTGTATAAAATTTACATAGGGTATGTGCGTGACAAAAAATACTGAGGATCTTCAGCTTTAAGTAACCACGAGTTTTGTCTTTGAATCATGTTCAACATATATACTAGTATATCAAAACCTAGACCTATACATAGTTAAACTCTTTGTCTTGTTGAGTACAAATGACTCTTTTGAGTCTGTGTGTGTGTGTGTGGTGTTTGTTTGTTTAGATATACGGCACACATGCCAATAAGCATGCATATATGTAATTATGTTTATATACAGAGATGGAAAGAGGCACAGAAAGACACAGAAGAAATCTAGATAGAGAGAGTATTATATAACCATATAAAATAAATTGATCAATAAATATTATACTATTATATAGTTTCTCACGTACGTCACAGTTGAATTTATTCCCAGAAAGTGAGTCGGCCAAACAAACTTTCCGGCCAACATTCAAAATGCATACACATTATTCTATATACACAAATTATATATATGTCTCTATACGTAACCAAACCCAAACGTTATGATTATTCTTCACAACCTTTAGTCAACAATATCCTAACAAACCTTTTCCATCACACATGATCAATCTTTACTCTATAGTACTACCTAGCTATATATCTTCTTTTTTTTCGCCTTCTCAAACATCATCAACTTATTTAGTTAATTCCATATACAATCATCAACTTATAGTTAATACATATACTAGTAATATATATAATAAACTTCTCCAATTAATATTGCATATACATACATACATACATTAATATTATCACAGTGAGCCTAACGCAACAATAAAGTTGTTATCTCATGACTTATAGAGATTACGAGTTTAAATTTTGAAAATAATTTCTCTCCTTATAAAAAGGACTAAATGACATACATAAACTTTATCGAGACGTTATTTAATGAAAACATTGTACATCTTTTTATACATACATAATTAAAAATATTTAAGTTTAATATAATTTAACCTAACTATATAATTATTCACTAATTACCTCATGATGGTTAAAGCTTGATGAGCCATCACAAGCATGTGAATGTAAATGTCCTCCGGTGTTAAATTGAACTCCGGCGGGCAAGTCAACCGATGCAGCCGTTGTTGAAGTGAGTAGTAAATTTGGTGCAAAAGGCCAGGCGTCACAACCGGAAGAAGAGGACAATAAAAAAGCATTAGGAGGATTAGAATTAATGCATTGTGATGAAAATGGTAATTGATTTTGTTGTTGTTGTTGTTGATGATGATGATTTTGAGGAGTAGATTGAAGCAACCTAATTTGTCTCTTCAAGAACTTAACATAACGAATAGCTTCATCAAGCATAGAAGCTGTATCCATTTTAGTTCCACCAGGAACAAGTCTTTGAAGGATACGAATTTTCTCACTAATTCTTTCTCTTCTATGTCTAGCTGCAACACTTTGTGGATCGTCGCTGATTCGAACATTTCTTCGCTTAGGTTTTCGAATTGTTGCCGGATCGATATCCACTGGTTGCATAGCAGCAATCTTGTACATCATTTCCTTCATAGCTCCCAACTCTTCTTCTTGTTCTTCAACATCTTCAATTTGGTGGATCCCTAATATGTCACTGAGTGAACCTGATGAAGGTGGTGGCGGCGGTGGTGCCATCATGTTGTTGTAGTTATTTTGTGGCCAAATTAAAGAAGAAGTCATAGGTATTTGATGATGATCTTGGAGAATAATACGGTTTTGTTCATTTGTTTCCATTTTCTCAAGATTCCAAGGGCTTGTGAATGCACTACTAGTATTATTATTATTATTTTGGTTATTTTCCATGACCAAAAACAATAATATATATGAAAAATATGAAGTGCTAGGTTCTAATTTTGATGGATCTAGCTATATGGATGATGATGTGTGTCTTTATTGATTTGATGCTTTAATTAGTATAGAAGAAGAGGAAGAAGGTATATTAATCAATAAGAAAAGGGTTTTTGAGATTTGATAAAAACAAACTCAACAACAGATGAAACGAACAAATATTATTCAATAAAACGAGCACAAGAGGTATTCAAACTCAATTAACAAAAATAAGAGAACGAGAAAAAAAAAACAAGAATTTTTTGATATGATCATTTGAAACGAAATACTACTTATATAAATAATCTAAATTAACTCGCACATATATATATAGTACTTGTGTGGAGAAGAAGAGGTAAAATTATTGTGAGGAGTAGAAATTAAGGAGAAGTAAAATATTACTTACCTTGAAGTATTTTTATTTATTTTTTGAATTGTTGTATGAATGATGAAGAATGAATGTGTTTGATGGTTGAAAAGGTAGCTATGAGGGTATAGAGGGGTCCAAAGGAAAAGAAAGGGGAAAGTTATATATGTAATTAGGAAGAGGTTTTTACTGAAAGGGGAGTCACTGCAAAAAGCATGTAGACGAATTATTATGAATGAAAAGAAAATAAAAGGTAGTGCATAGTGCATGGTGTAGTGCAGCAAATTAAAGAGATTGAATTGAATGTGGTTCTACAAAGTCATGAAATTTATCCATATACCTAGCTAGCCTCAATATACTACTTTAGTTTAGTTCTCACAGTTGTATTCTTCAACCATTATTATTACATAAGTTTTATTGAAATATTTTATTTTCTATAAATATTTTGTTGGCTAATTTTTTTAGACGAAAGTATAGAAATAAATACATATTAAGCCTTTTAGTAAATTCAAGAGTAGACATTTGTAATCTATTCCATAAATTTAGACAAAATTGAACTTCAATAAAATAAGAATATCATTTTACATAAAATATTTTAAAATGTTAGGTTAAGAAGGTATATTTGCACAAGTTCTTATGATAAATGCATAACTGAATAAACATATTTAAGAAGTATATATATTCAATGGAGGTACAGCTAATCTTAATAGTTTGATGGATCAAATTGTATATATTTCTTGATTTTTGTTCTTAGACCGAATAGAAGGTACTATTAATTGTTTCTAATTGGTGTAAATGTGTAATAATCCCTTAGCATGCTCTCTTAGCATCTAAAGAGATGTGGAGTTTATTTATATGAGTTGAGTATTTCTTGTACTTCTTATAAATATATTTTTTTTGTTTATAAAAAAAAAACATAGCCCTTGAGTCGTAAAAAAAAAAAAAATATAAACTCAAACCTCGATCAAGTTAATTTTAGTCAAGGTATAGGATAATTTGGAAATAATTGTATTTATCAAACATGTTAAGGTTGTGCCGTGGAAATGATTTTTAGGGCGGTCAAAGAGTACCTTTAATCTTTTTAATTTTTACCAAAAACTTTGTCTAAAGTGAACTTTTGAAAAATGATAATAGTGGTTTTTTATTTTGATAATGGTGGATTTTTATAATTTTTAGTAAGAAATTAATTAATTTATTTTTTGGTACAAAGTAAGAAATTAATTTTATAGTGATAAAAAAAATAGAGAACAAATGCAATATTTTATTAAAATTGATTTATTAAAAAGTACTACTACCTCTCTGTCTCTAAATATAAGGCTCTGTTTGACCACTGCACGTACGTCAATGTACAATTTTGATCACTAATATTATTAATTTTCTAGCAGTAAAAATTATAAAAATTTGATATTTTGAAAATACTTATCAAAATAAATCAAACAAAATATTTTGAAAAGACTCCCTCTGTTCTAAAATATAAGTGAAAAATGGTCAAAAAAAAATTGATGTATTTGATTAAAAATTTGGACTAAATACATTAACTTTAATCGATCAATTTTCACTTATATTTTAAGATTAAATAGTATATAAAAT
Organism: Trifolium dubium; assembly: GCA_951804385.1. NCBI lineage: Eukaryota > Viridiplantae > Streptophyta > Magnoliopsida > Fabales > Fabaceae > Trifolium > Trifolium dubium. The sequence continues at coordinate 4,081,987 of OX638071.1, forward strand.
CTTAACATACATTACAGAGTGTAATTAAAAAAAATCTATGGGATAATAAACCAAATTTGTTCATAGAAGTAAAAGTCTATCGACCCAAATACTAATGTAGACATAATGATGGTTCAAATCAAATGCATTTTCTTAATAATTTTTAAAAGAGTTAGTTATGTTTGCAATTCTGAAAAAATTAGCGGCACAATTTGTTTGGTTGTCAGTTTACATGCTATTTATTTGTAACTATTTTAAGTATATATTATAAGTTGATTTAAAAAAATTCAGTATTATTTTAATCTTAGTAGCAACAAAATTATCTTGGTTCAAACACTAGGCAAACATAATGATGGCATCAAATAAAAATATAAAATACATATTATAACATTAATTGGTCAATATCAATCTTCATCTTATGAGTTTTTTTTTGACAGAATACATATTTTTCAGTTTAACTAGTGAATGTGAGTTTGAATATTTAGCTTTTAATTTAGTTGGTGTGGTTATTCTTCTGCAAACAACTCACTTGACACGGCGAGTCAGCAAACTCATATCCTATCAAAAAAAAATTAATCTTCCTTAACTAAGGTCGAGGGTTCGATCCTTATTTTGGGCATGGAGCAGCTTCAAATCATTGAGTCAGCTATTCCACCCATTGAGGTGCTTCCAATCTAGCGAGGGAATAGTCACTGCGTTCGGCGGTGGATACCCCGGTCTCGACAAAAAAAACTAATAAATAATTAATCTTAACAGTAGGGTAGACTGTAGAGTTGCACCTAAATGATATTCGTGCATAGTATCATCCAAGTAGTTAGGGGTGAAAACTAAGAATTGAAGGTAGGTAGCTATGGCTTGGTTTCGATCTCTCTCCAAATTGATTTAAGGTGCACTGAAATCCTAGGAATGCTTCTCATAATTTATTGCCATTTTTATATGCCTCTTTTGCTCCTTCTTATATTTTCGCTCCCCGTCTCCTTCACTACATTTTGGCATGGATAAAGTTTGATATGATATGGCGTTTTCAAAGTTTCGGTTTACAAACCGAAAAATCTAAGACGAATTTAAATCACCAACTATTCATTAAATGACTCTATTTTGGGATGGATAAAGTTAGGATAGTTTAAATGACCAATTTAAACATTTAGGAGTTCTCTCACCAAAATAATTTAGGAGGTTCTTTTTTATATTAAAAAAAATCATGATATTTTCTCTCCGAATAAAAGATGATGGTTAGTAGTGAAAATAGAGTTCATACAGTCGATTAGTAATTGTAGGGCTAATCTTAGAGGTTCAATTGTTAAAATAGTTTTCATTTTATTTCTTATTTTTTGAAAGGTTATGTTAAACGGTGCATCCGTTGTACTTGTTTAACATACTTAAAAAAGAAATAAAATAATTTTTTACACTTTAACATTATAAATGCACAATTTCCAAAAGAAAATTTTCATAATTTGTCCGGTTAATATTTTGATTGTGTGGTTTCTTGGCGGCAGGGTTATCCATGGCCATGCACTCCTACCAAACAAAAGGATTGAACAATCCCTATAATTGCTTGAAATGTAATTTACTCCTACTAATGACATAATCTCTTGTTATTGAGTCGAGTTCAAAAAACTATGTGCAATAAATGTATCATCATTGAACATAGAATACAGTTCCCCTTTAATTTGATCCAACCCCTTTCTCTTTGGCTCAACAATTAGGGTAATTTATTTATGTATAAGAAGACAATTCCAAAGTCACAATTAATTTTTACATCACTCGCATGTGTCATATGCATTAATTCTTTGTATTAATGCCATTGAAAAATTGATTTCAATTAAGAAATCACTTCAACACATAGATGATTGAAACTAGAAATATCAAATTCATTGGTTATCATTATATTTGTTGTGAACAGGATAAAGCTGTCTTGACGAATGGTGGTTAACGCAGTCGTTGATGGTTGTTTGTGGTGGCTATATGTGGGAGGAAATACCTGCAAATTAAGGTTAACACTCTGACACTCAAGTCAGTATATGAAAAAGGTGAAATGAATGGAAATTAGGTAAAGTTGGATAATATTATGGTGTAGCTAAGAGCCACACTTATGTAGTGGTGTCTCTTGTAAGGACGGACGAGTGATATCCGTGAAGAGTGGAGAGTTGTTGATGCACATCTAATAGATGATTTTGATCATACATGTCTAGGGCGTGTGTGCGCTATAGCATAATTGTGGAATGCCCTTGAAATCTGCGCGTTGGTGCTTGGCGTGTAAATGAGTCCGGATCAAGTGTATTTGTCATTGGACATTTGGCCAGTGCGAAACAATATTTAATGAGAAATTTGCTCACTACCAAATACTGTAATTAAGTTTGTATATACCGTGTTCTTGAAGCCAACTACTAATAATCTTTGAAAAAAGAAGGTGATGTTATATTTTCTAGAAATAGAAGGATTTCTCAATCAAAGAACATTATCCAACGTATGAAAAAAATTGTAAAACCATACACATGTCTCATTTAATATCGAGCATTGAAGCACCTTGAATGTTGATGTCATTTTGTTAAATGCAAAAACCTTTCTGCCGAACAAATTCAAGCAAGATATAAGAAATTTGTATACCGACTTAATTAATAACCAATGGAAGCTAAGGGGAAATTTTAATTTAACAAAAGGATTCAAAAGTCCTGTGGGGTTTGCCCAGATATTAATACGGCAAACCTTAAATTGGTCATTGTAATTAAAGACAAGACAATGATTGAAGACATAATCTACTTTGAAATATGTATTATTTGATCTAAATATAGTTGATCAAGCAATAACTAATTCAATTAAGGTATAGATGATGGTGCCACCAAATTTAAGGTTATTTTAAAATGACATCAAAAAATTTCAGCCAAAAAGTCAATGGGACCAGCAAATACAAATACATGTAAACTTGCAGGTAAAATTTGAGCAATTGAAACTTGAAGGGTTAAAACTTAAAACTAAAAATAAACAATTATAAAATTTGGAAGTTAAAATCGCTAGCAGTTGAAATTAGACAATTATACAACTTAGAGAACAAAATTGCATTTAAACCAATAAAATATTACAATAAATTAAACTAATACTACCTATGTCCTAATAATTTGTAATTTTTACATAATCAAACAAGAAAAAAATTACATAATTAGGTTGCAATTTATCCAATTCTCAATTTTTATGGCATGAATTCACAAACTTATTATGCTTGATAAGTTGAAAAGAGATTGTACAAACTTGAAAATATTTCATTTGTTCCAAAATATAAGAAAAATTGTCAAAATACATCGATGTATTTGGTTAAAAATGTGGACTAAATACATCAATTTTATTTGACAATATTTATCGTATATAGAAGCTAAGCTAGCAAGGAAAGTGGAAAGAAAGTTGTTGTGAGTGAGGCAGAAGAAGAAGGTACTGTACATATGCATGTATGTATGTATTCACAAGCAAGTCATGTATGTGTACTTATTGGAAGATAGTGATGAAACAAACAATATGCCAAATTACATCAGCCAGCCACCATTGGTATGATTGTGGATGATCAGACGGGTGGGACAATATATATATATATATACTGCCGTGTGATCATTTCTTCTTCTGGTTATCACAACAAGTACAACATACACACACAGACACATCACTTTCCCTGCATCTATATTATAATTCTATATATGTTATGTTATGTTGTTGTTTCTGGTCTGCGCGCGCATGCACAAAAGCAATCATTTTTTCATGCTTCCTCACCTCCTCTTGTTACTTACTTGCCTTTCGGGTTACCAAAATTAATATTTCACTGTCTATATATGCTAATAGTGAGTTATAAGTTTCAATTGGTAGGACATGCATTTCGTAAAGTGCAGGGTCAGAGTTCGAATTTTGATACGTCCATTTATACACAGGGAAATTCTAGACACTAAAAAAAAGACTTGTCTTAAAATTTTAAATAAAGATGTGATAACATTTGTTAGGAGAGATCAATTCCTTAAATGAATATCAGTTAACTTTGAAGGGATTGGTCTTTGCAGTAACTTTTGAGTTTTTCTACCCTTTTAATTTAATACTTTCAAAACCAATTAACTTGACACTCTCCTGTATATCCAATGGATGTTTCATTTTTTTTTGTCGCTTTGTCCCGTCAACAAGTTCATGAATTTCCTTTCTCGTGTTCACCCTTCTCATGCGATTCATTTTTCTTTTTTAACTTTCCAAATCTGTTTTTTTCCCTTGATTTCATTTGAGTATGTTTATATATTTTTTTATCAGTCTTTCTTTGAGTATGTTTATATGTTACTGCTTTACCAACCAGACTCTTGAGGATTTGCTCTAATTGGAACTTTCACGAATTTTCCTCAAAAAACAACGCACTATTCCTAGTACTTTTTATGCTTCATGATCATTTTTGAGTTTTAATATTTTGTTCATAGAACATATACTAACTGATTGTCCGAGGTTTGAGTAGGCAGATCAATGAATATATACTAAAATATTTTGTTCTACTTGGAACTTTGTGAGATTTAAAAAAAAAAAAACGAGTTAAGAAAATTGTTTATGGAGTTGTACATATAAACACATGGTCTATTCACCAATAGTAAATACTAAATAATTATAGTCTCTACGGTTGTGTACGAAAATATTCCCTCTAGTTCTTAATATAAGAGGAATTCAATTTTTTAGAATCATTAAAAATCAAATGTATTTAATCAATATAGTCAATAATATTGATTAGATATATTATATTTTCAATAAATCTAAAAGGTGAAATTCTTCTTATATTAAAGACTAGAGTAAGTATTCAGAAACATTGTTAGATATATAATTAGTTGGTAATTAGGAGGATAATTAGTTAGTAGTTAGTTGATATCTATATATCAACGACAACTACACTTATTTTTCATTTCTAATATTTTTCTTTCATCAATACAATACATTTTTTAGCTTTTCTTACTATTTTTTTTATGGATGTCATATTTCTTAACATAGTATCAGAGTATATTTGATATATATCCACCTTGAAGAATTTTTCTTTTACATTTTCTTGAGAAAATTGACCAAAACATATTTTGTATTCAAAGAATGGAACTTAGTTCAATTCTAAAACGGATCAACTATAGTGAGAAAGCATGTATTAAGAATTAATTTAATGCAAGAAGTAAAGAAATTCCACAAGGATACTCCCTCCGTCTCAATTTAAGTGTCCTAGTTGACCACTTCACACACTTTAAGAAAAGTGTGTAAATGAAAGAGAGAGAATAAGACTTTTACAAAAACACCCTTACTTTTTATTGGTAGTAGACATTGGAATACTAAAAAGTAGATTCTTTAGTTACTTTATTGTCTCATTTTATCATTTTATACTATAAAGTGATAAGGGTAAAATAGGAAAAAATAATATTATAAATAGTATGTGACAATTATTTTGGGACAAACAATTTTGGCAAGTATGACACTTATTTTGGGACGGAGGGAGTATTAATTACTCCACTTTTAAGAGTAGTTAGTACTAAAAATGGAAGAACATCTTTACGAGGAGGATTGGGTGAGATTCTGACACTAACCCCACCCCATGCATTTTCACTTTCCCACCACCATTCCATACAAGTTAAAGGTTGTCATAGAATTCAACTCAACCTCGTCTCCTCAGAGTCTGGACTATAGTGTGATGAATTTTATATTTCTATTTTTGGTAAAAGAAGCCAAAAGTTATTCTATCCTTGTTTGGTTTAAGAATAGCCTTTGGAAAGCTCTTCTTTGGACCAAGTTGTATCCTAACCAATTTTTTCTATAATGGAGTTTTGTGAAATGTTTAGACTTTGAACTTTCAACTAATGGTTTAAAACAACCTACCTAATACATTGTTTGTTCATTTTTATAAGAGACAATTTATTTTCTAATTTTTTTGAATAATTATTATATTTGATCTTTTGGTGCATTTGTTATTCAATTAATCTAAAAAATAAACTATTTTGATAAAAAAGAGTTGTAGTATGTAGTTATCTTATATCTGACATCTAATTTTTTATTTATTAATTAGACCACCTTTCAAACGTACAATTTTTAAAATTTATTTTGTTCGTAGATCAAACAGTAAACACCACAAAAAATCACACATAACTATAAAATTCTGAATTTAAACCCGTATAAAGATATACGGTCTAATAATATTAATATTGTCAATTTGAGGTAGATTTTTCGGACAATTCAATGGATTTAAATTTCTATTCAATGGTTTAGTTTGAAATGGAATATAATATCATGGAAAAAGAAGAAGCATACGGAACATCTGCAGATATGAGATATTTGATTGATTAAAGTCATTACTGAAAGTGATTTTGTCTCCTTATCATATTTGATCATCTTTATTTTCTTGGTACATAAGCAAATATATATATGCTGTATTAATTCTTTTTTCAAATGACAATTATTATACTATTAAACAATATTTTTCTCTTTTGTAACCAAAAAATACTATTAAACAATATGCATGTAGTAAGTCGTACAAAGAAAACTTCTTGTATCTATTACTATATGGAGATCTTTATCCACATACAATGCTGTTAAAAAAAATATGTCTAGGTTAACGATTTTCATATTTTGTTCCATACAAAAAAAAAAAAAAGCTCATTTTTAATGGGACATATAGTGTTGTTGTCTTCAAAAGACTTTAATAAATCAGAATTTCCAAATTTAAGGTGTGTTTGTTTAAGCTTTAAAAAGATTGAGAGAAATTTATATTCTACTGACTTCACTTTGCACATGATATGTGATGTTAAAAAAAATAGTTTTAAAAAAGCTATTGAAAATAGTTTTTCATTTTGAAGAAAAATAATAATTTTTACTAAAATAATTTTTAGAAAAATCTGAAACAAACACAAACAAAATAAAATAAAAGTTATTGTTTTTGCAAAAACAATCTGAAACAAACGAGGCCTTGATATGAAAAGAGAATCTCATTTTTGGATAAATAAAAAATTAGTATTTATTTAAGCAAAAATTAGAGTACTTAAACATCATTTTGGTGGCAGTGACATTCCAACTATATATATTGACACCAAAAAAATCTCATAATAAAAACACTATAGTCGCCTCATCCTTCCTTTAACACTAGTTTTTTCATCTTCTTCATCCACCAAAAAGAGTGGTTTAAGATCAATTTTTGGCCCAAAATCACTCATCTAAACCATTTTTTTCCTTGTCTTTCAAATACATGATTTTCACATATATAAATAATTTTTCTAATGAGAATCAGTAAAAATGTCCTGGATAGTAGTTCCATATATCCCTAATCAGTAGTAGGAATGCAAACTTCTTGAGTTGAGTTAAACATAAGAGATTTCAGCAGCAGAATAAACTATAAAGAATAACATGAAACACTGCAAACTTCTTGAGTTAACAGTTAACACTGAAATTGCCTGATGTTGGGGCTGTAAACTATGTTAACACAACACTACACTACACTTGAAATCACATAAAAGAAAATGAAAGACAAAAACAGCCCTGAGTTTATTATATCTATACAACAGCTACATTCAATTATACATCAACTGATGATCTAAAGAAGCAGGGCAGAAAACTTCTTGCAACAGACTAACAAATAAATACTCAATGAAATCAGTAATCTAGCAAAATATAGTAATAGTAAATGGTAAATAATATTACACAGATAACTTTCTATACTTGCACTAAGCCTTCTGAACCTTTTCCACATAAGCCTGCACAAAAAGAGAATAATTATAAGACAAGCTGGAAAAACAAAAAGTACTAAACTGGCATTATAAATGTCACAAACACAAATGTAGATTCAGAAGCTGAAAGAGATCTTCAGCTAGCAAAATAGAACAAATTTGGCACAAGAGATAGAATAGAGCTCATAAGTTTTTACAAACAACACGATGGATTCAAGAAAAGCATGGTACAATGCATGAGATAGAGGTAGACAAACGCAACCTTAACCTAGTGAGCTAATAGTTTGCCACCAAATGACAAGGCAACAACCTTTACCTTATGAAAACAAGTAGTAAATATTTATTTTGAAAGAGACGTTATAATTTTTTTTGGGGGAAAAGAGTAGGTTATTTGTTAAATCAACAAAAGAATTAAGTTAGGAAATAAAAAGTTACTTCAGAAAAGGACCCAAGACCAAATTTTATGTTTTTTTTTTTGACAATATATTTAAGGAATAATGATACTGGTCTTTTCTTGAAGTTCACATTATTTGCAGGGATACTCTTTTTGTTTGAAAATTTACACCAGCCTCCATAGCTTTGTTACATTTAAGGGTCTGTTTGTTTGGTTGAGAGGAAGGACCATTTTAAATTAATTTTTTTGTTCAGAGTAGTGTAGACAGAAGCAAAATCCTCACACAATTTTAGCTCCCCTTCAATATCAGAAGGGTTTGGAAAGGAGAGGTGTTTATACACTCTTAAAAGTATTGACCAAAACAACCTTACATCAAATATTATAAGAGTTTAAAATAAGAAAAAACATGTTTTTTTTGTTCTGCGTTAAAATCCCTCCCCTCCCTTTAACTAGATAAATTATCTCATTCAATTTCTCATCTCCCTTTTTCCAAAGATATCTCAATAAATCTCTTCTCTCCATCTCCTTCCCTCCACTAAAATCACTTCCCTTGTTTCAACCAAAAAGATCCTCTAGAAAATTAATTTATGATCCAACCATTTAAATAGGGAAATATGTGTAATTTTATTTCATAAAAAAATGTTAATAGTGCAAGAACACTACTTAGAATAAGGTAGGTGTAATTTTTCAAAAAATAAAGGATCTCATTAATATGTGAACCCCACGAGAGATCAATGTTATATTTCATGACAAAGTTTTGTTACATATATAAAACATATATAGCACAAATGAACACCTCGGTACAAAATTTATACTCATTTTTTGACAACTATACTACAACTCTTTCCACATCCAAATTAACCCTTCTAGAAAATTCAATGGTTTCTGAAGCTGCATGCATACTCACATTCATCTATAAAACCAAATTAAATGGGTGACAAGATTTTGAATCCTTCATACATATGAAATCTGTAAGAGAACCACCACTGACCTGTATAAGTTTGTTAAGCTTTGGTTTCGAAACTGATAAATAGCGTTCAATTTTCTCTTGTGTCTGAGGAATATGTACCCGCGGTACTGTACCGGTTACTTTCTCAGTAACCTTCTTCACAATTGCTTTATAATCTTCTTTGGTGATTTTACCATCTTTCCATGTTGGTTTCAGAATCTCCTTAGTGAGCTCTACCAATGAAAATTTAAATGCACGGATCCCCTTCACATCCTTCGTTTTCTTGGCCTCATCAGCTTCATCATCTTGGTCCATGTTTCCCAAAGGACTATTCTCTTCTGTATTTTTATTTTCAGCTTGAGAGCCTGGCTTTACTTCAGCTACCATTTTGTTAGTCTCCTTTTTACGAGAATCGTCAAAAATTTGTCCTGGGTTGGATAATGGTGGAATTACCACTGCATTTTTTGCAATCTTTATACTGGGAGAAAAGGTTGGAGAGACCTCACTTGCATTGATATTCTTGGGCTCCATACTATCGCACATTGGATCATACTGCTTCAATCCAGTAGCAGGATCTGGTTTTATGAATGTCATGGAAACAGGATTACCAGACCCTTCAATTTTGTTTACAAAGAGAGTGTCCTTCGCGTCACAAGAATTTAAAGTAGATTGAAGTTGTGGAAGCTGATGATCTGTTCCAAGGATATGTGCGAGCGAGGCTGAGAGGCAGCTAAGTTGAGCAAGTTGTTCTTTGCTGACTATAATCGGAGTTGGAGTATTAACTGAACAGGTTTGTGATAGGCTTGCATTCATAATATTTGGTTCTACAATGTAGTTTTTCTCAGTAGAAAGTTCCTGGTTCTGTATACCTTCAATAATTCTTGCTCTCGGAGGAACAATGGAAACTGTTGCTTGACTCTGTCCAACCAGATGGGAAGCAGTTATGTTCTGAGGAGCATTCTGATTAAGTCCTTGTCCTGTCAAAACAGTAGAAAAACTAAGGTTTGTGTATGAATTGACATAGTTTAATAATGTAACAACAGCAACACACATCCTTTGTTTTTCCATTTGCAGATTAAATGGTTTTTTAAATACACATTGTTTTTCAATAAACAAACAATTACCTGGAGTAACTTGATGCTTATTCTGCCCATCCTCCTCTTTAATATGGCTGGAAGATCTCGCACCATAATTCCAATCAGGAGACATTTTTTCATCACCAGGCCAAATGCCTCCCGACTGAGAAAGGAGAATGTTGCCAACTGCATTTTCTTCCTTCCAACAGTTGGCTTCCTTCTTATCAACTGAAAATGGTGATTCATTATGCACTCTGTTCTGGTTTAAGCTGTGATCCAATCCATCATTCATTGGCCAAGTCATGAATCCAGGTTCTGGGGCGCCTTTAATTCCATTTTTGTTGTCCTCAACCAGCTTTGCTGTATCAGATACAACAACTAAATCATTTTGCTTTGGAACATCCCAAACTTTATCTACGTCAGCCATAATGCCATCTGAAACCCATCTATCATCCCTTGGCCTTCCATTAGGAGTAACTGAATCACTCATTTTCTGTCTATCTAACACCTGATCTTCACCTAGATTACTCCTTGATCTATCATCCCTTAATCTGGGGCTAGTAAATGCTTGTCTATCATGCGAGAACCTACAATCTTTACCATAACGACAATTTCCCAAAGCAAAATATTTGCAAGGTGGATGATGTTGGCCACCCTGCTTGAATGAATTCTCTATGTATCTTCTATCAACCTCCCTTTCCCTAGATGATTCATATGCAAAAACTTTATCAAACCCATCAGAATTGCCTTGATGGACATACCTGCATGATTCTCCCGTTCTACACCTTCCCTTTGCAAAATTAATACAAACTTCATTAGATCTTCGATTTGTAAGAGAATAATCCCCACTCTCACAGGGATTAGAATATCTGGGTCCATCTTGCTTGTGTCTACTTTCCCTGCTATCCTCATAACTTTGGTTATCATGGTGAAGGAAATGGCAATGACTGCCTCTTCTACAGTTCCCAACAGCAAAATCTCTACAAGGTTTTGTTGATCCGCCAGCCCTCATTCTGTTCCTATCATCGACAGCTGAATGCCTAAATCTAGGTGGAGGGCTCCGGCTCCTACTCCTCCTAGACATAGCAATATTCATAGAAAAGTAAATAATTAATAAAACAATTGCATCTGGAAATATACACACACAGTTGAAGATATGAAATATAAAGCCGTCAAACAGTAGTAAGATTGCATTGTAATTAAAGAAAATAGTTATCCATAAATAAATGATTTGTCGGGGAAAAACACAGACATAATACATGGGACACACCACAATCAATGTACAACTTCTTCTAGAGGATCTAGAAACTTCAGCTTCTAAACTTATCTTCATAACCAAAATATTTTTATCTAGCCTATAGGAGGTTGCATTAATGGTTCAGATTAGAAATCACTGAAATGTAACATAAAAATTACACAATCATCTAAAAAACTAAAAATTTCATAAGATGGTATCTAATAAGTAATGCAATACATTTAGATTATCAACAGTACTACTGATTACTGAGAGGTGTTGAAGCCTTCTTGTGAGAACTAGTATATAATAATATGCATAATCAAGTTTATTATAGAATATTTTCTTATGAAATATGACAAGTTTATTTAGTTCAGTTTCCATTAATTAGTTTTCAAACAATAGGGTGAGTGCAGACATTTATAAAGAAAGAAAAAAAACTTGACTGACCTGCCGTAATCACTTTCTGAATATTGACTGTGTTTCCTATTTTTCCATTCCTCAAACCCTGGAGAGGTTTTCATATTGTAACTTCCATCAGTATCTTGTGAAATTGTTGCATCCAAAACTTTGTAGTCTTTGTTCCTTATATCATCCTTATTTGAACCTTTGCCTCCAGAAAAAGGTTCCTTGCGAGAAAATCCCATTCTGGAATTTAGCATATCACTTCTTTCCAAATACCTTGAACTATTGCTATTAGTAACACCTGTAAAGGACCACCCAACTGCAATTGCTTAGGTTGCATTTGGACATGCTTTTCGAAAAAAAAGTACTTTTCTAGTTTTTTACAAATATTCTATCTAACACATGAAAGAAGCACTGAAACTGTTATTTTATGGATCGTGAGCATATTCTGAAAAACTAATGTCATCTTAAAAGTTTATAGACATGTTTTTACTTGCATTTTTCTATTACAAACAGATCTTACTCTCGGATGCAAACTCAGGTTCATCTCTTGAATCCCAGTTTGAAGATAGCTTTCTGCCACTTCCGCTCATTTAACTCCCCAGTGCCTTAAGCTTCACTTTGGTTAATGCAGAGTGCTCTGAATTAAAAGCAATTACAAAATAAATAGATAAATAAATAAATAAAATCAGAATAAGTATATCCTTAATTGAAATGCTTATATCTCATAACTCTTTAACCTCAGCCACCAAGCCAACCATATATCTCCTAACTTATCCGAATTCCGGACTAGTATATCCTTAATTAAAATGCTTTTTTGTTGCATCATTAAAAAAAAATTGGTTCTAGAATGGGCTCATGTTTTTAAAATAACTATTATCAAAATAAGCCCTGTTTAAACCCCCGATCAAACAGAATGATTTAAGTTAGTCTTTTTCCTCAAAAAAACTATTTTTTTTAGCAATGACAGTTGCAGCTTGCTCTTATGTATATGAATAATTAATAATAACCTGATATTTGAATCTTCAAATTCAAAACAAATACAATAATCTAACACTTCCAAATCCTACCCATATATTCTCATCAAAATCAAAACCATAAAAAATCTACATTCATGATGGATCTGTTAGATTAGCTTTACAATACCTATAAGTTTCAACATTACTCAAACTCAATCATTACCCACTCACAAGAAAGATCGAAGCTACAGTGTTTATTGCATTGATTTTCTTCAACACGTGTTCTTGATGTGCATTGGAAACGAATGTTTCTGTTGAAAAAGTTAATACATTTCCAATTTCTTGAACAAACTGGGGGTTTTTATGCTGCTAAACTCAAAATAGGTCATTATTTTGAAACAATTTCGACTCCAAAACAAATCAACATAGTTTGATAATTTTGAAAAAAGCTCAATTTTGCTAGTTGGGGGATCAAATGCCATTGTAAACATATTTACAGCATCACTTTGAGTCAATTGGTAAAACCACTGAGCATTGATGACAACCAATTACTGCAGAAAAAATGTATCCAATTAGCACTTAGTCTTATTGAGATAGATAGAAGCAAATCACAGATGAGATGAGGCATCCAATTGTACTACCTAATGTCTCAGCATCTAGGGTATTTAGGTGGGTATATTTTATATCGGTTAAAGACTGAAGTTACGCATTCTAGATTAAACCAAAATGCTTAAAGGTACAATCTTTTGGTCAACAAGTAGGATTGAGTGACTCTATAATTTATAGGAATTGTTTGGAAGGAGTGACTTCATAAATTTTAGGAATTGTTTAGATTGACTTATTTGAACTTATCTACGAGTATAAATACTTGTGAGTCTCTATGGGAAAGCTTACGAAAGCAACTTCTATAAGCTCTCGAAGATAGCTTAGGAAATCAGATTGATTCTATTTCATTATATACTATAAGCGCTTAGTATTGTTACTTGGAGTCCAATAATGTTGGATCAGTTTATACTTAATGATAATCGACAAAAATTAACTATGGATTAAAGTTAAAATCCTAATAAAAGTAGTACGATACAGTGAAACTAAGCAAATAGAATCCAAAATTAAACAGCAGAAAGCGAGTTTCACTCCAAAAAAAAAAAAAGCATGGGGGAAGGGAGATAGAGTGGAAAACCCTAGAAGTGGAAGAGAACTTACGAGTGAGACAGAGAATAGAAGAGAAGGGACCCGGATTTCAGACACAAGAGAAATGAGATTTTTGTATATGGGAGAGTGAGAAATGAGATTGGTAGTATCTAGCAGCAGAGTGAAGCTTGCCGTTTTGTCATCAAGGTTGCGGTGTGTGTGTACATGAAAATTTCTCTTTCGCCCCCCCCTAATTTCTTTTAAACCCCCCTGAAATCCCAAAATGCCCTTGAAATTAGGCAAAGAAAACAGTTCGGGACATACATCCCGAACCCAAGTTCGTGGCATACGTCCCGAACCATGGGCCTTGCTCCCCCCCATGGCGCTCGTGCAGCAGTACGTGATCTATAACACGAACCCCAGTTCGGGTTATACGTCACGTACTGACCCCTGGCGCACCCCCATTAAACGTATTTCGTGGTCTATGCCACGAAGCCCAGTTCGGTATCTAAAACCCGAACCAGGGGTTATATTTGACAGAACAGAATCAAAACCCCCCACTCCCTTGTTTATTCAAAACCGTTCCAAACCTCTCCTTTTGCTATTCTCTTCCATTTTTTCACCAAATCCATAGAGAAAAGTCCCAATCTTCCATACTACAACCACATTTTCGTTAGAATTCACACTATCAAGTAAGTTTCCATCAATTTGATTGAAGTTTTGATTTATGGTTTTTGCTATTTTAGAGGGTTTAGGGTTTTCTTTATGAAAAAAAATTGATATTAGTTATGTTGTTTAAATAGGTTAGTTTGTGAAGATGGAATTGAAGTGATTTAGTGTTGTTAGATGTTATTTGAACTTGTGTTTGTATGGGTATCATTGAGTACGAATTTGTAGTGATTTACTATGTGTTTTCAATGTGTGCTCATGGTAGTGATGTTAGTTTGTGCTTGAATGGGTTTGTTTGGGTTTGAATGTAGTGAATGTAGTTTGATTGGGTTTTTGATTTGGTTTGAATGTGATTTGGTTTTAGATCTCCAGAATCCATTCTCATATTTGAAAACCAATAATCCATTCTCATATTTGAGAATCAATTCTGACATTCCTAGAATCGATTCTCCATGATTTACTTTGTGTTTTTAATGTGTTTGCATGTTGGTTTGTGCTAGAATGAGTTTGTTTGGGTTTGAATGTAGTTAATGAGTTTGATTGGGTTTGAATGTAGTTATGTTATTGGTTTGTTTGTGGTAGAATGTTGTGAATGTTGTGAATGTTTTAATGTGTTTGCATGTTGGTTTGTGCTAGAATGTTGATTGGGTTTGTTTGTGGTTGTTGCATTGTGTTGTGAATTGGTTTTTGATTCGGTTGAACATAAGTTATAGATATGTTATAGATAAGTTGTTGTTGTTTGTGGTTGTTGCATTGAGTACTAACTTGTGTTTTTTGTTGTTTTTGTATAGATATGGAGCAAAATACTGTAACCGGAACCGGTAGGCACGGCCGCCCAAGCAGGGCCCATGCTTCTGGTCGTTTGACGGCTGTTCCTAAAAGAAGTCAACGTAAAATGACTAGTCATGGAGAGGGTACTTCGGCCTCTGGTTCACGTAGGAGACCGTCACGGGAGGAACCGCGTTCTGATGATGAAGGATCTGAAGAACATAATGACAATGTTAACATGGCTGCAGAGGATGAGGATGTTGATGCTGAAGGTGGGGGTTATCCCGGTGGACCGATAGATTCGTCCTTGCTTACTTTATACCATGAGCACAGGGCGATTAAAATTTGGAGTGCTGATGAACGTGATGAGGTATTAGACTTGTATTTTCATAAGTTGAATAATATTGATTGATATCTCTGATCTTGTGAAATTCTTATACGTTTTTTTGCACTTCAGATTATAAACAAAGCACAAGTTCTGAGGACACACGGCAGGAAGTTGATTAGCTTAGAGCAACCGAGGCGTGTTCCGGACTATGCGTGGTTTTGGGATGTTGTAGACAACTCTGGTCTAGAGCCATTGTTGCACACTAACTACAACGTCGTCAACCACGGTGTGATGACGGCTTTTGCTGAGAGGTGGTATCCGGAGACCGCTACCTTCCACCTTCCAGTCGGTGAGATGGGCATCACACTGGATGACATCCAGTGCCTTCTCCATATTCCAATCACCGGTCGACTTTTGGACCACAGGGCCATGAGTAGAGTGGAAGGAACAGAATTATGTATGCAACTTCTTGGACTTGAGTTCGACGAGGTGGACAACTGGTTTGTGATTACTCGGGGCCAACATTTGCCGATTGAGACTGTCAAATACATATACATTGAAAACTGGATGCAGGCTGATATAGCAGAGCGAAACGGATATGATTTAGATGTGATTCAGCCACTTAGAGAGAGGTGCATCAGAGCGTTTTTGTTGTATATCTTAGGATGCTCGATATTCACAAACAAAAGTGATAACTGCTTGGATATAGTTTATCTTCAGTACTTTGCTGATTTGAATGCCATTGGTTCGTGGAATTGGGGGGTTGCTGCTCTTACATGGACGATGAAAGAATTAGATTATTCATGTAAGATCAAGAGCAAAGGGATTGCGGGATACCTTTCAATGCTGGAGGTAATATTATATTTTCTTAGTTATTGGCCTCCATAAGTAGTCTTAGCTATGTTTATGTTAGCGGTTTGATATGGTTTTTTAATTAATTTTTGCAGGGATGGATTATATCACATTTTCCCAACATGACCACGTGGTCGTTCGAGAATAATTACGAAGAAGACCAGCCGCGGTGTGCTATGTACTATGTAGGGCAAGGGCACACTGACGTGCACAATTACAGGACATATCTCGATAATCTGCAAATGACAAATGTGATATTCAATCCGTATGACTCCCACCGTAATGTGCGGCCCATAATTCCTGAATGTTGGTTTTCTGGTTGGATAAGATGCGGACATCACAAAGCTAAGCATTTGCCTGAACGTGTGATGAGGCAACTTGGACATGTGCAACGCATTCCACGCCATCCCAGTGAGTCAGCTCCTCCTTTGTTGTCGTATCATGATATCGATGTTCGGTTTGAGGAAGACCTCGCATTCTGGATTATACACGAAGAGGAAAGGGGGGCAGAGGTGACTGCCCACTGGGACATGGAGCCAGGCTACATGATATGGTATTCTAATGTGTCGCATCTGAAAATGCGTCCAGTTGTGGCTCCGGAAGAACCACCTGTGCCACCAAACCTGGAGGCTTTGACACAGGAGCTAGGTGAGGAAGATATTACCGAGCATCTTCGATTACTCCGGATGGTCAAGGTTGATTTGGACGAGTCATTTACGACTGGTGAGATTGAGCCCGGATCAGCGGCATATGATAGGCATCTCCGGATTTTAGGCTATGTTAACCCGGCTGTTGAACGACGGGTGCGGCGCAGAAGGCGGGGAGAGCAAAGGGATTAAACTTTATTTGCTTTATTTGACTATTTACTTTTAGAACTTATTTTTTTTGTTGTATTATGTTGGCACTAAGTTAATGACTTAGGGGATTTGTTTTATGAATGATTATGTATGAATTTGGTTATATTATGTTTGGTCGATAAAGATTGATAGTCACTCGTATATGAAGTACATTGCCAATTACAGGTCCGGCTCGGCTTCTTAAATGCGTTAAAATTCCAGAATTAAGGTCTGAATAGATTCTGAACCCCTCGGAATCGATTCAGACCATGGCACAAAATCAGAAAATAAGTCAGAATCAATTCTGGATAATGGAGAATTGATTCTGAACCAGGGGATAACACCATGTTCACATCCATTAACCTCATCAACATCAAAAATTCATTCAAATCAATTATCCATATTAAACTTTAAAAACATAAAGGATTGACTAAAACAACAAATTAAACGCAGATGTTTCGAAATTAACATACAAATAGCATATAATAAAAATCACTAACATGGATCTGTCAAATTTTGAAGAAGAATCTATGGATCCATTAAATTAACAGCCTCTTCCTTTGGTTTAACCAGAGCCAACATAATTTCTTCGACAGATCTGCTCAATCTCGCATCCAACTCAATAGGACCCATTCTACTGTATTGTGCAAAAATTTCAAACATAGATCTGACGTCACTATCATTGTTAAGACACATATTGGTAAAACTTACCACACGTCCGTTTGATACCACTGCAGGTCGTCTGTAGTTGATTGTAAGAACGTGTCTTGTGTCGTTGTCCCCTCGCAAACGTTTGTTTACAGTATTCAACCGATGCTTGAGAGAATCATATGTGTCGTTGTTGTGGATCCTAAACAAATCAGGTTCACCTTCATTAAAGTAAACTGCAGCAATGTGTGTGTTATTGATGTTTCTCTGGTCCCAAGCCTGGGTAGACATGTTTTACTCCAACCAAGAGCAAATGAGAAAGAATGTAATGTTTCTCAACTAAATGAGAGACACGCATTTATATACTAAGTCATAAATAATTTGAGAATCCATTCTCAAATTTGAGCATCGATTCTCTTTAAATTCATGAAAATTTCCTCCATTAAACCATCTAAAACATAAGGTTCGTGACGTATCTCACGTAGTATTGGACAGATGAGAATCCATTCTCAAATTTCAGAATGGATTCTCACTAAATTCCTGGAAAGTCACTCAAATTTCATCAGTTTTCTTGGTTCGTGAAATACATCACGAATCAGTGCAACCTGCACATGGTTCGTGATGTATCTCACGTAGTCTTACAAAGATGAGAATCCATTCTCAAATTTCAGAATGGGTTCTTACTTATTTCCTGGAAACGTCACTTGTGATTCCATCCATAGCTAGGTTCGTGATATACATCACGAAGTAGTGCAAGTTGCCCCATGTTCGTGAAGTATGTCACGTATTGTTGCCAAACTTGCAAAGGTGAGAATCCATCCTCAAATTTGAGAATGGATGGTCAATAAATTCCTTGAAATTTCACATGTTGTCCAATTTCACATGTTGTCCCTGAATATACTAATTAAAATACTCGTTATGAAAAATAAGCGATTACAGAATTATTGATGATTGATATTGTCATTGAATGAGAAATGAAAGTCAATAATTAAAATGAGATACGTTGTTCATACATAGCATAAAGTCTCACAAAACGAAAGAGAACCTAAACATCAATATCCGTACAACCAAATCGAAAACAAACCGGACATAAATAAATAAAGTCAATAAAATTTAAATGCGACAACTGCAAAAGTTGCACATGATAGAAAATCATTCATCCATCTGGTCATCCTGTTCTGCCTCTTGGTTGTTGATTAGCATGGCCAGTTGACTTTCCATATTTCCTAGTCGGTATGAAATGTCATTGTAGTACGTGGTCTGCTGCACACTCATACTCCTAAGCATATTCATCACTTCAGCCATGTCAACATTTGTACTTCCAGCAGCAGCAGATGATTGACCACCCCAAGCAGTCCCATGCTCTACGATGTCTCGTATTTCCTCCACCTCTTCCTCTTCGTCTTTCCCAGTGAATACAAACTCTTTTAGCGCTTTATCCCATCTGTAGTTCATCTTACCCATCTGAAACTTACCAAATAACTGTTTTTCTGGAATTCGGATCCATGCCATATCACTATCCTTACCGTACTGGCATATTTTAAAGTGCTCAAGGATCGTAGCAATCATACTAGGGTAAACAAAGTATGCACCTTTGGGGTTGCCTAGCACATCGAACATGTGTCCCACAAAAAAATAAGGTCAGTTGACCTCTATGTTTTCATAAATCAAATACATCAGATCAATCTCAGGCCAATTGAGTCTAGAATGTGCCGTACCTGATGGACGAATGATTTTGCATATTATCCAATGCAATACTCGAGGGTCTCTTTGTAGTTTTGCAACTGACATCCAACCTCCAGCAGTGGTAGGCATACATCCATTCCTTGTCAGTGAAGAGACAAACTCCAACAGACTATCTCCATTAGCGGTAGGCATTCTTTCATTCTTTGTCTTTTTCTCAGGTTTCAGCAATTCATCGTTGGTTTTCAAACCAAAGAGTTTGAACCACAAATCTTTAGTCATCTTATACACTTTCTTTCCTACCCTAAACTCAAATTCATCACCGTCCCTATTTTGCAGGCCTGAGTAAAAGATCCGAGTCATACTCTCAGTATACGGATCAGTTAACGTACAAAACTTATCAAGATTGGCATTCCTAAGCATCTCAGCAACATAATTCATGTTATATCTTTCCAACAATCCAACATCGACAGAATATTGTTTTATAACACTCCTAGTTCTACAGCGCTTATCATAAAATTTTAAACAATCTTTATGAACATAATTGCTCTCCCTAAAAGTTGGAACCCGTAAATACGTATATTCAACAACACTTTTGTCCGTCGACTTGGGTGCCATTTCAGAGAGATAGTGGTATGAAATATTACCTTTGTAAGATGTAGGAAGAACCCGATGAACACCCGAAGAACAACAAGATGGAAATTTGTGAAATCACAAATCAAACCCTTCAAATGGAATTGAGTATGATGTATGCCTTAATCCATGAAATTGATGATGGAGATAGAATTAGGCGTGATTTCTATTGTAATAAGAACAAATTTTGTTGAATTTGGTTGAGATTGAGGGTTGTGGGCGTGACTTAGGGTTTTGGTATGTGATGGAATGAATGTTTTGGTTTGTGAAGGATGTGGGTTATAAGGTTAATGGACGGACGAGATTTAATCAAAAAACAGCTGATTCATGAATTCGTGATGTAAGCCACGAACTGTGAGAATCAATTCTCAAGTTTGAGAATCAATTCTCATTAAATCACTGGAAATTGTGTGACTTTGAGTAGCAGTTGTCATTTACACAGGTTCGTGAAGTACGTCACGAAGTAGTGCAATCAATGGTCTAGAGGCAGTACTTCGTGAGATAGATCACGAAGTAGGCACAGTAGTTCCTGCATAATTGCTTTCCTCTGCATAATCATGAATCAGCATGCATAAATCACTTCTTTTTGTACGAAACTTGCGTAAACTGTTACAGAACACGCATAAGATGTTATACAAACTTGTTGGTATAATCACTTATACAAATTAAGTCAAATATGTCCATAAGCTGTTTTGATAATCACTTATAGCATGTAATTAAAAACCACTTACATACATGTCAAAATATTATGATTCCATCCATAAACTATTACAAACACATGCATAAACTATTTTCATAAGCAGTAATCAAAATGTTAATCAATTATGTCCATAAGCTGTTTTCATAAGCACTTATAAGCTGTCAACAAAAAGGACTTACATTCATTGTTCAAAATATCAAAATTACATCCATAAGCTGTTATCAAAAGCACTTATGCTATTGGATTTAACTACCAATTACATCAAAATAGCTTATAACATGTGAAATTGATTTAGTTCATCCACAAGCTGCTAGCAACAGTACTTATGACATATGAACTAAATCTATTACAACCATATAAGCTGTAATCAAAATAGGTATACAACTGTAAGCGATCTCATGATAGTGTGATGGGGTCATTATCGTGAAATCCAGTTCCAAAGCCAACCATTTGTGGTCTTTCAATGTTCATTAGCCTGACCCACTCAGCTTGCCTATCCACATATCTATCCTCCCACTCAGCAGCTTCCTCAGTCCGGTGTGATCTCCACTGAACACAGGTCTGAGGTAAAGGACAATCAGGCTTCAGCTTAACATTTAGAAAATGAATTCCATTCACAAATAAAAGGCACGTTAGTTGCGAAGAAGTGTTTGGCAGTGGCTTGCCTCGCAATGGGAAGAAAATTTCACAAGTACCGTATTCCTGCTCACACAACATTACTACAGGTTTTTTGTAGTAGCTAGCAACAATGTGGCCCATATCAGGGAAGGTAAACCAAAACTTTTCGGGACAAATCCCCCGTTTTGGAATGGTTGTAGGTGGTGTTAGAGCTTCCAATATTTCATCGTAGCGCTCCCTACCACTGTACAGGCTGATATATGCATCTCGGTGTTGATTTAACTCCCTTATCATGTCAAGCTCTATCAAAGGAAACTCATGTTCAAGTTTACCCCTGTCCACCGCAACCGAGCGATATCCACAGTATCCGTCTCCCTTGACGTCAATTATCTCATCAATCCACTCGTGCATAAAAAGAGGAATCGATCCAATGTGAGGGAACTTATTACGCAAGGATTGTGTAGAACCTCTTCTCGGCTTAGGCTTCGATACTGATGCTTGACTTTCCGGAATAGGCTTCGATTGTGATGTTTGAGTATCCGGAAAGAGCTTATCGACATGTTCCCAATACGAAGGGTCGCGTGTGGTGGAATTTGCCTTCTTCTTTTTCTTTGCGCCAGTTGACTTAGCACCACTTGATTTAACACGTTTTGATTTCACTTCTGGTACTGACACAAGTGTGGTCTCTGGCCATGCAAATTGACGCAGCCCTTTTTTGATTTGAGCTCTCATGGTCGGGTCTGCTGCTCTTAACCGTGCCTACAAAATTGAAGCTACTGTTAACCACATGTTTTTTAATCCCAAATAAACATTAACAAAAATTATAATAAAATTTAAATTACACTGACCTGAATAGCAATCCACTCTTCTATACACATCCAATCGTCTTCAACCTCACCAACTTCGCCCTCGTCAAAAACCAACTTCTTCCAAAGATCATCCACTTCATCAAGTGTAATAGGAAGGTTGTCGTTCATCTTTTTACCAATGAAACATGCACAAGGCAGCCCAAAAGTTGATCTCAACACGCACCCGCAATTTTCGCTCTCCATACCAACCTCCTCAACATCGGCAGCTTCCTTGTAAATTAATTTCAAAGCTTTTCTAGAAATCTTACACACCAATTGCTCATACAGTATAGACCCCGCATGTCTATGTTCAGCAACAGACAAGCTCTTACCAAAACTTGCTTGGATCTCAGTGAATTGGCCGATCAAATATTTCTCACAGCATTGCCATAACTTCACGAAATCAATCTTGGTGTTTGTGATGTTTGACTTCAATCTACCATGTGCAGATTCAACTCTATTTGACGTAGTGTTTCCCAGATGCATATGACGGTCAGTCCACGCATAAACAAGTTTCTCTTTATCAGTTTTCCAAACAGTTTCTTGAACATATTCGAGAAACCTGGGCCACTGCGCACATATCTTGTTGAACTCATCAACAGTCTCCAAATATTCCTCTTCAGTCGACGAAAAAACAACGCTGTCAAAAGCTTTCATCACCCTCTTCACAACATCGGCCGCCTTCACCTCCTTGGTTTCCCGTACTTTGCACAATGTCTTCGCTTTAGCTTTAACATTCTTTCTAACGTGCAACGTACAAACCAACTGTTTTGACTTTGGGAAAACAACAGCATTAGAATTCATCAGTGCAGTACACCTGTCCGTCACAATGACGCTATGTGACATGTCTTTACTCCTCAAAAGACCACGACAAGCTTCAAGCGCCCAAGTAAAATTATCTCTTTTTTCATTCTTCAGCAGAGCAAAACAAACCGTATATGTCTTCATAGTCGAAGTTACACCGACTATTTGAAACAACGGCATTTTGTACCGGTTTGTTTTGTAAGTGCAGTCCATCACCAAAACTGACGGAAATGAGTTGAACAGTTTTACAGATTTCGGATGTGCGAAGAATATGTCTTGAATACACGAATTCTCACCAACCGTCCTGTATTGGTAAACATAATTTTTACCTTCCAAACATTTGATCAGATGTTGCATCTCCGTCATTGAACCCCTAACGGTAACCTTTGATCTGTAACGCGCGTTGTACACTTGCTTGATTTCTGTTGCATTTTGAGGATCTCTCTCTTTCAAAGTATTGATAATATTTCTTGGCGCGACCAAATTCCGGGTTAGTTCATCAACAAATTCTCTCTCAGGCCGTTTCAAGCGCCCCGCAAGCAAATGACCCTCCAAAGCAACATCCAACACATGGTTGTGTTCACCTCTCACAACCGATAGACTCCATTCTTGTTTGACTGCGCGAAAATATCCACGTAGCCTAAAGGGACATCCACATTTCCTCGTGCCAAGCCCTTCCAACTTTGTCTTCTTCTTTGTCGGCTTGTACGTACCACCCCTTTCACACTCCAATACAAAGAACTTCTTTCTTCGATCTGAACCGTAGTCCGACTTAACAATAGCAACTGAAAACTTCAACTTCGCGGCTACAGACCTAACCCAGCCAATCAACTCATCCCGATCGGCGTATGTTTTATCCATCTTAAAATGAGCGCCTGTATTGATTTCTATCGGCTCCTCTCTAGGTACAGCAGGTGCTTCAACTAATACCACATCCTCTATAGGTGCATCCGGTGCTTCAGCTTCGTCAACCATAGAAAATCAAGACTGCAAACAAATTCAACAACATAGGAAATTTAATAAACTTAATCAAAATGGCCAAATATATGGGCAATGCAAAAACTAACCAATGCCTACATATTTTTTCTTTCTCTCTACAAAACATATTGATCATCATTTCAAAGTGCATCAATAATTAAAAAAATAAAATTGGTATGAATGAACACACTATAGCACAAAATATAACATTTTCAATGCACTCTGGCAGCTGTTCGTGACTTACATTCCGAACCACAGCACGCCCATGCCAAACTAGCACAAACCAGCACATTTTCCATGCAGGCTGGGCACCAGTTCGGGACGTATATCCCGAACCAGTACGTGATCTAGATCACGAAAATAACCAGTCTCCCCTCTGACATGACATGACAACTAAAACATCAAACAACAACAACAACACAAAATAATCGGTTGGAAGTAGACATTACCTTATGTAAACGCTTTAACGATTGTTTGTTACTCTAACAACAGCACCAATGTTGATTTGTGAACCCCAAGCTCCAAAATCGCCCAAGAGAGTAGAGAGATTGTGTGAAAGAGTGGTGAAGAAGGAAGGAAAAGTGAGCTGGGGGTTTGTATATAACAACATATTTCGTGAACTATAACCCGAACTGCTGTTCGTGGAATAGCTCACGAAATAAGTTGGGGGTACAAGGTAAAAAAACACAATTCGTGAAGTATTTCCCGAACTGCAGTTCGGGATATACGACACGAAGTGCAGGCGTGGGGGGTTAAATTTGAACAATTTACGTGACGTATAACCCGAACTGCTGTTCGGGAAATACGTCACGAATTGTGCATTTATGAGGGTAAAATTGGTAGTTAGGGGGGTTTAAAAGAAATTAGGGGGGGTGATTGAGTAATTTTTGTATGTCGCGGCTCCACCTTTTCTGTTTCTCTTCACGATAATACTATTCATTTATTTTTAAATTTTTTTCCCTAGTCAATTCTTTTTATTTACAAGAGTCAATAGTCAATGTTCATTTATTTTATTTTAATCACTCTTCTTTATTGTCTTTTATTTTTTTTTTAATAATATTGTCTTTTATTTTATTTTACCGTATTTTAATACTACTTCGATCGTAAATATAAGTAGGGGTGTACACGGGTTGGGTTGAGTAAGATTTGGCCTAATCCGTTACCCAATCAGATCAATATATATTGGGTTGGGTTCATCATCAAACCCGAATTTTTATCGTTAGACCCAAACCAAACCAACTCGATTATTTATGGGTTGGATTGGGTTGGGTTCGCGGGTTGTACATATATTGTGAAATTTTTTTTGATAAAATTAAATACACGTTTTAAAAATTTTAAAAAGTCTAAAAAATCTATAATTCAATTCAACACAATTGTGACACATTACTAACATTTAATTTGGATAAAATATGTAATACTATTTTAACATCAAATAAAAATTCATCTATAAACACTAACATATAAAAGTGATTTTAAGATGTTCACCAAAAAAAAAAAGTGATTTTAAAAAAAATCAATGAGCGAGATTCTTGAGAGGTAACTTGGTTGCAAGCTAATACTTCAATTTAGTGGTACTCAATTCGAGAATGACACCATAGTGACTGGTAAGAAAAATTAATGAAGATTGAAGAAATTAAAGAATAAAATTGGTAAGTTTGAATGAGGAATTTTTGAGAATGAAAAAATCAGACGAACATCTTGAAATTACAATGAGTTTTTATTAAAAATAAAATAATAATAATTAATAATGTCAGCGGGTTGGGTTCACGGGTTCGCGGGTTCAAAACACAAAATCCGATACCCGAACCAATAACTTATGGGTTCAATGGATTGGGTTGGGTTCTACCCACGAATGAATGGGTTCGGGTAACTTTTCGATTGGGTTGGATTGGGTGTGCGGGTTCGCGGATCGACCCGCACCCATGTTCACCCCTAAATATAAGAGAAATTTAACTCAGATAGTATGGTTAAGTGGTTGGAGCTCATTCTCTCTTAACTAAGGATTGAGGGTTCGATCTTAGCCTTGGGTACGAAGCAGCTTTAATTCTCTGGGCAGTTATCTCATCATTTGACGTACCTCCAATCTAACAATGGGAATTTTTCTGGAAAATATATGAAGATATTCGAATCTTCATCACCATCTTCATATCTTTATCTTCATTATCATCTTTTTTCTTAAATCAAAATCAATTTTCACTCAAATACTTTTCCAAATAGCTATTTTATGTTCTCTTTATTTTATGAAAGGATAGTTATACTAAGGTTTAATCATTGATGGGTTGTTTTGTTCTGCAGTGGGAACATTATTAGGAGCTATGACGGGAGCTTTAATAGGACAAGAGACAGAAAGTGGTTTCATTCGAGGTGCTGCTGTTGGAGCTATATCAGGAACTGTTTTTTCCATTGAAGTGTTTGAATCATCTCTTGTTCTTTGGCATTCTGATGAATTTGGGATTGGTTGTCTTTTATACTTGGTGAGTAGGTGTTCACTAGCAAATGTATGAAGAATCTTTATTTTATGTTCTCAAATGTATGAAGAAATTGAGTGAAAATGGAGAAGTATTTGAGTGAAAATCGATTTTGATTTAAGAAAAAAGATGATGATGATGATGATGATGAAGAAGATATGAGTATCTTCATATATTTTTTAGAAAATGGACCAATTTGTTACAAATAACAAAGATAAATGACCTATTTATTACAAATAAAAGATAAATGACTAAAGTGTTACAAACTAAAAAGATAAATGATCAATTTGTTGCAAACAAAAGATAAATAAGGTGAATTCTTAGGTACCCATCTTAGTTGGATGGGTACCGGTACCTCGCTGATGTGGATATGAGGTGACAGAGCATTAAAAACTAAATTATTTATTTTTAACCTTTTAATATTATACACTAGTTTTTAATATTTGCAATTATATCCTTACCATAAATATAACTATTAATATATTTCCTTTTTAATATTATATTATTATTTTTATAAAATAATATGCAAAAAGGTCTTGGCAAACAAAAAACGTATGATTCTGATTCCATAAAAAGTTCAACAAAAATTGTATAGCATATTTTTTTTTCTCTTCACCAAAATAATATAAAAAACGTATGTAAAAAACTAGTTATTCTAATTTTTCTTTTTTATAAAATTTTCAAATTTAAATTTTTGTCTCATAAAAAGTATCATATTTTCGTCCATAAAAAAGTTTTAGTCACAGATATTAAAGCTCCGTTTGGCCGGACTTATTTTCTACTTTTTTTTCTCTCCTTGAAAATAGTAAAGAAAGAAAAAATTGTGTTTGACTCTATTACTTTTTATTTTATACTTCTTTACTTTATTTCTCTAATACTTTTAAAAAGAAATATGGCTAAATTCAATTTTATACTTCTCTATTTCGTTTAAGCTAAATAGAAAAGTAGAAAATAAGCCGGGTCAAACGGAGCCTAAGTCGATTTGTACTTTTTAATTATTATTTTGTCTATATATTTAGAATATTATAAAAAATTCTTTTAAATATAAGAGCTCAAAAATTGATTTATAGGTGAAGATTTTTGTTATTTTTATCTTGATCTTTTGAATTTAAATATTTTTAAAGTTTTCTAAAGTAACTTTTTTATAGTATTATTCTAACTATGAAAAAGTTATTGTAAAAATTTCAAAGATTAAGGATAATTAAATAATTTCGAAAATGAAGGACTAAAAACCGTGTAATAAATAATTTTCAGGACTAGAAAAATGCCATATTTTTTTTATGAGGATGAAAAATGAAATTTGAATACTTTAGTAATAAATTGATTGGTTAATATTTTCATAGAAATTAGATTTCTTAAATTACAAATGGTTCATCTATGTGTTAAATTGTCTGATTGCTGAAATTCAAATCATTTGTTACAGTTTGTTTTTAAAATTATGTTTTTATACGAACTATGTTTCAAGTTGAACGCTCTGATCGAGATAAAATAATTTAATTAGTCACAATATGCATAATTAGTTGAGACTTAAGGATTATTTTATGTGTATTAGGTTTCTTGAGTTATAGTTAATCTAACTAGTTGAGATTGAACTATTATATTGTCAGAATTTGAATTCTTAGGTGTTTTTAATTCCAATTTAGTTTAACTTATGTGTTTTTCGAGTGAGAGTTATTTCAACTAGTTGAGATGAAACCGTTTTAGATTGTCGAATTTCTTTATTTTTTTTGTCGAAATTTAAAGTTCTCGGTGTTTGTCAATTCCTGTTAGCTGAGATTGAATTAAGAACATTTTTATATAATTTTACCTTTAAATTATGTTTATTTATTTACTATATCAATATAATTTTTATATTTAAAAATTTATTATATTTTATTTTCCATCTTATAAAAAACATCATGATATCATTCCTACAAAATTAATTTAGCTTTATGATGTTAAGCCTATATGTATTTTTTAATTATTTATAATTAGAACATTATAAAAAGTTCTTTCAAAAATTAAAAGTTCAAAATTTATGCTAATTTTATATTATTCAAAACATACATTTGAAAAATTTAATAGTGCAAAGATAAACATGATTTTGAAAACTAATAAGATTAAAATTGTGCATAATAAAATTTTGTAGTGCCAAAGAAATGCCATATTTTTATGAGGATGAAAAATGAAATTTGAATTCCTTAGTTACACTTAATTTGTAAAATTAATTTTAGAAATTAGGTTTCTTAAGTCGTAGTTAGTTCTACTAGGTGATATTGAACTATCTCATTGTTTATGTTTCAAGTTAAACGGACTACCAAACGTTAGTTGACTAGTGGTTATTGACGCTTGACTTGGTACGGAGGACCGCGGTTTTATCCTCGCAGCTGCGTTTGGGAAATGACTGAAACCACTTAATGACAGAACTCGCCCCGAACTCTAGACTAACAAAAATAAACGATCTGATCGAGATAAATCGATTCCCTTGGTTACAATCAACACAATTTGTTGAAACTTAGCGATGATTTTATATCAACTAGGTTTTCTTGAGTTATCATTAGTCTATCTTGTTGTGATTGAACTATTATATTATCGAAATTCAAGTTATTAAGTAGTTGTCATTCTAATCAGGTAAAAGTTGAGTCTTAAGTCACAGTTCTCATTTTGTATTAGTCGAAATTTGAGTTCACGAGTATTTGTGATATCAATTAGGTGATATTTCAATTAGGTTTTCGAAACCCCTTAATTGACGAGACAAAATAAATTAATATATCTTTTTGACCAAGTGAAACTAAGATTGAAAACAATGACTAATAATTCAGCTTTAAACTCGCATATTATAATTTGTATTATCAAAAAATAAAAATGAAAAAAAGTAAAATATTTTTTAAAAAACAAGAACAAAATTTACCCCTTAAGGGGAGTTGAACCACGGACATTTAACTAAAATCCCAACCAAGTTACCACCAGGACAATCAAATTCTTTTATGAATTTTGTTTGCTACTAAAACTTAAAGGAAATCAAAGCCATAAACAAAAAAAAAAGGAAAACCTAAAATGCTAAACCAGCATAAAACCCAAACCATTCAAGTCTTCAATGGTAAACACAATATCGATTTCTTCATTCTTCACTACGCCGTCCCACCGTAAATAAATCCTAACCGTATCTTTCAACTTTGATGGTGTTCGTGCAATACGTTCGTGTGAATTAAACTTAGAGATAAGAATTTTTTATGCAATAGAATATTTTTTATGGACAAAAAAAAGTTGAAATATGTAACTTACATTACACAGGAATACAATATTTTTAACTTACAAAATTTAGAGAGCAGAATAATTATGCAAATATGCAATACAAGGACATTGGAGGTAAATGGAGAAACGGCATGTATGTGTCAGAGGGACAAAATTCAAAACCAATTGCACTTGCCGTGGAAGCTCTAAATACCAGCTTAAGCTTGAATCCCTTCTAGAGGGCATAATTGCTTTTAAGAAAGACGACCAAACATGACGTAAAATGCCAAAATCATGGTGAGAAACGTGAGTCTATGGGTTGGAAACACCAATCCAAACAGGCAAATAAGCATACATCTAAATTGCATTTGTGAATGACTTTGCATATATTTGATGGCACGACGACGGACTGGCAAAGACACGACGGCGGACTGACGAAGGCACGACGGCAGACTGATAACGTCGTACCGGTGGCGGAGGTTTGAAGAGAGAAGAATACTCAATTAGGTGATTTGAAGAGAGAAGATATCAATTTCTTGATAGATTGAAGATTTGAAGACAACCCTAAAAATTGAAGAAAACAAGAGAGATGAAGATGGTGGTGACCTTGTTTTAACTG
Source organism: Trifolium dubium (assembly GCA_951804385.1). Lineage (NCBI taxonomy): Eukaryota > Viridiplantae > Streptophyta > Magnoliopsida > Fabales > Fabaceae > Trifolium > Trifolium dubium. The sequence continues at coordinate 4,112,473 of OX638071.1, forward strand.
ATGATTTATTTTTTATTTTTTTTTTGGTCGTGACTCTCTTTTGATGGTGGTGGATGAATTGTTTTTAATTAATCAATTATTGCAACTTAAATTTATAAAATTGTAGGTGCAATTTTGCAATTTTTAAAACTTCAAAAAGAGTAATTTTTAAAATTTGTATAAATAAGTGTTATGATGACTAGGATTATATGTGGACCAATTAAACTAAGCCGTGTTAATGGGGTATGGTACCATGATAAAAAGAGGAGGTACCTCAATGCTCACCGATAAATAACCAAAATGTTACAAATAAATAAGATAAATGACCATTAATGTATTTTTGCCAAAATTATACCATGATCTATAGTCAACCTTATATTGACTAGCGCATCTGTACACTTATTTGTTTCACGGTACTCATATATAACTTTTACGTTTCACTTTCTCATTAAAAGGCGGCGTACTATCTTGTTGACAATATGGCCGACCCAACACCAAGTGAAGCCTAAAAATGAACTTCAAATTGAGGTTTTAAAATTTTAAAAAAAATATTTTTTAAAATGTTTTTATTTTTTAAAATAAAATCATTTTTATTAAATTACCATAATCATTTTATTTAAAATTTCTTTTTCAATCGGTAATAAAATCAGTACTTTTAATATTTTTTTTTTGACAATAAAAAATCAGTACTTTTAATCTTTGCTAAGATGTTGGTATAAAATAAAATGTTATGAATTTAGATTTTAATATGCAGAGATTTAAAGGTTATAGTTGTCTGGACTATTGAGAAATTGTAATTTTATAGTCTTATTTTTATAATATTTTTCTCAAAGGCTTTTATATTTTTTCTTAGTAAGTTTTTTTCTTTTTTGAAAAGCTAAAACCTTGTTTGAATTGTGTTACCCTTGAACCGGTCCTACTTGATAACAACAAACCTAATAAAACCTTATATTTTTCCTATTGAAATAACAAGAGCAATAACTCCACATTTGTAAAACTAAGTTGAACTAGTAGACTCAAACATTCCAAAACACTCCAAAGTTATGCAACAAAAACACTACAATAACCAATATCTTTAGCAAAGCCACCTAAACATTCACATTGATTGCCTCTAATAACACCACCACAAACAACCCACTATTTTTCCACCCTTACTCGCCATTGAGCTTCACGTAATTATCACCCGAAAGTTTCCATCAAATATTAGACAACATTTTCTCCCACTGACGTGCTACATCCAATACACGCATTGCTTTTCTGTAGGATTTGTTTAGTTGAAGCGAAATAAGAAAGAGAAAAATTGAAACATGAAAATTAAAATATTTGGTTTAATATTTCAACTATCCTCTTTCTTATTTCTCTCCAACCAAACAAAAACATAATCTTCTCCAATTTTATGAGAAGGGTAGCCGAATTCCCACCTTCAATGTAACATGCTATTGTCTTTTTCTTTTGAGCAGTTTATGTCATTTACCTTTGGAGCCCATATTTACAAAGTCTTTAATTACCAATAAAGTTACCATTTATCGTCCATTTACTTTTCACAACAATATTAACTTCATGTTAATTTGTAATTTACTTCTCAATCGATTACTTTCAATACAATTTACTACTAGTACGTTACAAATTATATTTGTACTTTTACTTTGTATTTGTGATCAAATTTAATGGTTTTACTGAGTCCAACCACATGCACACACGTAAGGTAAACTCATGTAAGATCTCACAGTATCATCTAAACATTCATATGCTGTCGAGTTTGGCACCTTTATTGTTAAGCAAAATTACCCTAAACATAAATACAAGAGATGTTCTAACTCACCTATAAGTCTGATATTGTTTGAAACTCGAGAATATATATATATATATATATATATATATATATATATATATATATACTCTCTTCGATCATTATTATAAACAAAAAAAACACTTTAAATTTTAATCACTATTATAAATAAAAATTAAACTACTTTTAAACACCACAAACTTATTGTACAATTTGCTGCTACTCTAAATTTTGTGAATGAATGCCCTATTATACTAATTATTCTGTTTTGTTAACCCTATTATTCTAATTATTCTAAAGTAAGAAAATTACATCGTGTCAATGTATTATTACTATTACTAGTTTTTTCTTTTCTTTTAATGAGGTAGTGAGGGCCACAGCCCACATAAGCTCCAATGTGGGTCCGTCCATGCTAATGGTAGTTTATATACATGTCATACTCTTCAAACCAACCGATTACAACGGATAAAATCGTGACGGGTTAATCCTAAAGCGGACAATCTCTCAGAAATATAAACTTGAAGTCGGGTCAAAATATACCCTCATTTATCTCCCACGGATAAATCTAAGTTATGTTCGAAACAGTGGCGCCGTATGTGGGAACGATAAAATTCGTTCTCGCCTATAAGTCTCACATCGCTTGAAACTTGAGATTAATAATAGTTTATATACAACACGCCACACTCCTCAAACCAACCGAGATGCAAGGATAAAACCGTGACGAATTAACCCAAAAACAAACAATCTTTCAGAAAAATGAACTTAAAATTAAGTCGGAACATAATCTTATTTATCCCCGCAAATAAATCTAAGTTCTGCCTAAAAAATGTGATTAGAACTCAAAATTAGTTCCTTCATCATTCGGGATAAATAAGTGCACACGTAGTCCTTATTTTTATGGTAATGGCAGACTCGATCCATAGCCCGTGCCTCGTGGGGCATGATTAATTAGTTCACATGACATGTTGAATTTATACACCCTTAAGAAAATTGATCTATTGCCTCAAAAAAAGAAAATTGATCTATGCATTGCAGTTGGCCATTACTGATTACAATGAATCATGGTCTCACTCTTCACTAGAATGTGATTAAAATTCATAACAAACAGTAGTTTTTTTTGTTACAATATGTCGATATTTTTTATATCTCTTTTTTGAAATTTATATATGTGTGAACTAATAATAGATTGGTTTAAATAGTAGGTATGTGCACACAGGGTTAGGCATTCAAGTTTTTCGATTGATGCATATGAATAAATTTCGAATAAAAGAAAATAATCAATTTTGCATATTTCATAAATTTTTCAACAAAAATTAGTCATCGCTAATGACTATTTGAATTTTGATAATGAAAGAAAAAGTCTCTCAAAGTGGCGGGGTAGTTCGGACTAATTTGGGTGAAAATTGAATATTCAGCATAAAATGAGTTGAGATATATCCCGTGATACACCCACCGTTACCCACTATCCAACCCATTATTGACTTCACAACCCTTCCTTTGTTTCTTCCCTAATCCCAATCCCAATCCCAAACCAAATGAACAATTTTCATTTTTCAACACCAAAAAATACCATACCACCAACTCGTGACTAACTGTCGTCAGTGATGTCTCTTCAAAGTTCAAACCTGTGTGTGTATTAGCAACAATACAAATTTGTCAAAACAATAATTTTTTACCCAAAAAAACAAATTCCAAATAAAATGTGCACAAAAGAAGACACAAGAGAGTGCAGTAGTAGTGGCCACGTTCTCATGATCCACTCCCTTCTTCCATTAAAACCAACAATCACCACCATCAACACGTGAACCGTTTCTTATCTCACCATCCATCCTAAACAGTACAAACACTAATAATAATAATAATTATAATAATAAAATAAAATTACTGTTATTGTAACAGATTAATGAATTACTAAAAACAGAGCACTACGTCCAGATTTGGTTTTGACCAAAAACATAGTCTTAATTTAATCCCATCATATAAAACCACCACAACCATTGACACATTTTGAATCAATTTAATTCATTCACAATGTCTTCTCTCTTCACTTTCTTTCTTTTCTTTTTCTTCACACTTTCCTCCGCCTCTCACCACCGTCATGCTCCAACTCCCTCCCCCACCCCCACCCACTCTACCTCCGCCGCGTCGGAGATCCAACAAGCCTGCAAAGCAACTCGTTTCCCACAACAATGCGAATCCTCTCTCCCTAATCTCACTTCAACTCCCACCGCTCTCCAACTTCTCCAATCCGCAATCTCCCTCTCATCGCAAAATCTTATAACCGCCAAATCAATGGTTAAGTCAATTCTAGATTCTTCCTCCGACAGCCAAAACCGCACCGTAGCCGCTACCACCTGCATCGAAGTCCTAACAAACTCTCAACACCGCATTTCCACCGCCAACGACGCACTTCCACGTGGAAAAATCAAAGACGCAAGAGCGTGGCTTAGCGCTGCTCTCGCTTATCAATACGACTGTTGGAGCGGACTCAAATACGCCAACGACACACACGCCGTCGGTGAAGCCATGTCGTTTATCGATTCTCTCACAATGCTCTCAAGCAACGCTCTCGCTATGGCGTTTTCGTACGATGTTTACGGAAACGATACGGCGTCGTGGAAGCTTCCGACAACGGAGCGCGACGGTTTCTGGCAGGGGTCTGGATCGGGCGGAAGATCTGACTCTAACGGAGGGATTCCGTTGAATTTGAAACCGGACGTTACGGTGTGTAAGGGAGGGGGAAAGGATTGTTATAAGACGGTGCAGGAAGCGGTTAACGCTGCACCGGATAACGGTGTTGGCGGGAAAAAGTTTGTTATATATATAAAAGAAGGGATTTATGAAGAAACCGTTAGGGTTCCGTTAGAGAAAAGAAATGTGGTGTTCTTGGGTGATGGCATCGGGAAGACAGTCATCACCGGATCAGCTAACGTGGGGCAGCCTGGAATGACTACTTACAACTCCCCAACAGTTGGTAACCATTTTTTCATTTTTCCTATTTTTCTTAAAATTTATCTTATATATGAATCATATTATTATTTATTATTCCAAATAGCGAAATTCGCACCATAAGTGTTAAGATAATTGCGCATGAACAAAAGTTAGAAGTGACCGAGAAATGAGATATTGATGTTTTGAATCCGCTATAAACATATCAAATGTGCATGTAGTCTTTCGCCGGGAAAATCATACTTATTTAGTATTAAAAATGGTTAGTTATGCGAACATTTTTTTAGATTAGACGTGTATCTGGGTCTAATATACACTATCATGTGGTAAACCTTCATTTTCACATGTCTAAAGTATGTATGCATGCAGTCATTGTTGTTGTTGAATTGTTAATTAACATTGGGTTATTTGATTTATGTTGGCAGCTGTTCTTGGAGATGGATTCATGGCAAAGAATCTAACAATAGAAAACACAGCAGGACCTGATGCACACCAAGCAGTGGCATTCAGATTAGACAGTGATCTTTCTGTAATTGAGAATTGTGAATTCTTAGGTAACCAGGACACTCTTTATGCGCATTCGCTGCGCCAACTCTATAAATCATGCCGAATTGTTGGCAACGTGGATTTCATCTTTGGAAACTCAGCTGCAATCTTCCAAGACTGTCAAATCCTGGTTCGTCCCAGACAACTCAAACCAGAGCATGGTGAGAACAATGCCGTAACAGCTCATGGTAGAACCGACCCTGCACAAACAACAGGATTTGTTTTTCAGAACTGCTTGATAAATGGAACTGAAGATTACATGGCATTGTATCATAGTAAGCCTAAAGTGCATAAAAATTATTTGGGTAGGCCGTGGAAGGAGTATTCTAGAACGGTTTTTATTCATTCGGTTTTGGAAGAACTTGTTACACCTGAGGGTTGGATGCCATGGAATGGTGACTTTGCACTTAAGACACTTTATTATGGTGAATTTGAGAATACTGGAGCGGGTTCTGATTTGTCTCAAAGGGTGTCTTGGAGTAGTAAAATCCCTGCTGAACATGTGGTGAGTTATTCAGTGGAGAATTTCATTCAAGGTGGTGAATGGTTTTCTTCACCTCAGTCATCATCAGCTAATCGTCTTAAGGGTCATCATCACAGCACTAATAGGAGGCATCAATAAAGTTGGGGGAGTTTTATTTCACTCATCATTTACTCCCTTTGTATACAATAATAATACTCCCTAGTTTCATGATGAGTGTCAATTTGAAACAAAAAATTGTTTCGAATGAATGTCACATTCTCTTTTTAATGTAAAAATTAATTATTTTTTTCAATTGTGTCCTTTAATCACTATAGTAGTAATACCTCCAAACTATGAATGAAAAAAAATACAATCACAAACTGAGTAATGGTCCACTCACTTTATGGGGATGGCCCTATTGGAAGATCTATATGTGTATTTGTTTTGAATTAAGAAATGACTGTTTGCATAGGCGTGACCTGATCTTGTAAAGTTAATATACTTATGCAACGCTTTTGGTCCAATTAAGTTAATAAAAAAATGAAAGGGAAAACCATTATAGTATGCTAAGATTCTCTATGAAATGGCCACTAATTATCTTTTTCAATTTCTAGAGTGGTTGCGTGGACAACACTTGTAAGATGTAACCCTCTTACATGATAAAGTAGGTATGGTAGAAACATAAAGGTTACAGAAACAGTAAGGTTATCTTCTTTTTTATGTTTTTGATTTAAGAAAGGTTATCTTCAATATGTATGTAAAAAGCAAATATATATTGCCGTCACCTTAATTTAATGACTTTTTTTAGTTGGCATATGTTTGGTTACTTGAGGTTGAGTTATGCTAAAAGGGTCATTTATTTGCTAATGTGTCCCATTCCTGTTGAGACATGGCCTTAATGATGAAGTTGAAAGTCCATGTTTCTACTTACTGTACATATGAAAGGAAATTCATATATATGATCAAAGTCTTAACCATGAATGCAAGTATGGACCGTTTCTTCCTTAGAGTGAACACTAACCAATCACAGTTTGTCCCTACAACCAAACAAATTAACTTTATTGCATACATATGTGTCGTCTAAATGCTATCTATGTGTGTTTGCTCTTGAGGTAGGCTCAGCAAGCAGTTAGTCACATGCTGCGGAGTGGTCTTAAAGTATTTCCAAATCAAAATTGTTTTTTTACTAATTGATTGGTTCAAACTTCAAACCTCACATGCAGTGATTGTTATTCATCAACAGCAGGAGGAGTAGTAATTACTGTTGTACAATAGACAGTAGATTCTATTCCAAAAGATAGAAATAGGTTGAACGGAAGGGACACTTCCTAAGATATATATAAAAAATCAATAATATATTATGATATTGATTTATTTTTTTGTACAAATGATTAGATTAATTTTCATACAATGTAATCTTGATAAATTACAATCACTTGTATGTACGCATTATTTTAAAAGTAGTTTATGATAGATAAACCAATCCAAGAACCTAACGTAACCACTCATAAAAAGGACACGCATCATTTTGGTTTCAACTAAATTTGCAGAGTATGCTTGTTGGTTGTAGTTTGTGTTGGATTTCGAATTCAAGTGTGACTGATTAAGTCTAACAATGAATTTTTTGTCGGTAAGTTAAATTTAATATTAATTATAAATAAAAAGAATGTTGAATTTATAAGAGATGTGACCTTATAATCTAATATTTAAAAGTTTTGAATGAAAATATGACATCTCTCATATGATCCTGAAGCATCGGGTGTTCTCAACACCCTCGTATAGTTTGGTTGAGTTGAATAGCAAATAACCATAGTACTAAACAACTTGTTGAAATTGGCACATTGCATTCCATGATAGGATAGAAAATAATGCACCCATATAAGCCGTCTCACCACTACTTGCTAGCTTCAAGAGTAGGAAGTGATGGGGTATCCACTTATATATCAATATCAATATAAATAATAATGATCAAGTTTGTTGGGCTCCATGTGTGTTCGGATTAGTGTGGCTGATAATCAGTCAATGGTTAGGAGTTTTCACATAACCACCACCCTCAAATGCTGAACTTTCTTAGTATTAAATTTGATTGATGACAATCCAAGGTAGTACTACTATTTAGTTGAATAATATTTGTGTTTGTTCAACCAGTTTTATTTCCACTGTCCCCTATGTCCCTATACAACCCTCTCTTTCTTGACTTTTAACTTCAATTTGAAAACTGGAATACAATCCAAGGTAGTACTAATACTATTATCCCTTATCCCTTTCATGTTACTGTTGTAGTATGTAGTATTCTACCAACAAAAATTAGTAAAAGTGATGAGAAATTTGAATCCTTAAACAAGTTAATAAAGATTTCATCTTAAAAATAATTAGTCGTGAGAGAAAATTCACATTTTGTGACTCACAAGTCTTAAGTTTTATAACGAGTCATTAGAACACGGGATGATAACTTTGTCCATGCAAGATAAGACGAAAACTCTAAAAGTTATTACATATGAACTTGAATGTGAATAATAATCAATCGGTATTCCAAATTTAAATATTGGTGTGTTTGGACTTTGGTATTAAACTCCACAGGTTAGGTTCTTTCGGTAGAGACTAGAGAGTCTAATACTGAGTGGAGCTTTTTTGGTGGTGAGAAAAAGTGGAATTTAAAAAGTGGAATTTTTTTTATTTTTTTATTTATTACCGATTTAATCTGGTTCGGAGATCAATTTTGACATTAAATAGTTTTAGTCTTCTCTCGAACGTAGTTGCAGAGGATCAAATTTGATAAGTAAGACTGTGGTTCGATCTTTCGCAACTACATTGGGAGGAGGTTGGGAGGAGGCTATAACCATTTTATGTAAAAATTGACTCCGAATCAGATTAAATTAAAGTGATGGTAAAAAAAAAATACTCCACTTTTTTCTCACCGCCATAAACTCCACCTTTACTCATTATTAACAAAGAACCTAACCGGCATGTTATATATTGTGTTGTTCTTGTTCATCACATGCTATGCTAACCATCTTCCTAAACCTTTTTTTTTTCTTTCTTTCTCGTAATTAAAATATTTCTCATTTATGTGTATGAATATTTTGTATGTGAGAGGACCCATATACTTAGTGCATAAAGATTTTAAATAAAAATAACAACTCACTTTTATTGATGTTCTTGATCAAATATATATGATTTATCAGAAAAAATATGTGAGAATATTGAAACAAATCTTTATAGGATTTTACTAACATGCTCATGTGGCACTCGTTAAAATATTACAATTTTATTACATATGCATCGAAGATAAACATTTTTTGAATTACAAAATTAATTCGCTTAAAGACTGCATTTAGTTTTGTTTTTATAAAGGAAATTTTAGTTTATTGTTTGCTATTATTTATGATAATCCTTTTAAAAAATAATTTGAAAGTGATCTTGGGTTGGGCCTTTGAAGATCAATTTCTTAAGAGACTTTATTTAATTATTTTTAGTTTTATTCAAAAGTTTCATTTTGGACATTTAGAAAAAAATATTTCTATCTATTAAAATTGGTCCTCCTAGTTTTTAGCGCAGGTTTATTTGGTTTAGCCCAATTTCTCAAGCTACAAAATGTAATTCTTCTAAACAAAAATCAAATCAAATATTTACTCTTCCAATCTAATTAATAAATTTTTTTGTTTTTAACTCATATTTTATAATATCAAATTTGTAAATAAAACTTTCCCAATATTTTTCTTTTCTAGAGATACAAATATTTTTTGTGAATAGAGCGGCCATAGCCCATATAAGATCGAAAACGGGCTAGATATAAATTAAAGCCCATATAAGAACAGACTAGATTTAAAACAAAGCCCATATATCATGCCTTGTTTGTCCAATGTATATATTGCGGAAATTTCTCTTCCCCCCTCCGCACACTTCTCTGTTACCCATAAAATCTAAAGTTACCGTTCAGTTTTATGTGAGAATGTAGTTTGAATTCTGCAATCCAAACTTTGTGGATGTTTAGCAGGTTCAGATTATAGAATCCGAACTTCATAACTATTTTATGGGTAATTCGTAGCTACCGTTTGTTTGTTTCACTACAAGAAAATTTACGGTTAGGTACAACAGTTTTTGTAGTTAATTCGTAGCTAATTTTTAGTAAAAAAAATAGTTCGAATTCTACATTCCAAATTTTTCCTAAACATTTGGCCAATTCATATATGAGGGGTTAGCTACGATGATTTTTATAGTTAATTCGTAACTAATCTCTAATAAAAAGGAATTCAGATTCTACATTCTGAATTTTTTATAAACATCTATAATTCATATCTAAGAGTAAAAACGATAGTTTGAAGAGGGAAAGATAAATGTGTTGGGGGGAGAGAAATTTTCATATATAGCCTTCAATGAAATTGTTAATTGGCAACTCCAAAGAGTACCTTATTTTTTTAAAACTCAAAGGGTCAAGACAAAAATATTCTCTATAAAGAGAAGAATAGGATAATGATGAATAGAATGAGGTTATTCATCTACTACCTGTGTTGCGATATATTAATACACATAAATAGATTCGGATAACTTCTCTGGTGTGTTTTTAACTTCTTTTATTCATGAATCAATTTCCATCTTTCAAATACCATAATATTAATAGTCTACTTCTATTTATTTATTTATTTTGACAAATACATCTATTTATTTTCTATTGATTAGAAGGAATAATTTTAAATTTTTGCAGTTGAACACGTGTTTAGAGATTAAATAAAGAAAGGGACAACATAGCAACATTGTAAGAAAGGTATGATAATTGGATGAAATGATATATCTTGTTAATTTGTCGTGTCTATTTTCCCATGGTTTGGTGCCACATGTTTTTCCCAATGCCACTGGTTTTGCTTTGATACGTAGAAGAGAAAACATCTAATTAATCTATTGTTCCTACTTCCCATTAATTTCTTTGTACATATCTTGCTCATTTTGCATATTGGGTGGGATTGTCAATTGTGTTTGTGTATATGGTTGTGAAATGTTCTTCATTCATAAAAAATGTAATCAACTAATCACATAATTGTCGTTTGTTCCCTTTCTCATTCATGACACAACTTGTGTGGGTGATAAAATCTAAAAAATACAATTAAAATACATAGATGAGTAACATGTAACAGACTGGACCAAACACTCATCACTGAACCATTGTTAGCTAGACAGCACACCACACGTAAGGAGCGAGGCACAAAATTTAGACCAATGCTAAAATTGGAGTATATAGTTTATGATGTATATTTTCTAAGTTTATTATGAAAAAAATGATATGTTCTATAACAAAAAAATTTCACTTTATAGTTTATTTTTCTTATTTTATACTAATTTAAAGTATATAGTTTATCATTTTCTCTTCTAATGTTATCCTTATCATTTTACTTTTTAAAATTAAATATAATTTTTTGTGTCATTTCATATTGATAACTAATCCAACTGTTTAACCTTACGAATTATTTTAAATTCAATCTACTAATTTATTCGTTATAAGTTGTAAACTATCATTTATCTGCTATTGCCTATTTGTTGTCAACGAAAGTCTTCATTTGCTGGTTCACCACATAAGAAAAACTAAATTATGATATGTCTACATTTTTATTTTTATACTCTGTATAATTTGATGATTAATTGTTTTCTTACATAAAAATGGCACACATATTTATTTGGAAGAGTGGAGAGTCAAGAGAAAGGAAATAAGGGAGAGGGAAAAGCATATCTTAAAAAATTACTCCACCTTATATAGATGGGAAAGATTCTTAAACACTTTATATTTGTCTTGATCTTCATGAATAATAGTATATTTTATGCTACCTAGGTCGTATATATATTTTGCATTCATCTCAAAGATCACTATTCTCAAACCGAGATTGATTGCTCTATAGACCATGAAATGTGGTTCTAAAGAAAGGAGATAAAACATGCAAATTAAAGAACAAGTGATTGATCTTGTCAAAAAAAAAAAGAACATGTGATTGATGGCATGGCAGAGTTGAGGCAATTAGACCATTTTTAAAAACAATCAAACCATTTTAAGGTTTGTTTGTTCTTGTTCACAATGTCACTTGTGGTAACGATGTTAGTTTAGATCCTTGACTACTTTCTAATTTATACATTAGATTAAAGATTGTAATTTGTATATTCCGATGATATAAAATAATTTTATTTACATATAATCATACTTCATTTTTTTTAACACCTTTTATTATATAAAGGTCACAAGAGGACTAAAGGAGAGATTCATTTTTCTTACACTTCTTTTAATTAAAATTACAATATTAATTGATCATATTGTAAGAGACTGTCCACTTCCGCTTAACCTAATTAATCATCACTGGTTCGTATTTTATCATTCACATAACTGTGTCAATATGTAGAATCTAAAATTATAAATTATATAAATGTAAATTTTGGTCGAAAATGTAAATTAGTATAACCAAAACAAATGTAAATATAATTAGTAAATTACACAATAAGTTGTATGTAATATACAAATTAATTTTTTTCAAAGAGTTTTATGACGAAAATCTCACACACTAAAGTGTAAAAGGTGAAAAACTAGAGATTCAAACTTGCACGCAAAATATTAAATATTCATACAAATTTTTATTATTTGAATTATATTTACCCAATATTATGATTGTATTATTTAATAATATCATTTTTATGTCCAATTCAATTATTAAAAGTATGATGAGTGTAGTGACACAATAGTCACCCATCCATCTTACATTTACCTTTATATTAGATGTGAAATTTTTGTCACCACACACACTAACTCACCGCCATAACTCTTGTGCATATAACTATATAACAAACCCAAACCTCTCAAGGATTTCAATAAACAATACTCTGTTCTTTTCTTTCACTATACTATAACAAAATGGCAAGTATAGAAGAAGATGATTTGGTACAAATGGTACATGACTTTATAGAATCTGATCATTCACCTAATTCTCCTACAAGTAATAATTTCATGATCACTTCCTCTAATCATCACCCTTTACACAATCAAACCCAATATTTTATTTTGCAAGTAGGTATCCTTGTGTTTGATCAATGAATTCAAAGTTCTCAAATACAATTCTTGGTTTGTTAATTAATTACTTTCTTTTAATAATGTTTTCAGGACATTTTAATGAGTGATACATCATCAACAGAATCTAAGGTTATGAAGTATGTTGTAAAACATATGAGAAGTAGACATGGTTCTGAGAAAACAAGAATTCTTAGTAGATGGCTTGTCAAGAGAATGAGAAAGGATGGCTTTAATGCTTCTCTCTATCAAACATCTTGGTCTACTTCCTTAGGATGTCCTGCTGGTTCGTCTTTCTCTACTCCATACAAAGATTTTATATTAGAGAGTCGCCATAATTATGTAATACTGATACTTCATATTGAATACGTATGATATATTTAGTGTCACATACATGTTAATATTTGATAATAACACGATATGTAGATATTGATGCATCTGACTTTTAATTTTTCAAATTTTTATTAACGTTTACATGTCAATATTGTGTTCAGGTCTATGTAAATCCTTAATAGGAGAAAAATTATAGTCAAATGTACGAGTTAATACCACTTCAATTGTGGTTGTGTTATTTTCAATTGTTATATATAATTGAAAGTTGAAACATAAAAGTTGGTTTGAAGAGTTAGTTAGAGTTTGTTACTAGTATATAGTAATTTGTTTGATCGACGGTTAGTTTGTTAATTCTCTGTTAGTTTTACCCTATTTTATCGATCAAACGCTCAAACTTATAAAGTAAGAGAAAAGTTTTCTCTATCCAATGCTCAAACTTATTTTCATTATGGGATGAATCTTAAACTATTTGATCACATGATTTTTAACATGATATCATAGAGCTTAATTGCGGAGCTTCTAATTTATTTTCCTTTTAATTTATGTGATTTTAAATTAAATGTGGTAAATTAACCACTAAACTTGTTATTTATATGGCAGGTGAATACGAATATATTGAAGTCATAATTGAAGATGAGAACAATGTTATTGATCCTATGAGGCTTATAGTAGACATAGACTTCAAATCCCAATTTGAACTTGCAAGACCAACAGAATACTACAAAGAATTAACAAACTCACTACCATTAATCTTTGTTGGGAGAGAAAACAAATTATGCAAGATAATCACTTTGCTATGTTCAGCTGCCAAACAGTCCTTAAGAGAAAAGGGTCTACATGTACCACCATGGAGGACCAATGCATACATGCAATCAAAATGGCTCTCTGGATGCCATAAAGAACCTAATATTATTGGTAACAGTAACAATGTAGTTTCTATAATGAAGCCAAAGAAAAGTGATTTTAGTGGTGAATCTGAATTGTCTAGTCAATTATCAAACATGAGCATAAATTGTTGCTAGCTTATGAGGACTTGCCAATTTTGGTCTTTTATTGATTTGGATGGTTTACATTTTCTTTTTTGTATTTTAGATTTATTTAAAGACAAAATCTACTTATAGTATTATTAATTATATTTATTGTTAGTGTTGCTCCACTACAAATTATGATTTGTGGACATCAAAACTTATGAATAAATAGTTATGTACGTTTTCACCTAAACATCTATGAGTGGGAATATGTCACATTAGCTGATTAAATAATTTATGTCTTTCTATAAACAAAATGGCAAATTTTAGAATTATTTTTTTAATCACTTTCACTTATTTGATAATTTCATTCAATTAATTCTCTATCATGTATCCAAATTGAGAAATCTCTACTTCATCCGGTGTGCTATGGCCACACAAAATCTCAACAAATTGCTCATGCTTGCTAAGAGAAAAGGATAAAGAAGGCACAAGCCATATGTATAACTACACGTAACATTCAATATATATACTCTGATTAAAAAGTAGTAAATATTCAAAAGTGGTTAAGAAATGACCATTATTTTGACATAAAATCCTATCCACGAATAATTAATCTTGAAGATTCATTCAAAGAATATAGTCAAAGAAAACATGGAAGTGTCATTAAATCTATTTTGTAATGCTTTGAAATGTTAACCAACAAATTTGTCCCTCTTGCTAGTAAGTGGTAACTCCATCCAAATTTTCAATTATGGATTGACCAAATTGAATGATGCAACCCAACTAGTATATAATTTACCAACGATCGTGAATCATCATCACAAGGCCACCACTTTCCATTTTTTTCATTTGGTTTACTCAATAATCATACCTCATGCAGTCTCGTTATATTTGCTATTGTAGCAAAGCCACTAGGCATATTGGGATAGGGGTGTGCATGGATCACTATCCAACCCAAACCTAACTAAATTTATGGTTCATGAACCAAACCATAACCAGTTTTGTCTAAAATAAAACCGGTTTTTTGCCAAATCAACGTATCAATGACTATTTTGTTTTTTTTTTTAAATGTGTTTATTTTTACAAGATCAAAAAGATTAATTTTCTTACAATAAAATTTATTTTCATTTTTTTAGTTGTTTTTTGTGTTGTTGTTAACTTGACCAATGACCACCCATGATAATATCTTTAAACAATATTTTTCAAATTTTGCTACAATTAAGTTTTAACTTAAGAATTATGTGAAAAGCACATGACAAAATGCAACTAACAAAATTATAACCAAATAACTTTTTTTAAATTATAATCTCTCATGTGACCTTGCAAAACAGACCGTAAATATATACTAGTTTGTCAAATTTTCTTATAATGGTGATAAAGAATTACCATAAAATAGGACTTCAAATTTAACACTACTGCACTGAACATATACAATTTGTCTTCCCTTTCAGCAGGAGCTCCAAAGAATTTATTTCCATTTCATGAAATATTTAAGGTTGTATAATTTGTAGATAGATTGGATAAAATCTCAATTGATGTATGTAAGTTGATTTCCACTTTCCACACAATTTTAGTTGTCCGAATATAAGCTTTTTTTAAGTAAAAAAAGAAAAAAATAAGTAAATAAAAAATATAAGAATGGTGGGAGTGTATTCAAAATACAAGGGGTAAATAGTAATAACTTAAAATTGGTCTAACAACTTGGGCCCATAGTTTAGTTTGAGGCCCGTGACTAATATTTTAGTTTATTTTGTGGGTTGAACTAAAACAATTTCCGTTTTCGTGCTCAATTTGATTAATACCATCTTATTAAATTTTAAGCAATTTGTGACGATTCTAAAATCTTTTAGAAAAAAAATATATTTGTAAGTTTTAACAATATGAACAAAACAATCAACGTACTTTTATTCTATTTGAATTTGATATTTTTGACTTTCTTACATTAGAAGTTTTGAATCTTCTAAATAATGTAGTTTAAAGAATCATGCATAATAATAATGAGTCTCTCAAATATATAAATGGAATTTATAAGAGAATTAGTTTGCATTCAAAGAAATATAGTAGCGAAATTTGTTGTCATTTTACATTCCGTTCATATGTAACTATTTTAAAGAAAAATTCAAAATATATTAGTGCTTTGTAGGATGAATTGCACAAACAACACAATTTCATCCTTTTTTGGGATCTTCAATGGAGGTTAACTTCTCTACCTATTAAGGATGGGGGTTTGGGTTTATATTCAGCAGTAGAGGCCGCCTCATACGCTTTTGTAACTTATAGGGCTCAGTCTTGGGTATTGCAAGATCATATCTTGAGATACAGTGGAATATGTGGTATGGACTATGATTTTGACAATGCTTTGAATGTTCTTCATGATACGATTTCGACTTTTGACTTTAGCAATTTTACTAACAAGGACTCCATCCCCCCTCAAGCCCAACATGTTTTGGCGAGTGCTTTGTTTAGTAAAACTGTTCAAGACATGGAAGACAATTTCAACATGACAACAAGACAAAAAGCGGTTTTTAGGTGTTTGAAAGCATCTCATGCCCAGGATTTTCTTCTTGTTATCCCCATTGATGGGTTGGGTCAACACATGTCACCGATAGAGTATCGGAGTATCCTCAGATATCGCCTCATGATACCATTATTTCCTTCTGATGAGACTTGTCCGATTTGTCGTAAGGCATGCTTAGATATATTTGGAGAGCACGCATTGCATTGCAGGGAGCTTCCAGGCTTCGAATACAAACATGATCTTGTGAGAGATGTTCTTGTTGATGTTATTCGACGTGCAGGAGTATCAGTGAAGAAAAAGGCACCTGTGAATTTCTTGACTGACCCACATGTCAGGAGATCAACACTTAGGTCAGCTGATGTTTTGATATATGGATGGGTAGGAGGAAAACATGCATGTGTTGACTTGATTGGAGTTTCTCCACTTGTATGTTTAGGGACTACGAGTTTCAGTGTTGGTCAGACGGCCCTCAAAGCCGCTTCAAGCAAAGTGACAAAGCATGAAAAAACGTGTTCTGACAATCAACATGGTTTTATACGATTTGCTTTTGACACTTTTGACTTTTTGGCACCAGATGCTGTTAATATTCTCAATAGAGTTCAAAAAGTCATGCATAACAATGTTGTGTCTCCTAAATCTGTAAATGTGGTCTTTAAACGAATTGGTTTTGCAATTCAAAAAGGAGTAGCGGCGCAGCTTGTTATCCGTTTACCTTCGACACATATATAATTATCTTATATATATAATACATAAACATTCCTATCAAACAAATTTTTTTTTACGCAATAAATAAACATATTAAAATTCGAACTCTATTATTTGTATATTACATATAATATCTCTATTAACTGAACACATGGTCAAAGCCCAAAGACACATCTTAGCAACATCTTAAATTCAATAAACATGACATCAATTGTGAATATTTAAGAATAGATAGAATATTTACTCTGATTTAATTTGTTAAAAATCATTCATTACACTCAATGATTATGTCATAACAGCATCAAAATTTTAATTAATTCTAACACGTTCTAATTCTAAAAACACGTTCACATTTTGTCTTTCAAACAAACGGGATATGAGTTCAGTTAACTCTAATCTATTGTCAACCAACCAGACGAATTATAACAAGATCATATATTTCAGTGTTTGACTCAAACCACACTCTGTCTCTTTTGGTCAATCACCATCCATTTCCAATTTCCTTGATCCTTCCTCTGTCTCAAAATAAAACAAAATATACATTTATTTCCATACTCTATTTTTTCAATTTAATCACTACTACTACAAATTTAGTACTAGTAATAACTATTGCTTCACGAGTTCTAAATTAATGCTCCTTTCCAACAACAACAACAACACACTTTGTTTTGTTTTTCTATTTTTTCTAACAACGTAAAACTCACTTTCTTAACCACCACCATGAACAACCCACCGGAATATCCCTCCGGCAGTACTTCAACACCGTCACCAAAGAAAGAGCTTCAAATACAAGGCACACGTCCACCACCACTCAGAGTCAGCAAAGAATCTCACACAATTCGTAAACCACCGCTTCCTCCTGCCGCTCACCATCACCCGCCGGCGGGAGCGTCACAGCACCGACAACCGTTAATTATTTACTCCGTTTCTCCTAAAGTCCTTCATGTTACTGAAAGCAACTTCATGGACGTTGTTCAGCGTCTCACTGGACCTTCCGCCGGAGAAGAAGCTCCTCAACAATCTGGCGCGGTTTCGCCGGCGGCGAGACTTGCGTCTATCGAAAGAACGAGTCCGACGGAGAGAGAAAGGGTACAAAATAACAACATAGACGAAGATTTGACTTGGTTGTTAGAAGGATTTGAAATGGGTCAGTTTCCTGGAATATTATCTCCGGCACCGGCAACTTTGCCGCCGATATCGCAGGGATTTTTTTCACCTATGAATGAACCACAAACGACGCCGTTTTGGCATGATATGAGTCCGTTTTGGTATGGGAACAGCTTCGTGGCAAGTCCGTCGGGTTTACTTTCTGCCACCGTGGCTTCGCCGTTGCCGTCGCCAGATCTATTCAGTATCTTCGACTAATTTTTATTTTTATTTTTTTAATTTTATTTTAGAGAAAATGTTTTTCTTGACTTTTCTTTCATTGGTGATTTGATTATTAGGGAGGTTGAAAATTCAACATTTACTCACTGACTTTTTGTGCCATATCAGCCACAAGTTTTGGTCTCTGTCTGTGTATAATATTGGTGTGATGGGAAAATTTTATCAACATGTTCCAAGCTTTGGTCCACTATTGTGTATTGGAATTTATTTGTCATAAATAACCACTTGAGTTTCTTTCTAGCATTTGTTTATTTGGATTGTTCTGTAGTTTTTTTTTTTAAATGCAACATTTTATTCTTTTAAACCCACCTTACAATATACATAGTACAATGAGAAATTTGAGAATAATTAATTATTGAAAGCACTTTTATTCATAAACATGACAGGCTAACAATATATTATCTTCTAGTTTATCCCTAGTTAATAGAGACAATTGGATATCACTAGTTCACTTAAATTCATTGTAATGCAACAATTGTTATATGTGTAATAAATTTCTAATTTATTGGGTTATAGAGAGATTATAAGTAAATAGATTGTCAAAAAAATAATATTCTATACAAAAATTACATATTTTGATGCTTTAAATAATATTCTATGAATACTAATCAGCGTTCTGCTCAAAGTTACCTTTATAAATTATAACACATTGCTACCAATTAGAGCGAAATAATGAGTATTTGAAATTGCATAGCACCATTCTATGATTGAATAGGATATAGATGTTGAGGAACCTTTAGAATGATCAAGGTCCAATGAAGTCGCAGGAAAGGCGGCAAAAAAGTCATTTGAGGAAAAGGAAAAACTTCCAAGAAGGATCCACTCCTACGTGGTTCCCTTGACATAGAGAACAAGCAATTAGAAATGAAAAATAATAAAACTAGATGATTTGTCAACACTGTTGACAAATGTTTCATTCCTTTTCACTTTTCAAACACTATTAGTTTCTACTGATTTATTTCCCAAAAAGACCCTAAAAATTAAAGGGCATGCTTGTTTTGGACGAAAGATGTAGTGCCATACAATGAATGCAAGTATGCAACACACCATGCATTGAAAATTTGACTTTGGTTATGAAATTTAAACCGGAATTGAGTGCTAATGTAATGGAGATGGAACAACTAGCAAAGTTGAGAAGTCAAAAAAAGAAGCACAAGATGGCAAGATAACATTAGGCCAAACCACGTGGATTGGATGGCATAAAAATAATATACCTAGTTATATATACAGATTGTTTTACCCAAAATAATGTCCTTAAAGTACATCAAAACCACCAACTGCAAAGTAATGCACCTCCCCACCTTTTTGGCATCCTCAACGAGAAAGAATCACTTGTAATTGGTCTTCATATATTTTTACGTTCTTGATATGGTAGAATTCCGTGTTGCCCCAATCAATGTGCCAACACCCTCACCTTTAATGGCTTTCTCTATGTTGCCCGGTTTGTTTAGATTGAAGACAACAACTGATCCACAAGGCAAGAGGTCAGGAACAGTTCATCAGGACAATAAATCTAACTGAGTTGATTTCAATAAAATAAATTAAAGCTCGTATAAATGTTTGTCTGCTTCACTTACCAGGGATATTATTTTCTTGACATAAAGTAATGGCAGTAAGGTCCATCACTGACAGATCTTTTGTTATTACATCCTGATAGGTTAATGTGTCAAGAAGACGCGCTTGAGGGTTACGTTTTGGGTCGTCGTCAAAAACTCCATCAACATTTGTAGCTTTGAGTACAACCTCTGCATTAACTGAATAGATGATAGAATAAAAGTAAATAAATAGCAGTAAATTTCAAATTGTAATGCGGAATTAATTTATAAATTTAGCACCAATATAATAAACTAATGGAAAGGATTTGCAATGTACAAATTGGTTTTTAGAAATATTACATCCTTTACAATGATGCAAAAATGAAAACTATCAAAAATAACATATAGTATTGCATCCCAGCAACAAATAGTTAACTTACTTTCGGCACATCTGAGTGCTGCTGCAGTGTCTGTGGTAAAGAATGGATTTCCAGTTCCAGCCGCAAAAATAACAACTCTTCCTTTTTCCAAATGTCTCACAGCTCTTCTGCGTATATATGGTTCTGCAACCTCAGACATGCGAAACGCAGTCTGCACCCTAGTTGGAATGCCAATACTCTCCATTGTTGCTTGAAGAAATATAGCATTCATGACGGTTGCCAACATCCTAGAGGACAAATCAAACACAGTTACTAAAAAGCAGGATACTATTTATATTGTACTTAGCAAATAGCAACAGAAGGTATTTGGATAAGATCTGTGGTGCATATACTGCACTTGATAAAATTAAGACTGACTTCAGCATTGGTAAAGAGAGATGAAGGGAATCACCCACCCAATATAATCAGCTGATGAGCGGTCAAGACCACTACTTCCAGCCCAGGAGGCTCCACGGAAGATATTACCCCCGCCAACTACTAGTGCAACCTGAAACATCAGCCTTATATCATTATAAACCAAAGTCTGAGACTGAAAACCAGCAACAAGCATTGATAGTTTCAAGTCAAATGGATCTCACACAACTTAAGAATACATCCCACAAATTACAAAAAATAAAACCCACAAGACCGGGTTACAGCAAAATAATAGAGTATAGTATAGTCACCTCAATGCCAAGGCGGGTTACAGCTGCCACTTCCCTTGCAATGGCCATAGTTATCTGCATCCAACCCCACAAACAAACCTCAGAAACATAGTCTAGAACAGCATCATATAGAAAATATTTTCTTTGGTTTCATTCATTTATTACTCCTCACGGAATTGTTTATTGCCACTTCTATATCTACACAACTTCTAATAATCAATCAACAATTAAAACAACAGAAATGTTTTTTGACACATATTTTGACATCAGACACCGTATAAACATACAATTTGGATATTTTTTTGTCATTATTTTGTCTCACCTTGGATGAAAAAAAGACTAGATTTGGATGTATTTTATACGATATCGGGATTTTGTGTGTCAAAATAACATTTTTTTTTATCAACATACACAACACACATGCCAAAAAAGCATTGGTGAAACTAACTAGTATTGCAATTGTAACCTAAATTACAACCTAATGAGTTGGTTTCAGAGTATATGACTGAGTGATACACAATATTTAATCAAAGAGCATATATTATTAAATTATCCTTGAGCAGATTGAATACACTACAATAGAAGAGTGCAATAATAAAAAAAGAGATTAGATTGGAGACCTTAGGGTCAATATTATGAGATTGATCTCCAGCAAGTGCTTCACCACTAACTTTGAGCAAAACCCTTCTCCATTTGGGCTTGAAAGATTCATTCATTGAGAGTGTAAAGGGAGACATGGATGATGAAATTTCATCATTCCTAGTAACAAAAATAGTTAATTAATTATTGGATTTTCATAGAAACATTTCTACAAACAGGTAGTAGTCGTGGGTGAGAGAGATAAGGAAAATATGAGAAACCTGGAATTGAAGGCATCAGGGGAAGAACCGTTTCCGGAATAAGAAGAGCGAATAGCGAGGTTGAAGTGGGAAGTTGAATTACTACTACTAGCGACTGTTGAAGTACGAGAAGAGGAGAAGTGAAGTTTTGAAGATGAAGAAAGAGAAATAGAAGAAGAAGAAGAAGAAGAGGATAAGGAAAATAGAGGAATGGAAATTATTGCCATGCTGCCGCCAAACCCTCTCTCTTTCTCTTCACTCCAAGTTCAACTAGTTAGTTATACTTGCCTTGCCGCTATAAAGATAATTTTCGTAATTTGTAGTATTTGCTATTAATTATTGTTTTGACTTGAGTAAATAGGCAAATTTGTCCTTGAATTATCACTCATCAATCAAATTTATTTTTGAATTATTCAAAATATTAAAATAAGCTACAGTCTTTGTCAATGCAAGGACTAAATTGATTGATGTACTCTATACATTAACAATTATTAATTTGAAACAAGAGTAACGAAGATTCACAAATTATATAACTTTTGTCCACAAATCCCAATTTAACCGGTAAAATGTTGAAGTTCTTAAATTGGACGTCACGTCATGATCAGAGTTCGAACTCTGGTTTTTCTAATCGTGTATGTTAATTTCCAATGACTAATGAGATGTTAAATTTTGATATCGTTTTTTTGTCAAAATTTATTAATTATTAACTATTTTATTTATTTACAATTTATCATTTATTTATATAGCCATGCTGCATTCAAACCTAAAGCAAGTGCTTAATTAATTGGTAACAAAAACTCCATCCATAAACTAATAGAATCACACTTTTTTAATCAAAACTTGAATAGCACTTTTCAATATGTACCTGTTGTATAATTCTACCAAGCCACCACTCTTAAATTTAGACCTTTACCAAGCCAAAAGCTCTCATACAAAATTGAAAACAATTAATATGGCATTGTCCTAAAGCCTAACAGGCAAACCAAAATTGTGGAATGTCTTGATAGTTCCATCACTACCAGCAGCCACTATTGTTAGACCCCATGTTTCTGATATATTCCTGTCACAGCTACTATCTTCGTGGCATAATTTTTGACGATCATATTCATCTTCTACAAGAGGTAAATCCCATGTTGGAAGTTTCTCCTCGGGCCACGTCATAGAACCTCGACATGTACCGTCAATGAAGAACCAATTACCGAGAGAAAAACGTTGTTCTGTATCTCTAAGCTCAGAACCAAACTCTAGCAGCCTGGTTTTCGTTTCTGAAGAACACTGAGAAAAGTTATTTCTACAGACACTTCTATAGTCTGCTTTCATGCCTGACCAAGGTATTGCAACGGTTACACCCTTGAAAGAAAAATACTCACAAGAATGCTCAGATTTCGATTTTTTAAAAGAAGCACTTTCAGAGTCATTGAAGTTCCAAATATACACGCGCGAGTCCTCTCCAATTGAAATTATATGTTTTCCACTTGATGTAAATGAACCAGACATCTGACTTCCGGACCGACGAAGGCCTGATAGACGTAGTAAAATCAACAGACTAAAGAGTTTGTCATGCAAACTAAACATTAAACATATGCATAGTGGAAACAAGTTAAATATATCAATGTGTCGGTGGATTCGCATTATTTCAAAGATCAGACATCATATCATACAATTCACATAAATACCTAAACACAATTCTAAACTAGATTTTAATTTGTGGACCACGATTGTGCATGCAACATTAAGATTTTTTATCAGGACCGCAGGCGGCAGCGAACATTAGTTGTACCTTTGTATTTCTGAACAATCTCAATTCCATCCAATATGTGAATTTTGGAATCTTCTGATGTGATCATAATTCTCTGACTGTTGTTTTGAAAGAACTGCGAGAAACAAACGTTGGTGCGATAAATGATAATGAATTGACAATAAATGAAGTGCAAAGTAAAGTGTTTTAATAGTAAACAATTTCTAGACTATAACCTGAATGCCGGTAATCTTGTTGCCTGGCGCTTTCCTCTTTCCACAGATACCTATCTGTGCCTCAAGCTTGAAATATTTTCCTAAATCATTAGAAATCTGATTAAGGCACTATTTTATATTTGGTAAAGAGGACTCATTATCATGATTCATGAATATACAATGTAGCAATTGGTGATACACTTGTACATACCTGAAGTAACATAAAACCGGCACGTGCCTGTAACAGAACCGACTACAAACCCCTGCACATGTAAAAAATTATGGATTAATCAATCTCAGGGACACAAGTTTCCTTTGTCGAAAGATGCATAAAATCATGAAAATCGTTGGTCACAAGTATTGAGAGCATACTTTCCCATCTTGTTGGTAACATATAGCACTTATGACATCTCGTATATCTGCCCAGTCAATAACCCGCTCTTCACGTATCCCCCATATTCGAACTTTACCATCTATCGATCCACTGATGAAGTAATTTTCATCCACAGGGTTGAATTGAATGCACGTCACTGTACCCAATTAAAGAAGAGACACAATTATGATCATGCTTAAGGTCAAGGCATAGTAATGTTTCAATTATAAATATAAACAAAGTATTTGGTCTCTAAACTTTGTAACTAATACCTAAACATGGTTGTGAAAAATACAGGTCAATATGTGTGATTCTCTCGTACTTACCGAAGTCTTTGTGAGGGAAGACACTTAGACATTGATCACAGCCAATTTTCCAACAGCAGACAGTTTTATCCATAGAAGACGAGAGAAGAGTCTGCAACAAGTAATTTTTATCAGCTTTACGATATATTAATTTTGCAAGCAGAATAAATATAATTAAATTGCAATACTGGTTCTGCTAGTTAAACTCACATCTGAATTAGACCAAGCCAAATCCAAGATATCACTGGAATGACCAAACAATTCTTGAAGTGGTGATTCCTCAATTTGAATAATATTACTTGGGACAAATTTAAAAGAGGGGCACGGGCTATTGTCACGTGATATAACGCGCCATATGCGCACAACACCATCTTCACCTCCACTAGCTAAATACTTACCATTGGGACTGAATTTCATAGTCCAAATTAGTCCTTTGTGAGCTCTAATCTCTTGTCCAATGTATAGTTCACTGAACTCAAGCCACCTCTTTTTATTCTGCCTTACTTTAATTCTACGAGTTTTATTTGACGCTGTATTCAATTTTGATCTAACTTTTCTTTCGTCACTTTTCCTCATGTTTACAAAGCGCTTCCACCAGTTTTTCCTATTAGTTTTAACCTTATTGAAATGCCGAAATTCTTCTTGTGCCTCACCTTCTCTCTGTCTGTGCTCTTGAAAACTTGCATCCACTTCATCCTCGCGACGCCCTTTAATTTCTTCGAACAAGACTTCAGCTTCAGAAGCCGCATTCCATCCAGAGAGAACAACCTTCTCAGATACATTATCAGAAGGAGAAATGCATGCATTTGAGACTGCTCCACTGCACTCCTTGATCCTCTCCAATCCGGAGGTGATCGGCAAGTCATCAAAGCTCGTCATTCTTTCTTCTAAACAAACCTTCGAAAAAGTATTATCTAAACACATACCTTGCAGAAAACGTTCCCTTCTTTCTTTCACACTAACAAGCTCATTCACCCAAATTTTATCATAATCACAACCATGCCTTTCAAAACCAACCTCTACTTCGGCTAAAACAGAATCTTGACCTGACAAACTATCCAATGAGTCATAGAATACATCAATATCTCCATCATCATCATAACTCAGCATATCTTATCTTAGAATAGTGACAAACCTTCCACATGAAAATCACTACTTTTCAACACCTTGAAATTGTGAATTCCAAATCATAAAACCAAATATCCCTCACACCAATTATTCAAAATAAGGTATAATGATATTAAAAGCTACAAGTTAAAGGTCGAAACCACTTGTTGCCAAAACTGACCCCGAGCCAAATTAAACTGGTGGTGAAAACCGAAAAGAAAAAAAAAAAACTACAAGTTAAAACCATGGACTTAGCATGAGAAAGGAGTCAACTAACAACTATTGACACTAAGAGAATACTAATTAATTCCACCAACCCCAATACACTATAGACTACTAGTATTATAGAATAATCATAAAAATGAAATCAAACCAAATACAAACAATAAACTAAGACCGTGTTTTGGAATTCAAAATTGGAGACTAATCACACTATAGTACTATTCCAGGAATATATGTCACTGTCAAGTCAAACAAAGTCAAAATTCAAAGCAAAGCGTGTTTGAGAAACCAAACCAGCTTGAACTATGAAATGTTTCTGAAGGCTCAAGATCTGAACTTGTGTTGTGTTCTTCTGTTCTTTAATCTCTTCATATACTTGTTTACCAAAAAGAAACTGTTTCTTTTCTAGAGAGAAATTTTAGTGATTCTGATTCAAGACAAAGTTAAATCATAATTAGACAGTTATAATAATTGAAATAATATATATATATTATTAGTATCAAATATCAATCAACTAATATCATCATAATAATAATTTGTATCAAAAAAAATAATAATATCAATTTGAAGCTAGTTTATAGGAATAAATAGTGCAAGAAATAAAAGCAGCATTAATTGATAATTTACCAGTTACTCTACAATTTAGTTAGGAAGAGTAATGTTGTTTTGATGAGAAGCATTGATAGCTAATGCAACAGTATGGTAAACACAACATAACTAGAGCTATCTATATTCATGACTTAAGAAGAATGAAAGCGATAACTCTTTACTCTAAGGTCTGTTTGGTGGTCATAGGTGCCCACTTTGGACCCTCATAGCCCTTCTCTTATTACACCTAGCTAACCTACATACAAATACATTACTACTTTATTACACACCTCATTATTGTTCGAATCCCGATTCCCTCTCAGTAATCAATCTCGATCAATAATTTGAGATCAGATGACTTTAATTACACATTTCGACCATTCGTTTAAATCAGACCGTCGATACAATATCAGACAATCTATTTTACTATGTCTCTTAAACAATCTAGGCTCTAACATAAAAATAAAATAATATTATATATATTCCTATGGTGAGGTTATTAATTAATGTGCATATATAAAATAGTGGTATAATAATATGGTTATGGGTATAACATGCATACCTTGTTTGTTATGAGAAGGAAAGGTTGTTATTTCTTATGAATAGAAGCTATCAATACAAGGAAAGTCAATACCGAATTTCACTTGCTATGTTGAAAGAGTTTGAGAATAAATATATAAATAAATAAAAATGAAAAAAAGAGAAATTTGATTCTTCTTTATTTGGGGGTTGAAAATTAAAAATGAGGTAATAGTAGTACTTTTTAGTGATTTATGGAGCAACAAGAAACTCAGATCAATTGAAACGACACGGTGCAGTGTGGAGAGTGTGGGGGGGTGTGGCGGGGACCGGTGAAAGTGTACGGAAAGTGATATGGGGGGTGCAACTGCAAAAGCATGAGCATGACATGTGTTGTTTGTTTTGAAAAAATAGAGAAATAATAATGATAAAGATAGATCATAGTTTGTATCATTGTTAGGACTTATTAGTATCCATTGTATCTTCCAAAACTTTACACACTGTTATGATCTTAGTATTTTCCTACCACATTAATTTACACTACCTATTGAATTAAAAGTGACATAGTCTCATGATGAGATTTTTTTATTTTTCAAAAAAATGAGTGTTATAATAATCTTTAAATAGTAAACCACAAAATTCATCTTTGATTTTGTGAAACACTTCTAAAGTTGTCTCGAATTCTATCAATAACTTTTGGTAGAGTTAGAAAGAGTATTTTGACAAATTAGATGACTATTTTGAAATATTGATATTATATAGCCACAAAGCTTGAGACAACCATGCATGGTCACTTAATTAGCTACATCATCAAGACAATGGGTGTTAATTAGCAGTTTAATTTAATCGAGTAATATTTGAAAGAGACATGAATTATTTTGAAATGTTAGTGTACAAATGTGAGCGTTTCATAGATTTAGAGATCAACTTAATAGTTCACTCGTTCTTCAAATTAAATGAACAAGTCATGACTCATCTATATCGAGTATTCCTTTAGTCCAAGTTAGTTGATAGATTATACATAAGATTCATTGTAAGGTTACTTTATTTGTGGTTTGGAATCAACGAGAATTCTATTCATATCACCATACATAGTATTTTCTTTTCTTACTATACATGCTAACATGCATGCATGTAATAATAATAGATTTTTCTGGGTGGCACTCACTCATACATAATTATTTTGTTTTGTAATAATGCTTGTGTACAACAACCTAAACAAAACAATAAGAGGAAAACGTGATCGATTTTGAGCACAATCCAGGTCCCCCAAACAAACAACACTCAGACATTTTGGAAATAGCTAGGTACTAGGTACATGGAAATAATGTTTTGCGAAAAACAGGAATTGGCTGAAGAACTTTATATGCATTGCACATATTACATATGTCCCATTCATTGAATTAAAACCTACCAGCACTAAACTCAAATAATTGTGATATGAGATAGAACTTAGAAGAAACAAAAATTAAAGGAAGAGGACCCCCTCCCATTGCAAAATGATAGCTAGTCAAGATTCATGGGAAAGTATAGTGTACTGGTTGATATGTCTTTGTGTTTGTGATATGCATGTACCATTTTAAACATTCGATCATGAGGCATTATGGGGCTATATTTAATCTTGAAAATTCATACACACAAAATTTGTACCTCAAAATTTTAAACACTGGGATTAGTATGTGCAAAAATTTGGACCTTAGCTTAAAAATTATGTATATGAATTTGAGTCTCTAAATAATTTGGAGCCCCTCAAAATTTAAAATTTATTGATGAGTATAATTAACTTCAAGATCTCTTTGTCAAAATAACAAAAACGTCAAGATCACAAATTTAATATGATTTTTTTTGAAACTCGGTATCCGCCCGTCAATTTTAATATAATTAAAATTTCGGGACTTCGATATTTATAATTAAGCGGAATGCTAACTACACTCTGTAAGATTCTCTTTTTAATTGGTTGAAATTCATGTGAGTCTCTCACTTTAAAAACAGGTCCACATAAAATAGTTAGACCAACATTAATTTCAATCAGTTAGAAATAGAGTATTAGAGAGTGTTCAAAAGACAGAGTGTTGCTAGCATTCATCTTGTATTTAATGTTTAAAGGGTCTCAAAATTTTAAAGACGTGTGCAATCACGCTACTACGCTAGTTTTGATTCGAGTGCATCAATTATTCAATTAATGCAAAAACAAATTATTGCTTACATATGAGATCAGAGCAATTTTAATACTATTAGCTCGAAAAACAAAACAAGAAAGTCTCATTTACTGTTTTTAGGGTCTCAAAATTTTAAAGCCGTATGCAATCGCGCTAGTTTTGATTCGAGTACATCAATTATTCAATTAATGCAAAAACAAATTATTGCTTACATGTGAGATCAGAGCAATTTTTAATACTATTAGCTCGAAAAACAAAACAAGAAAGTCTCATTCTAACTCATTTAAAAATGAATCTTCATTATTGATTTTGTTTAACCGTGTCAACTCATTTAAAAATCATTTACACTTTGTTTGGTTGGAGAGAAAGAGGGAGGAAAGAAAGTGAAATGCGGAAATCAATGTATGTATTTGGATTATAAACATTTAATATAACTAACCCTTAACTTGATTTAGCCAATCACTCAAATATAAACACAATTTTTTAATGGGTTTTTCTAACCTGTGCAATATAAGCACAGGATAAACATCATTAATTGTACCACTTTTTATGGGTTTTCAAAAACAATTTAATGAGTGAGTTAATTTTTTGAAGAAAGAGAAGAAAGAGAGAAAAAAACAGAGAGAAAAAAAATAGGAGAGAAAAAAAAATTAACTCACTCATTAAATTGTTTTTGAAAACCCATAAAAAGTGGTACAATTAATGATGTTTATCATGTGCTATATTGCACACGTTAGAAAAACCCTTATCCTGTGCTATATCCTGTGCTATATTCATTCTTTTCTATCCCTCAAATCCTCCATCTCTCTTATATATGTTGGTCAACTTCCCCCCTCTTTATCACATTCCCCCTTCATCCACTTTGTGATCATGATAATAAGATAAATTATTGGAGAATTTAAGTATAGGTATTAAATTGTAAGTGTGGAAACACTCAAACATTCATAAAAAAATCATTTTGCTACCAACACTATGTAACCCTCTCTTTCTCTCTAGTTCTCTCTCTATCCCACTTTTCTTCCTCTCCCTACATCTCTTGTTGAAAATAAATAAATTTTCATTCGTAAAAACTAACCATTTATTGTTTTTAGAAATTTAATTAAATAGCAAACAAACTAAATTTTACTATACGGTTATTTTTTGTTTTTTGAATTAATGGTGGTTTTTGAATGGTAAAATAGAATTAATGAAAAAGTAAACCCTAAAATTGATATAACAATAACATATCAATTTTATAGTAAGTAATCATTTTCATGTATCCTTAATTAGTTTTAATAACACTGAAAATGTTCTATTGATCAATGAAAACATAAGGAAAATTCAAGAACTTACCATTACAGAAGGAAAAAAGTTGTAGTGGCTACTAATGTGTGCATCTTTGGATGAGAGTATAAATTAAAAAATGAATGAAAAAATTAGTGATGAAAACATGTAGAATTTAAACCATGAAGAATTGAACTACTGCGATGCATGCAAAATCGTGGATGACCAAGGATACCAATGCACCTTCCCGTTTATTCCATCTCTGATCTATGTATTCTCTGTGGTGCGGCAAAAATTGATGGGCAGTTGCTAGTTGCTAACCGTTTAATTTTAAATTTTTCCTTTCCTTTATTCTCTATTGTAACCAAGCAAGGAGGGTATTTTTGGAAAGAAAAAAGTCAGCCTAAAATATGTATCCCCTTTATATATTGGTAGAGATGTATCATACCGCAAGAATGCCATTGCATTGACTACATCTGAAGCAGTTCTTGTGATAAACATTACCATCAGCAGATATTGAATCAACCAAGTGAACAGTTTTATCACAAGCCTTGCATTTTTGTTGGGTTCCGCTGAAAGACATGATTAATTAATTTGTTTAATTCAATTTCCCCTCTTGCACTAGCTAATTATTGTTTCTGTTTGAATAATTGAAAGCTAGCACACAAAATTGTGAGGGGTTCAGCTAAAACACCAAAGAGGTTATAAGTTATAAATGGTTAATTTGTTCTATCTTAGAACTTTACAATGAAAATAACTAAGATATTGTGAGTTGTGACCCTTTGTAGTTGTTGTAGTGTGCGAAATTAGAGGTTCATCCTTCTTAATAAACCAATTTTATATAATAGTATTACTTTAAAGTTTGAGTTTTATATAATAGCATCTTATCTTGTTTAGTTTGTCAGAAACCAATCCATTTCCATTATAGTACTACATAACATTACTGAGTTAAAAAAGGAAACAAACATTATGAAGTCAAGAAGTAAACATTCAAAAGATAATCATCATCACTTCCAAGCTGAATCTATGTATGTATTACATATGTCTCTCTGCAATACAATAAGAATTGAGGTCAGTTGACGATTTTTAAAGTTGGTAGTCTGATGCAAAAATAATTCGGGCACACTATATATATCAGCTCGCCTAGCGATCGAGGATAACATGAATGCCCTACTACTGCATGTTATTTTCTTCTCTGGCGAGCTTGAAATCCCAATCCAAATAACCGTCCTTAATCAACTTAAGAACACAAAACATAAAAAGCAGACAGATGAAGAGGTTGATGACATGTAGATATAAGACAGCAGGCACCCAAATGTACCGAGCATAAGAGCACTTCTCGATAAGATGCTTTGTAATAGATATAATGAAACCATAAATTATAATACATCCAAGACACCCATAGATCATATATGACAACTTTTCCAATGGAAGCAACAAAATCTGCAAGAAATTAAAATTACCACGATGATATTAGATATCAAATTCACTGCTAAAAGGGCAAATATAATGTGCCTATTAATTAATATCAAAATACCTGAATGATGAGACCAATGACGATTAGAACTACCAAAACTTTGGAGAAGAATGAGTCTAAAGACATAAAATCACAACCTCTTTTTGTAGCCCAAAATATATAGAGAGACGAGCTAATCACCACAGCAGTAGTCAATATGACAGCTTTTAGAATTATTATTTTTCCTACATCCAATTTGTAATCTCATTAGAATGTAAAATTGATTTAATAAGTGTAGTTTAACCGGTAACACCAGGATTCTCTACTTCTTTACACTTAAGATTGAATTTAGCAACAAAGCATAATTAACCTAAAATTGTCTTTCCAAATCAAAAACAAAATGTTGTAATTCTAATTGAAATCTAGACCAACTTGATCAAGAGGCAACTTAATTAATATTCTTGATCTCCTTTTATTTTCTGTTTAGAAAACATATTCGAAGAAAGTTTATTAAAAATTATTTAGTCCACTTGACTTATAGTTATATATACTCCTTCCGTCCAAACATTATTGTCCTTTTCAAGTTACACACGTAAATTAAGAAACAATAAATATTGATAAATTAAGTCTACTTTACCCTTACTTTATTAAAATATATATATAATTAATTCTTTAAAGTTTGTAAGGGTACAAATAATAAACTAACATTAATTGATTTCCAAAAATTACAATAGTTTTGGGACAAAATTAAAAAGTTAAAAGGACAATAATTTTGAAAAGGAAGGAGTAATAAATATAAATATCAAGTAAGAGGTAATTTAATCAATATTCTTCTCCTTTTATTTTCTATTTAGAAAACCTATTCAAAGATATTCTATTAAAAATTATTTGGTCCACTTTAACATAATAAATATCATTAGTGAAAAAAATATAAATGATTATCACGAAAAGAAATAATTAATCAAAAAAACAAAAAGAATTTCAAAGAGTTAACTACCATCGGGTAAGGTACCACCAACAAAGGCACACTCCAATCCAACGAATAAAGCCTCAGAAACCGTGAAAATTAGGAGGAAAATGTAATTAAGAGGATGCTTCTTATGATAATATAAGAGTGAATAAAATGCTGCAAGTAAAATTAAACAAATTAATTGATTAATTAATTAAATAATATAGGAACAAACAAGTGTTTTTCAAAACAAGAGTGTAACAAATTTCTACTTATAACAAGAATCGGATGAAGTACTACGTACCAAAGAGAGCGACTGTGTGAGGAACGTTGACGGGCTCTGGCATGTTGTTGAAGAAATTAGCAACGGGTCGAACGAAAACAACAACAGAAACAACAACAGTAGTGAGAAATAATTGAAAGGTGATGATTGGGTATACTTTCCAAATGAAAGGTATTGATCTCTTTTGAGGGATGTCATGCATCACAGGGTAAAGGCTATTTTCTCCACTTTCCATGTTTCCGTACATTTTTACTATGCAACTTTAACACCTTAGTGCAAAAGACTAGGGTTTTGGAGAGAAGAATATCATACCGATTTATTAAAATATATGATATGATGGTTATATTATATAGCTGCGGGTAAAATGATTTGAATAAGCCCAAGAAAAATTAGCGGTTTTAAAGGTTTTTTATGTTAAAATCACTAATGGATATTTACTGTTGAATTGAATTGAACTTAATACATATCCGTTAACGTACTAATGGAATGATGTGGCAACTTATAATTTCTTTTTTTCTTCACGTATTTGACCGTTTAAAAATGAACTTTTATAAAAAAAATCTTTATATATATCTGATTTGGATTTACCAATCACCCATTTAATAAAAACAATATTTTAACTGGAAAAATATTTTATAAAATACACAGTTGGATTGAAAGTTTATATTATTTATTTGTATAAAATTTAGATTAATCTAAAATTAATTTATATATCATTAAGACACATCAAAATTAACAGTTTGCGTCATTTTTTAAATGTCTTTAATCTTAACGCGTCTCAATAATATTGAGAATGATTTTGGATTTGTATGAAATCTTGAAACTCAAAGCCTTAATGATTTAAGTACTAAATTGAACACTTGTATTTTAGGTTTAAATATCATTTTCGTCATGTAAGTATGCAAAATTTTGGTTTTAGTCCTTGTATCATTTTTTGTTCTAAATAAATTTTTGAATCAACCAAACTTCTTGTTTTTGGTCCCTAAAGCTAAAATCCGTAGTAAAATTCGCAAATTTCCAGCAGAATTTTGCTTTAGAAACTAAAATCAAAAAATTAGTTGATTCAGAGACTTGTTTAAAACAAAAATCATTACAGAATTAAAACTAAAATTCCGCGTACCGGAAAAAAAAATAATAGTTAAACCTATATTTATTTACTCAATGTGAATTCCTTAACAGATATTTTTTCAAAATAACCATTCCCTTTTTTTTTTTTACAAAAAAATAACCATTTACTTGGTCACCGACTCACCGCCCCGGTAGTGTTTTCTTTGACTGATTACACCATTTGTCTTTAATATCAAATAACAATTTTTTTGACCACTATTTCCTTATTCTTCTATATATCAAATAAAAATTTATCTGTTAGAAATAAAGTTTAGAGCTATAGAATCTAGATAATAGAAATCTTTGTATTATTTTATTTATGTTTATCTTTACATTACAACAAGAATTTTATTTATAGGAAATGATCAAAGATTTAAAGGTCACTCACTATAGTCATTAGTGGGAGTTTTTTTTTTATAAACAAAAATTGAATTATAAGGAGTACAAGGGGTACTCAACCCTTACAATTCAGAAAACCACCCTCTATGTACATTGTAAACAAAATAGAGGATCGTTACGCCACCCATCAAAAGTTACATCGGTAATATGCCGCGTACGACCTACAAACCAAAACCATGACATATAAATAATTTGGTGTACTATAAAAGATATATGAGCTCGTTCGCCTCGCCAAATAATATTATTTGTCCACCGCCAAATGCACCAAACCGTAGTCATTAGTGGGAGTTAATAGAAGAAATGGAAGACCTTGGTGCGATCGCTGCAATCGTTCCATGTTCCCATCCACTAACAAGCACTGATTTAATTATTCATAGCATTCCTCTTTGAATGTCCATCGATAATATGTTTTATTAAAATCTTTATTAGAAAAAACCCGTGAGAAAAAATCCTAGCCAAGGAAAAAGAGTACAACATCATTTTGCGTGTGAACTGCCTCGTTAAAAATCTTACCAGAAAAATCCAACTGGACAAAACCATGGTAAATGGAAAAAAAGTGCGGAACATATTTATGCCTCTCCCTCATTAAAACAATTACATCTAAGACGAATAAAACCAATTAATTTTTCTTGCTAGTTGCTCAAAAGTTTTACTTGTAATTGAAGTTGTAGAAAGATCTATCTTATCTTTTTTATCATACTCTTCTCCAAATTTGAAGTTTGTGTGACATAATCTTCGTATTAAATTGTTGCAAGAACCCTTTGTTGGGAATAATTAAGTGTGCCCAAGATCCAATAGATTGTTGGAGAATAATCAGTATGCCCAAGATCCAATCGGTCATCTAATTAAATTTAGATTTAATATTAATTTTGCTTATGCAATGGAATTGAAGTACATGTCTAATTGTGTCTTGTGCAAGTGGGAGATTGTTGGGAATAATTAAGTGTGTCCAAGATCCAATTAGCCATGTAATCAATTTCAGATTAAACATTGATTCTAATATCATGTTTACTGTTTAGTGAAATAGTTAATTTGATAAAGTCCTTGATTAAAATGATAGACTTGTTATCATGATAGAGATCTTGATAATGAGAAGCAAGTTTTTTTAGTATTTTAATCTAAATTGTTCTTGATCATAGGATTATTGTGAGTAGGACAATAATAATCCGGATAGATCAATATATATGTGATAGTCTTTATTGGATAAAGATTAATAAATCTCATTTATTAAATTACATATATAGATGATGCATATGTTGATATCATCATTGAACTGACTCAATTGAGAATTTTCTAATGGTTAAGAATTACCTTAAATTGTCAATAGAAAATTCTCAAGAAGAAATAAGTGGGAGATTGTTGGGAATAATTAAGTGTGCCCAAGTCCAATCGGTCATCTAATTAAATTTAGATTTAATATTAATTTTGCTTATGCAATGGAATTGAAGTACATGTCTAATTGTGTCTTGTGCAAGTGGGAGATTGTTGGGAATAATTAAGTGTGCCCAAGATCAAATAGATTGTTGGGGAATAATCAGTATGCCCAAGATCCAATCGGTCATCTAATTAAATTTAGATTTAATATTAATTTTGCTTATGCAATGGAATTGAAGTACATGTCTAATTGTGTCTTGTGCAAGTGGGAGATTGTTGGGAATAATTAAGTGTGCCCAAGATTCAATTAGCCATGTAATCAATTTCAGATTAAACATTGATTCTAATATCATGTTTACTGTTTAGTGAAATAGTTAATTTGATAAAGTCCTTGATTAAAATGATAGACTTGTTATCATGATAGAGATCTTGATAATGAGAAGCAAGTTTTTTTAGTATTTTAATCTATATTGTTCTTGATCATAAGATTATTGTGAGTAGGACAATAATAATCCGGACAGATCAATATATATGAGATAGTCTTTATTGGATAAAGATTAATAAATCTCATTTATTAAATTACATATATAGATGATGCATATGTTGATATCATCATTGAACCGACTCAATTGAGAATTTTCTAATGGTTAACAATTACCTTAAATTGTCAATAGAAAATTCTCAAGAAGAAATATAACGATTTTCTTTGACCTGAGATTATCATAGTAATTAACAAAATATTTATTGTATTTTAATTCTGGACACCCTAATACCTTAGGGCGTTAGTTGAAAAGATATTGGATACGATTAAACACTTGTATAATTAATGATTAATCAAGATGGAATCTGTCAACTCCCGGTAATGAGTTTGAGCTCTAAGATAAAATGAAAACCCTGGCCAAGGAAATTAACGTTGTTGTTAGAGCCCTAAAACAACAGTGGGCTATATGTATAACTAGTTACTAGTAATGATTACCCCTAAAACATTTATAAAAGCTAAAAGAACTGACGGGTATATGTAGCAAAAATATATCTGTAGTTAACAGTGGGCTTTGAATAATCCCCTATCATGCCTCAAAAAGATGATTAATCCCTTATCAATTGTAGAGATTCACATTGTGGGCCGTAAACAGAAGAAATGAGCTTTAGTAACACATTTTGTAAAATAAACCATCTCAATTTTATTTTAGTTATTGTTCGAGTGAATACACTCTGTTAACACAAAAAGTGATTGTAAATAAGTGAAATCGAATCAACGCTTTGTATTTTTTTCCCAAAGATTTCATTTATAGAGAAAAAAAATTGTTTATATAAAAATTAAAGAGACTTGAATCTAGTGGAAGAGATTAAACTCCCACAACATATCAGACCATTGTATGAATCCTAATTGGACCAAACTAATGGGGAAAAAAATTAATAGGTATGAGTATAGTAACATGTTCATAATATTCAATACTTATTAATATAGATCTTAATTCATATACACTGTTAGTGTAGCAAAAACACTAAAAATAATAAGCCACTAAGAAAGTCCTGTGGTGAGGAATTTTGATTTTTGATAGTATACTAGAGGTCGTAAGTTTGATCTTCTACTTTATTGTTAAAAAAAACACACTAAAAATTAATGAAATTTGCTCACTTTCAGAAACAACTCTAATTTGTCACATCATATTTGATGATATCTCAATAAAAACAATTTTTTATCACGTAGACGAGTTTATTACTTGTTTGGATCAGTGGTGCGGTCTTGAAATATTACGTCTGAAGGTGTGTTTACACCAAAACAAATGCATAATCTTTAATCTCACAAAACTTACCTAAATTTTATGGTAAATATTCTAAATCCCATGTAAGAGTAGAGTAGCCGAAACTGTTTTTTTTTTATACACTCATCGAACCATACTCTCTCGCATTTAAATTTATTTCGCTCTAATTTTAAAATTAATTTACAATTTTTAAACCGTCTGATTCTAATCAAATGACCTCCAATATTGTACATAATCGTGACGTTGGAGAATCAAAATTCCTCAAATAACATTCCAACTTGTTGTATAGGAAGAGAGACACCGAGGAGGATGTATCAAACGTCAATTCCAAAAATTGAAATTGAAATGTCAAATATAAAATTTAGTCAAGTTGATAATGATAATATTTTGATGTTGCCCCCACACACAGCCTTTTCCGCAAGGAACCATACATATAATAAGATAGATTATTCTCCATAAAAACCTTATAAAACTGTCACGTGATTTGTCCACGCTCACCCAACATGGTACCCCCAAAGAATAATAATCACATTCACACATCCTTTGCCTAAAACCTATCACTATTTGCACCCCCACCATTTACACTTTGTGATCAACGCCAATTCACATGATCCAATACGTACAATACACATAATTTCATATCCAACCCCACTCTACATTGAAATTACAAAAAAAAAAAATACATTCCACAAGAGAATGAGTGAGTGACAATATAAAAAAGTAGTCAGAACATGAAAAAGAAAAGAGAAAGATAGTGCTTGAGGAACTATGCTTTGTCAACTTTTTCCTGAGTTATTGCCACTACTTGCAACCAATACAAACTCATCACACACACAAAAATCCAATACAGAACAAATTTTGAATAATGTTTGTTTATAACAAAAAAAATCCCATGTCTATCATTGGTTGTAATGAAAACCGTCCTTTTCACAAGATTATGGAGTATTTAACTAAATTAATTTGGATTTTGTTTATGATTGAGGGTGAGCATTGTTTAAGGGCCACTAAAAGTTTTTTTCAAGTTCTATGTATGACATAGGGAGTGTAGTGGTCAAACCTATAATGTATCTTCGTCCACTCTTTTTAACAAATTTCCTTTTCAATTGGGATTCCCATCTTTTTCATTCTTTTTCATTGCGAACAAACAATATTTAATTGAAAGAGAAAGCTCTCATGATTACAGTCAGCAAAGCATAAGCTCATTTCAACATTTTGTGGTGAAATTGTTTGCTAAGACCCAATACCAAGGCAGTTCCATTATTCTCTTCCTTAGTGGATTCCTCTATAGTTCCTGAATCTCGGTTCTATTCAATTATTAACTCCAAACAAAGTTTTTTTCTTTTCATGAAATAAAAAAGCTTCTTGGATGTGTATATATTTGGATATTTTTGAATAAAATTGATTTTGTTAAGTTAATTTTGAGTACATTGAGTTACCTTCGACACATATGTAATTATCTTTTATAAAATATATTAAAGGAGAAAAAAAAAATTGAGTTGTATGTAGGACTGGTCTTAACTAAGACCAATCCAATAAGAAATTGAGTCACTATGGACTATGCTATATATAGGCACACACAAGCAGATGGTCAAGGGAGCTTTGCATATACTAGATGATCATGTGTTTCCATACTAAGTCTGTATAGACTCACTTTTATTTTTAGTTAGATTTAAGTTCAATCCAAAATAAACAACTTAAATGTAAAATAAGTCATTATATTTAACTGTATTTCCATACAAGTGATGTGTACATATATGGTATAGGTATAGGTGTATATACTTTGAAAGTTGAACGACCTGGTTAGTTTATAACAATATCCCCACTAGTGAAAGTAGGAGTACAAAGTAATGGAGCTCCTAACATTGGATGTAGATCATGTTGTTCTTATTTGATTGACCAGATATTAATTAATATATACCACATGCATTGACATATATTTCATCTTGTAATTGTTTGTATGCATGTTTGGTTAATGAAATAAGTGCAAAAATATCCTGATTAAGCTTTCTTCAATGAACCTGGATTTGATTCCTTTCCCTGTTGTGACACCAGATAGTGGAGTTGCTTATTTACACAGGAAGGGCCACTACTCTATTGTCTGATATATATATAATGCTAATACTTTTGAAGAGAAGAGACAAGATACCATCACATTTTGAGTTACTACTACATTACATTGTGGTCAAATTCCTTTTTCATTAGGGTAGTAGTGGCAAACAACCACCAAATAAATTACTGTGACTTATTCAATATGAACCAGCTGAAGTGACAACTCTTTTTTGACCACTCAAAAAATTAAGCATCTGTTGAACAATCAATTACTCTCTTATACACAGAGCTTCTAATTTTTATTACTAGTTACTATGTACTTTGGGAAGAAGAAAAAAAAAATCACCGAGCATTTTCCACTTTTGCATTACCATTTTTGTTCACTGATTCTGGAACCAAACATTTACACACTTCAATGGTTCGTTCCCCGCTAAGTAAAACAAAATTTTACAAAATAAATTAACTTTAGAATTTGCACACTGAAAATTCACTCATTTGTTATACTTTCAACAAACAATAAAGAGAATTCCTAAGCATTAAAATTGCTATCAATTTTCTCTATTCACTAACAAAATTTTCTTTCAATTTACATAAAATGATTAATCAAAATGGCATAATATGAGTAGTTTTCGTATCATACGAAGAAAGACACGATTTAGAATTAACACGAAATATCTTAAGCAAATCTACAGACATTTGACGAACTTGTGGCGTGCAATTGCTCTGCATCAGTAGCAAAATCTTCGTCAATCCGTTAGCTTTCGTAACTGCTTCTTGTGCTTTTTGATCACGAAATAAATAACAAACACTCCATAGTATAGTAACTGCATGCTCCGTTGCCACGGTCGACACTTTTAAAACCTTGTTCACTATCGCCGCCACGCACGACGCCTCTTCGCATATCTCCGACCTCCCTTCCTTCGTTGAAGACACCGTTTCGAGAAGTTTCAGTATCTTTTCCGTCACTGAAACGCGTAAATTTAACGGAGACGTTAGAAGGTTCGAGAGTATCTTTACTGCTCCGAAATGAATTAGCTTTGCTTTGTTCCGTTTCGGCGATGAAATTGCCACCAGACACGACAGTGCGTTCTCGATTAGGTTCGGATCTTTCTCCGGCGTGATTTGATTAAGCAACACCGATAATAATCCTTCATTTTCCGCTATTAAAAGCTTCGTTTCTGTGTCTGCTGCAATTGATTTCAAAACCCTAACCGATGCAATTTTCGATTCACAGCTTCCTTGTTGTAAAACAAGAAGCAAAGAATCTATACTTTCTCCTTCTCTCTCCTTCTGGTTCTTCAGAATCGACTCGCGTTTCTCAATTTTGCTTAGAACCAAATCCAACACAACAACAACTTGTTCAAGCAATTCCACACTCCGTTCTACTCCACCGTCAACATTATCAAGAAAACCTACAAGCAAAGCCACGAATCCTTCAGTTTTTGCCAGAAAAACACTGTTCTCTTCAGAATCTTTAGCGAACCGCACAATTTTCTCAAGCGACTCCAACCGGTTCTCGTTACCGGACTCTAAATCGGTAATAGCAACGAGTAATTGATCTCGTTTATGAACCGAATCGGTAGTTACAATGGACTCAGACGAGTCGACTCGTTGGCGAACCGAGTCAGACCAGATCTGAATGAGTCTCTGTAACGTTCGGTTTGGAACGAAATCTTTGGTTTGAAGAATCTGCATAGTGGCGGGACAAGTGTTGTTGCCGTTATCTAGCCAGCGTTGGATGCTAGAACGGTCGTAGGTAACTCCGGTGCATAGACTCACCGGAGATTTCATGACGTCGAGTGAAATAGGACACCGGAATAAACTCGGAACGGTGATGTATAAATCGTCTCTTACCATCGTTAAGAAACGCCGTAACTGTTAATAAGAAATTAAAATATAAATAAAAAATAAAAATGAAAATAAAATTGGTGAGGTAGTGAAGTTAAGAATAAGTAAGAAAGAGAGAAAATAGAGAGAAGCAGGAGAGTGAGAGGACAAGAGAAAGAATGGGTTTAAAGCGGAAAGAGAGAGAGAAGGTCAAAGGTATGGTGACGTAAGATTCTTCTTACTTTTAAGTTTTTATTTTCGCACCGAATATTTTTTTATTGATTTTGATTTTAGTAATAGTAATATTCGTTTGCTTGCGTTATTGGTCTTTGGTCAAAGAGAGAGTGGTTTTGTTTTGTTTGTTGTGTTACTACTTTATTTGGTGGTGGTGGGGGCATGTATCGTGTGTGTTGTTGGGGATTTAGGGGAAGAGATGATGATCGTTGGATCCTAATGGAGTGGTGGTGGTGGGGGAAATGAAGGGATGGGATTACATGTAGGAGAGAGTGTGTGGTGGTGGAGGGGGGACCATAGGAAGAAGGTTTTAAATTATTCTTTTTTTTTTAATATATCTTAATAACATATGAAATAAAATATTATTTCATCTTTAGATAAAATGTTAATTACATATGAATAGAAGGTAATCGGCTAACAAGCTGCGCCGCTACCCCTTTTTGGATTGCAAAACTCATTCTTTTAAAAACAACATCCATAGACCTAGGAGAAACAATGTTGCTATGCATGACCTTTTGAACTCTATTTAAAAGATCCACAGCCTCTGGAGCTAGAAAACCAAAAGTGTCAAATGCAAATGGTATAAAAGCATGTTGATTATCCGAACATGCTTTTCCGTGTTTAGCAACTTTGCTTGAAGCAGCTTTGAGGGCCGCTTGTCCCACAATGAAATCGTGAGTCCTCAATCCTACAAGTGGAGAAACCCCAGTCAAGTCTACGCACGCATGTTTTCCTCCGACCCATCCATACACCAAAATGTCTGCTGGCCTAAGTGTCGATCTTCCTTCTTGTGGGTCAGTTAAAAAGTTCACAGGCGCCTCTTTCTTTACCGATACTCCCGCCCGTCTAAATATATCATAAAGGACATCTCTCACAAAGTCATGCCTATATTTGAAGCCTGGAAGTTCCTTACAATGAACTGCATGTTCCCCGAAAGAGTCCAAACACGCCTTACGACAAACTGGACACACTTCATCAATAGGAAATAAAGGAATCATGAGGCGATATCGTAGGATGGTACGATACTCTACCGGCGACATATGCTGGCCTAACCCATCAATGGGGATAGCTAAAAGAAAATCCTGAGCATGAGCAGCCCGCAAACACCCAAAAACTGCTTTCTGTCTTGGTGTCATGTCGAAGGTGACTTCCATGTCCTGAACAATTTTACTAAACAGAGCACTCGCCAAAACATGTTGAGGTTTAGGGGGGACGGTGTCCTTGCTAGTGAAACTGCTAACATCAAAAGTCGGAATCGTATCATGAAACACATTCAAAGCGTGCTCAAAATCAGAGTCCATACCACATACTCCGCTGTCTCTCAAAATATGATCCTGCAATACCCAAGACTGGGCCCTAGAAGCAACAAAAGCATATGAGGCGGCCTCTACTGCTGAGTATAAACCTAACCCTCCAGCTTTAATTGGTAAAGATGCCAACCTCCATTGAAAGTCCCCAAAATAAGGTCCTCCACCAACCACAATATCTTCAATTGCCCCTCGCAGCTCTTTATCAAACAGAATAGCCGCCTTCTCCATGTGAATTGGTTGGCACGTCCTAAGGCCGAAAAATAATTTTGCGATGCCCATGCAAGACCGGAGTAGAAGAAGTTCACTCTGGGGGTCCCTTAGCTTGGGAAGAAGGTGCATTAACTCAATAGCTCTAACAGTCCTCCTCATGGCCACCCCCTCAATAAACCCTTTATCACGACTGACAGCCCCTCCGAGCAATTTCACCCCCAACATCGGTCTCCCAATGTCCAAAGGAAACAACCCCTCATGAAGTTTAATGTCGTCACACGATGGCCAAAAAATCTCCGTCTTACGAATGTTCAGATCAAGACCTAAACTAGGGCCTGTCTCTCGAATGATATCAAGTGCTTTAGCAACTTCCCTTGAATCGCCTATGATAGTCCCATCATCAAGATACCAAGCATGAAGAAGCAACTCACAAGAGTCTCTAATCTTATGAATAAGAGGGTGTAACACAAGAGCGAAAAGAAGTGGTCCCAATGGATCTCCTTGTTGCACTCCAGTGGCTGACATAATATGTCCATCTCCAAGGTACAACCTTGGTGCATGACCATATAGAAATTCAACCCATAAGGAAATAGATGGACATCTCACCCTGACCTCATGTAGAAGTGCTGACCTGTCAACCATGTTGAAAGCATTCGAGAAATCTACTGTGAGCATAGTCAATGAACCATCTCCATGTCGCTGGCTCATTACTCTGTTAGCACTGTGCAAAATAGCCTCTGCACCACCTGATATTCCCACCCCAAATTGAAAGTCATTCAAATATTTAACCATATCTTTACTGACACCTTTCATGGCAACCTTTGATACCAAACGTCTCCAAATAGTACCTACAGCAATGGGGCGTATCCCTCCATCAGGTTTTAACAACGGTGTCAAGGGTGCAGAAGCGACAAACTCAGATAACCCCCTGGGACATCTTCCTCCTAGCCATAAATTAACCACTGGGGTGATAGCATCTAAAAGATCTCTTGCCGCTGCTGAACCTTCTCCACAGAGAGCATCTAATAAGTGTTGGGCACGCAAACCATCTCTACCACATGAGGTCCCTTTAGGAAACGATTTAATACAGTTGAAAACACTGTCAACTCCAACCACGAGTGGAGCTTCAGAAAACATAGTGGTCGACACACAGGGAGACGGCCTATATGGGTGTTTATCTTCCAAAACTTTTATTGTGCTTTCATTATAAGGTGCCACTCCAGAAGACC
Source organism: Trifolium dubium (assembly GCA_951804385.1). Classification (NCBI taxonomy): domain Eukaryota; kingdom Viridiplantae; phylum Streptophyta; class Magnoliopsida; order Fabales; family Fabaceae; genus Trifolium; species Trifolium dubium. The sequence goes on from OX638071.1 coordinate 4,157,291, forward strand.
CCAACACCTTCACTGCCGCTGTGAAGTGCCCATCGGCAACCTTGCGGAGACATTGCTTGATGTTAGTGTTCAATTGTTTGTTGCCCTCCTCAATATTATCACTCTCAGACCCTCTCCCCTCATGGCCAGAATTTCTCAACATGCTATCAACCAACTTGGCGAGCCCATCTGTTTCTCTCCAAGTAGCCAGACAATCTAAAATGTGATGTTGTTGCAAGGACTTCCTATTTCCAGACCTACGATCACTCCTGGTCTGAGGCTTGACCACCTGTAAAGTACACCGAGGAAGAAGCAACAATTTAACCCAAGCGCTAACTGAAGTCGGCTCTGCGACCACTCTATAAAGAGTCTCTTTCAATGCTTGAGAGAAAGCTAGGCGACAACTAGGAGGTATACTCTTCACAGTGGAAATAGGTGTTTGAAGGACTCTCTCTAACAACATAGTGTCCAAAACCAATCCTTCGTTTGCACCAGAAGTACCAGGATCCGTTGAAGATGGTTTTAAAATACCTATAATGTGACTCACAACCTTTCCTGACTCAAAAGTAACATGGACCGAGCCATCGGAATGATGACATTGCCGCTTCAAAGCATGAATACGCATACAAGAACCACACAACCATTGTTCGAACACCTTCAAAGACTCCTCCAATGCCACAAATAACCCCAAATCATTTGCAATGGCTTCTCGTAACGTACTTTTCCGTTCGTCACTAGAGAGGTGTAGCGTCTTAATATGAGACACCATACGAGAAAAACCCTTACTCCCGTCCCTACCGTCCGAACAACAATGGAACTCCCGGAAAGGACAATGAAAGCCTCCTATTTGAGTAGAGCTCATTGGACAATGCAAAGTTGTACCTCTTCTCTACACAATTTATAATGCCAAAAATCAATGTGTTCTAAGAATTAACATTGGTTGGGGCATTTCATCGAACATATAGTGGGCGCCATAAAAACAACAATCAAAACACAATTAAACACATTGAATAATGAAAATTTGTGTGACAAAAGGAGAAGAAAATTGAGATGTGTGGAAAGAAGAAGAATCTAAGAGAGATGAGGGTGTGAAGGAGGTAATTTTAAAAATAGAATAAAATGATAAATTTGGGATATGTGAGTGTTAAAGTGGTGAGGTTCAATTGAAATTAAGTTTGGTGGTGCGGGTGTGCGGCCCACTTCGGTCGGAATCATTACATCATCCGTAAGTTGGGGGTAGTCCAACCGTGGACTAAGACAACCAGCTGCGAGTCTGCGACCTTGCACCCCTCATAGATCTCACAATATCAAATTTTAAGTTTTTGAATTTTTTCTGGTTTATTTATAAATCTCATATCATTTGAATTCGAGTTTAACTGTGATTTATATACAACACGTTAAATTTCTAAATCTATCGAGATGTCTTTCTTATAAATGATAAAATCGTGACGAATTAAACTAAAGTGGACAATCTTTCAAAAATGTAGACTAGATGTCGGGTCAGAAAATACTATCTCTCATTTATCCCCTGCGGATAAATCTGAGTTATGTTAGGAACAGTGGCGCCGTTTGTACGAAGAGCATGAACTACATATCTCTAACATCTCTAACCCCTAAGCCTCGACTATGAGCATATGTTCCACCTCACCTATCAGTCTCACGTCGCTTGGACATCGAGCCTAACGGTAGTTTATATACAACATGCGTCACTCCGCAATCCAACTAGGCGCTTTTTCTATAAATGACAAAATTGTGAAAGTTTAACTCTAAAGCGGACAATTTCTCAAAGATGTGGATTAGAAGTCGTGTCAGGAGATACTCTCTCATTTATCCCCATAGATAAATCTGAGTTTTGTTCAAAACACTTACTAATATGCCCTAGAGGCACATATTAAAGAATTTTAAAGTAAAATAATTGTAAATTACTTTTAAAAAAGGAAAATGATAACTAATGCACAATATTACATATACTAGTTAAGGAAATAAATATAAAATGGATAGATTAGAGAAAACCAAAAATATATGTTAACTTTTCATAAGTTTATATCTTATGAGTAAATATAAATTTGATATGAAAATTAATAATTTATGTTTATTAATTAATTCATAATGTACTTAATTATTTTTTATAATATATACTCCCTCTGGTCCTATATATAAGAGAAAGTTGACTTTTTAGATTCATTATAGAATTAATGTATCTAGACAAAAATATAGTCCAAATACACCAATTCTCCAATAAACCAAAAAAGTGAAATGTTTCTTATATATAGAACCGGAGGGAGTAATATATTTCAATATTTTTATGTATTAAAATCTCAAATACCAGGTTGTGTTTCACTTACATGTAAATTTTAACATTTGAAATGAGATAGAATGTTTATTAACTATAACTTTTTTTGGATTTTTTTAAAGTTATATCAAATGACATGTCGACCCAACCTGAACCAGCATGCTCACCGCCAAATTGGGCAAATTGCATTTGACATAAAATTATGGATTTTACACTCAATTAGGTTTGATTAGAACAAATAACAAATTTAACCAAAATCATATAAATTCGACCGGCGAACAAGATTCATTTCCATATATTTTTTAAAAAATCCAAAACGAAAACATCAATTAACTATTAATACAATCATTTAATTTTTTTAATCAAATTATATGTTTTTTTTATCTAATTATGTTCTTTTTTGACAGAAATTTTTAACTAATCCTCTATTAGGTATAGAATCAATAGTTTGGATGAGTTCCCATTCCATTTAGAATCCTAGCAAGTGTATTGTCAATTAATTATAAGTCATTTGGTCTAATTTGAAGCGAATATTATGTTGAGGAAAAGTGAAATAAAATCGATGATAAGTCACAAAATGTTTGACCCGATAAATCTAACAGGCTGTAGTTGTCGTGTTAGGCCCAACTACTACTACTACTCCAGTACTGTATAAGTCCATTGTTTGGAATAGTGATTTCAAATTCTAAAACGTGTTATGTTCCCTGTCTCATAGTCATAGTTACTTGACTGAATGATGCTCTACCACATTTTCAATCTTCACTTTTATACTACTACTACTATTCTAAAGTCTAATGCTTAATTAGTTTCATTCAAAAACAAGAAATATTTAATAAGTTTATATGCAGATCTGAGATGGATAATAATAATAAAAATAAAAAGATGAAAGAAAGACTTATGGCCTTATTAAGTTGTATTAGAAAATATGTGACTGTGATTTGGATTTTTTTTGAAGTTTTGTGGTATTGGTTTTCTTTTGTTTTCTAATCAAGCTATTGAATTCAACTAATTAATATGTAGTTAAATTAAATTTCTAAGTAGAACATTGAGAGATAAGGCAAAAGTAGTGCGACATTGAGCTTTAGAACTTAAAGATTAAATTTGTGGGATGAAATTCATTCTTTTGATACAGAAAATTACTTTTGATAATGTATTTTATATATTTTAAATCATTAGAGGAGAAGAGCGAGAAAAAAAAACATTAACATGGTCGCACCCCAAAGACCAAGAAACTCAAATTAGAGATTTATACAGCACATTTTTTACCAAAAGAAGTTTCCAACTTCTAACATTGAACACAACAATACTTTTTTTTACGGGAACAAAACTGTAGTTGTTCTCTCTATTAAGTCCAACGTCTATCATTACTAGACTAATTAACGTTTTGTAAACACAACAATACTTTTAAATAAACTAAGACATAGATTATTTTCATTGGCATACAAATGCCATGTACTTCTTGCCTTTTAACTTCAAAACTAATTTCAACATGAACAACATAACACGAATGTTCAACTTCAATATATATATTATTATTATAAATTAGTAGAAAAAAATATGATTATAAAAAAAATGTTCATCATATATGAATGAAAAAATAACTAACATTCTGCATAATAATATTAATTATCAAATATATAAAGGATGTTTCATATAACGTATATATAGTTTTTATCATCTTCGAGTACATGCATTGTTGGTTTTGCATATAATTTACCTACAAGAAAAAGGGAGCTAGCTTGTTTGTCTATATGTTTTTGTCCCTCAGACATAGCTCCTCTTTAATTTAAAAATGTGCATCATAATAATATCACAACTTTTCACTATCACCAGCCTTTTCTCCACAAATTTTTAGCACAGTTCCTTCACATATCCCAAATGTTTGGTCATAAATGGGATGAAATTAACCCTAGTGAGCAACAATCTAGTCAAAGTTGCCAAACAGTCACCATAAACACATGACACAAATAAAAATAAGATTATTTAATTACTAAAAGAGAAAAGATATAAAAGAGGGGAAAAAATCATCACCAGATCACCACAGATTGTTCTTGAATATGTTTTTTTTTTTTTTTTTTATAAACGTTCTTGAATATGGTTATATTTTCTCACTTCTTGATAAAATTACCCTTTGATAATATTCCATTGTCATCTCATGGGTGAATAATAGCTGAGACATTTTTGTCATATAATTTACCGCATCATGAAAGTGGGGGTCCAATCTTAACATGCCATCAAATCAGTGGGACTAACATTAGTAATATGGGAGACTTTCTTTTTGACTAAAGGGATAGACCTTTTTTTTCCGAAACGGATAGACTTTTATTATTACTATTACTAGTGCTACTTTTTTATTATGTTTTTATTAGAATTGTAAAATTTTCTAAGTCTCAAAATTTGGCTACTATCTGTGTATTTGCAATTGCAACCAACCTGTAACACACTCTTATTTTTTTTTTGCATTGAATGGGATCTTTATTTTTTAAAATACCTCATTTTTTTTTTGACAAGAACCTCTTTCTCTTTTGTTGGGTACAACAATATATTATGTAGAATTCTTTTCTTCTTTTGACTAAAATATGTAGAATTCTTAATATAATATCTCCTACGAGTATCTAATATTATTATATTTGATTCGTTAGTATAAATTTGGGAGGACGTGGCACGCACAATCGTCTCTCATTATGTGAAAATTTTGTTCAAATTTAAAATGATTTCATAACAACCGCAACTGCGTTTGAGAGGATAAAATTGTTTGATATTAGAACTATCTTAAAACTATAATTACCAGGGCTTCTTCCCTTGATAAAGTAAGGGTAACAATAATTTTATTTATCAATTTTTATATATTAGTTTTAAATCTACATACAAAATTTTAAAAAGATCTAAGTTTAGGACGGTAGTTTTTACCATTTTAGATTTCAACTTAAAAGTTATATGAATGATTGAGATTAGAACAAAAGTTATCTCCAATATTACTAAGTTAATGTTATTCAATTTTTTTTTTTTTTTATATATCAAGTAGTCTAGTGGTTAAAAATTCAACTCTTAAAAATGAATAAGTGTTTGTACTTGGATTCAAACTCGGATCCCTACATTTTTATGCAATATATCTAATCAATTGAGTTAAGCTCATGAGAATTATCTTTAGAAACATCAATAGAATGATAAATTTGATTAAAATTATGTGGTTTTACAGATTATTTCAGAAAGTCACATACAAAGAGTATTATATACTTAGAAACCCATGAAGTCTAACAAGAATATTTAAAAATGACTTTGACCATACTAGCAAACAAATCAACACATCTAAATTTCATCAAACTTTTTGATCGATCATTGATACATCAAAATTGGCAATTTCAATATAAATCAGTACACTGTGGCGGTGCATACTTCTCCTTTTGTCCATATTCATTTTGAATGCGCTCTAGTCAAGTAGTACCACAAAATTATGTCTTGTTTTACTTTGGTACTATGCATACTTATGGTTGCTTGCTAGGATCCAATGGTTAATTCAGTAACATCATAGTTCATAGATTCTTTAATGTGTGCATACCCCATTGCAATAAGGTATGAATTGTCTTTTTTCTTATGGCATACCTCTAATTAATTTGGTCATCAACGGCAATTAAATTTCCACTCCCTTGACGTCACGTGTGAAGAAAGTTAGTGCATTGAACAAATATTGCACATTAGTATCAAATTTGTAGCTTAGGATGATGTAAAATTTTATGTCACTCTTAATAGACCCCCCTCAAGCTTAAGAGTGAACGGTTGGAGAGTGTTCCGTCTATTCTAAAATATTAAGGAAAAATGATTGACTTATAAAATAATGTATTTAGTCTAAATTTTTAATAAAATACATCAATTTTTTTTGACCGTTTTTTTCTTTTATATTTTAAAATAGAGGGATTAATTGATAAGTGAAGAGTACGTAGTACCTCACTTATATATTTATATTTTATCAAAATAATTAACATCATCATTTGTAGATGGAGAATCAATTTTTTTTAATCATCCAATATATTATAACAATCAATCAAAATACAATTAGAAAAAAGTACAACATGTAGTCCATAGATTTTAACACATGTAAAATTGGATCATAAAAATCACTTTTAACTTGTACTTTTTTGTGAGGCCAATTTTAAGATTAATTGTGTGACGCATCTCTTAATTTTTTTAAGAATTGTACTTTTAGAATAAAAATTTATCCATATGTTAAAGTTTTTTAAGATTAATTTATATTTGACATTATAGGATCTACCTAAAAAAGTTTAAAATTATTAAGGGAAAAAATTGAGAATATATAAGTTTTAACCTTAGATGTATCATATGTTATTTTTCCATATATATGTTCATATCTTTTTCACCGTATGGTCTTATTTGAGACGTATCGAATATTAAATATAAATATTTTTGTTAGGTAATCTAATAATTATAATTTTATCTTTTAAAAATAAATAAGTTGATATATATATATTATATTTATCAGAGTTCAAATTTCAACTTAGTATAGTCCAAAAATATAAGCCCCTTTACAATTTCTGTATTCCAATGCAACTTATGAGTAATAATTAGGGGTATGTGTAAGCAAAAAAGTAATAAATGTACCTAGTAAATTGTAAAGGGGCTTATATTTTGGGACTAGACTTTTGTAGTAAAAGTGCTTATATAATGAGACGGAAGGAGTATAATTTTTTATCAACTGAACTAAACTAACGTAATTTTAATAAACATAATTTTAAATATTGTCATGAATATTGAAAAATTGAAACCTAGGTACATTTACCATAAATTAAAGGTTTTGCTCACAAGACAAGCTAAGGTGTAAAGTAGAGAGACATATAAAAAAAGAAGAGATAGAAAATGAATTGCATGCATGATGCATTGCTGGGACAGTCAGGAAGCACTGAGGCAGCAAGCCATGCCCCATCCTAAATGGAAGGGCATTCAAAGAGGAACATACACTTCCTGTACGTACGTGTCACAAGTAGAGGTACAAACAAAGGAAAGGTTAATGAAAGAAAGTGTTGCTGCTAAACTTTTATTTTAGATACTACGAAGAAGAAGAAGAAGAAGAATGGGTCCACATAAAAAGCTTAGACCTGACACATTGCATTTAATTCTCTTTTGTTTTCTGTTTGGAGTTGGAGTCTGCACTTTTCTGTTTTTTACTTTGTTTACTCACTGCTTGGGTGGGAGCTAGTGGTGGCATTCAATTCATGTAACGCGGAATGTTACAATTTCAAGATATTTTGACCAATATATACAACCATCAATTAGAACAAATTTTGCCTCTAAGTTTGAGATTACAATATGCACTGCTAGATTTTGGGTTGGCTTTCAGTTAAAAGTCAGTTTAAAATGGCCAATTTTAAGATCAATTGTGTGACACACCTCAACCGGAGAATATCTTGAAGTTGCTAGAAAAGACGTCTATGACTGGGATTGAATCATTGATCCTCTATTTTGTGTGTGTGAATTTATAATAATTTTGTCATTTTATCTATTTATCGAATAAAAAAAGTCAGTTTAAAATGAATTTGTTACAACTTTTTGCAATACTAAAAATTGCAACACAGCAAGACTTGACTATGGAGACTAATACTTTGAATTTTTGGGAGTCTTGACAAATAAGAATTTTATAATTAAAACGTTTTTGCTTAAATTAGTATTTAGATGAGTGATTTTATGAGAAGTTTTTAAATTCCTAAATATAAGAACCGTTAAATGCACCAAATTCATGACAAAGTAGATAAAGAATCAAATTCGCCAACATAAACTGATATAAATGATATTGGTTTCAACATCTTTAACGAGTGGTAAGAAATTTGATTCATGACTGCTGCGTATTAAAAATATTTGATGCTAGAGTGAAATTTTGATTTATGAGTTGATTGAATATGTTAATCTTAAGTAGAATGAAAAATCTAAAGAGAGAGGGAAAAGTGTTGTTTGAGGTCAGAATGTACAAAATTGAGTAGTAGTTCACTTACTGTGACTGTGGATGCACACACAAAATATGACAGTAGTATAGTATAGGTAGCATGCAGGCAGCTCTATAATTAGGGGAATGGGTTAAGACAGAGAGAAGCAGAGAAAGTGTTTGAAATCAGACCCTACAAAAAGTTATACGGCAAATGGACAATTTTTCCAGTAATGGATGGAGCCAGCCATGGAGATGCATGGATGGAGGGGTCTAAAACTACAGTTCTTATTAGTCTCCCATTCATAAATACTAGCTAGGTGGGTCCAAATATTCACCAAACCATAACTAAACAACAAAATATATGACATAACACACACACACACCCCTTTTGCTCTATCTACTATACCACTTTTCTTCATTCATTCCATTCAACCAAACAAACATATCATATTTAAAAAAATAAATTATTTTACAAAAAAAATTGTTTACCTTTTAAAAAATAATTTAAACCAGTTGTATTTCATAGAATTATTAAAATTAAGACAGATCTCAAAATTCATAAGAGATATTTTTATAAATTATCCATCAATGAAATGGTTAAACTCATGTTATTGTTAAATACTCCGTATGAGTTAACTTCTTGCAATTTAGACCAATATATTTAGCACAATTTTTATTTATTTGCTTTTCCTTTGTACCTCATGTACTGTTTTTTTTTTATATAATTTAAAAATAAATAAAAAATATTTTTTCATTATAATAATCACTCCACCCCATAAGACCCGTTCCTAAAAGCTTTCTTCACCCTTTTTCAACTTTCTGCTTGTAACTCTAAGCACTTCTCTTTTGACCCATTCTCTTCACCAACTCAAACTTCAAAATAATTCACAATTCTCAAACACAAACACAAACAAGGCTTCAAATCAACCACTCAATTTTCTAACACAAATTTTTTGCTTTTTGCACCTCCATCTGCCTAAACGGCTAGTTATTTCAAGTTCAACACTTCAACTTCACCACCTTGTAAACATATATATCTTCAATATCTAGAAACTTTGATGCACCATGGTTTTGTGTAGAAGACCTCTACTTCTTATTATTTGGCTGCTTTTAATTCTCTTCATATTGGGTCATTGTCATGGCTCAAGAACCACAAATGTCTTCAAAGTGAAGCCCAAATCACATCATCAAGGTAACTTTTACGGCTCTTTACCAAAAAGGATGCATATACCATACTCAACTCCTTCAAGGAAACACAATGACATTGGCTTAAGAAGTTGGAGATCACCATGAAGATGAAAAAAAGATGAAAATAGTAGTTTTTTTTGGATAAATTAAAGGTGATCATTGGGTTCTTCTTATTTTATATTTTTATTTTTCTCCTTTTTCTTTTTCTTTTTCCTTAAAAGAAAAAACAAGGCAATTAACTAATGTACATGGTGAAGGTGTTTTTATGTTTGATGATGTTATTTTGCTTCATGGGATGTTATTTGGACATGGGTATGGTCTTTTAGATGGATTAATTAATTTCTCTTTTATTTACTTAAAAGGAGGAATTAAGTGGATTTTTTTTAGTCTTTTTATTTGTTTTTGACATTTTGTAGTGTGAATCAATTAATAGACAATGAAATGTCCAACAGCTTCATAGAGTTTTCTTGGGTTTTCATTATTATTTACATACTAGTTTTAGACATGCATGTGTTGTATTTCCCCATTTCTTATACAATAATTATTCTCGGTTAAAAATAATTAAAAGAAATTGGATAAAATTTGTATTAGCAAATCGGCTATATTTATAGTATTTTGGAGCATATAAAATTGTTGATTAACATTGATGAATCACTAACTAATATCTTTAGAATTAGTCAAAAGAAAAAACTACTCCTAATATCTTTAGAAGCATAGTACAAGTTATGAATGGCACCAAACCAAAGGTGGTTTGATTTTATCGAGTGTCATGTAGTGCGTGCGGTTGCGTGTATATCTTTCATGATTTGATATGCATATATATATGGATGAACATTATTTGTGTGTATATGCAATAATAATGTTGAATAGTTGATTAAGATTTTGAAGAATAATTCATATGTACTATATCTCACACACGAGTGGTATATTTTGGTATTATATATCCACTAGCTAGTTCAATGAATTTATGAAAATACTTAAAAGTATCTAAATTTAAGATTACCACCGAATTCTTGATGATAAAAAGTGGCTTTGCTTTATGGAGTTGTTACTTATGAATTTGCCCGATTACCGCCCCAAATTTTGGTGTGGGTTATTATTTCAAGCCAATGATAACTTTTAATCTTTACTCTTTAGAGAAAAGGGGGAAAAGTTCTACTAAAGCATGTATTATACCTTATAAGTGCTTATATAATAATTTACATATAATACTTTCATTATAATTAAGCATTAGACAATATTTCGATTTACCAACTTTATTTTTCTTCCTATACATCTAAAAAATCTTATATTGTTTGAGAATCAAGTCAAATGATAGTTTATATACAACATTCATACTTTTCAATCCTATGAAGTACATTTTACAAAAGGCAAATTTGCGAGGGCTCACACGTAGCTCAAAACAGACAATACTTTAGAACATAGTGTGACGTACTTGAAGATAAAATGAAACATTATGACTAGGGGCAACTCTTCTGATATATCCAAAAAGTCTCATGTTGCTTGAATATCAAGACAAAATGTAGTTTATATACAACCACATATTTCTTAATTCAACGAATCACTTTTTACCAAGGTCAAAACCATGAGAACGCTTGTTCTCAAGTGTCTCTAAGCGGACAATACTTCAAAATGTGGAGAATCATAATTGATTTTGACTTGTTTGGTATCAAATAATTTTTTTTTAATTAATTCTAATTTAAAATTTCAAATAAAATTGATTTTATTTATCTCATTTAGGGCCCGTTTGTTTGAGATTTTTTCTCAAAAAAATCTATATTTTTGTTAAAAAAATCACTTTTTTTATTTTTGATGTGTTTGTTTCAGATTTTCATAAAAATCATTTTGTTAAAAAAATCATTTTTCTCTTCAAAATGAAAAGCTATTTTGAATAGCTTTTTTCAAAATCTATTTTTTTAAGAACATGAACCATGTGTTTGTTATCAAAAATGATTTTTTTAATTATAAACAAACACAAAACAATTTTAGATTTTTTTCAAAATCTCTACAAAATAAATCTATTTTTTCAAAATAGATTTTTTTTAAAAAATCTATTTTATTTTAATCTCAAACAAACGCACCCTTAACATCTACATATATGAGAATCAACAAATACAACGTAGAACCAAACATACGTACATATGGGCACACGTAGTATTGTGCTATAACTGAGGTTCAAATACTTTTGATTTTCTAGTCAATCTACTTCTTAACTCTCTAGTGCAGCCATGAAGTAATCCTTGTATTATTTTCAAACAATAAATCGATAAAGTCCCTTAAACATATGGTTTAAAGTTGGATTTATATCTATGCTTACAGAACTTTACTTGCCATATTTCACATTTAGTCTCTTCGGTGTTATGATTTTTTTTTTTGAACTTTTTATAATGAAAAGAAAGAAAAAAAATACTATTACAAGAATTTGATTCTTATTATTACAATGAATTATTCCCATCATAGTACATTACGCATAAATGTTTACAAATGATCAATTTACATTGGATTCCAATGAGCAAGACATTATAAGAAAACCCGAGAGATATCAATTGGATTTTCTTGCGGTATTTTTATCATTAGATTCCTCATTTCAATTTGGTTGATTGTATTTCTGTTGGGAAATAAATTACCAATTATAATGTGGGTGTAGTTTTGTGAGGTCTTAACTTAATTCTTTAGTTACATATATTTTTTTCCTTCTAAAATGATAAATAAAAATGAACGGAAGGAGTATAATTTAAAGTTCAACTGAAACGTAAATAAAGAGCTTAGAGCTATTATAAAATGTTTCAATTTTTTTTTGAAATTTAAATTCTCTTAGAAAATCCTCCATTAAAATGTACTATTAATCACTTAAATTTCAACTTATCCGTAGTTGAAATGATCAGGAATCAATGAAAAGTGAAAAGTACTTCAAACCTAAAATACGCGATTATTGAATTCATCAAATGTTAATTTACACAACATTGTTTCTAAATATGAAAAACACAGCTCATGAATGAATCCAATCCCATACTCATATTCCCATACCTAATGAAACCAACCTATGACGCAATCAATTTCAAATTATATTAACTTTATGCTAAAAAAGTCTTCAACTTTTTTGATTAAAATGAAAAACCATCTTCACTAGCTAGGTTTTGATTCAATTTTCTTTCCATAAAAATTCACTTTTGTAGCACACAAAATTTTTATGGCAAGGTACAAATATCATTGTCCTTAGCCAAAACAAGAAGAAAGAAAGAAAAAAAAAAGTATATAGTAAACATATTTCAATGTGACCATTTCATGTCCCATATAGAAGTGGTAATGAAAGAATAATATCAACAATGAGGATTGAGGTATTCTTTACCAATTTGTAAAACTAAGCTGGCAATATCCTTATCCCTAATCTCCTACGTGATGTTGAAATGTTAGAAGAATCTTGGAATTCCAATACTAGAAAATAATTATTTAAGCTAGTTCTGATTTCGTGCTTCCAATTAAACTTGGCTAGGGGTCCCCTCAACCACATTAATTTTGTGTACCACATATAAAAATAATTTTGAATATTTTATGTAGTCCTAGTCAAAGTTGACTAAACATTTTTATTTACAAGGGCCCTTAATTTCGGCACATTATGTATTATTTAATGTTCTTGATCAATTGACCACCAGCTATAAGAGTACCAAGATCCCTATTTCAAGGCCAAAAAGTATCACTATACCATAAATAATAAATACTAGTATTAAGAAGTTTCAAAGGCACTTTGTCAAGGGATTAAGAAGATCATCTAATCTTTGGAAGTAATTATCCATAGTATAACTTTGCTTTAATTAAGATGCCATCAAAAAATTGTGCTTTAAAAATGATGCTAATCATGGTTTTAAAATCCTAAGACCCCATGCTTTAACCACGTTTGTTTGTCGTCAAAAGCAAGTGAATAATGAGCATTCAACTGCTATAGTGCTAAATGTATAATGTTCTTTGAAATGTTTTACAGTATTTTTCCCATAGTTCAGTATACTCTATGAGCGTCCGTGTACATTATCATAGCTCAGTAAAATTAAATCATAGTATACGGGTTATACAAAAGTTAAAAATAGTATTATCCACACAAACACACACACAAAAAGTTTAAAAAGTATAAATATAATTAACATGATTGTTTAAGATCATCTTTCTAAAATATTAGAATGATTGTCTTTGTTATTGGTGGACAGCCCGGGTGTTACGGTTACTTCAACTATTTATATTTTATGGTACTCATGCTAATCATGTAAGCATCACTATACTTTTTCCCACCGGATTTAAAAGAGAGTATACCTAAATACGGATCGAGTACCTAATTTTTAAATAGAAATTGATATGTCATGAGCAACTCAATGTGAATATAGTTCAATTGATATAGATTTTACACAGAGATTGATGTTGAAATCTAAATTTTTTCATCTATTCAACTTAACAGATAAAATTATAATCATTAAATTGGTTGACACATAAAAAAAAGAAAAAGAAATTGATATACTAAAAATAGATATGTTTTTATTCAACCATGAACCCCTTTGTTTGAAAATGTAAAAAAAATATGATTGATATATTTAGTTAAAAATTTGAACTAAACATTTTATTTATACTTTGAGACTGGAGTATTTAAATATGTACATGCATCTAATAAGTGTCCATCAAATGAAAAATGGGATTGCGTAAAAAATAAATCGGGTAATTGTTCCAATGAACTAATTTGGATAGGACATAATATAATTTACAAAATTTGTCATTTGTGACTCAATCCCATAGTAATTTACAAACTTATATAAACAATCATTCACAAATGGAAGTTAGGTTAAAATGAGTCATTTGTGAATAATTGTTTATATAAGTTATTAAATGTGACTATAAACTTGAATAAGTGTAGTTCAAAACAAGTAGCATTGTAAGTTACTCTCTTTAATTTGTTCCATATCAACGGTTATTTTAGCAAAAATTTATTCAAATCAAAATAGTAGATTTTGTGAGTTGTTTTTTTTTTTTTCCATTCTACTCTTATGTAAATCACACTCATCATCTCTCCAATAATTAATTATCTATTTTTTTTTTGCACAATATGCAATATCGATCTTCTATATCATTAATGAGAAAAGGTAGATATATTTGATAATTTCTAATCTTAATTTAACAAAACGACACTTAAAAAGAAATAAAATAATTTTGCTCATAGTTAAAAAAGAATGGAAAAGTACTAATTATCGTGCAAATCAAACATTTTGTAGCAAGACCTAATTGCAACTGATACCAAAAAATGTGTTTTGTAAACTTCTTTTAGTTTGATATTACTATTGTACTTATCGTAAAAAATGATTAATTATATTTTTGTCTCTGTATTTATTTTAGTAATTAATAATTAAAATCAGCATTGGGCTAGTTCAAAGAGTTTTACAAAAATTGGATTAAACTTTTATGTGCATACTTGGCAGTTGGCAGCTTATAATAATTAAGTCATTCAGTGACCCACAAAGTCACAAACCGACCAAACCCAGTGGAAGCATGGAAGCATCACAACTACAGTGATCTCCTCATGATGCATATTCCACACATAATTAGCAATTATATTCATTATTAATTGTACCAAAGGAATTTTAGTAATTATTGAAAAAGGAGAAAAATCAAAAGCTTGTAATTAGATGATATAATGAAAGTTAATTATTATGGAGAAATTAATTAGTAGTCTTACTGATTATTGAATAGTTTCCCGTGTAAGCAACAAAGAGAATTACCAGACAGTAAACACATTATTATTATTATTATTATTATTATTATTATTATTATTATTATTATTATTATTATTATTTTTTATTTTTTTTTACAATAATTATTATTATTATTATTATTATTATTATTATTATTATTAATGATGAAAACTCAATTGCAAGTACTACATGATACTATTTGAGTAGAGAAAGATACTTCATCCGTCTTAAATTATAAGTGAAAAAATGTATTTTTTTTATTTCAAATTATAAGGAAAAAATCAATTTTAAGAATATTTTTTTTACTCATTCTCATAAAATTAAATGTAAATTTAATTTTTTTTTTCTCTCATTTTCTCAATAAACAACAACTAATAAAAAGGTTTTTTACATATTTCTATGCAACTTATTTTAAAAAAATCCCCACAAAATCACACTTCAAATTCTCATGATTTAACTTTTTTAATAAGTGTGATTTTTTTATTTTCCTTTATAAATTGGGACGGAGGGAGTATTTCATTTATTCGAGTGGAGAAAGTCTAATTAACCCTAACAAAACAATATAAATGATAAATGAATAGAGAAAGTCTAATTAACCCTACAAAGACAAAAAATTTATTCCAAAATTTCATTCTTTTTACGCATATTTTCAAATTTTTACGCAAATTTTTGGTTAAAAAAGACTCAAGTGTCTACTACTTGTGTGACATGTTGTTTTAAAAATATTTCTATGGTAGTATTTTATATCATTTCATATTTAAATGTAGGGGTACAATATCAAAACTAGAGGTATAATTAATAATTTAAAGAAATAAAGAGAGATTTTGGGTTAGAAAAGAAAGCCCAAAACCGGCCCATAAAATTCTATTAAACCCTAAAATGAGAAGGTTTCTTCCTCTTCGCGATCTGAGTTGGTTCGTTCATAGCGGAAAACACCGAAGCTGTTTCCTGAGCCTTCAATCTTCTCTATTCTCGTAAGATTTATCACCTTTAGTTTTGTTTAATGCTTAATAATCTTCTGTTTAATGCTGGTTTTTTCGGTAGTATAAATTTTTTTTTACGATTTTATGCTGTGTTTTTGCTGCTATTAGATTTCTAATGCCGTTGATTTAAGCTAATATTTGATTATGCCAATAATTTCCTATGATTCGCGAATTGAAGCATATGTTATGACCTTGGTTTAGGCTTGTGGATTTTTTTGTTTAAGGGGTATTATTTGAAATAAAATGATTTTAGGGGTCTGTTTGGATTGACTTAGGTTGACTTATTTGAGTTTATTTACTTGCATAAGCACTTTTGAGACTGTTTATGAGAATTTATGAAACAGATTAGAAAATGTCCATAAGCTGTTTTCAGCTTAAGCTCTCTAAGAGCTTATTAAAACAGCTGATAGCTTCTATGAAATAATTTAATTTTATCTTTTACTATAGTATAGCTTGAGAAATGCTTGCAACACACTCATAAAATGGTCACACTCCATGACTCCAACACACTCATTATCATCAGTTACTTTTTTGATAAATCAACACACTATTTAAGAAGAGAGAGAATTGTGTTGATTTTTTAAACAATAAACCAATCAAGAGAAGCGTGTAGGAGTGTGTTCATCCAAGAGTGTGTTGCTAGCATTTCTCGTATAGCTTATGAGTAAGTTAAGCTGTAAATTAAGGTATTTGGCAAGTGCTTAGACTATAAGTTGTAAGTGAAGCTAAGCTGTTTATCTAAACGGGCCTATGTGGTGTTTATGTGTTGGTCAGTTTAGTGATTAGTTGGTGTTATTTTTTTGTACCGTCAGTTGAGTTATTAGGTGGTATTTATGTGTACTGTTGGTTATTTGTTGAGTTATTTGTTGCTTCTTGTAAAATCAATTTATTTTGGAATTTGTAAACTTCTCAATTCCTTCGACTTGAAATTATATGCTTTCGCCTTTGTAAAAATAAATAGCTTAGAGTTTCATCAGATTGATTAATGTCGGCTATAATTGATTTGTATTGTAACTTGTATACCAGCAACCATGGTGAGAGTCAGTGTGTTGAATGATGCTTTGAAGAACATGTACAACGCTGAGAAAAGAGGAAAGCGTCAAGTCATGATTCGGCCATCCTCTAAAGTCATCATCAAATTCCTTATCGTTATGCAGAAGCATGGTATTTCTCGATAATGTTTTTTTTTCTCTTTGAATGTTGCATGGTTCGATTTATTTAGGGTATTGATTAGATGTATTTTGGTTGTTGATGACATAGGATACATTGGAGAATTTGAATATGTTGATGACCACAGAGCTGGAAAGATTGTTGTTGAATTGAACGGTAGGTTGAATAAATGTGGGGTTATTAGTCCCCGTTTTGATGTTGGTGTCAAAGAGATTGAAGGCTGGACTGCTAGGCTTCTCCCTTCCAGACAGGTTGGTTGCAATCCTAATTTTACATATTCTTTTAACTAGCTCTGCTTGGTGAATCCAGATACATATTTGTATGAAATTTTAAGAGATATCAGTATTTTTGTCTGAGAACATTAAGTCAAGAGAAGCACATTGGTAGAAATTTGTTTTTCTTACTCATCATGAGCCCTCATATAAAAGGTTTACTTGTTTATTATCTTGATTTTCATTCTCTTAAGTTGTGAGGCTTTTAACGAAATCCCCAAACAAGTCTTTGAGGTAAATCAAGTGAATCTTTTAATATTTTTATGGACTAAATTGATGCTTTTTTGTGTTCTTAGTTTCCAAGGACTAGTTTTGTCCTTTCCTGAGATTTTGTATTGTTTGATTAGATTTGTCAAGAGTTAACACTTTGGTCCTTAACTTGCTATGATCAATTACAAATATGCAGTTTCTTTTGTTATCCCTAATCTTTTTTTTTTTTTGTAAATCAAAATTTGCAGTTTGGGTATATTGTTTTGACTACCTCTGCTGGCATTATGGATCATGAAGAGGCTAGGAGAAAGAATGTTGGTGGCAAGGTACTTGGCTTCTTCTACTAGGAGGCGCTTTGAGGGTCTTTCATAATTTCAGATTTTGATTTATCGGATGTAATGGGCCTAGTAATATCATGTGTAGCAGGATCTGTTTCGTGATTTGTTTTATTTTGTTTTGCAAGACCAAGTTGATAACTATAATTTATCTTATGTCCTGTCTTTATCATTATCTTTCTTATACCAACAAATGTCCCTTCGGGGATTTGATTTGAACAGCATTTCTGAGAATTAGAGATATTTGAGTTGGTGCTGTTGAGTTAATGTTTGCTGTTGCATCTACTAAATTGAGTTCTGAAGTTTGTTTTTAATTATATCGTAATCCAATTTCTTAAATAATGATTTAAAACTATTATGTGAAAAAATCATTATTACACTATTTAATGATTATCAATTTATCATAACTATCTTCAATTCAATTCCCCAAATAAGGATTGAAAATTATGAGATAGTCATGTAATTTGTTTCCAAGCCTAAATATCATTTTTAGAAAGTTTTTGCAGTAGCAACAGCAGTATACTATTTATCAGTTAAATTAGTTTGTGAAAGAATTTCAGTTTATACTGTACAAGTGTTGTGTTTTTGTAAAAAAAAAAGGGGGAAAAACTACAATCACCTCCATGGATTCTTAAATATCTCAAACACCCCCCTTTTATATTTTAAGTGAACACTAACCGCCAGTCCCTTATATTTGTGTCCAAAGTGTCAAAAACCTAAATGCTGTTTATTTCCGTGAACTTTTTCATTCTCACTTTTAAATTGTAGAGCATTTTTTTCTTTAATTGCCGTACTCTTATCAAATTTGTGTTGCAAGGCTCCTTTTTGTAATGGATGGTTGTGCCTTTAGTTCGTTGTAGGCATAAATCTGGATTTCAAATTTGTACATAGTTTTTTGAATTTTAACATAGTTCAATTCCGCAATACGAAATCTGGATTTTATAAGCAGAAGTATATCAAAACACAGCATTCAAAAAATTAGAAAAGTCAAAAACTATTAAAATATTAGTGCAAGTGCAGATATGGAAAATTAAAGGCAAAAATGCTAACAAGTATCCCGGACACTCTTTAAGGCCTTAAATAGTAAGTTTTTATGGGAATTTGTAAAGTCAACACATTGAAAATTATAGTGTTTTACTTTTTTGAATAAAATGTTTCTTTAAATGAAATGCTTAAAGCAAGACCCAAAATTAAAACGGAAACTACAATCCAAGCTTTGCGTAGGATTAGTTGCTCTTTATTTGATGAAGGAGGATGAATAATAGTTAAATAGTTTGTTCTTACGAAGGAAGATATGACAAAAATATATTTTGTGGTTTTATTTGTTTTTCAAATGGAAGTCTAACGCTGCCCAATTGAAGGGAGGGTAAGTGTCTAGAGAAAAAGTTAAAGAGCAAGTCTAATTTACCCTTTAGCAAGTTGTTGTGCACACATCAATACTTGTGTGTGACTATCATTGCCTTTAATTTCCAATGAATTTTTTTTGTGTGACTATCAATACTTGAGAATCAATGTAAAAGCTTGCACGTGCAAACATATGCCATCATTCTAAGAGGTACTAATTGATCATAGCAACACGTATAAAAGTGAAAATGATTTGTACATCTTAAGCCAGCTATTTATAGCTAATGAACATGACAAATTTGAAGTGAAAATGAATTTTTTACTTTAGAAGAGTTGAATCTGAAGACTTTAAACATGTTTTACAAGATAAAGACCAGAGGACATTTACATCCTTACAATAATACAATTAACGTTCATAAATTACAGCTGGTGAAGATAACATATTTATAAATACAACAACATCCTCTTATTCTTTAGTTGGTATATCAACATGGGAACCACGGATCAAACTTTCTTACAGCAAGGTTTCAAGCTGCAGCATTTCTTTTCTTTCGTTGAGAAATGAATAATGTTCTTAGTGATGTGCCTGTGACTTGAAAGTGGTCGTAAAGTTGTCCATGAACCATAGAATGTTTCTGCAGCTTGTGCAGAAAAACTATTATTGCTAAGGTCTAGTAATTGTAAGTTCCCTGCTTTTGCAATAGCAGTTGAAAATTGCTGAGTCAAATGACACTCGGGAGATGAATTTCTTTGACACGAACTGGCACAGCTGTCGTCAATTCCCGAAGCAGCAGCTTCTGCTCTAACTTGACTATCTTCACTATCAGCAACTTCCAGCTGTTCGTCCAAAGTATTTAGAGGGCAAAAGACCTCTTGATTACCATCCACTTTCATAGTATCAAGTTTATCCTCCTGGTTCTCTGAGCAGGTTTTAGATGGTAAAACACATTGTAGAGCAGAAAGTTCATTCGGAACAGAATTATCCGCAAGATTAAGCTCCTCCAGGCTGCTGTTATCTGATAAAAGAGAATAATATAACCATAGGAACTACAAAAGTAGTAGTTTTGAAAAACTAACAACCACGTGATTTTGAACTATACCTGCAAGAGCCTCAATAATGCGTAGAACTCCAGCAAGCCCAAGTTGACACTTCCTAAGTACCAAAACTTTGAGACAGCACTGTGGGTTTATGAGAAGCGAAAATAGAGTACTGCTGCCCTGTATTAATTAGAGGAATTAAAACAAACCGTTGATAATAAAACTTGTTAAAATCACAATGATCGCTAAAGCAGGCATGAATATACTTAGATCTATATAAACTGCAAACTAAGGCAGAGAATAAAAATATTGTAAGAGAAGCCAGATTTAATGCCAGTGTGACATCAATACATAATAACATATAAAACTAGTCAAGTAAACATGCATTACAAGTAGTGGTGAAAATAGGCTAAGTCGAACTAGACTTTGAAAGGCTGAAGCCTGACATGTTACCTGTCATAGTCTTATTTTTAGACTTGAGTCAGACTTTTCTAAAAATCTGATATGACATGTTAGCCTACTTAGGTCCCTGTTGAACTATTTCCATCCCTATAATTACAAGAATACTAATAAATAGAAATTCAGTTACAGTGAACAAACCTCAAGCATTATAGGATTTCCTTCCAGGTTCAGGTCAGTGATGGAGCAAAAAGAATCAACAGGGATGCTTAAAATATAGTCAGATGTCAGCCCACAATATGATAGGTCAAGTTTCACAAGCTCCTCAGTCCCTTTAAGTAATGGCTCTGTTACTTTTATTGCCCCTTCCTGCAGAACAATGCCTTAATCCACAAGGAAAGCATGCTAGAACAAACAATAACGATGCAAAAAAGTGACCACATGGTAGGAGTTGGTTTTACTCACATTTCCAATAGCAGTGCTTCCAAGTATTAGTCCTGATAAAGACACAGCCTCTGCAAGCTGGCAAAGGCTATCGACCACCGGTTTGCCAAGTTTTAGACCACTCATGTTCAACTCGGAAAACCTACAATGAGGATATTTAATTTAAAATTATTTATACCCTAAAACAATACAATTTCCGTAAAGATGCTGTGTAAAAGATAGAGAGTGGCATCGGTACATAGATTCTACCTTTTTAAAGTAGAAAGCTTGGATAGAAGATTAACTAAAGCATTCCCAGATACAGGGCTGTTGTGTCCTGTCAAAGGTAAACTACCCATTATACAAGAAAGATCACTTGTATCAGGGAATTGAAAAGAAATATAGGTTCATCATACCTATACAAAGGTGTGAAAGTACAGATCTAGAGTCCAATGCATCAGCAATTTTTTGAATGGTTCTGGTTGTGATACAACAGTTTTCTAAATTCAAGCTACAAAGAGCTACATGAAAAAGATGCAAGTAAATAGAAGTCAAAAGATATCCGCAGCAGGAATCCACATACAATACAACCACATTTGAGAGACCATAAGTGCCCCAAAACTTAAATTTGACATCAGACATTTTCACAGCTTAAAATGAGAACCATGTATACTTAAAAAGGTTGAAGGGAAAGTCAAGGTAATCAGCATCCCTTGGGAGATAATAGAAGCCATATTCAGGTTGGCAGATATTCAGGTCATGTGGCTAACCTGTACAGTTTTTTAAGATTGTTGAAAGATAAGATCCACATGCATCAGTTAGACGGTTTCCAGAAATGTTTAGTACTTCAAGTCGAGCAAATAGCACAGAGCATTCACAAATCTGACAGATATATGCAACTTCAATATATTAGCAAATAGCAAACTGAGGATGGGTCAAATGAAATATGCAAAATGTCATATCATAAATAGTCGATTCTTGCATTAATAGAATATTCTTGTGTAATAGATTGTAACTTATAAAAAATTGAAATGGCCTTTGGTAGGGGCAGGAGCTGATATTTCAGTTTTTTAAGCCTGACAATTGAATTTATTTTCGGAAAACATTGTAGCTAACATCAAGTTTATGTCTCCATTATATTTTTTAGTCTAATTTTTGAAAATATCTTACTCTAAGGGAAGATAAAGTGCAACCATTGATTTAGATTCCCTAACCTAATTCTCATTTAACAAGAACTAATGTTAGAAAGATGGAACAGGAGAAGACAAATGCAAAAAAGATAAAAAGGGTTGCATGCGGTATCATAATCATACCTGAAACAAAGTTGTTGGGCCAAATCGATTGCAATGCAAATCCAGGGTTAAGTCGCCATAAGATTGACCTGATGCTGTGAACACCTTTCGAAGTTTCTCCATTGTCCCATTTCCTAAAATATCAATTCAATGAAAGGCAAAAAAAAGTATTCAACATATTTACTTTAATTATTTTTTCCTATTTTTTTAGGGCTTTAGCATCATACTAGTTATTAATTCACCAACAAAAAGGACTTCTTATCAGATTTTGGGGATGAAATAAATGGGAATTGAGAACCATTAGAGTGACTCATCTTTAATTAATGTGATTAAAGAGAAGACTAGTTACTAGACAATATGCAAACAAATAATACAGCAGAATCGACACCAAAAAAGACCACAAATCAGAAAATATGTACCTAAACAATTGTGAGAGAGATCAAGCATTGAAAATGCCATTTGGGAATGCAATGCATCTATCAATGGTGTTATAGACAAATCTTGCAGGTCACAGTCTGATGCAATGATTTCATCATCAGAAACCTGTTTACAACAAAGCTAAAATCAGCTGTAAAAAAATATTAACATTCAGTCCAGCATCTAAATACAAAAGGCATATGTCACTGAAGTGGCAATAGAGGAATTGGTACAGCTAGGGATCATTGTCACCTCTAAATTGTAAAGTTTCTTCAGCACCTTGATCTTTGGTACCTCAGACAACTCCTTGCAGCAGCCCACATATGTTTTTATTAGGCGCTTCTGAATCCATCCTTTAAGGATAAAATATAATAAAAAATCAAACTGTGTCTGATAGGACCCCAGAAGAGTAAATGGAAATGGGATCAGAATTAGGAGGTTGAATGACTGATTATTTTGGAGATAAATTTTCAGACAAAAACAAAATAAAAAAGGACATGGCATAAAACTAAAAGTAATAGCATGGTAATATCACTGAAGGTACAGAAAGTCTCAGTACGGCATACCATCAATGAAAGCTTCAACCATGTTATTTTGCAGATGCTCCTTAAGATTTTCAACAGTTTCCAACGATTCAAGATCTCTTCCAGCACATTTTATGTGCTGAATAATGGGCAACAAACCTACATATATATTTATGTAAGCCAAGTGAACTCAGGCTCAGCGGAAAAAAATGGTGAACTAAAGGAAAGTAAAAGGAATGAACAAATAGAAAGGCAGCGAAGTAAATACAGAAGATATTAAAGATGGTAAAAATGCAGCTTATTGACTGGTGATCTTCAATAATCAATACCGATTATGAAAGGAAATACATAAACCAGCAACTGCTTACCCTCTGATTTCTTTTCTGTTGGAAATTGTTGATAGTATAGGCATGCAACTATGGCCTTTAACGAGTCAACATCAAACTGATCACCAGCAGCACACAAGGCTGCTTCTACATAAACTATATCATTCTCAATCCGACATGCAATATATTGCTGCAAATAGAGAATGATGCATCATAATGAAGAACATGTCAGTTTGGCAAAAGCATGAATTTCAAACAATCAAACATGGTCATGTTCAAGTCATAACAGTGGAACTCACATCATCTTGGGAATGATGTGTCACCGGATAGGCAACAACATTTTGTTTACCAGAGACATCTGTATCACATTTAGAACCACTAGGAAAATTGGGTTCAACAACTACATCATTGCTCAACGATCTGGAAGTTTTTGTGGCTGTATTTGGACTCAGACATTTGAAAGAACTACCACTTTCTTCAATATTAATTGCACATTTAGATCCATACTTTGGGAGAACCTGCTGCCATTCGAAAACCCAAATCACCCACAGGCTGATAGTACTGGAGAAAACTCAGATCCAAAGAGATAGAGATTTTTTACCTGGATTTTACTAGGACTGATTTTACTCTTAACTGCATGGAGACAAATATTAGTCAGTACTTTACTATGGTATACAGGAATCTTTAGGTCAGAGCAAAGCAACCAACAAGGAAAACGTACCTGCATCACAATTGGGCAAGTCCTCTAATGGGCAGTCATGAATCACATGATCCTTTCTGCTTGACCATTCCATCTCATCATCATCGTCATCAGAAACAATCACACGGCCACGTTTACGACCAACAACTGCTTGATGGTCACTTTTTAGTTTTGTCAGACTTGTGGGTGACTGCCCAACCTGCTCTGTAGAGTTGGCATTACTTTCCTTGTGACTTGTTATCTTTCTAGACGAGCCTTTAATGGACTGATATATTGACATAATGGGCATATTATCATCATTCAATTCTTCTTCAGGAGTCAGGGTTTCTGATCTATAAGTTGTCTTTGGAAAGCAAAAATCATCTGATTCACTATTTGACATACAATCATCTGCTTCAGTATCAGTCTCAGAGCAACAATCCCCAGGCGTACTATTAGCCACTTTCTCTTCATTTGACTTCTTAAGCTTATCGATTAAAAGTTTCAACCTCCTGTAAAATATCACAACTGATAAGCAATAATATCACAGGTCCAGTAAATGAGCCATGATATTGGAAATGATAAATTGGAATCAGTTTTGCAGATTATAGTTTGGATTCTGAAGGTTAAAATTTTTAAATAAGAGATTGAGTAACTCGGTGAAACTGCAAGAGATGCTTATAAAAAGATAAATACATTCAATGAATTGGCTACCTGGTCTCATTCTCATCATCAAATCTGATCATGCTAGCATAATGCATATTTTCCAAGGCAGTAAGCTGTGCATCCGGAAGGCTTGCATCAACAGCAATCCTGCAGTATAATGTGACTATATCAATGTTGTTCATACAGGACTATCAAAAGAAGCCTGCTAAGAAGTATGTTTTTTAAGCAACTATCATCAAGGATGAGTCACATAAGTAAAAGGCAGTTAAGTTTCACTCTAATGTTCACTACAGCTACAACTGTTTGAAGCACGTTGCAGCATTTAAAATAACGCAAACAATTTCAAAACAACCAAATATATTTTTTCAAAACAGTAGCTTCTGATAATTCATTAAGAGACCAATACACAAGGAGTAGAGTTGGCCCGCATGTGATTGGTGAGAATAATCTTATGCCAGCAATATTTTTTCGTGAATTTACAGAACAACTGCAGAGTGTTTGTGTCTTGTGCAACCAAGTCACATCAAAATTACATGTGCAAAGCAAATCATATGCTCAACATAAACTCGGTTACTAAGACTTGGAGAATCCGTTTTAATTAAATTATTTCATCTTCCATAAATTTCATTTCTCTAATTTCAAGAAAACAATCAACCAGGAATGCTTAATATAATGAATATTGTTACCGGTAGCTCTCCTCATATGCATCACGTGCTTCTGTCCAATTGTGAGTAGAATCCAAAACATTACCAATATTAATTTTCACCAGTGCTTGCCCCTGTAATTATTGCCAGAAAAGCATACGAATCAACCAACCATCATCCTCATCATGCATGGAGAGGCAACATATATATTATTTGACCTAAATTCTGTGTCAAATGTTATACTCTATCTGAATTGCTATTTGCTGTATAACGCATAGAGTATGTAAGAATATATTCTAACACATACATGGGTCCTCTTTTGAGCATCTGTATTTCATATAAATAAAACACTCAAAAAACAATATACTCACATTACCGATTGTTTCAAATGATCATAGATGTTTTTATATTCAGCTTCATGTTATGTTCAATTATAGTCGGGAACAAAAAGAGAACAGAAGTGTCAAATTAATATCATAGAATGCTGAAAATTTTACCTCTAAGTTACCAATTGTTTTGTACATTTCCCAACTCTTGTTGTACCATTTGATTGCCTTGTTGAATTTTCTGAGCTTCTGGTATGATTCTGCAACATCCAGAAATGAATCGCCTAACCTTTGCCTATCACAGAGGTCACTCGCTACCTTCTTCTTCTCCTTTGCAAATTCACAATGCTAAACAAAACATTGCTAAGTAAGAAAGGTCATACTTTAGGAATTACTAAACATTTCATAGCTTCAAAAGGTCTCTGTATGCAGAGGAAAACTACAAGTTTGAGAGCAAAACAGGTGCAACTATTCATGCTTTGAGCAACGATGATAACCTATTTTAGGTACTGCAACGTTCACAAACTTCAATATGTTACAGAATAAACTTCAGTTTTCTCTTGATAGTAAATATATGGATCATCTCTTGAAACCAAACCAACATTAAAATTTCTATTTACTTAAAAAACTATTCTATTAACTAAGTATCATTTGTCATGTATATTATAACGACTATTAACTATAAAACCTTATGCGTGCAAGTGTTGATGAAGAAATTCATGATTTTCAAGACCTGTGCTATCTCAACTGGCCCCTGCACACTTGGGTCTGGCTCTTCCTTGGCCCTTGGCACAACAAGGGCAAGTTTCGAAGATTATGAATTGCCTCATCAACAATTGTACAAAGAAGGTTTTTCAAGTAAATAGTAATTATAGCTCACATGACAAATACTACTTAGTTAAAAGAATTATGTTACAGATACACAAAGATAGAATTGATACCTTCTCCCAAGCAGAGATCATCCTTGCTTTCTCAACAAGGCTTTCAAGAGACCCGTTTTGCTGCAGCAGACACTTACGCTCGTGCAGTGTCCCTCTGGCCAAGGCTATATCTCTCTTGATTTTTTTAAGTTTCTGCTCTTCTTTCTTGATTTCATCCATAACTTTAACAGCTTCTTTAACGATTACAATATTCTGATTAATCTGTCTGACCAAACCATCCTCATCCTCCAAAGACTTCGCCAAAGCAAGCGCCTTATCATAATAAGACCGCGCTTCATCGTACTTCTGAGTTCGGTAATGCACTTCGCCAAGATTAATATACCCTTTGGCTTCCCCTTGACAATGTCCAATTTTGTGACAAATCAGAATATCCTTCTTAATATGCTTCATAGCTTCATTCCACATTCTCAATTCCATATACACATTCCCAAGATTATGATGTAACCTACTACGCCCATCGTCATACTCACTAATCTCCTCTTCATCACAAATCTTCAATCCTTTAGTAAGTATCTTCTGCGCCTCATGCAAGTTATCAAGCTCCATTTCAAGCATTCCTATATTGTTGTAAGCATCAATATACTCCTTAAGAAACGAAGACTTACTATTCGGCGGATTCTCTTTAAGATTAACCGCCAGATCCATCGCACTCTTGAAATACTTTTTCGCATTGCGAATTGAATTGTGATCATGTTCAGATCTCGAAAATATTTCGTGGTAAGTTCTACCTAACTGCGTACTAGCTCTTTGTTGCTCAACAATATCCTGAGCTTCCTTCGCAAGATCTAAATGCTTTTTCTACAGTTCATATAAAAATAAATAATTAATTAAATTAATAAAATGTATTAATTAGGGTTTTAGTTTATAGACTAACCTGGAATGTTAGGGCATTGGAAAATTGCTCGAGACGGAGATAGATTTCGCCGAGGGATTGACAAGTAGTGATCAAGTGTTTCTCTGGTAAGTGTTTGAGAGAAATTTCGTAATCGATTCGGATCCATTTGAGGGCTTTGATGTATTCTCCTCTGTCTTTTAGTATATTGCCGATGACGTTAGCCCAACGCGCTTCTTCACGGTGGTTACCTTCTTGATTGGCGTTCCGGTAAGCGGATTTGGCTGATTTGAGCTCCGAGTCCATCTAGAAACGACGGTGAACGGTGTCGTTGTGTGAAACTGAGTTGTTTTGTGTTATGGGGTTGGAATTGCGAGGGTAAATATCTTTGTGGTTTTTAAATTAATTTCATTTGTCCCGCCAAAACATATTCTACTTGCTCTCGGTTTTTTTTTTTGGGTCCAATTTCTTCCTCTCTTTTTTCTTTTTGTATTTTTTAAAATTAATTAAAAAAATGGTAGGAAAATTAATTAAATAATGTTGATATTATGAAGAAAAAAAATGTTAGTTATTTTGTTTAATAAAAATTGATTATTTTTTGAACTATTTAACTTTGGTATTTCTAGTACACCTTTCATTTAATTCAAAATAATCTAATATTAGTAGT
Organism: Trifolium dubium; assembly: GCA_951804385.1. Lineage (NCBI taxonomy): Eukaryota > Viridiplantae > Streptophyta > Magnoliopsida > Fabales > Fabaceae > Trifolium > Trifolium dubium. Next base: position 4,185,900 of record OX638071.1, read on the forward strand.
GAGTGGATTTTTTTTAAAATATCAATAAGAATATTATTATTCATTAATATGTTGTTGATGTGATGTTTCTCTACCGCACATCTCCATTGATATTATGATATGTTAATATAAATTTTCTACATCATCACTCCTTCAATCAAAGCTATATGATTCTTCGTCAATTTTACTTGTAAATTGTTTTATCTTCTATTAGGATCGTACGTCACACTGAAGATGGTGAAGCGAATGTTGCACTAAAGATTGTTGTTAGAGTTATTACTCACTCGCGGTGGCGTATGCGAAAATCTCAAAGATAATATTAACATGTGATAGCACGAGGTGGTATGTCGAAGACTCAAAGTTGTAGTTTCAAGAGTGGGTCAATCTTGACAAGATGGTTCCAACAGTGCAACGTTTAGTTACAAAGGTGAGGAGAAAGACGGTTGCTAACAACAAGACGAGTCGCAACAACATAAGAAGGAATTACTCTAGAATAAAAGGTGAAAAGGAAACCAAATGTTGCTTCCTCATTGGAAAGTTGTAGAAGGAAATATTGATTTCTTTGTTGAAATTTCATCAAATATGTAGGTTAGCTTCAACTCTAAATTTAAACTAGATGTATACTTAAAGTAAAACTGAAATAATTTATGCTTAAATTAAAATAATTTATGCGGTTAAAAAAGGATAAAAAAAATCAAGTTATCAACATAATGCCGAGGGAGAGTTGATGATATGTCTCTCCCTTATTAAAAGAAGGAAAAAAAATACACAACTGGACATTTATCATATTTATTTGTAACATTTTAGTCTTTTATCTTTAGTTTGTAATAAATTGATCATTTATGTTTTATATTTGTAATATTTTGGTCATTTATCTTTTGTTTATAACAATTTAGTCTTTTATCTTTTATAACATATACATATAATTAAAACTGTAAAGAATTGAAACATAATATATATTGTTTTAGATGGTTTCTTCATACAATGTAACAGAAATATAAACATGTAATTGTGTACGAAATCATGATGTGGTGTGTGCTAATGTTGTGCAGTTTAATTACAGTAGAAATTAAGACTATAAGATAAATGAACATAAAAACTTCACTAGCGATGTATAATGTTTTACCTACTATACTTCAATCATCAATAAGAAGAAATACACTAATTCTGCAATGTTTAGGTGCATATCATAAATTATTAAGAAACAAATATAAAAAGAAAACTATTCAAGAAACTTCGTCTTTAAGTTCTCCCACACTCAGTTTCAACTTATTTACTTTATTTAGTTTAGTGTTATGCTCAGTCATCGACTTTATCAATGATGCTTTTAGCTCCTCAGTATTTTTCTTCATATTTGATATTTTATCATAGCAGGAGCATATCTCAACATTAAGATTCCTTACCTTGTCCAATTCCTTCTTCATAGCTTCTCTATCATCTGTTCTCTGACCAAGTTCTTCCCGCAAAGACATGATAAAATTTAAGGAAAAAAAGGGTTATGTTTTCATATCTGGTTTATTTATGAAGATGACAAATGTTCATCGAAATAATATGTTTTTATTTTATTTTTAATGAAAAAATATTATAGAAAATAAAAGTAGAATTTTTTTTATTAAAAAAAATGAGAAAATGAGTTTATATGTATATGTTAGAAAAAATAAAGGACCAATTTGTTACAAACAAAAGATAAAAGACTAAACTGTTACAAATATAAAAGATAAATGACCAATATGTTACAAACAAAAGATAAATAATCAAAATGTTACAAATAAATAAGACAAAGGACCACTGATATATTTTTGCCTTAAAAGAATTAGGATTCAATTCATGAAGTTGCCTATATTAAAGACAAACCAACACTATTAAAAATATATATGTATATATACCGTTGTACAAAAAACAAAAGCTTTTAATAGTGATTTGTTATAAGATAAAAGGAAACGGTCATTATCATGCTATTATATGAAAGTAGTATCATATAATTTAAAATATATATAGTTTAAATATACTTATGAACACCATAAAATCATAATCTTAATTTTATATAAAATAATTATTTTTAGAATTTAATAAAAATATTTTTTATACTACCCATTTAAAATTTTATATTATATGTTATTATACACTTGTATTCACTACTATAAAGAGTCAAGTCTATGAAAAATACAATGAAAGAAAATCAATCATTTGAATCAAGATGAATGATTTTTATCTAGTTTTTCATATCTTATTTGTTTTTATATCGGCAGTTGAACATTTTTCATTATTAAAGTGCCGGCATGTGTTTAACATGACAAATCAAACGCAAAATATAATCATATCAAATAAATTCTATCTATTATGGTAAAAGTGTAAAACACAATGGTACACGCTGACAAAGTGGTATATGGTAAAACTATTTGGTTAGAGAAACAAAGAGACTGTACAAAACACATGTAGGGAATAGAAATATTTTTGACCGGGTATAGATATAAATAGAGAGAGAAATTGAATAGAAAGATTGAGCAAATATGATCAAACTTAAGAGATAGATATATGTTACTATATATATATATATATATATATATATATTTATTAAATACAATAACATATATAAAAATGAATGGAATAGAATTAGGGGTAACAGATAAGAAAATACTACATGCCACAACACATAAAAATAAAATAGAATAATGAGAGATTATACATATAATAATAGTAATATAATATAAGGAGTAACACATAAACTTCAATGACGTGGCACAAATTGTATCACTAGGCACAAATTGTATGACATGCCTATAAAATAATTTGAGACTCCAATTTAATTTAATAAATATAAATAGATACGACGTGCCTTTTTCAAAATAAAACATAGTATGATCCAAATTCGACGACTTAATCTATTCCTACCCCTAAGTCTATGCTTGTTTACAAAACGATCTCTTTTGATCAAACAATCTTAATAAGCCACAAAACAAATTAACCTTAGCAACCAAAAACACAGTCATCACTCAAGTGAAATGGAGAAGTGATCTCCAAATTAGGCTGACCACCAAGCAAAATTCAATAATGCAAAGCTTATCAAAATCCTAGAGTCAGCTAACAATACAACAATTGGAAGGAAAAAAATAGTATAATGTAAAAGGAATTATGTAAGAGCCATATACAATTGTTGGATAATGTCAAAAACAAATTCAATAAACCATTTGAAAATTAAAACACCTTGCCACAATAAAAGAAGGTTTTCCTCCACAACTCTGTATTTACACTTATCTCTTCAAATGTATGAAGAGAGCACGGGACGTAAAAGACTACTATTAAAAAGACTAGTAAACTCTTCTACGCCTCCAAACAAAAAGAAAGAAATTTTGTACTCAAAAAAGAAGAAAAAAAACTACTGAAAGTCTGAAATCCTTCTATGATACCATCTTCTCTGACATTCTCTTTTTAATCTCCTCAATTGCCTGGCATCTTCTTCTTGATAAAGCTTTAATTGCATCTTGATATTTCTGTTCAATCATTTCTAACTCTAGTCTCAACTCATCATCAGGTTCAGACATAGAGGAAACACTAACGGGATAACTTGGGAAGCTCACCATACTGTTGCTCCCCATGTCTGAGAACTTGCTCTTATAATCAGATGATGCCCCGATTTCAGATGCAAACGAGCTCCGACTCCCTCCATCAAATCCTGATTCAGCAGACATAAATGAAACCATAGAAAATTTATCATTGATGTCTGATGTTGCAGAAGCATATGACATCTCAGAACATAAATCCATATTGTCAGCGTTCTCTTTTGCAGTTGATCTTCCAAATGAGGTTGAGGGACCTGCATCTCCAGTAGAATGTTTCGAGCTTCCTTTGTCTTTAGCCCATTCCGAGTCACTCTGTTGGTTAACATCAGTACATTTACCATTTGCAGAAACCAAATGATCAATTGCGACACAAGGTTTCCATTCAGGAACCAATTTCATCAATAACAGATCGATTAACTCAGCTATAAATTTCACATTCTGATCAGCAAGTTCAAGTTGCTCAACCATTTCCTTTGAAACTGAGACAGCAGTATCACTGTCAAGATAGAAGATGAAATGGATATTTCTTGCTTGTCCTGCATATAAATCACAAAGAATATAACTCTCCACCAACAAATTTAAAAGTCATGAAAGAGTAGAAATGAACTTGAAGTTATACTTACCCTTCTGATCAGCTATTCGCAGAACTAATGATACAGAATTCTCATCATTTTGATCACCTTTTAGAAAGAAGATATCATCTCCCTTCAACCTTCTTATCTCAACACTTGGAGAAGATGACACATCAATAGTGGAATTATCAAGTACAGTGATCACAGGTAGCTTGTTAGTGTCGCTGAGATCCATAGAAACGGCCCCAATACGTGAACTAGCAGGACCTTCTGAGATCATACATCTGTTTTCAGAGGCTCCCAGTTTAGGAAGAACAATATCTGTCAACGGAAAAGAATTGTTCTTTGTTGAACCATTCACTTGAACAAAGGGGTCCATCAGAAGCTCCTTTGCTGACAATCTTTGGGATGCTGGAACAAGACATTTCTCAATAAATGCTTTTATCTCTGGATCTGTCACTTTAGTAAGTGCAACAGGCATTATACCCTGCAGAATGTATATTGTGAATGACCATACAATCCAGTAACAACCTACACAAAAAAGGAACTTGATAAATAACATGATACTTACAGATGAAACTTTCTTGTATATCTGTGCCGAATTTCTGCATTCACTGTAAGGATACTCGGAAGTCACCAACTCAAGCAAACACATACCAAATGAATATATGTCAGCTAATTCATTGTAATTTTCATCGTACATTTCAGGTGCCATAAACTCCGGAGTACCTACCAGGATTTTATAGGTGTAAATATAATTGGGATAGAAATCAAACAGCAACTGGACAAAGCAGGGCAATAATTAGGGGTATACTACTATTGCTGGTGCTATAGGATGGTAAAAATGATATAAAAAAGCTACTGTTTATGTTTTAACTATACAAAGGATTAACAGGAAAAAAAAGTGGAGGGAGAAAGAAAAATATACCGATAACAGTCTTAGCATTACCCTGCGTCAAGAAAGTTGCCATCCCTAAATCACCAATTTTAACTTCTCCCTGGTAACCATTGATAAATATATTATCACATTTCAAGTCCCTGTGCATAATTGGTGGGTTGTGACTGTGGAGGTAGTTTAAACCCAATAGAATCTGTCTTGCCCATCCTTTGACAGCCTTCAAGTCAACCTTCTTGTGTTTTTTACGATACCTAAATCATGCATTGCATACACTAACAGAGTGGTCGATGTCGTAATAAATAAATATGCAGAGAGATTAATGATACATATGAAAGGGATACTGGACTTACTGTTTGAGGCTACCCGAGGTAAACAGCTCAGTAATCATATTAACAGTCTTGCGCTTGTCATCAATCCACGAATTGTAGAATCTTATTATGTTACTATGCCTCAGCGATTTTAAGAGATGCACTTCTGAGTATAGCCTATCTAAGTCACCCGGCGACTGTAACACCTCATTAATCTGAACCTGTCCCCAAGCAACTTCAATTCCATTGACCTCATCAAATGCTCTGTAACTGATTTATCACAAATTATGGAAAACATTTACATCTTGAAACAAGATCAACTCCAATAATAAAATTATTTTATACCGTAACAACAAAATGCATAGTATTATGTTCTAAATTTTGCTCGGCAACGAAAAATCACGAAGAATGCATTGTAAATTTGTAATGCTAACACATGTCCAAAATAATAATACTAAATTTTTTTTGACGCAATAATAATAAATACTAAATAAACATATATATAATAACCAAACATTAATTAATGGATACACTGTTTTGAAGGCTCCTTTGCCGATCACTTCTTTATACTGTTAAACAATGCAAAAAGCAGAATCAGCTTAGTGCATTGTAAGATTATCTATCTATTTAACCCTAAATAAAAAATCAGTATAAATCAAAGCCAATTGCATTACCTTGATATAACGACCAGTAGGATCAGTTTCAAGAATATCCGGATCAGGTGGCTCCGGGTGTCCTGCACCCTCTTCCGAGCTTTCAGTACCAACCAAACTCATCTATACCGTTCTAATATCAAATCCTACAAATCAAGCAAGGTTAACACTACATTAATCTCAAATCACTATTGTAATCAAAATTATCAAATATCAACGAACAACGATTGATTAAACTTCTAACAAATAGTAGCATTCATAATTCAAAATCAAAACACAAACAAATAGAATTAACGAGTTTCAAAAAGCATTAATTAAGTTTCAGTGACAATAATTTTAGCTTGATGTTATTAATTTTTCTGTTTTTACCTGAAAATCAAACTTTTGAAAGCTTAAGGAAATTGAAAGGAGATTAAGAAAATCGAACCCTAATTAGAGCAGAGCAAAAAAGATAGTAGATTACAATCACTTGATCGTCGTAATCATAATTTCACAATCATAATCATAATATAATTTATTTATAGAAATAATAATAATATTCTAAAATCAGAGAAAAAAGAAGAAAATAAAACGAGTAAATCACTCTGTATTTATACTTATCCATCTTCATGTCCTTTTCATCCACATCACGTCGCCGCCATGCAGTGTCTCCAACTAGGGTGAAACCTGTTTTTTTTTATTATGGGCTTCTGAGCTTTATCCGAATAAAATTAAAAAAAAAGATCGGCCCAATAAGCCCAACTAAAATTAAACTCAACTAAACTAAAACGTCATCGTTTTACAGCGTGCTTTCGTTTTTGTAAACACGTAGGAGAAAGATTCTGTAATTGTTGAGAGAAAAAAATGGAATTCTTAGACGAAGATGCGAAACCGAAGTTCTTGTTTCAATCCGGTGCACCCGCGGCCACTGAATCACAGCCTTACGAGAAACCAACGAAACCGTTCATTGCTGTAACCGTTGCGCTTTCTTCAATCTTCTTCGCTCTTGCTATCTTCGTTTTTCAATCGGAACCTTACACATCGATTTTCTTCTGGTTTGCACTCTCTCTCCTCGTTGGTCCTTTCGCTCCGAGCTCAATCACCGGCGGCGATTTCCGCGTCGGACGTGGTCATGTCGTTAATTTCCCCGATCAGGATACTTCAACCGATGAGGAAGATGTCAGGAAAAGATCTCAGCAGCGCCGATCTAAGCCGCGCAGATCGGAGGATGTTGCTGCCGTCGTTGTTCCAACGCCGGTAGTTTCAAACGGAGGTGCTTCTAAGAATCGAAACGGAGATGGAGCTGCATTGACGGCGGTGGTGGAGGAAACGGAATGGAACGAAGAGGATATTGAGATTTTGAAGAAGCAGATGGTGAAGCATCCGGTGGGGAAACCAGGACGGTGGGAGGCGATAGCAGAGGCGTTCGGAGGGAGGCACAGAGCGGAAAGCGTGGTAAAGAAGTCGAAGGAGTTGGGAGAAAAGAAGGTTGATGATTCGGATTCTTATGAGCAGTTTCTGAAGAAGAGAAAAGCGTTGGATAAGAGACTTGTTGAAGAAGGAGGAGAATTAGCGACGGGTGAGAAAGTTGAAAGTGTTTGGAGTTCAAATGAGGATATTGCTTTGTTGAATGCTTTGAAAGCTTTTCCGAAAGATGTTGCAATGAGATGGGAGAAAGTTTCTGCTGCTGTTCCCGGGAAATCGAAAGCAGCTTGTATGAAAAGAATGGCTGAATTGAAAAAAGGGTTTAGGACTGCAAAATCTGGATCAGAAGTTTAGACTTGGTATATGGATTAAAATACTTGTAACCAATGCGGATTTCTTTTTTGTATTCTAGATATATGAGTTATGAATGGTGTTGATAAATTGTTTTGATGAGTTGTTTTTTACTTGTTATGTTAGGATTAGGAAGCTCTTTCCCTTATCAAGTTAACGTTGGAAATCTTTTAGTGTAACTTCATTGAATAAATAGAATGAACAAGATGTTGTATTCAAAAATGTGATTATAATGAATTTTGTAAAACAAGATGTTATGATCAAGACAATGCCATTATTGTGGTTCTGAATCATAAATAGTGTTTGATTGTTCTTGTGTTGCATTCATGCTTCTTGTGACGTGTGACCGAGAGTGGACCAATTTAAACATTGATTTAACTCTTCTGCTATTTCCGGGATAGCCCTCCACTGATTTTAACCCTAGTTTACTTTTTTAAGAATGTTTCTTATGGTGAGTCTTCCATTTCAAGTTTTAACATCATATTCTGTGATCTGAATGTAGTTTTGTTTAGTGAACTGTATCTCTATCGGTTGGTGAGAATGTGTGCAATGGATGGACCTTTCAGTTCCTATTGTGTGCCTACCATTTCAAACATCGGATAATTCCTTAGTTGTGTTCCTGTACTTGGGCTAGATGAAAGTTTTGGGATTTCATGTGGTATCAGCTCGTTGGTAGTTTGGTTACCTTTTTCCTCTTAAGTAATCTTTAAGTGGGGAATTGATTTTTTTATTGCTTGTTAATCTATTGGAAATTTTTACTCGGTCTACATCAGTAGTTTATTTGGTTATTAACCTAGCCTATTGATCCAAGGGTTAAGGCCAATCCTTGGGACTCTCTGTGGTTGACCTGGTACTCAGAAGTTCGATTGTCAATGGTGTCAAAAAATGTTTAGTCAGTGGCTGTCAGTTGCCACGCACTGCGGCCGTGATTAGTCATTGGTTGAAAGCTTTGAGATACACTAGATGTTGGATAAAAAAGGGAGTACTTGGTTATTGAAAAGTTGCATCTTTTTCCGTTGTGAATTTTTTTTACCTGGTCTGTAATGCTTGTGTGTTGGTTACATAATGATAATCTGGATGGTTCTTTTGGACTGTTATTGTATATTCATCTTGCTGACTGCTACGTTGCAATAGTTTTGAACTCTCAGTTTGCTGTGTTACATACTGCACCGAGCGCTAGGTGGTATGCTGGTGCTTAAGGATGTGTCGCTCTCAGCATTTTTACAGAACTCTTGAAATCATACAGTGTTACATTTATGGATCTTGTCTTTGCTTCTAGCATCAGTAACTATTTTAAGCATAAATTGCAGTACAAAAATTTCACCTTTCTTCTGTCTTATTGTACAGCCAACACTTGCAGTTTTTACTCTCGAAGTTTTCAGTTTCTCATTTGCTTCCATTCAGTGCCAATTTGCTTTGAAAGCAGTCACTCTTTTTCAGGTAACTATGTGCCAGTACTATTTTAATCCAGTTCTTGAGTTAGATCTGATAGCTGTGACAATTTAATCCATATCTTCAAAGAGTGTCTCTCTAATATAGTCCTTTTATAAGGTTCCAAACATGGACCCTTTGGATGGGGAATGGATTCCCCTCGCGTTTTTCTCATGTCGAATCATAAGTCCTCATCTAAAATATTGAATGATAGTGTTTTTGCAACATACATGATAGATATATTGACACATTTAAAGCAATATGTAGTTAATATTGAGCTATAAAAAGAATATGCAAGAATAATTATCAGAGCCTCAACATAAAAATTTGTACAAATACATTGAAACATTCCATTATCACATTCCATTCATCAGAATGAATGAACAAACTGTGGAATTAATCACCCACACTTAAATCCTCCCTACACCAATTATCCATCCTTAACCCATACAATCATCTCACTAATTTAAAAAATGAAAAACAAATTTTACAAACAAACAAAACAAAAAACTCTAAGATTCAATCTATTTGACCTTGTCACTCATAATACAATCTGTTGGTACCCAGATTGAAACAGAAGTCAAAGGCCTTGACTTCCAAGACAAAGCCAACCTAAAATTTTCAAATTGAACCCAATACCCTTTACCAAACAAGCTAACCAATAACTTAGCTTGTGAAATATTACATGAACTCATACCAACACGTTTATACCCTTTCAATGAATAAAAAAACCTTTCTTCCCACAATATTCTTTTCTCTCTTTCACAAGGAAACTGTCTTACACTGTCTAAAATTCTATTTCCCAAAACCTCTTTCTCTATAAGGGCTAACTCCTTTTTATGACTACTCCAAAGGGTACTAACAAGTGAATCACAGAGTGCAATATAATGATGTAAAGCCTCACAGAAAAACTCCACAAAAGACATAGATTTTAGTCTTGAAAAATTAAAAAGCTCTTCTTCTACCAAAACAATAAGCCTTGGTGATAATTTTCTCACACAATCGAGAAACGTTTTGACCGATGAGAAATTCCTGTTTGGCATCCATTGATGTACCATACAATTGACAATAAGTGTGTCGCCGAGTTCGACTCCTTGAAAACTTTCTTCACCAACCATCATCACCGTATCAAACACAAACGGTAAATTGATTGAATCTGCAAACTCTTTGAGCCTTCTTCCTGTTTGTTGAACTGAGGCTGCACTTTGCTTATCTACTGTGACTGCTGTTACTCTAAGGGAAGTAGTGCTTTTTCTCATTGCAAAGTCAACCATCAATGGTGGCCATTGGATTCCCTCCATGATATCAAAATCAATGACATGAACATGTTCAACACCGTCCGTAGCTTCGAAAATCGCTTGGTTTGCTGTGAAATGAGCAAATTTTACGTAGGGAGAAAGTTCTTGAAGTATCTGAAACACACGGAATGTGCTTGTCTGTGTAGAAACATGATCACAGTGGAATTTTGGAGCATTTGTAATTTTATAATACAAACCATTAGTAAAAAAAGTAGCCAACCTGTTCAACAAATTATCGCCTTTTTCTAAAGGCGAGGCATTGTTTAGTTTTTCGATTATTTCAAAAGCAAGAGTGAAGTTCTGTGATTCAACAGCTTCAGCTCCTATCAGCAAAAGATCAACCAAACTTGTCTCTTCCATTAACTCTTCTTGAACTCCCTTCCAATAAGAATCCTCATTTTCGCACCCTTTCTCGGTAATTTCATGACACGGAGGTGCTGTCTCTTCGTGATTTATGATATCAAAGTCGTCGTTTGTATGTTTCTGCAGCAATTCTTCTATGGATTCTTGATCAATGATTTCATCTAGAATGGTATTTGGAGATAAGAGATATTGTGATTGGTCTTGATCAAACAATATGTCATCTAGGATTGTATTTGGGGATAAAAGATCTTCTGTTTGGAATGAAAATGAATTTTCTAAGCTACATTCATGCAACTGATTCATGTAAGGAGGGGTAAATGAGTAATCAAATTGCTCATAATCCATTACATTCATGGTAAGATATAATGAAATAAAAGCTCACTCACACAAGTACTACTTGCTAGAATATTTATTTGAGTGTTCTTTATATAGAGAGAACCTAATCATGAATCTAAATTACTATTAATAATCATTGAAATTGTAATTAATGTGTAGCTAGGTTGACAAAATTGCTTCCATAAGCTTAAATGAAAGAAATGAATTTTAGTGCTAGTAGGGTTTAAGATCTCTTACATGAGTGTTGCCACCTTTTTTTGACCAAACATGAATGTTGCACCTAATAGGTGGCATATAATATTATGAGATTAAACATATGCATAAAAACATTTCTTATGTTGTAGTGCAGAATTATTAAACTCAATGACTGAAGCAATTAGTTACATATTTATTGAGATAGTCATTTTCAACACAAACAAAACACACATGTGGTGGGTTGAACTTTTGGTTTGGTACTCTATATGCTGAATACTTGTGTTTCATTTTTTAAATAGATTTAGTTTAGACAATTTTCTGAACGTATCATCATGAAACAATAATTTATTCATATGCTAATTTATTGTATAAGTTAAATTTCTGGTACACATACCAATTATATATATATATATATATATATATATATATATATATATATATATATATATATATATATTTTGTCTTAACCTTACTAAGGAGAACTAACAAGTAAAATATAGTTGTTCCGGATAAACTAAATGCCCATTACAGATATATGATATCCAGACTCAATAGGGAGTCCAATCTATGGCGCAGCGTTTGAGGGCAATCCACGATAACTACTGTACACTCGCTCTCAACAGATCAAAGATGTGGAATCATTTACAACCGTTAGATTCATTTTAACAGTTTTAATTTCCATCTTTCACGGACATGCAACACCCGTCCGTATAAAAGATCCTTCTATATAAGTGTGGCTAGCAGCCACACCACAGTATGATCAATTTTACTTTAAATTTTATTCACCTCGCCACTCATACTCATATTGACTTGAACGTCAGAGTGCTAATTTTGTTTTGCACATATCTCCTCCCTTACAACCACCACATAACAGCTGCAACCATAGTGTGAACCTCCATCCTAGGAAATGATTTTATTCCATTCAAAATATTAGTCAATAATTATTTTTGCTAAGGTTGGAATTCAGATAACATTTTCTATAAAAATATAGTTAGAAGTTTATAAAAACTAATCATTAGTCACAAATTATAAATATATTTTAAGTGTGAAACTCTTAAAAATAAAAAATTAATCAAACTACAATATACACACAATAACATGCTTACTAAAAAAAAACATTCTTATTCTCACTTCTTTACATGAAAAATTAAGGTGAATCACAATAATTTTAACAATTTTTTTACTTTATAGTTTAACAATTTTTTTTAATTACACCACTTATCAAAATATGCACTAAAGGCTAAGTTATAAGTTGAAGAGTTAAGCTGAAGCTAAGAATTAGAAAGTTAATCGGCCATGGGGTGAGATAATGATGTATCCAAATCCAAACAAGTTGTAAAATGTTTAAATATTGAGGTCGCATCATGCATGTATAATTTGCAAACAAATGTCCATTATTTTGACTCATCACCCAAACATAATTTAAAAATATATATAAATTTGCCAAAATAATTTCTCAAAATATATAAATATGCAACTATGATTAGTATCCTATCATACGTGTGTGTTAGCAATAATATACTAATGTAATGAGTACTACATAACACGTGGAGAAGAGCTTTTGGTCAGAGTCTTTGGCCAATCAAAATAATGTAAAACTATAATAATTTATGTTTTTTTTACGCAAATAATAATAATTTATGTTTGATAATGTGAAAAACTAAACAATTGTTAAAAAAGAAACAAAAGATGATGATTTTATGAATAGACATTAAACGCATTGTACAACTCTATCTTTGGATTTTTTACAAGTTTTAAATAGAAAGTTGCAAAGAAAAAATGAGAATATTTGGTATATTCTTATGCTCCTAATACTTAACGATTAGTTTAGGGGTTTCTAATTGTCTGTTTATATATGTTTGATTAGGCAAAAACAAAATTTAGGCATTGACAAAAAGTGGTTACAAATATCCATATGATTGACTTTGAGAAGTACAAACATACGAAAGTGACAGCAAAAACACTTCATAGTTCATACTATTGGAGTGTTTCAAACCAATGAGCAGTGTGTTCTGCACGTTCGGTAGCAAATCAATACCAATGACATCATTCAATTTTTTATTTATTTAAAAAAACTCCTTCAAAGGATGTTTGTGGTGCGATTTAAATCATTTTAAAGATAAAAATGTTTTTCGATTTGGTTTAATTTTGAATAGCTAATGAAAAAATTGATTCGGATCAATTATAGTATATAGTTTGAATCGGCTTGATTTATTCAATATTTACACAAACATTATATAAATATGGTTTGAATTACAAATTCATTATTCACATTAAGTGGCTAATCAACAAATTTATTATGTCTCTTTTTACTTGACATTTGCTACAAATAGGCTTCCAATAAGGGATAATCCGACCCAATGTGCCATATTAATGTGGGATCAATTGACTACGTTGGTGGTTGTGGAAAGGATGAGAGTGCACAACATATTTTGTAATGTGTTTTCTTTGGAAATTGGTGTGGAAAATAATTTAAAATTGGTTAGATATATCGTGTACATGTTACCTATAATGAGGTTCATTTGCACGCATAATAAAAGTGGTATGGGTTTAATACGACACGATTTACGCATATAAATGAAGAAGCCGGAGTTTAAAACCCGGTCACAATTTTGTACTACTTCTGTACTACTTTTAGTACAACACAACTTTGTACTACATTTGTAATTAGAAAAAACACTGTTAAAATATAGCATGCTTTTAAGGAGTGTGGTTTACAAATGAAACATATAGTAGTAATTGAAGTGATGAGAAAGTCTTGGTTCTACGATAAAATACAATTATCACCAACCAATGGAGATTGAGTCTAATAATAGAATAAATTAAATTTGGCATAATGTAGTGAATTACATGTTTAAATTCTATTACGATACTTTTATCAAGAGGAACATGTGAAAAACCATATCATCATAATTCACAAAGTTTTGGATTTTCTAAGCCAACCCCATGACATATTACTTGGGTCTTGGGTGGAGAATCAGACCCATGTGGGAATATTCTTTTTATTTACTCCTCAATATGGGAATATTCTCATGCTTACAATTAAATTAATGGCTTAGATCTATAAATAGCAATCAATGATAAGCAATTCAGCGTTACTATCAGCTTTTCTTACTTGTATTATTACTGACTTTGATCATTAATATTAATTAACTACTTAGAGCCTTCGAGTAGTAATTAGTTAAGTCGACGTACGTTAACATGAAAAATAATTGAGTCGAATATCAAAAAAAATAAAAAAAATAATTGAGTCACAAGTAGTCCTCAATGTTTTATTTTAATTTATATAGTACTTCTTTTCTGACTCAAGTTTTTTTTTTTATATTCTTTTCATCCCCATCATCCATTACTTTTAGACTAAATTGTATTCCTTCTTATCATTATTATAAATAAATTTGACTACTGATGTATCTGATCATATTGGAAGGAGTATCATTTTTGTTATATGAAACAAAATTTCATGTTTTTTTAGGGTAGCAATTTGATGTTAGGCATGTAGAGGGTGTAGATGTATATATATCTTTGTATTTGTACAAATACAAAGAAATTATTTGGATTTGTGTTAAACATTTTTTACAAAAAGGTGTGTTATTAAAGAGGTTGATCCTACCCAATTTTAGAGATAATATTAAGTTCTCCCTTCACCAAGAGAGAAAAAAGTAAAACCGAGAATAAAATTCTACAATAAATAATTACAAATTTTATTTAACATTATGCTAAAAAAATGTATTTAACAATTTTTAAATACATCTCTAAGTGTCCCGTGAACCTATCTCAGCTGGTAGAACATTTGCAAGTAATGTATATGGACCGGAGTTCGAATCATGATAACTCACTTATTCAATTTTAAGAGGTGAAATTCTAGTCATTAGACTACTTAATTAAAAAAAAAGTACACCTCAAAGTGATTTGATATGCTACCACTACTAAAATGCAAAAAGTTGTGTCAAAGAGCTTAGCTCGGTTAATAAAATTTCAGACACTCCATTTTATTTAACATTAGAGTTCGAATAAAATGCTAAAAATTGTTTGGGATTTATGTATTATTTTCAGTAATCTAATCTAATGCATTGAATGTGAACAACAATTTGCTACAACAACTTTGGTATGACACTATTATTTTTTTCTCTTTCTTTATGGAGGAAGCTTTATAGAACTCTTTAGATAGATTATGGTATAAATCAATGAAATGATGGTGTCATTTCTTGATGAAGATGGGAACATGTCACATCATTAACATCATTAATTTCTTATAGTAGTACTAAGAAACAAATTAGCACAAAAAGTTTTAGTTGTTAGCCGCTCTACTGGTCCCCAAAATTCTCTCTACCAATGATATCTCATTCATAACAAAGTTAGCTAAGAAATCATCAGTTGTTGTACTTTCAAAAAGTTTAGTCTTGTAATCTAGTTGTTGTCATTGTGAACCTTCCTAACTATTGGTCTTGGTACATAATTCTTAATTTCCACGAATATCTTTTTTAACAAGAAATAATATATTGAAAGATAAGTGCAAAAGTACTCCAACTCAAATATATATAAAAAAAAAACCTCTCAAACAAAAACATAAAAACAAAAGAACTTGAAAAATAGCACACAGATAAGTAAATATGGTCTTAACTCTTAAAATGTGCGATGAACTTGGAGCTCCGATATCACCACGCATTGAGAAGAAACTCTCGAAATATGGATCTAAACAGTAACCAAGTTCGTGAAGGAATCAGATATATAAAAAGGAGGTTTTCATCTCTGATAATTCATAATTGAACCTTGGCAACATTGTAATATTAACATAAAAACTGATAAACTTTGATAATTTCAATCATCTATCTCAGCATTTGTTTGGTTTAGTGTTTGCAATTGAATTCTCGCGCCCTGATGTCACTTGAATGTGACTTTCAGGAAGCTAGATAGTCTTGCTTTGTGCTGGCCGTGCGTTAGGTGGGATGTCCACCGCAATTCCAAAACTTAGCAACATTCTATATGGTGAAAGGTATTCTATATTTTTTTTAATGATATGATATACGGCTGTACCAAGACTGACATATCAGACCCCATCATTAGATAAAAAAAAAATCAACAGCCATATACCTAATCATCATATTTACACATATTTTCAAAACAATGAACATATTCTTCAACTAAGTCAATTTATTATGGAAAAAAGCTATACATATGTTTTACTAATTTAACATCAGCAAGCGTAAGTGTAATATACTATGTGTGTATTATATTTGTGGCTTACCATGTCGCATAACCAACAAGTTTTTCATCTCCCTGTAACCATTGAACTCTTTGAGTGCATCACTTGTTGTTTTCCTAGTTGCTATAGATGCCTCTTGGTTTTGATTAAGTTCTTGAATGTTATTCCGGGTTTCACAGTGTTTGTCATGCGATAGGTTTTCTTTATTTGGTTTTTGAACGGTTATTTCCGTAGGTTTAGTTGTGAGATTAACTCTCAAGGCAGGAATTTCTGTTAGGTGTTCGGAAGTGTAAAAATCTTGATGGAGAGGTCGTGCTTTCTTCAGCATATTTACAAGTGTACCGACAGCAGCATCATTGGACTTTCTAATGGGAAATAATCCTCCAGCTTCGAGTGCCTCCGACATATGACTGTGACATAAAGATTCTGTTCTGTTTATGGACAAGAAATCATATTAGAAGAGCAAATTGTATGACAAATATAACTTCAAAAAATAGCAAAAAAAACACAATTCGACATGGAGAAATTACACAAGAACTTGTAATCAGTACATGTATCTAGTGAAGTTGAGACTTGAGTCTAAACCCCAATTCGAAACTCCTATCTTGATGGATAGCAGTAATAACAAGTAACAACAACCTAATATATTTTCACTAGGTGGACTCAGCTACATGAATGATCACTGCCGAAACATATTGTTGTGTTTAGGTTTGATAGACTGTTTACCTCTAAATCTCATCGTGATAGATAACAACTAATCAACATTCAAATTAAGATGGAGAACATGTCTACCAGTGTCGAGTTATTTGCAATCAATGACTATTTACTATTTTTTTTAAACAACCAATATTAATATTGTTAGTATCGAACTCTCAACCTCCTTAGCACTCAACTCATAAACTTCTTCACCCCAGCCACCAAACCGATCTTATATTCTCTTAGTGATTACTTACTGGGCAAATGAGTCATCAGCACTAGTCACAGATGACCTATCCTACTAGTTAAGTTGGTTCTTTTGGCAGTCCCTTCATCCAACCACAGTCAATGCCATTTATTTATGCACATAAAACAGATGTGTTTACAAATTAATGTCTATAAGTCAACCTCTAAAGCAATAAAAGAAGGTTGATAAACACACCATTCTGATACATGTCAGAAACTGAAATGGTGCAAGAAATAATGAAAATTTAAACAGTTAAAGTTATGCCTTTTTTTCACCTGCCATTCAATTTGTTTCCTTTTTTCGTTCATTTTCATGTTTAGGTCAACTGAAAGCAACTTGGAACATGAGATTGTAGGATAACTTGTCAACATTTAATTTGCAACCCAGAACTCATTACATTTGACTATTACCCTATACTCTACCAGACCAGAAGCATGACATTCCAATCTGTGGGCAGTACTACTGTCATAAAACGTCTCTCACCCCCCTCTCTCTCTCCCTCTCGCTCTGAGTGTAAGTTAACCTTATATACATGATTAGCATAAATGCCAATGAATTTCAGTCACGAGTACCTGCTCCCTGGATTTGTCACAGCATCATAATCCACATCAAACGGACAACTAAAATCAGTATCATCAAAATCATCCTGGCAAGACCTACTGGAAAATGAAATACGTGAAGAGCTGTTAGCTGATATCCTAACTCCTGGATACTTTTGGAGCTCATCTTTTCCTAGAGAAAACACCTGCAGAAAGAAGGAGCCATTAACAAATCAAATATGTTTGACCTAGATAAAAAATCTACGAAAGTTTACACTATACAGCTTACCTTCTCAGCTGTAGCACCAGTTTGCATCACATCTGTACTTCTATCAATCTTATAAGCACACTTTGAACTTCTTAAGGGATGAGATGGTGGCAAATTATGTCTATCACAGTATCCAGAGGAATTAACAGCTTCCGCATTAGGTACGCTGACGGATGCATCCTTTTTCTGAATTGATGACGTCTCACATAGATCAGGAGGCAAATTTACAGGTGGAAAAAGCCACGAACTTGAATTAGACACTGGAATTTGTGAATTTGAATGTATAAGCATAGTTGAATCAGTAGAGACTTTACTGTCATCAAAATTCCCACTATGTCGCCTTGGCGATGAAGAGCCGTGACAAGGAAACCCTGCCAAAGGAAGTGATGGGAACCTCCTCAACGGATCTGCCAATGGACTTCCAACATAGTCAGAAATAACTTGAGGGGCAATACAAGATAATTGCTCAGAGCTCAAATCTAAGGCCGAAGGACAATACATCACCATGAGACAGAGCCTACCAGAAGAAGTATCCACAGGAGTAAATGTATATTTCATCATTTCTGACTCTTGTTTTTGAGTGAACGGCTCAACAAAAGAAGACACCCGGTGAGCAAGGGTGAAGGGACTAATCCGTGCAGACGAATTAAGTTCTCTGAAAATTTTATATGCAGGTAAAAGTCTAACTGTGGTATACAAAGACCTCAAAAGTAAAGTTGATTTCTTATACAAGTTTTGCAAGGAATTGTTACTTGATCTCCTAGTGCAAGAACCAGAATTAGAATCCTCTATCGTCCTGTTCTCATACTGCACAACCCATCTTTCTAAAATCTTTTCACTCTTTGCCTCAACCCCCAATTCTCCCCCACTGCAGCAAAGTGGATATCTTTCTTTACGAAGAACCCTTTTCGGGATCAAAGGATCCCCATCTAGAGACCTATGAACCAAAATCACATCAACAATAACACACTCAACATTGTTAATGTTAATATTCTCCAACGCCACAGGGCACTCCCGGAGTGCCAAATTGAACCATCTATCCTTCGACTTCACACTAGGTGAGGACGAAGAAGACGAACAAGGTGACGAATCTGATTTATAACCACCAAATGAATTACTCGAGGACGCATAAAGTACCCTCGATTCAAGTATTATGTGAACACTTTTCGCGAAGAATTCAGTGATTATTTTTTCCATCTTCGCAGTATCCGAGTGTGTATTCCCATGAGACAACACCATTGTCCTTTACTTCTTAGTCTTTAGGTTTCATCAATCAATCAACAGTACTCAACAACTAACAAAACCTTAACAGATACAAAAAAAAAAAAGGTTAAATTTTTATTGTTTAGCTTAGAAGTTAGAATCCAAAATAGACAGTGTTTAACTACAACATCGTACTTGAAAATTGAAATGCACAAAAAACAAGAACTTTATACTACTACTACTACTAGGTTACTTAATGAAGAACAAGACAATAAAACAATAACATCGTCGTACGGCATTGATTGATGTTAATAAAAAGGTTATTTGATTAAATAGTTAAGAATGAATTGGATTAATTGTAGAATTGAAAAGAGGGTTTACCTTATCTATCCGATTAGGGTCTTAAACAAAGTGTTGTTTGTTATGTTTCAATCGGAAAAGGAAAACGCAGAGAAAAGAGAGGAGTTGGGACGAGAGTGAAAAGGTGGGGCCGGTTTCGCAGTGGAAGTTGGAACGTTAAATACTTAAATCCTTTATCTTGGTTTTTCTTGTGTTGTTTGTTTGTGGGTATTGAAGTGGGCCTAAGGCCTCAAAAAGCTTAAAACATGGACTACGTGGAACCTACGTGGAATATTGATTTGTTCACCTTATCTTAATTTTTAGGCCATGTATAGTGTAGTTTCAAACTATTTTTTTTGGTTATTATTGTTTTTGATAATGTGATTTGGTTATTATTTATCTTTTCTAGAATTTTTTTTATTTTTTTATTAGAAAAATTAAAAGTACAAAAAAAGTGAGTACATCATAACAATAGATAGATATTAGTCATCAATTAACAAATTAAAGATAAGTATTATAAGTTTTTTTATTTTTATAATAAAAATAGATAGATATTGTAAGTACATCATAACAAATGATAAGTTTGTTAAAATAATAGTAATACCCCATTTTTTTTTCTCACTTTACACTTTAGATGATCCAAATACATATCTTAGTTTAATTGGGTTTTGTCTAATCAAAAAGTAATAATTTGACTAAATGTACATGAATTACAACTTAAATATGTGATCATTATTTTGGAATTGAGACAAGAAGAGACTAAACATGAGTCATGACTACTATAAAAAAACTAATTGGTTGATAAACAATTAGGATAAACAAACTCCAAATGTTTCCAATGTTCTCTACTACTTGAAAACATCTTCTACTACCTTAAAACGTCATCACATAGTAAATTTACGACATAGAATCTATAAGTAACACATTTAATTGATGTTTCCACTCATACATATAGTGTGTACTACTATTAGTGTAATGTCCAAAATCTTCTCTAAACATGAAGGTATACACATTTACACCATCCAAACACGCACATTTATGTATAACAAAGAGAAACAGCACATCATCATACTTTCAAATAAGATTTACAACACATACTATCAAGGTCCAAACAGTTCTTATCATAGATTATAAGTTAACACATACTTATTTATGAGCATCCTAAACCATATACAAAACTCAATATTCTCAAAAACTTGCTCATTGATGCATTAAACAAGATAACATTTTTAGATTGTTTACACATGGATAAACTTCAAAGAATATTACTATACAAAATCTAATTTTCTCACCCAAAATATACATCAACTTGCCTGCAGCACCACAGATGTCATGTGGTCACTATTAGTTCGGGTTTCGGTCGGTAAAAAATTCTTGTCCGCCTCTAATTGTATGTGTACCGATCTTAATCATATTGTCTTCCGAAAGCCACATAATATGGAATATGAACTTACTGAAATTTAGATTCCATCATATAGATTTCAAAACTTCTCCTAGAACTAGTCCCCATTGAGTCCAATGAGTGCCACCCTGTATTTATAAAATAATTTAAGTTAATATGCAATAGTCAAATCATATTCATAGGTAGTATACTATTGTTTGATACAAACCAACATACCTGGCAAAATACAGCAAATGGCTCTCTAAGAGGTCCATCACATGAAAGCTCACTAGTACTCCCGTCGATGAAGGTTCCATCGGCAAAGATCACCTGAGAAGTTGATATCAAAGAGTTAGTAATATCCGTTAGGACTTAGAATCACAGAGTAATAATGAACATCATACAAGGACCAAAACATAATAAATTTGTGAGGAGACTGGAGAGGTAGAGGTAAATCTGAACAGACCTCTGATGCATATCCAGGAGTGGTACCCGCAATTGGTTTGGTGTATGACCCCACGGGAGAGCTTCTCTGAACAGCCTCACAGAAAGCAAGGAGACGCTCACGACTTCCGAGCTGTACGGCCTATTGGCATTGAAGATTAACTTTACTTATCATCTGAATACTTATCATATGAATAATTATCATCTATATATAGATATATTTTGGAAGAAACTCTTAAGTGACTGGTTTTTGCCTATATCAACAGCAGCTTTACTACCAGAAACAAAATTTTGCTAGTACTGTTGGTAACTTAACATCAAAATTAAAAATCAGATACATGTTACAACTAGAAAGAAAATGGCACAGGTTCAGCAAGAAAACCTGAACTGTATCACATCGGGGTACACGAGGGAGTGGCTGCACTTTGTAACCTTTAGATGCCAACACTTCAGCAATCAGGAAGGAACCCTTGTAAAGAATACAGAAAGTCTCACTATCAGATATAATTTTTTTTTTTGAAACAACTATCAGATATAACTTATAAGCAAGAAATGCATAATATCTTCTAACAAAAAGAAAAACTCCAGTACCTTGATTGCTTCCCCAACCATTTGAGGTGAAAGATATAATCCCTGAAAAAAAGCTCTCATGATATCGCCGGGAGTTGAACCACAATCCACACCAAGCCCGGGTGCAGAAAGACGGGCTGCAGCTGCTTCAACCAATTTCTTTTTCCCAGCAACATATCCACCACATGGTGCAATTGTTCCCCCAGGATTCTTGATCAAACTGCCCGCCATCAAATCTGCACCCTGCCAACCAATGTCGAAATGTGATATTGTACATCCTTGGAATAAAGCAATACATACTGTGGCACATCATCACATACCACCATGGGAGGTTCAATGCTTTCCACAAGTTCACCATAGCAATTGTCCACCATAACCGAGCACTCAGGATTTTGCATCTGAACATTGAAGGGCAACAGAGCACAAAATACCGTGGGTAAAAAGGTTACAGGTGAACAATTCGTGATCAGAAAAACAACAAGCATTTGTTTACTAGTAAGTAATATCTTTTTGTTGCAAAATCCCAACACTAATAATGCTTTCAAAGCATCTGTCTCACATGTCACTATTTTCTGTTCTCTAATTTTTTTAGGGCACAAAAGAAATAGGGCATATTTGTGCCATTAGTATTCCTATTTGTAAAATATGCTATGCAAAACAAGACTGCTGCTGTAGGGAAATATCACTGGTATAAATTAACAAAAGCACAGAAGCTGAAATAAAGTTGGTTTATATTATAGAGCATGCTCTAACAATGAAATATAGTTTATATTATTATGGATTTTTAGATCTGGAAAATTAAACAATAATTACAAAATATTGAGGAATTCATATTTTAACTCACACCAGTCAGAGTGGTTGCCTTGAATAATATCAACTTTAAAGTATAAGCATAATGTTATAGTATCAAATCAAAGAAAGAGCACAACTACAAATCTTACTTTGATAATTTCTATTGCTCGGCCTATGTCGTTAACACTCAAACTCTTACGCCATGAATAACCACATGACCTCTGTATGAGTGCACATTTTGTTTCGGGTTTGACAGCATGCATCAGTGCATTCCAGTCAAGTCCACCTTCCTCATCAAGCTGATGGAAAAATGTCACAGAAGCGTCATAGAGAAGACTAGTGAATTAAATCTGGAAAAAGAATATTAATTACAATTAGTAGCATACCGGAACTTCTCGGTATTTGACCCCAAAATCTTGGAGGGAACCCAAACCACCAGAGTCCCTTTTCCCAATTACCTCCTCTAATGTGTCATAAGGAGCACCAGCAACTGCCAATAGCTGATAGCTATGTTAGTCTAAGAACTTTATTCTAATTACAAATTCTAATTACATATTCAACAGAAAAACATTATACAACTAAAGAGCTAAACTTCTGGTAAATAATGTAAGGCGTAGAATATCAGAAGAAGAAAAAAAAAGTGCTACCTCATCTCCTGGCCTTAAGAGGGCAAATAAAGCACATGTGATGGCATGAGTACCTGAGAAGAACTGTTGACATATGAGAATATTATAAGGGCCTGTCTGGTTTGACTTATTTGAACTTATGAGGTTGTTCGGGAGATTTTATGAAAACAGCTTATGTCATATGCCCATGTCTATAAGTTGTTTTCGGCTTATTTCTATCTGCTCTTCAAGATAATTTATGAAAATAGTTTGACTTTAATTTATCTTTTGATATAGAAATAACATAAACATAAGCACTTTTGCTATAAGCACTTAATTAAACTGTTTACCCAAACAAGACATAAGTCCTATATAGCCAACTTCAGTAAGAACTAGCGAGTAACGTAATATAAAGAAGACAATGAAAATTAAGAACCTGTGAACGAACAATAGCTGATTCTGCCCCAACAATTTCTGCAAAAGCTTGGTCAAGAGCTTCACGCCCCCCAGCTTCATCATGACCATAACCAGTGCAACCACCAAAGTGCTAATAGCAAAACATGCATGTTATCAAACCAATCAGAGACCTATTTGAATTGACTTATTTAAGCTTATATACTAGCATAAACACTATTAAGATGAAATGAAAACAACTTATTCCACATCCTGATAAAGACATAGTAAGCTGTTTTCAGCTTATTTGAATAACTTATCTAAAAACAATTTGTCTTTATTTTAGTTGTAGAAATAGCTTATACATACACTACACACGCTTACATGATAAGTGCTTAATTAGATTGTTTATCCAAACAAGACCTACAACTAACTATTAATTTACAAAGCGATTATTGAAATGAAAGGGCACAACACAGTTACATACATGAGAACCAAGTCGAACATTGTGAAAAGCTTTAAGGACACGGTTGGAATTGTATGCAACTAAATTATCCACAGCTCTGAACTCTGAATGCAAGGAATCAACGGCTTCTACAACCTGCATTGCAACAAAATCAACTCTGAATGTTTTTGAAGCTATGAAGCGCGGACACGTCTAACACCACCAACGTGTCACCGACACTTACGTTAACAATGAAATATATCATTTTCTCAAAAAAAAAAAAAAAGTATCTGTCAGTGTTCGTGTCGTGTCCCGTGTCTGTGTCCGTGCTTCATTGAAGAGTACCTCTGGAACGAAGGGATTGAGAGGAATAGAGATACGAGAGGCATAGCGAACTGTAGTGGTTGGAATGGAGGTTCGAACAGGATGCGCATGATAAGCAGAGAAGGCGCACGTTATGCCCCACATTTTCTTCCCTCCTTATCTTCCTCTTCTTCTTCTTCTCTAATTTTTCAACTTTTTCTTTTCTTTTTTTCGGCTATTTTCTTCTTCTTTGAATGGCAAGCCCAAAATCCTAAGGCCCAAAAGTAGCAATGATCCAATTGAAAAAATTGACACCAAGTTCGATCTGTCATAATAATCGATAGATGTATGGATTGACGATATGACATGTTCTATGAAATCCAGATACTTGATACGATACGGATACGGCGATACGAGAAAATTTTAAAATTTAAGATACGATACGGCTAGGATACTTCAATAAAAAATTAAATATATAAATACAAAATATATAAAACATAACTAAAATTGATAATAAAGAAACGTTCACATTATTAAAATTATCAAAACAAATAAATTATATATCTTAAATACTATCTAAAAAGCGAGTCATGCGCATCTTCACTAATGACCTATAATTTTGTCGCTCCTTTCATATATTCTTCATCTTTCTTTGATAAAAGTTGAAAATTTGTATGCACATTAACTAACTCATTAGCTCTTTTGGATCCATTTTATTTCTTTTCAAAGAATGGATAAAATATAAACACCGGATACTTCTCTGATACGCATCGGGAAGTATCTGACAAGTATCACAGAAGTGTCGGTTTTTTTATTTAATTTAATAATTTGATACTTCCCCGATACGTAAAAGGAAGTATCGGGAAGTATCTAACGCTTATCGGTATCGGATATGGTATCTGACACGATACTTGATCAATTTTGAAGTATCGGGGCTTCATAGGACATGTTTAATAGAATTACGATAAATTATCGTGATTTTTTTTATAAAACTCTACATTAAAATTTCAATAAAATTATTTTGTCAATGTGATATTGTTAAACTTACTGTTATTCTAAATATATAAATTTATACTTAGTATATTGAGAGGAAATGATATAAGTAATTAATCACATCTTAATTTAATAAGCGGATATAATTATTGAGGTAAAACTTTAACTTGATGTTTTGAAGATAATGAATATCTTATAATTATATTTTAAATTAGGATTATTTTTTTTGAAAGCTCGGTATCCGGCTTAAGGACTGACTAATCCGAGAGGATCAATCCCACCGTCCACTTGCGGGGACCCCATTTAAAACCAGAGTTTTTACTCTGTATGGACTCGCCCACTGAAATTGACACCAGTAGGAATCAAACCTGAGACCTTATGAGGAGCACACTCCAAAGACCCAAACCAACACCACTAGACCAAGTGGAGTATTTTAAATTAGGATTATGATCATCAAATAAGTACCATTAATCAAGTACTCCACATAGCTATAAGATGCTCATCAAATAACTTGAGATGTAAGTATGTAACTTCTAATTTGATGTTGTTGTGACAATTATTGCCGGGCTAATCAAGTAGGAGAACTATTAATCATCAAATAAGTTTTATTTGTTTTGAGTAGTGCATGTAAAATAAACAAGTTTTATCCTTCTAGAATTTTTTTTTACTATTATCCTTCTAGATCTTAAACCTCGTTTTGAAAAAGTAAAATCATCAAGGAAGTGGAGTAACCAAATAAAAGCGCACACTAAACCAATGAAGTAAAAAGATTGGAAAAGGAACCTATAAAAGCCAAAAAAGTGATAATATAATCTTTAAAAACTTAAAAAGGATCAAACATAAGATTATGGTTGGGGATAGTAATAATCTAACCCGGTTGGCGTAAATTATTATACAGTAAAATCTCTTTAAATTAATACTCGGTAAATTAATAAACTCTCTAAAATAATAAAGTTGTTCGGTCCCGACTTGGGCCAGTGTAAAAAATTGAAAAATTCGATAAAATAATAAGATAATAATTTTTCGAGAGATCCCTTTATAATTTTCAGTCCCAAGAAAATTATAAATTAATAATTCATAGAAACTGAAAAAAAAAAAATATTACACGCTATTAAAATATGATTCAATAGTTGTCTGTTTTCCTTTAAAGTTCAAGTCTATTTGAAGCTCATCTCTAACTTTTCTTATTGTATACAATAGCTCAGGTGTTGTATTTTTGTATTGTATCATAAAATTGTGAAGAATGTTTGACGCCATAAGTACTTCCTTTCGTATTGTATCATAAAGTTGTGAAGAATATTTGTATTGTATCATAAAACTCTTTAAATTAATAATTATTAATTTATCGATAAATTAATAACTCTCTAAATTAATAAATTTTTTCAGTCCCGACTCTATTAATTTATAGAGATTTTACTGTACTCCACTAATTTGTAAAACAATATGACATAATTTATCCTCATACATAAAACATGGTAAAAAAAAAACTATCAGGAATATTCTGGTTCTTTATTGGCGTCTTGACATCACACATAGTAATTGTACATTTGATATGTACTTATAAAATTCTACTACTAATTAATAAAATGTCATTATGGATTTGTGGTGTATGACATGGTCTTGAAATCACCAACTCTAGATCTCTTTTGGTGACTTCTTTAGCTATTCTTTGCATTAAACTAATTAACTAGACATGCTGTGTATATTGTGGACTTAATTGTGGTTGGAAATTAGCCAATTGGTCTAATCAAAGGTGTCAAGCACTGCAATTAAATCATTAAACTTAAGCCCTATAGAAGAATAAAAATGAATCTTCACAAGTTGATTAATGTGTATTACTATTAATTATAGATCAAATTACAATTAGTGCAAAGGCAACCTTTGGCTTGTTAAATCAACCACTTGTGAGCAGGGAGTGACAAAAATTAGAATCTTGAAGGAGCACATTCCAACTGTATATCTCACTCAATTATCTATTCTTATCCAATTAGTACATATTACTATAAATCCACTCTTGGAACATGAGTCATGATTTTTTCATGAAACACATTCCATATCCTTGTCACGCACAGAAAAGATCAAACTCATTATTTGGTTTGTTGAAAATAACATAAAGTTAGTTCTATTAATTCATACTATACACAATAAAATGAATTAGAAAACACTTTCCCATGAAAAATTAATTGCAAGCTTTTGACAAGTTCATCAATCAAACAACAAGGTTTTTTAGTTCGATAAATAATTTGATCTATCATCATTAATCACCGTAAGAAAATCTATTAGGAATGAAAGATAAATCATTTGTTTTAACCGCGCATTTTTTTTTATGCGCAAGAGTGATCAAATATCAAAATCCTTCCTATATTTGCTTAATGTATCCAAGTCACTTACCTCATTCTTACCATGTTGTTAATTAATACGTACTTGTTATAGCTTGCTAATTAATCTACTAATTAATACTCCATCTGTCCCAAAATATAAGGGAAAATAAAAAAAACACACTTATTAAGAAAACATAAACATGAGAATTAGAAATATGGTTTTGTGGGGTTTTTCTTAAAATAAGTGCATGAAAAAATGTAAAATAAAATTTGATTGGTTGTTGTTTATAGAGAAAAGTAGAGAGAGAAAAAATTAAATGCAATTTACATTTAATTTCATGAGAATAAGGAAAAACATTCTTGAAATTGATTTTTTTCCCTTATATTTTGGGACAAAAAAAAGTGGTTTTTTTTCTTTATATTTCTGGACGGAGGGAGTATTTCCTTGATATGTTGTTAGACATATATATATTTTTAAAAATTGTGATCAAAATTATGCATTAACGTACGTACAACGATCAAACATGATCTTATATTTAGAGACGGAGGTAGTACCTGTTCAACTAACCATTGTCTATGTCGACCTTCCTCTTCCTCTCTTATCAATGACGGAATGATGATGCAAAGAAAAACAGTAACATTAGTGATATCCAACAAATCAAGATACGGATCCAAACAAGTTGGTACTTGTTTTGTATCATCCAAAAGCAAAAAGCAACACTTTTAATGATAACCAAACCAAGACTGAATAATTCTTGTCTTCCGCGGTTACTAATTCCACTAATACTATGTGCGCTACTCCATATCCAATATCCAAATACATGTTATATGTGCTATATAATCTTTTTGCCAAAAAAATATGTTATAATCAAATTGCCAAAAAGCTAAACAAATCAATAAAAACAAAAAGAAAAAAAAGCCCTCTCAACAAGCACTTTCCACATAAAAAAGTACGTGTATAACTGTAGACAAATAGTAGTATTATTACATTAGATTATAGATTGCATATCAAAGTTAGCTTAACATTACATTAATTTTGTCAATTTGATCTATTGTTGTCATTAACCCTGCTTTAATTAGGAGCCACGACTTCTTAAAAACGAGACATATTGCGATCTAACGATTGCATGAAGATGGTAATTAAACAAATATTTCATATGGCTAAAAGGATTTGTTAAGATCCAATTATTATATATTTCTAATACGATATAGCTAGGCGAGTGGGCGGCCATAATATATTAATTACAATTTATACTTATAGTATCATGTATACATCTTGTTGGAGAACCAGGGTAACTCTAAAAGCAACAACATACTAATTTATACGTTTATTGTTGAGTGCTCGTTTCAGCTTGTTCAGTTATGAACATGAGTGTATTAAAAAATCTCACATCAAATATAAAATAATATGAATAAATCTTTATAAACAAATGTCAAACCTAAACTTACAAGTTACAAGCCATATTTGTGATGATGGCTCGTACTTATTTCTAACTCACACTCGGTTTGAGATAAATCACTCACACTTTAACTTGAATGCGCAATCTTTAATTTAAAATAAGAGCTAATTGTGTAATGCATTCGTACAATCACTGATTTAATGTAAGTAATAAGTACTAACTATAGTCTAACCAGGCACCAAAAAACCTTAATTATAATAAACGTTAATGAAAGCAAGATACCATATCCTCCTACCACATTATATAATTTCCCTATATATAGTCCCTTATCTATAGTATAATATAACAACAACAAACCCTCAAGCTCTAAATAACAAACTCATCAAGTTCCCTAACAAAAAAACATGTATACTTCTAGTTCTACTTCCTTTACTTCACAACTCTTCGATGAACTTCTTGTGAAATCTCACACAAGAAGGTTACTCTTTCAAAACCCAATTGATCATCAATCACCAACCAACTCCCCTGTTTTAACAAACAACAATAATTCAACAAACTCGTATTTTGGAGTTCATGAATTTGATTCAAATGTTGTAATGATACTTGCAGTTCTATTGTGTGCTCTTATTTGCTCACTTGCTCTAAACTCCATCATAAGATGTGCTTTAAGGTTTTCAAATGTAGCCATCAACAACGATATTTCTTCGAGTTCAAGTAACAACTCTTCACAAAAATTGGCCAACAAAGGAATCAAGAAGAAAGCTCTCAAAACATTTCCCACAGTGAGCTTTTCAGCTGAGTTGAAACTACCAAGTTTGGATACAGAATGTATCATATGTCTCTCAGAGTTCACAAAGGGTGAGAAAGTACGGATTTTACCTAAATGCAACCATGGTTTTCATGTTCGTTGCATTGACAAATGGTTAAAGGAACACTCGTCATGTCCTAAGTGTAGACAATGTCTTCTTGAAACTTGTCAAAAGATTGTTGAGTCGCAGGTGCAACCAATTGTGTTACCGGTGCTAGAAACCATTATAACTATCCAACCACTAGAGCATGAAGCTTTGGAACGTAACTATAGGGAAATATAAGTTGATTAATTACTTTACCTAATGCCTAATTTGTAAGTAGTACATTGTAATTGTATAACTCCCTAAAGTTGAATATACTTTGGGAATTAATGACCCATTTTATTCTTTATGCAAAATGTGGAATCTAATTTAGCCAATATTAGTCTATAACACTAATTACCTACTATTTTGTCAAAAAAAAAAAACACAATTACCTACTCAATATTAGTTAACCAACAAAAATTTGAAGACATATTATGAAAAATATTTTAAAACAAAAAGAAGAGAAATTACACAAAATGAGGAGATTAGGCCAAAACACAAAATAAACTATTAGTGGGGGTGGCAAAACAGGCCGAGCTCGTCGGGCCGGTTCGTTTAACCCGCTATTTTAGTAAATTGGACTAAGATTTTAAACTCGGTGCCTCAAGTTGCCGCATCCCGCTTAGCCCACTTTAAAAACGGGGCGGGGCAGGTTAACCCGCATACATATAAAAGTTATTTCTTTGTCCTTTTTCAATATTTCTGAAGGAAAAAATGGAGAAAAAAAACTAAACTTTTATTTTTTTTTAATCTAATTTATTTTATGACTTATTTTGATACTTATATTTATTTTTTGGGACATTTTTAATGTTGTTAGATTTTTAACGGTGGTTTGTTTTATTTTGAAACATCATTATATGTTAAATAATAACGTTGATATTGTTATAGGCGTGACAAATTGATTGTAAATGTGATAAACATATCACTAGAAAATCAAATAAAAAAGAGTTTGACAGGTCATTCCGTCAACTCGCCAATAAACGGAACAAACTTTAATTTTGAGTTTAGATATCTAAGTTGGTCCGCCTCACTTCGCCCTATTTATAGGCGGACTTAAGCCGTCTGTTTTGCCACCCTAAATTAAGAGTATAAACAATGTCTCCTCCTTAAAACTTATAAAAGAATCCAATGAAAAAAAGCACGATGAGATAAAAAGAATCTCTAAAATAATTAAAGACCTTCGTAAACACAATAAATATTCTTACAAAAAAAAAACACAATAAATATTTCTCAAAAATTAATAATCTACCTCCATTCCTATTTATACGACCCTCAAAATTTTGTTGTCCTTACCATAAGACTATTTTCAACTTCAATATAATAATTTGCTACCAATGCATATAAAACACAATATGGGATAAAATCTTGTTTCAAAAGAAAATATGGGAAATATCTTATTATCTAATTTTATATACTATTTTAACTACTTTATTCTAATTTTATTTCTATCACATGCATCACATACTAAATTACTAATAATATCAAAAGGGTTAATCATCTTTAGTAGTGCACGGTGATTATAAAATAAACGAGTTTTTATCCTTTTAGATCTTATTACCTTTATCTGTTTGGAAAAGTAAAATCATCAGTGAAGTGTAGTGGAGTAACCAAATAAAGGCGCACACTAAACCAATGAAACAAAAAGTTTGGAAAGGGAACCTATAAAAAGCCAAAAAAGTGAAGTGAAATATTAATATTCAATCCTTAAAAACTATAGAAAGATCAAAAATAAGATTTTGGTAGGAGAGATTAGAGATATAATATAATTCAGTTTGCGCAAAATAAAATAAACTATAAACTGAAAAATTATGATCCTTTATTGTCGTCTTAGCATCACACTCACACTTAACGTAGAACTTTGAAGCTTTAATGCCATTGTGGTATATGACATGGTCTTTATTCCCAATGAAAATATGACACTTATCATCAAAAGGTTGGAGTATAATTGATTAATTTCAAACTTTATCCTTTAGAGTACAATTTCTTTTTCTAACTCTACGGTAAATACTTGCCACTTTGTAAATGAAATCTTCTTTTTTTTTGGCGAAAATAAATTAAATCTTAATGTTCATACATCTTCAAAAAAATAATCTTAATGTTCATATATATTAACACAGCAAATAAAATTTTGTTCATATTTATATCTAGTCATTTTTAAAATTTAGTACAATATCCGCAATTACACTTGAAAAGAGACTGAAACTACATATGAGAACTCGTTCTGAATCAGATTAACCAAACTTATTATAATTTTGGTCTTCCACGGTTAGTAATTCATCACTATGTGCTCATAATCAAATTCCCAGCAAGCTAAAGAAATCAACAATATATAACAAGTGTGATCCACAGTTAAGGGGTGCTTGGACGAGAATAGTATTAGAATGGATGACTTCTTGAAAAATCTTTGTGTTACACCTTTTTTATAAAAAAAATCAACAATACTAAAAAAAGAAAATTTATATTTCTTTATAAATCTTATTTTCCTCATAAAATCACACTCGTACCGTAGACAACTAGTATTAATATTAATATTAGATTAGATCGCAAATCAAATTAATTAGCTTAAACATTTTGTCAATTGGGTCTATTAATGGCAAGCCATTTACAACACCCCACTTTAATTAGGAACCACGACTTCTTAAACCAATTATATTGCGATCTAACCACTTGAATGAAGAGTCTAGCTTATAAAACAATTTAATTTAAGTAAAAATCAACTAGGATCTAAGCACCAAATTATAGTGCAATAATTAAATTCAAACTTTAATAAAGCAAGATACCATATCCTACCCTATAATAATAATATACTAACCTCCCAATATATAGTCCCCTATCTAAGATAACATAGCAACAAAACAACCCTCTCAAGCTCTAATTAACAAGCTCATCAACTTCCTTAACAATAAACATGTATGCTTCTACTTCCTTTACTTCACAACTCATCAATAATCTTCTTGTTGAATCTCACACAAGAAAATTACTCTTCCAAGACCCAATTGATCATAAATCACCAACCAACTCTCCTGTTTTAACAAACAACCATAATACAACTGACTCATATTTTGGAATTCACAATTTTGATTCAAATGCTGTGATGATACTTGCAATCCTATTATGTGCTCTTATTTGCTCTCTTGCATTAAACTCCATCATAAGGTGTGCCTTTCGATTTTCAAACGTAGCCATCAACAACGAATCTTCTTCGAGTTCAAGCAATAACCCTTCAACCGAGGAATCGGTCAACAATGGAATTAAGAAGAAAGCTCTCAACAAATTTCCTACAATGAGATATTCAACTGAGTTGAAACTACTAAGTTTAGACACAGAGTGTATAATATGTATCTCAGAGTTTACAAATGGTGAGAAAGTGCGCATTTTACCTAAATGTAACCATGGTTTTCATGTTCGTTGCATTGACAAATGGCTAAAGGAACACTCATCATGTCCTAAGTGTAGACAATGTCTTCTTGAAACTTGTCGAAAGATCGGTGGGTCGCAGGTGCAACCAATTGTGTTGCCAGTGCTAGAAACTATTGTAAGGATCCAACCACTAGAACATGAAGCTTTAGAACGTAGCTATAGAGAAATATAATCAATGAGGTGGTTATTGGTGTATTACAATTTGAAACTTTCTTTTTACTTTAATTTGATCTCAAATGTAAATTACATTAGTTTAATTTATTATGAGATCATTTTTTTTCCGATTATATATCTTATAATTATGCTTTAGAACGTATATAACATTGTGGTAGAGTTTGATTACATATTATTATAGACTAGGGTACTACTTTATAGAAATACATTAATATGATTTTTTTTTAAGCAGACTAATATATCATATCAATTTTTTAAACGGTCGGATGAATGCCTTAAATTAAGTATAACATACATGCTCAAATAAGGGAAATGGATTACATATTGTAGTTGTGTAACACAGTTACAACTCTCAGTCATCCGATTTAAATTGATGGCCGAAATTGTTTTACTGTGATTGGTTGTATAATTTACACCGTCTAATTTTAAATCAATGACCTAAATTTATTTCTGCATGTAACTGTGTGAAATAGTATGAACAAGAGGAAATCATCCTCAGTCAAATACCTAGACTTAAATTTTCTTATCAGTTTTAATTCGGTTCTTGCAAAAGCCTAGCTCAACTTTTATTTCCACCCTTGAGTCCAAAAAAAAAACTTTATTTCCACCCTAACTAGTTGAGGGGGAAAGTACGTACCACTATTCTTTAACAAATGAAAATAATAACACTTGCAAAATGTAAGATCACAATCTGTCGTATAAAACAAAATAATTTGTCGTATAAAACAAAAAATTGTAACAACATATCAGCAATATCAAGAATTTAATTTGTTTATTTTGTACTTTAGAGTTAGACTAAGTTGTTTTTCTGTTTTGCAGTAAAAATACTTTACAAGTGGAGCTATTGATTTTTACTATAAATTTTAACAAAATGCGGTGTGATCCATAAGTTTTAAAAATTATGCATAGCTTGCGTCAAAAAAAAAATTATGCATAGTAATTTTAAAAATATTTCTTTATAATATTAATTTAAATAATTCAAAAAACTTAAGCTATTTTTTTATCATTATATTTTTACATTTTCATGATTTGGTGTTATATGACATTACTTAAGTAATCCATTCAAAAGTGCGTCCCATGTAAAAATAATATATAAAACAGTCAATTAATTAAAATCATTTCCATCATATTGAGCCTGAGTATTCCTCTGGGCAAGGTTGGAAAAAAAAAATCAATTTTTCAAATCTGATAGGACCACAATAATAGATGAAAAAACTCTCTATCAATTAAATATTTTATCATTGGTGAATTTCCAAAGCTAAATTCGAACAATCCATCAAAATTATTTCCACCATGGCCACTATATATTTAGTTGATAAGATATCCTCAAACAATGACATATATGGAAATCGAGAGAAAAGATATATATGCAATTTATTTTTCTATCTTCTTTGAATTACTTTTGCTTTTGTAACGTGAAAGTAGGTAATAGTTCACAATTTTATCCTATGGCGCCATATATAATTGGATAGTTGATTTTTTGTTTTTGAGAACATAATTGGATAATTGATTTTTTTTTTGAGAACATAATTGGATAGTTGATGTTAATGTTTTGAACCTCAAAATTGTCGGGTTATAAGAGTACCAAAAGGACTACGGCAGCTAAGAAAACAATATATAGACCTTTTTTCCCAACGCTTTCTCGTGTGGGCAGTAACACATGACTTGTCCACTTGCCTCTATTTGTTTCTCTCATCATGGGAAGGGACCTAAAAGTTTAGGGAGCACGCACAATCCGGTGGTTCTCCTCTATTATATGATTGGATCAAAGTAGGGGTGGACAAACGGTCGGATCCGGACCGAAAACCCCAATCCAAATGGAACCACGGTTGTGATATACAAGCCCAGGACACTAATTAATTACTCTCACTTAAATACCCTCTCTCAAAACATGTTGGTGCAAAAGAAGAAATAACACTATCGGGATACGGATCCATGTAGTGGTACTTGTTAATTTAATTTGTATCACTACCAAGCCAACTGTTTAATTGTTATAATTCATCTCTTCCAATATGTTATGTTATAATCCCTTTGTGCACCACTCGTTGTTATAAATCAAAGCCAATAAGCTAAACAAATCAATAGAAACAAAAAGCAAAATAAAAAAATGAAGTCCTTTCCACAAGCACTTTCCGCATATATAAAAGCACTACAGCTTAAACATTTTGCAAATTTGATCAATTATTTTCATATACAAAACCCCGCTTTAATTAGGAACCACGACTTCTTAAACCAAAAGATATTGCAATCTAACCACTTGCATAAAGATTGTAATAAAATAAATATTTCATAACAAAAGGGATTATTTAATTTGTTATTCATCCACACATTTTCTAACACAGTATAGCTAGGATAGTGGGCTACCATAATAATATGTACGAGGAATGATCCATAGTACAAATTTTAAGATAAGAGTTAAATGTGTAGTGCATTCATATTCACATGATAGTTGATTTAATTTTAGTAACTAGGGTCTAGGCACAAAATTATATTAATAGTTAAATTCAAACTTTAATAAAAGTAAGATACCATATCCTACCATATTATATAACTCCCCTATATAATCCCCTAGCTAAGATGACATAACCATCAAGCTCCAATTAACTAACTAACTCATCAATTTTCCAACAAAAAATATGTATGCTTCTAGTTCCTTTACTTCACCACTCCTCCATGATCTTCTTGTAGAATCTCACACAAGAAGGTTACTCTTCCAAAACACAATTGAACATCAATCACTTAAAATCAACTCCCATGTCTTCGCAAACAATGACAATTCAACCGACTCAAATTTCGGCGCTCGCGAATTTGATTCAAATGTTGTGATGATAATTGCAATCTTATTATGTGCTTTTATTTGCTTGCTTGTATTAAACTCCATCATAAGATGTGCCTTAAGATTTTCAAATATATCCATCAACAATGACTCTTCTTCGAGTTCGAGCAATAACCCTTCACCTCAATTGGTCAATAAAGGAATAAAGAAGAAGACTCTCAAGAAATTCCCTACAATGACCTATTCAGATGAGTTGAAACTACCAAGTTTAGATACCGAGTGTATGATATGTCTCTCAGAGTTCAAAAATGGTGAAAAAGTGCGCATTTTACCTAAATGTAACCATGGTTTTCATGTTCGTTGCATTGATAGATGGCTTAAGGAACACTCATCATGTCCCAAGTGTAGACAATGCCTTCTTGAACCTTGTCGAAAGATTGGTGGGTCGCAAGTGCAACCAATTGTGTTGCCAGTTCCAGAAACTATTATAAGGATCCAACCACTAGAGCCAGAAGCCTTGGGACAAAACTAAAGGGAAACATAAACATAAATGTAAATATACATTATTTAAAGTTTTGATGAGTTCATTATTTTTTCTAATAAGATTACACTCTCTTTTGATGAGTTCATTTTGTAAATTCAAAATCATAAAACCTAATTATTAGGCTTTTTTTTTAAAGAATATATGACTTATGAGCCTTTGCAATCTGTTTCTCTTCCACTTAACACACTTCTTATGCCTAATTAAAGTGTTGTCTTTTAATAATAATTTGAGTAATTAAAAAGAACAGGTTTTATCCTAATTTAGATCCTAAACTAGGTATGAAAAAGCAAAAGTAAAAGTAAAACCGTATATGAAGTGGGGAAAAAAAGAAGCCTAACAAAGCCAGAAGAAATTATTCAATTTAAAAAAATCAAGAAGAAATATCGAACACAAAGATTTTGGAAGAAGATAATATAAATGAACTACAAGTAGGATTAGGAATATTATGGTTCTTTTTTTTATCTACGTGAAGTAATTTTAATATTATATATGGTGATATGTGACTAGGTATTGAAATGACTCTTTCTCTTTTTCAATTTACTCTACATGATGAAAATACAAAACTTATCGTCAAATATAATGTTTTATTAGTTAGTATTCTAATGTGAACGAGTGCATTTAGAGGATGAAACGGCAACAATTTATCTTTGGATAAAAATTGTTCTTGGTGTTTTGAAATTTTGTTTTACATCCCAATAACAAAAACCACACTAATTTTTAGCAATTCAAAATATTTCGGTTTTTAAAATTGGAGGATCAAGATAATAAAACTTAATTTTTTTAAAATATAATAGAAGAATTAAAAGTGCATTTAATTTTAATCTAAAAAGTTAAAATTATACTATATGAGCTCCTCTTTTATTTGTCTATGTTCGTCTCATGTTGATATTGATTATTAATAATATATTTACCGTTATAAAAAAAAAGAATTATACTATATGTTTTTTAAAATAACACTAATAATATAAGTGTAAAATAACAAAAATAACTAGCTCAAATTTTAAGCAATCAATATTAAATAACATGAAATAGACATCTAAAATCAATAGAGGTTAGCTAAAAAGCCCGAAAATTGAATTGGTTTATACCCCCCTCTAATCACTATTCACTAGTCACAAAATTTAATCACAAAAAATAACAACACATATTATTTAATTATTTTAAAATACATATTATTTGATTATTTATTCTTTCTACATTTTTTTTTAATTATGTGTGTGACCAAATAACAATTTTTAGCCACGTGACCAGTTAAGTGTTATGTAATATTTTGAACCTCAATTTGTCCTATTGCAAGAGTACCAAAAGGACATTGGCAGTTAAGAAAACAATAGACCTTTTTCTCAACACTTTCGCGGGGGCCATTAATCCATTATTACATTCTTATTATAGAGACATTGAATTTTGAGTCATTTACCGTTTTAGTTACGTCTTAACCTTGAAAATATATTGGGAGAGCAAGTTTGAACATGACAAGAGGAGAAAAGACAAAATCAGAGAAGAGAGGTGACAAGAGGAGTTTTGTTTTTTGTTTTTCAAAATCTATTTTATAAATTAATTTCAAAAACAGTTTTGGAGAAAATTATCAAACATAAAATAGTATGTTTGGTAATTTTCATTTTGAAAACTGTTTTAGAGTTGAGAAATAGAAAAACTTGTTTGGTAATTTATATAAGGCGGTCTGAAAAGCAAAATGATGAGAAACTGAAAACTTGAAAAGCAAAATTTGGATTGGTTGTTTCCCTTTTTTTAATTTTTAAAAACAGACATTTGAAAATAATTCCCAAAACTGTTTTATGAAATTGATGTTTTAAACAAGTTTTTAGTTTTAAAATTTTTGCAAATTATAGAGTTTTTGATAATCAATTCAAACAAACCCTTAACATTTCATCTTGTCATATTTATAAATAAGAATGTATTTTTTAGATTTGTTGAATAATTGACATAATATATATCAAATATATTAATTACTAATGAAGTTTTTTTTATTAAACTACAATTTTGCTTATAAATATAGTAGGAAGAAGTAGTGAAGTACAAGATACATATGAGATTTTTCCACATAATTTTTTTATTTCTAATTTCGCCCACTTCAAATAAATTGCTGTCCTATATCTATAAGAGAATCCTTGATGAAGACACAACCCATGTGTGTTTTTATTAAAACTTGGTATTCGGCTTAAGGATCGACCATAACATATGTATATTGATTGAAATGTTTATTGTTATTAGACATTACGAGTTAGCATATGCTAGCTAATATATTTTTTTAATATAATATATTATATGTATGAAATATTCACGTTCATTTGATAATGTATTATCTCAAGTTTATTCGGAGTATTTTTTTTATAATTTTTGAAGTTCTGATATTTATAATGACTTTCACTCAATAGTAGTACTTTCTTCTGTAAGAGATTTCGTTCATCAATCAATATTAACCAGTGGTATGGTATATATATCTTGATCTAGTCATATATTTTTTTTGTAGCTTTACTCTCAATGAACACATCAATCATTAAAACTTATACATAAGGAGATGACAATTCAAAAACCTAATTATGTGGATGAGCCTCATGACTTTTATCAAGTTGAACTTTCTTGGATCTCATAACATTAATCTCTATCATAAAACTCTATTAAACACAAGGTGGATCATCTTCTTCGATCCCAACTAAATTTTCTTTATATGCAAGAATTAAAGATCAAAATAACGATAATATATTTAAAATGTCTAAATCTCTTATACCACTCAGACTAACAACGTTTTTTTTTTAACGACAAAATATTATTAATAAGATCAGGTCTCCATACAAATTGAACCGAGATCGGAATAAGAGAGTTACAAAACATATTGGTTTGATACTAATCTAACATATATATCTCCTTGATATGTTGTTATGCCTAGTTGCACTTATGCATGTATGTAGCTGTTCAACTAACCGTTGTCTATGTCCACATATCTCTTTCTCTCTTATCACTCAAAGGATGTTTGATAAAAAGAAATAACAGTATTAGTGATATCCAACAAATCAAGATACGGATCCAAGTAAGTGGTACTTGTATTACTGTCATAATCCAAAAGCAAAAAGCAAGACTATATACTAATTCTTGTCTTCCGCGGTTACCAAATTCACTATGTGCGTTACTCCATAGTCCATCCAAATATATACTTATACTTATAATCAACAAATTGCCAACATGTTAAACAAATCAATAAAAACAAAAAGCAAAAAAAAATACCACTTTCCACAGCCACTTTTTTCACATAAAAGTATAGCTGTAGACAAATAGTTTTATTTAGATTGCAGATCAAATTTCATTAGCTTAAACAATGCACATTTTGCCAATTTGATCTATTATTTTAATTTACGATATATACCTCGATTTAATCAGGAAGCACTACTTCTTAAACCAATTAAATAGTATATTGCAATCTAACCAATTGCATGCCATGAAGAATATTGTAATAAAACAAATATTTCATTTGCAAAAGAGGTTTTATTTGTTTTGTATCCAATTTTTTTTCTCCATAAGACATAAGTTATCCCTACTGAGATAATCATATTTGAAGTATGTCAAACATTAAACGTAGATATATTTTCCGGTCAAATTTCAAATTTTGATACGTTATGGTGTGAAAGTCTAACTCTTCCGCTAAACCGAACGCTGCTGCTAGATCTAAAGATATGTATATTCTAATATGATATAGCTAGGATAGTGGCGACTATATTGCATCATGTACAAGGAATGATCCATCAGTACAACTTTTAATAAGATAAGAGTTAAACGTGTGAGTGCATTCATATAATATAACAAATTTAATTGTAAGTAACAAGCAACTTGGGTCAAGGCACCAAATTATAAAAATAGTTAAAATCAAACTTTTTATAAAAGCAAGATACCATAACCTACTATTTTGCATAACTTCCCTATATATATGTAGTCCCATTATCTAAACTAACATAACAACAACACACTCAAGCTCTAATTAACTAATTAACTCATCAAATTCCCCAACAAAAAACATGTATGCTTCTACTTCCATTACTTCATCACTCTTCAATGAGCTTCTTGTTGAATCTCACATAAGAAGATTACTCTTCCAAAACCCAGTTGATCATCAATCACTAACCAACTCCCCTGTTTCAACAAACAATCATAATTCAACGGACTCATATTTCGGAGTTCGAGAATTCGATTCAAAAGTTGTGATGATTCTTGCAGTCATATTATGTGCTTTTATTTGTTCACTTGTATTAAACTCAATAATACGGTGTGCCTTAAGGCTTTCAAACGTAGCCATCAACAACAACTCTTCTTCGAGTTCGAACCCTTTACCTCAATTAATCAACAAAGGAATCAAGAAGAAAGTTCTCAAGAAATTCCCAACATTTAGCTATTCAAGTGAGTTGAAACTACCAAGTTTAGATACAGAGTGTATGATATGTCTCTCAGAGTTCACAAAAGATGAAAAAGTGCGCATTTTGCCTAAATGCAACCATGGTTTTCATGTTCCTTGCATTGACAAATGGTTAAAGGAACACTCATCATGTCCCAAATGTAGACAATGTCTTCGTGAAACTTGTCGAAAGACTGGTGGGTCGCAGGTGCAACCAATTGTGTTGCCAGTGCAAGAAACCGTTATAAGGATCCAACCACTGGAGCATGAAGATTTAGAACGTAACTATAGGGAAATATAATCTAATTAATTGCTCTCTGTTAGTGCCTTGAAACAAATGTGGTTATTGGTGAATTAGAATTTGACTTCAAATGTATAAATTTAGTACTAGTTAAAGTTTTAGTGCATTTTTTTCCAATTTAAGATTACGGTGTACTTATTTGAAGTTTTGAACTAAAAATATGTTTTGTGCTCAACATTTTGGCATCAAATATTATAATTTGTTTACCCAAGAGCATTTGGATGAGATGTTAAGGAATCGTTTACAGTTTAACTTTAACTAGAGGTTATGAATTTGAATTCAGCAATGTTAAATTCTCTTAAAGAAAAGTTTTACCAATTACCACTCATTGTGCTCCTACTCGGTTCGAAGGATTAGTCACATAGTTGCGCGCAAGTGATATCCGGTTTAAACCAATATATATATATATATATATATATATATATATATATATATATATATATATATATATATATATGCTTATCCTATACAAATTTCCCATTTCCTTTCTATACTTTGATATGTATCTCATTTATCAACTCTCAGACTTCAAAATATCTCAAATTCTTTAAAACACTCTCTAAATCCGATCTAAAGATAAAATAAGATTGAAAATGTCTCATGAACCTAGCTCAATTGGTAGGACATTTGCACGGGACCGAGGTTCGAACTATGGTATGCCCACTTATTCACTTTTAAGAGGTGAAAATGAAATTCCAACCACTAAGCTACCTGACCAAAAAAAAATAATGTCCGATTAATAAAATTACATGTACTATGCCGTGGTCGTCCAGACATTACGATGCAGCTTTTACTG
Source organism: Trifolium dubium (assembly GCA_951804385.1). Classification (NCBI taxonomy): domain Eukaryota; kingdom Viridiplantae; phylum Streptophyta; class Magnoliopsida; order Fabales; family Fabaceae; genus Trifolium; species Trifolium dubium. The sequence goes on from OX638071.1 coordinate 4,228,696, forward strand.
TGATTTATAGATTACACCGTAGTTGTAGTTTGATGAAGTTGCAGATACTGCCGCATTCGCAATAATTTAGGCATGCTTATATTTTTTAAAGAAAGTTTTAAAAAGGAGAAATCACTACCAATCAAGGCTTTCTCTCCAAATATTTTTTAGAAAGTGCTTTGTGAAGAAAAGAAATCATATTATTTATTTATTTTTTGATAAAAAAAAATCATATTATTGTTGCTTTGAGATTATTCTCATAGTTACTAATTTAATGTATGGTATGGTATCTTTGGTAAAGTTTTTCTGCATAAAGGTAAAACAGGCACTAAGGGATGATAAGTGTTATTTCAATATCTTAAAGTTCTTGTATCCGTATGACATCAGTAATTAAATTGAGATAAGCATGTTCTTTCTTTTCTTTTCTTCTTTTCTTGATTGAACTCTTTCTTCTATAATCAACAAAACAAGAGAGAACAACTTTCATTTTTTATGGTACCGTAGAATTTCTCTTGTTTTCATGCATGTTTGGGTGTGGACGTTTCATGCTCTACTTACTTTGGTATCATTTTACAATTGTTCCTAGCGAAATTTAATCTCACCACCTTGAAGTTACAATGTTAAACTCTTACCATTGAGCTAGCACCTCAAATTTATAATATCATAAGATAAGTTTCCTTTTAGGTAATACTTTGCAGGTCAATTTTGGATCTCTTTTTTCAGAGTTATGACTTATGTGCCCTTGAAATCTCTTTCACCCTTCCCATTTAGTACATATTGTGCCTAATCCTAAGAGTTGTATTTTAATAACAATTTAAGTGATTTAAACAAACAAGTTTTACCAAATTCCAAGTGGTAAGGGTCTTAGACCCCTTAAGAATGTGGTCAGAGGTTCGACTATCGACTCGTGCATATGAAAAAAAATTCAGTTAGGAGGGGAAAACTCACCTTATATGTCCCACAAAGTCTCCGACAGAAATTAATCATCGTTAACGACGGTGGAAACTTCATACCTGATAAACAAAACAGTTTTATTCTTTAGATATTAAAACCACGTACGGAAAAGTAAAACGGTATATGAAGTAGGGTAAGACAAAAACCCAACTAGTAGTGAAACAAAAAGAAGCCTAACAAAGCCAAAAAGTAAATTATTCAATTTTGAAAAATCAAGAAGAAAGATCAAACGCAAGATTTCAGAAGAAGATAATATAAATGAACTACAACTATTTAGGAATATTATGGTTCAATTCTGATCTTTTAACTTCACACTAATTACTTTGAAATTTTAATATTATTGTGATATGTGACTAGGTATTGAAATAAGGTGAATGAGTGCACTTTAGATGATGAAATACTTGAAATATATATGTACATGTCTAAAGTGAATGTATATCAAATCCCAATCGTCTATTTTTCAATCAACGGTTATATTTCCACTCTTTATGTAAAGTGCATCCCCCACCCTACAAAAAGTTTGTATTAATATCAATGCAAGTGTAAAGCAGCTAGCTATCGTTATTATTGTTCATAGCGTTGGGAGGAAAGTACAATTATTTCTTTATCAAAATACAAATAATAGTAACACTTGTGACAAAACACTATAACAGCATCAATATTTAGAATTTGTTTGAAATTTGTAACAAGGAAAATCTATTACTAAAAGATAAAAGCTACTTTAAATACTCAATTATATTAGTTTAAGTTTTAAGATATTTTACTTCAGACTAAGATATTTTAATTCAGACTTCATACTAAGATATTTTTCCATTTTATAGTAAGGATATTTTTCAAGTGGAGCCATCGACTTTAAAATATAAATTTAACAAATGAGGTGTGCGATCCATCAATTTTAAAAATATATGCATAGTTAATTTCTAAAATATTTCTTAATAATATTTAAAAAATTAAAAAATATTAACAAATCTATTTATCATTTTTAAAAATTACATGATTTTATTTATATTATTTAAGTATTTTTACTGGCCATTCAAAATTGTTTTTCATGTAAAAAAAAAATCAATCAATCAAAACTATTTCCATTACATTTTGATATTATATTACAACTATATATTTAGTGGATAAAATATCCTCAAACAATGACATATATGGAAATCGAGAAAAAAGGGAATTTATTTTCATATCATCTTTCACTTTTGCTTTTGTATCGTGGAAGTGGTTAATACTTGTTCACAATCAAATGGTCATAAAATACAATGACTTATGGGTTATGGTTGATGTTAATGTTTTGAACCTCAACTTGTCGCGTTGCACGAGTACTAAAAGGACAAAAGACACAAGACCTTTTTCTCAACGCTTTCACATGAATCGTTAACAAACTTGTCCACTTGGCTCTGTTTCTTTTCCTCAGTCACACACAGGGACCCAAAAGATGAGACATTGAATTAAGTTTATGTTTTCTTGAGAAATTTTTTTTGATTAGTATCAATTTATCTCCTATGTTTAGAGGGAAAGAGCAATTTCCTATGATATACTATGATTTTCCTGTTATTTATCTATCTAACATGTGATTTATGAAATCCAGTTGCCACTAAAGTGGAATTAAAATGGACCCTATACATAGATAAATCAAATTTTATAGTACTAGTATACAAAAAGACAGTAATCAGTGGAGAAAAAAGGATAAAAAAACACTAAGCACCATACCCCTAACGAATAGAATAATTAAAACAAGCAACTAGGCACCAAATAGTTAATTCAAACTTTAATAAAGCAAGATTCCATATCAATTCTACCATATTAACTTCCCTATATATGTAGTCCTCAACCTAGGATATAATATAGCAATAACCCGCAGGATCTAATTAATTAACACATCAAGTTCCCCAACAAAAAACATGTATGCTTCTACTTCTTTTACTTCACAACTCTTCCATGAGCTTCTTGTGGAATCTCACACAAGAAGGCTACTCTTTCAAGACCCAGCTGATCATCAATCACTAACCAACTCTCCTGTTTTAACAAACAACCATAATTCAACAGACTCGTATTTCGGAATTCCCAAATTTGATGCAAATGTTGTGCTAATACTAGCAGTTCTACTGTGTGCTCTTATTTGTTCACTTGCATTAAACTCCATCATAAGGTGTGCTTTAAAAAATTTAAATGTAGCCATCAACAACAATTCTTCTTCGAGTTCGAGTAGCAACTCTTCACCTCAATTGGCCAACAAAGGAATCGAGAAAAAAGCTCTCAAGACGTTTCCTACAGTGAGCTACTCAACTGAGTTAAAACTACCAAATTTGGATACAGAGTGTGTGATATGTCTTTCAGAATTCACAAAGGGTGAAAAGGTGCGCATTTTGCCTAAATGCAATCACGGTTTCCATGTCCCTTGCATTGACAAATGGCTAAAGGCACACTCATCATGCCCCAAGTGCAGACAGTGCCTCCTTGAGACTTGTCGAAAGATTGTTGGGTAGGAAGTACCATCTATGTTGCCAGTGCCAGAAACTATTATTAGGATTCAACCACTAGACCATGAAGTTATTGAACGTAACTATAGGGAAGAAAGCACATAAATGTTCATTATAGTTTGAAATGTTTAGTTGCTTTAGTTTGATCCCAAAGTAAATATACATTAGTGAAAATTTTGAGTGCAATTGTTTTTCAACAACATTCTGCAGTAAGTATTTGAACCAATAATATAATGCATTCTTTCAAAAAAATTAATTTAAATAGATATTCAAATAAAGTGATTTTATGTAAATTATAATCCAAGTGAGAGATTCTTGGTAAATTTTGGGAGAAGAATAAAGGTATTTTTTTATTTTAATAAAGAATAAAGGGATTGCTGTATATTATTTAAATTTAAAGTGCAAAGATAATGTATTCTTCGATAAAAAAAATATTTCTCATATATATAAATAATTCTTTGATTTGTTTGTAATTTATAAATGTAGAAGGAAAAAAGAACAAAATGGCCATGGCAGATCGCCAGATTGGAATCCTCCAGAGTGAACAATTCACTTATTGTAAAGTGAATAATATCAACCATTAATTAATAAATCAAAGGTAGATATTATAGATACATCGTAACAAATCATGAAATTATTACAATAACAACCTTTGATTTTCTCACTTTACATTTTAGTCACTATAGAGGATCCAAATTTATGACCTATGGCAGCGCTTCTATAAATAAGTGCTATCATATGATAACTTTTGACACACTTCTTTGCTTTAAGCGCTATTAAAGCCTAGATTTTGACAGAGCTTATAGAAAGAAAGCAGTGGCGAAGCTTAGCCAAGATGTAAGGGGGAGTGGCAACAAGTATCTCGAGCTCATTTCAAAGTGTCAATCTGATGCTAAGAGTTTGATAATAATTTCAAGAAAGTTACCTCTATTTTTTATCCTAGTAATTCGCCATGACCTCTGAAAGCCAAGCTTGAAATGTGAACCAACAAATTGAATCGATATAGCTCTTGGGACGAAGCCTATTTTTGCTGATTAGATCGGAACTCTGCACATCAATTGACATTATTGTGAGATGAATAAGGACTTTCTCCAATTTGATGAAGAAAAGTGCAACTCATTCCAGCATAATTTAAATCCTTTTCTAGTAAAGATGTCAGCTCCAGCATGCCTACTTGGATATTTTACTGAACAAGTAACAAAACAAACAATAAGCAACATCATTAGTCCGAGTACTCTAGCCATAAAGGAAAAATTTTGAACCAATATGATAAAAGAACCAAACTTTAATAAATAATAACATACTAGTATTTAACATATATATCAAACAGTGGTGATCGTGTAAAACTTTTTACACTGACATCGAATGAGATTAACATCATTTTAATATTATATTACTATTGTAAATTTAGTTGAAAAGATATCCCCAACAATGCAATATATGGAAATCAAGAGAAAAGATATGTAAATTATTTTCCTATCTTCTTTCACTTTTTGCTTTTGTAATGTGGAAGTGGTTAATACTAGTTCATAATCCAATGGCCATAATTTGATGGCTGATGTTAATGTTTTGAACTTCAACTTGTCGCATTGCACGAGTACCAAAAGGACATTGCAAGCTAAGAAAAAACAATGGAACTTTTCCTAAACGCTTTTGCGTGGGCCATTCCAGACATTTCCACTTGGCTCTATTTCTTTCTCTCAAAGGGACCCAAAAGATGAGACATTGTATTAAGTCTTTTTAAGTCTTTAACCTTGGAAAATATTTTTGCAGTATAAACAACTCATCTCTTTACTATTCCTTTATGAGCTTGATGGGTCCTTTGTTTAGCGGGAAACAGCAATCTACTATGATATCTACTAATATATATGATTTATGAAATCCATTTGCCACCCGCCATATTCTGCTTGGCATAAAGTGGAATAAAAATGGGCCCTACTTGATTATAAAGCCAGATTAAATTAAATTAAATTATGTAAGAAAATACATAGTGATCAGTGGAGCAAAAAGATATATAAAAAAATTAAAAAGGCATAGCCCTAAAGAATATTATAATTAAATAGCAACCAAGCACCAAATACTATAGTTAATTCAAACTTTCACAAAGGCCAGATACCATGTCAATTCTACCATCTAAACTTTCCTATATATAGTCCCTTATCTAGTATAATATAACAACAACCCTCAACCTCTCTAATTAACTAATTAACTCATCAAATTCCCCAACAAAACAACATGTATGCTTCTACTTCCTTTACTTCACAACTCGTCCATGAGCTTCTTGTTGAATCCAACACAAGAAGGTTACTCTTCCAAGACCCAATTGATCATCAATCACTAACCAATTCCCCTATTCTAACACACAACCAAAATTCAACCAATTCATATTTCGGAATTCGTGAATTTGATGCAAATGTGGTGATGATACTCGCAGTCCTATTGTGTGCTCTTATTTGCTCACTTGCGTTGAACTCTATCATAAGGTGTGCTTTAAGGTTTTCAAACGCAGCCATCAACAACGACTCTTCTTCGAGTTCGAGTGGCAATTCTTTGCCTCAATCGATCAACAAAGGAATTAAGAAGAAAGCTCTCAAGACATTTCCCACAGTAAGCTACTCAACTGAGTTGAAACTACCAAGTTTGGACACAGAGTGTATGATATGTCTCTCAGAATTCTCAAAGGGTGAAAAGGTGCGCATTTTGCCTAAGTGCAACCATGGTTTTCATGTGCGTTGCATTGACAAATGGCTAAAGGCACACTCATCATGCCCCAAGTGCAGGCAGTGTCTCCTTGAGACTTGTCGAAAAATTGTTGGGTCGGAAGCACCACCTATGTTGACAGTGCCAGAAACTATTATTAGGATTCAGCCACTAGTAGCTGAAGCTTTTGTACGTAACTATAGGGAAGAAAGCTGATTAATATTCAATACAGTTTGAACCTTTTAGTTGCTTTAGTTTGATCTCAAATGTGAATATACATTAGTTAAAATTTTGAGTGCAATTTTTTTCCACAATATTCAGCAGTTAAGTGATTATTTTTTACCTTTGTCAAAAAAAAAAAAAAGTGATTATTTTAACCGATAAAATAAGTGCAAGTGCCTTGAAGAAAATCTTAAATGGATTTTCAAATCAAGTGATTATTTTTTTACAGAATCAATCAAGTGATTTTATGTAAATTATAATCCAAGTGGGACATTCTTCGTAAATTTTGGGATAAGAATAAAGGGATTGTTTTTTATTTTAACAAAGAATAAAGGGATTGCTGTATATTATTCAAATTTAAAGTGCAAGTCATTATCAGTGACTTTGATAATATTGTTAATATTAAAACTGTTAAATAAGCCAAATACTTGTATTACTTGAATTAAGCAAAACGTAAAACACCCTAGCCTAGGATGTTTGAGTCACAACGAGTCACGGTGTGGAAAAAGTGAGGTACCAAAATGACAAAAATAACTTTAGTGAGTTTAGCGAAATCACAGTGACACTAATAATTATTGAAGCTACAAAGAGTCGATTTTATCAAAATTGTGGTGACTTGTCGTAATTTTGAAAGTCTCACACCAATATATACGCACTTAGAGTTAGAGTAATGCAGAGATAAAAAGTAGCACGCAGCTGAAGTAGCATAATATTTCAAATGGCACAGGCTACTAAATTTTAGTGGTACAGGAACAAATCTAAGTGTAAGTTTGTTACAAATACAATCACTCAAACATGATTTTGGGAACATATAATTAATAAAATTTGAGTAAGATTGTCTGGAAAAAAAAACTTTATATCAATTCAGGTTTTACCTTGTTTTGAGTAAAAAAGAAAAGGTGTACCTCCTATAAAAAGTATGTTGATAATAAGTGAAAAGAAAAGGTTAGTTTTTTGTTTTTTATGAAAATAAAATAAAGAGTTTCTGTATTCAGTTGGGAATTTTGTACTAATAACTTTAACATGTGTCAAACTATAATACTCAGTGGTTAATTTCACATTTTTGTTTAAGTTACTGAAGCAAGTACTGAAGTTTGACATGTTTATTCAAAGAAAAATAAGATTCAGATTAACAAAACTAATTATTGAATTGAACAAACAACAAATAAAATACCCACTCACTTGAATCCAAGTTTTAAAACATTTGTTCACATCATGTGTCATGTAATGAGCCACTAGAGTGCTGTAACTAGCTGGGAGGAGAGAAATAAAATAAAACACAATTACAAAGTGGCATACTTTATCCAGTCAATAGAGCATATATAATTTGAATGGAAACTGAGACAGAAACCACTAATTCAATTTCCAATCAGATTAAGTATACTGTCAAAAAGGGTAATGTTGTAACATACTACAGTATATAGTACTCACACAAAGGAGATTCATTACCAACAACTAACAAACTCTATCCCGGGCGGCTGAATTTTGATTTGCTTAAGCTAACGCATCATATATGCTCTGATAGGGGAAACAGGGCATTATAGTATTAGTAGGCAATTATTAGTTAAAGAAAATTACGGGCAAGTTTGTTAAAATCGCAAGTTAACTCGTGGAATCTTTTCCACACGATTCCACAAGTTTATGTCAGTTTCGAGTTGAGTCAGCTCTAAACTCAAAATTTCGCAAACTACGAAATGAAACCGAGTTTACTTGGTTGGACTCAAAGTAAACTCGGGTAAACTCGCAGTGAATTTTTCACAGTTTTTCATCTCAGTTTTTACATTTGGTTTCATTCCTTCTTGATTAATTTAATTTTATTCAAATCAGTTTTTTTTTGCTTTATAACTGATTTACAGTTTTGAATTATTAATGCAATTATTGTATTGTGTAAGTATACATGTATATTATTTTAATATGAGGTAAACTCGCACAAGTCAAGTTTACGGGTCGGTTTTGAGGTTCTTACATTGGAAGTTCGAAACTATATATCAATTATTATATATTGAACCAACAAGACCTCTAAATCATGGTTCGGAAGTTTTAAACCGCTTGAATAACCTAAAGATCAATTTAAGGTTGAATCAGTTCAGGCAGAAAGAAAACCAGATAAACAGAAAAGTTGGATGCACAATATATAAATTGCATAATAGAAGAGATAGAAGGAAATAATATAAACTCCATCTCAAATGCCCCAATAATTAACACCTGAAATTATTTTCCACTTGGCAAGATTCCTAGTATTCAGCAATTGGTTTGTGGCTTTAAAGTGTAGCTTAGTGTTGTCAAAAGGAAAAGGAAAGCTTAGTAGACTTGTAACTTATTTTCAATAAAAGACGCAAGTGGATTCCCTCCTCAATTAGATTCCATATATTTTTTTAAAGACCAACTAGATCCCATCTTGAATTAGAGAGGATAAAATCAGTAAACGATTACAACTTAACAGAGCTGCTATTGGCTAGGGATAAATGAAAAGGTAAGAATACTGTAAGATATAATGTAGAAGAATAAGGAAAGTACTGCTAAAATTGTTTCCAAACTCATCTAAAGGTACGCGTGTTATGACATGATTTCAACAGACCAAGATTCACTACCTTTGAATTCCCTACCATTGGTAGCTTTGTCTCTCTGATCTAAATAATTTATTTTAATCATTCGTCTATCTCCTAAATACACTAAAGTCACCGAATAGTAAAGGTAGGAAATCCATTCCCGATTTCAACCACTAAAAAATTGGAACGTTAAGTACAGAAATCATTGAAGTATTTTTTTTAATAGAAGGAGTAACTATGAGCAAAAATATAAAAGTCAACCAGTATAGCTCATATGAAAAAAGTAAAACATATAGCAAACAAAAGGAATGTAATAATGGATGCTAAACATACTCTGTCAGAAGATTATAAGGTGCAATTGCAACATTTCCCTTGATATATAATGTGCCCTTGCTGCCTAACCTCCAACATCGCCCGAAACCAGGATATGACCAGTTGCAAGATGAGCTGAAATTTTAAACAATAACATTTAAGAAATAGCGACTGATGTTAGAAGAGGTTCCATATGATGCACAGTTCACTGACTAGTATGAGATAAATTATCAATAATACAAACTTTGGTATCTACTTATAAATTAATGCATATTTATATGTAGATGATAACTATAATGTGGCCAGTAAGTTGATCTACAGTCTCTAAAAAATTGGATATCCAAAAATTGGCATCAATAAATGAATGGAAGCGAATCACCATCTTCTAACGTTCTTCAATTTAGTGACTAAATTTCTATTTTGTATTGTAAACTTGAAGAGCGAAATTGTCCGATCCTTGCAATTTCAAAGACTAAAATAGTGATTAACTAAAAAAATAGTTGTAATAAATCATGTAGACGTGTCTATGGTAACTACAAATGTCTTCGCCGCGATTCGCAGAGCCGAAGTTAGCTGCATTATCTTCTCTTGTGAATTAATTTTGAGATGAACCTAATGTGAATGCAAATGAACATGAAAATTTTGATGCAAAATTTCTTAGATAGAAAAAGGAGGGAATTCATACCTTCGATAGAAGCAAGAGGGGCTAATTCTTGAAGCTTTGCTACATTGTTATTGTGCACTGGTTCGATTGCACGAAGGGATCGATTTAGTGGATGCTATACAATTAGGTCTTCGATTGAAGCGTGAAGATAATGCGATTGGCATTTTGTATTTGATTGAATACATCAAAACGATTAGGGGTTTTTTGGGGCGAAGGTAACAAGGTTGAAGGCTTTGTTTGGATTTTAAAAATAAAAATGAAATAAATTTCATCAAATATTACTACTTATTTATATATTTAAATATTTTGTTCCCTCTAAACTTGGAATATAAAATATTTTATCGTAAAATGTCTAAACAATATAATAAAATAGTTTCATTATATTCTGTCGATTTAAATAGAGTTTTAGCCTTTAGGGTACGTATGGATTAAAGGGTAAAATGGAGTTATAGGTAAATAAGTTTATTGTTTACATTAGTAAAAAAATCATTAATAAAAAATAAATGGAATGAAATGAAATATGATGGAACTATTCTATTGTGTTACTGTTTTTCATATTTGTGTTTTATATGTATCCGTGTGACACTGAGTAGAATTAGATATCTCAGTTAAATTGTTTGATTTGGATTGATATTTCGTGAATGAATTACAACTTCATTATTACTCTTATTTAAAAATAATATTATTTTGCTGAGTTAAAAACATCTTATATCCTTACCTAAATTATTATTCTTAAATTATTGATATATTCGAGATTGAATTATTATTCTTCACTTCCATTACTTACCTAAATTAAATTGTCATTCCTACACTACACCTTAATGTATTTAAATATGACTCTTTGTCAAAGAAAAACTTTTGATAAAATAATAACAAACACTATATTGAATTTTGAAAATGACAAATAGATTAAAATATATATAATAAAGTAAATAAATAAACGAGTAGAAACCCAAAAAAAGATAAATCCAAAACTGTTACAAAAAAACACATAATTTAATGGCGCCAAACCCGAAAAGGGTTGAGCGGAACTGTGAAAAACCACATAAAACAGAAGAGGCTCAAAATCTTCAAAAAGCAGAATCCGTGCGCTATCATCTAATCAAATCGTAGCCGTTAGATTGACAATCACGCGGATCGCTCCTAAAACCAAAATTCACAAACTCCCTCTAAAATTTCATTTCAATTCAAGCGCTCAATTTCAAAGCCCTCTATCTATAAAATCCCATTTTCACATCTCAACAATTCACACTCAAAAATCACTTCCAATTTATCAATCACAGTTAAAAATCAATCTTCTGTTAATCTTCTCTCAATGGCTCGTACCAAGCAAACCGCTCGCAAATCCACCGGCGGCAAGGCTCCCCGGAAGCAGTTAGCAACAAAGGCTGCCAGGAAATCAGCTCCGGCAACCGGCGGAGTGAAGAAGCCACACAGATTCAGACCAGGAACCGTTGCTTTGAGAGAGATTCGTAAGTACCAGAAGAGCACTGAGCTTTTGATCAGAAAGCTTCCATTCCAACGTCTTGTTCGTGAAATCGCTCAAGATTTCAAAACAGATCTGAGATTCCAGAGCAGTGCTGTTTCTGCTCTTCAAGAAGCTGCTGAGGCTTACTTGGTTGGACTCTTTGAGGATACTAATCTTTGTGCCATTCATGCTAAGAGAGTTACCATTATGCCTAAGGATATTCAACTTGCAAGAAGAATCAGAGGCGAGAGGGCATAGATATTACTATTATCTATTTCAATTTCAATTTCAATTTCCAAATATTATGTTAACCCTAGAATTAGATGGCTAGTATTTTCTTGTATGTGTGAATCTTAAACTCAAGTTGTAACACTATTTGAATTTGAATGTTAAATCAATGAATTTGCTATTTCACTCTACTAATTTGTGTGTTTACAATTTCAATAGAGTTGTTATAATTTGATCCAAAAGCATACATCAATTTTGAATATTTTAGGTTTAAGCATGTTGAACAGGTTCTATCTCCACTTTCAGATCTTTACCGCCATTGACATATTGTTTTTGTAATTGTTGCTTCTTTGTGTCTGAACTATATAATCTTAATTGGTGTTTCTTTGTTTTAAGCACCACAATTATAAAGGTTGAGAGAACCAGTGGAAAATAATTCAACAAATAGAACAGTTAAGAATTTTTTGCTTTTATTTAAAATGGTTTTTATGCCCCATTTAGTTCACGAATAGGTTTAAGTTTTAACAACAAACAATTATTTGCATCTGAGTGCTTGAGATATTGTAGAGGCCACAAGATTCTCAGGAAGATTGTGTTTTGTGGCTAAAATTTTCTTTGGTATGAAAATATTATTGTGTCCAAGTGTCAATTTTGTTAGTGCAAGAAGAGGTAGTAGAAGAAGAGTTAGGAATGTGATTGTGAGGCGTGACTGCAGCGTAGATATTACCTGATTGAAATCCTTTAGAAGTGTTTGAAATCTAATCCGTTGCTGGTGCAGGAACCATTTCGGTTTGAACAGAATGAGTGGTAGGACTGTCTGTGACTGCAGGTTAAGGATTGTTTAGGGCAGCATGTTCAGGACTGTTTGTGATAACAGGTTCAGGACTATTTGTGGCAGTAGGTTCAATAGAAACGTTAGTTTGTACTAATATAGGAAGAAATGATGGTTGGTGTGGACAGATGTGTAACGTGTTGTTACTCGTTAGTTGAACTAGGCGGGAATTGTTGGAAGGATGGACTTAAGGTTTGAAATGGGAAACAGTCCTCAATAAGATTAACATGTCATGAATTGACACATAAATTCTAATTGGTCATAGGCTTAAGGCATATGAATACATATTGAGAGGTTGAGTATCTAAGGAAAATACAAGGGAGTGATCTTCGTTGGAGCTTATTCTTCTTATAGGGTCTCAACTCTCAACCAAGGCAAACACAAATAAATGAGCGAAGTTTGTTGTAGTCTTGATTTTTTTAAACAAAGCTTCATAAGGTGCTTTCATTTTGATTGTTGGTGTTGCTGTCTATAGGTAAAAGCAAATATTAGAAGAGCTGGTGATTATCTATTAATGAAGAAGATACTATATATTGAGCAAGTGCAAAACAGCATTTTCCAAATAGTTAAACTTCTGTTATGGGTTCCGCAGGTGCATGGTATTTATACCACCTATTTCACGTTTCATTCAACCCTCTGTTAAAGTTCTTATCTTGTATTTACATGTTAATCCTAAAGTTCTTACGTTGCATGTTTTGATTTGGCTAATTAATCAGGTCATTCTTATGAAATTAGCAGACCGTATACCATGTTATATCATAAAAATCCAATTTTATCTGGATATGTTCGATTACAAGTTGCTTGAACAGGTGCTACATTAATTTGCATCAAAATGGCATGGATTTTGCTTCCACTGCAAATTGTAATTCTTAGTTGGACTTGCACAAGTGTGCTTGCATTATTTTGATCAATCAATCATTCCATAACAGTTGTCTGTTGCATTATTCTTAAATGACTTCAACAGATGCTGCATTATTTAAACAGGTGCACAAGCACTGCCACTGAAAAGGGAAAATAAAACAATACAGTTTTGTCATTACAAATGCACTGTCACAATACCCCCTTATCTCAGCCAAAGTGCCAATTGCTAATACAACATAGTCAGAAACATACAAACAGACCAAAAGAAATACTAGATATTATTTGACGGCATCAATCATGATTGTAGCATTTATAATTGTATGGTCAAGGATTACCATACATCACTGAAACCCATATTAAGTCATCTTGCCTTTATGGTTCACATACTAAGAGCACATTCCACAATAGTGCTAAATAGGCAATTCCATTGTGGAGTAAAGTATTTGGGTTTCTTTAATGAAAACTGGCTATCAAAGTATAGTCTCTCTTTTCATTTATCTAATAACATTTACACACTTCTAAAATGGTGAATTACATTGTAGATACTCTAATGAACAACAAAGTTGAAATTTTTCCAGTTAGTAAACATACACTAAAGTAAACTAAAACTTAACAGCAGAGTCGAAATAACACCATCCAAGATTGAGGTTATCCCATTAGCAACAACTCCTTCAAATAGGTTCAAGATTTTAACAGAATAACATCCAAATTCAAACAACAATCCTGAAACTTGAAAGTGTATTACGGATATTATTAGAGTGAATAAGCAATTTCATTGATTAACATTCAATTTGCAAATAGTGTTACAACTGGAGCTCAAGATTCAAAGATAAATCTAGTACTAACTACCTAATTCTAGTGTTACTAATATGACATTTTGGGAATTGAAATTGAAGTAGATAATTAACAACTAAGCCCTTTCGCCTCTGATTCTTCTTGCAAGCTGAATATCCTTAGGCATAATGGTAACTCTCTTAGCATGAATAGCGCAAAGATTAGTATCCTCAAAGAGTCCAACCAAGTAAGCCTCAGCAGCTTCTTGAAGAGCAGAAACAGCACTGCTCTGGAATCTCAGATCTGTTTTGAAATCTTGAGCGATTTCACGAACAAGACGTTGGAATGGAAGCTTTCTGATCAAAAGCTCGGTGCTCTTCTGGTACTTACGAATCTCTCTCAAAGCAACGGTTCCTGGTCTGAATCTGTGTGGCTTCTTCACTCCGCCGGTTGCCGGAGCTGATTTCCTGGCCGCCTTTGTTGCGAGCTGTTTCCGGGGAGCCTTGCCGCCGGTGGATTTGCGAGCAGTTTGCTTGGTACGAGCCATTGAGAGAAGATTAAAGAAGATTGAATTATAATTGTGATTAAAATATTGGTTGTGAATTTTGAGTGTGATTTACTAAGGTGTGAAAATGGGGTTTTATAGAGAGGGATTTGAATTTGAGCGCTTGAACTGAAGTGAAATTTGAGAGGGAGTTTGTGAATTTTGGTTTATGGAACGATCCGTGCGAGTGTCAATCTAACGGTTGCGATTGGTCTAGAAGATAGCGCACGGATTCAACTTTTGAAGTTTTGAGACTTTTCTATTTTATTTGTTTTTCACAGTTCCGCTCAAAAAAATTGGTTTGGCGCCACGCCATCAAACTTGTATTTTTCACATTTTTGGTTTTTCACTTGGAAAGGTCAATCAAGGAAAACTACTATGGTCTCACACACTAAATACATATTTGCACTTTGGAAGCATTTAGAATTTATGGTGATAATGTTTCACATATATCGTTGACAACAAATTTTGGATCTGTCATTGACTACAAATAGTTTTTTTTTAGTGTTGTTTATGTCTTATGCATAAGGCCTTATTTATAAACTACATATTACAATTACAGAAACTCTCCATTAACTTTTACATTTTATCTTCTAATGCATGATCAACTATTCACTCTTTCAACCTTTTCTTACATGTGAGAATAAATAATCAGATCTTGTCTCTTGGTTATTTGCATGGATTCCACGTAGTCACTCTTGCATTTTCTCTTCATTTTCACCGTGGCATCTGACTTTGTTTCGTACTTTTTCATTTGTATATAGACACATAAGTGATCTTTACTATGCTTTATGCAACTACATAATTCCCTTAAAAAAAATTTTTTATAATTCATGACATTTTTGTCTAAATTATAAAAGAGTTGCTCATAACTAGTCAAAAGATTAATATCATTACTTTTCACTAGGGATGACAAAAACATCCAAACTCGCGGGCCCCGTCCAAAACCGAACCCCAGTCGTCTGGGTTTGGGTGCGGGTGACATCCGATATTTCGGGCTTGGGTTTGGGTAGTGTCAAACCCACACCCGAAACCACAGCCGTTATATATTAAATTATATAATTATATCTCTTACATTAGCATATTGTAGACTATTTTAACACTGTAAACTATTTTCCATCTTTATTTTAATGTTGAAAATAATGTTAGCATGTTGTAGACCGTAATTTCGTTGGATTTTCTGTTTTTTTTTTTTGTTAATAAAATTTCGGGTTCATGTGTGAAAAACTCGAACCCAACCCATTTGGATTCAGGTTCGGATTTATCCAATATTTACCCAAATCCGCACTCGACCCTACCCGTTGTCATCCCTACTTTTTACCCCCTTATCTCCTGTCTTGTTTAATAAAAGAATATTACGGGTCATCTTCTCATTCGGTATAATTATGATCCACTATTAATTTTCAAAAATATTTTTGTAAGATTTCACTTTTATGGGATTTTCATTTTTAATTAATTTAATGGAATATTTTGATGGGTTTCATTTAAAAATTTACTCAAAATAAACCAAAAATATATAAATAAATAAATACTTAAAAGGGTTTTGGCTCTACAAACTGAACTAAATGCTATGTGTTTTACATTATTTAATTAGGTTGACTAATCCAGTTCGGAGACATAAAGTGATTCTATTTCCTTCTCAATTGTAGTTACGAGAATCAAACTATGGTCTTCTCTATCAAATTCAGTATTTGATCACTATCAAACCAACTAATATTTGTTTGATAAAAAAAATGGTCATTTTGAGAGTAACACATTATAGTTTTTTTTGTCACTATATAAAAGATAGTCGGTGTTAATTTAGTTTATTATTTATTTTTTTGTCTGGATTTTTTTTCTTAAAAAAAATATAAATTATTTTTTAGATTTTTTAAATCCTTGTTTTTTAGTAAGTTAAAGACATTTTCCGTGCGCAGTTATATAGATTAATTTACTCGAAATAACTGTGATTTATTTAAAACATTTACCTATGCTTCTCCATTTAAATCTTTTTTTTTTTTTAGTCACCTTTTAAAGGTGAATAAGTGGGCATACCGGGTTCGAACTCCGATCCCTGCACAAATGTGCACAATGTCCAACCAATTGAGCTAAGCTAAGTTCATGGGACTCCTTGTTTTTTAATTATAAGAAAAAATATCCTTGTTTTTTTAGAGAGGCACAATGGAATCTGCATATTTTAGTAGGCGTGGAAACAACGGCAAATTAAGTCGCGAATATTTTTCTTTCCGCAAAAGGAGTTTATTTATACGATAAATAAATAAATAGAACAAAAAATCAAGACAGACAGCGAGAAAGGGCTACTACGAAGAAGAAGAAGAAGAAGAGAGATCATAGATGGGTGTGACAAAGGAACAAGTCGAATCTTCTTTGAACTCCAAACTTAACCCTACCCATCTTGTATGTAGCAGTTAGCTTTTCTTTCCTATTATTATGTATATGCATATCAAATCAAATTCATTAACGTTTTCACCACCAAAACTCAACTTTGATGCTTAGGTTATCTTATTTATTTCTATCGTCAGCCCTAACTATTTTGGAATGCCCAATTCTTTTGTCTGTGTTTATTATGCCACTAAAGAAATCTCACGTGCTTTATGCTACTTATTATTATTATTTGTGCATAGGGCTCTCTTTAGATAAACAACTTAATTAAGCGCTTATAGCACAACAAACAAACACTTATCATATTAGTGCTTATTTATAAGCTATAAATTTATCACCCAACAAGAAGAAGCTATAAGCTGTTTTTATAAGCTATCATTGAGAGCTTATGGAATTAAGCTTAAAATAGCTTATGGACATTGTTATAACTTATAAGCTGTTTTTAAAGCTCTCCCAAACAGTCTCATGAGGACTTATGTCAGTAGATAAAATCAAATAAGTCAATCCAAATAGGCGCAAAGCAAAATACGAAGCGACCTTCAATTTAGTCTCAGCTCTTGAAGTTTTCACACTGCTCCTGTCTTATTGTTAGCATGATCAGTATTTTTACTTTTGTTATAGAACATCATTCAGCATGTAATTCTTTTGAAAGAACTTCTCATTTTGGAATTCATTTATCTGCTGATTTAATTAGTTTTAGTTTATTGTTTTTGGGGGTAGAACACTCATTATAAAGCCATTAACTTTATCCTATTTTCCCAGTTGCAGCATATAACTTTTTTATATGCAAATGTTAGCAGTAAGTTAGTGGTGATGTTAGTTTTTTCGGGTACAAACACTTAGATTTTAAGCATGTGTGAGACCTGTTTTAGTTTGTCGTGCCCGGCGAGCAAATGGGTTCCCTAAGCAGTAATGGGTTGCGGGGCATTTTCCTTGGCCCCCTTTTACCCAAAACAAGTTTGGTAAACTGTGAAATTTTTATACCTAATGTTACTTATACTGTAGAGCATCCTAAGTGAAGTATGTTAAAAATGTAACTTCATGCAATTAAAGGGAAAATGATCTAACTTCCAGAGGAATTTTATAAGGGCTTTTGGTTTCTGCTTCAAAACTCACGGTTCCATTTAATTTAACAGTTTCTCACTTTGCCTAAGTTCATGGGAATTATGTGAAACAACCTATATTACTGCACCAACATGAAAAATGAACCTTCCATTTATATTTGACCCTTCTCCTCTTCTCCTCTTTTCTTATTTTAAATTGTTTTGTTCTTATGTTTTTTAATTTGTGTTTCAGGAAGTAATTGATGTATCTGGAGGGTAAGTTTTTCTCATCTAACACGTTTCTTATTAGCTTCTTTCTGGCACTGTTTACTGGCCACTTTATCTTACAAATTTATAATTCAATGTTGGTATTAGGTGTGGAGCAAGTTATGCAATTGAGATCGTTTCAGAACAATTTGAAGGCAAAAGGCTACTGGAAAGGCATAGAATGGTGAATGCTGCCTTAGAAGAAGAAATGAAAGAGATTCATGCACTTTCTATAAAGAAAGCTGTAACCCCAGATCAGTGGAAAAAACAGCAAGAGTCCAACCAATCAAATCCTGCTGCCTAGAGCATATAATAATATTTATCATAAATAAAAAAATTCTCACAATATGTTGCTGGCAATATTTGTGGATCATAGTTCTATGTATCATTTTTGCCACTCAAATTTTATATTGTACTACTGCTAAATTTTAGTTGACAAAATTTCTGACTTTCAGTGGGGTGATTTTATGATGAAAGTTCTCTTATATACTGTCTTGGGTGTGTGTAGCTAACTAGAAGACATGTAAGCATGCTGAATAGTGATGAAAGTTGGAAGAAATGAACGTATCCTGCATGTCTGAGTGCATTAATCAATTCTGTTTCTCCTTTAATTTTAATTCCTGCCAAGTGCAGTCTTTCATTTTTCTTGTGGAGTTTTTGTTTGTGTTCGGCCTGTATTAACCTGGCTAGTTCAATTGAAGGATGCTATATATGAGTATCATGTTTCAACTTTACGGGTTTTTTCTTGTCCTAATGTTTAGTGCATCTGGAGACATTTAGAGACTTATTGCATATTTGCATTTGAGCATGTTTGAATTCACAATGAGTTTGACAAAATATTGGTGTGTTGTCATGATTCTAGCTAAAGCTACACTTTTTGTATGTTTGATTGATAGTGAAGTTGGCTAAACCGTGGTGACCCCATGACTTTGTGATGTGTATCTTTTGTCTAAATTACAATTGCTCACTATGATTCTCTCAATCTTAATATCAATCCAAAACTTCAACAAAATTACAGTGTCATTGTGATTTCGCCAAATGACTAGTTGGTTCAACGTCTATTGCGTTGTGAATCTTTATCTCCTCGTTACTCATGAGCACAATCAATTCAGAAATCTTCTGAACATGTCATTACTGTTGTATGCTGAATACAAAGCTAAAGCCAGTGTGCAGTCAGAGTTCTATATTGAAACTGCACGCAATGAATGATTGAAAATTACATTTTCAAGTGCAGTTTGTTATAGTAAATATTTTGTACTTAATTTGTGAACTATATTGGAACAGGTAGCTTTTTGAGGTCCATAAGAGACTAAAACGTACTATGGTATCTATCTAATGGACCTCATTTATACTTGGAATTTTAACCACATGTCTTGATAGACCTATCCAAAACCTTGTTTTAAAAAATCAAATAAGACAACAAACATGTACTTAGTTCCACTGTCACCAAAATTGTGAGACACCCTTTTATAAGCAAACTTGAAAGAGCAACCTAGAGGGTGCAACCACCATGTTCCTTTTCCTTGTTTCATTCTTCTGTATTTAATCTTCAAGGTTATTATGATAACTAAACCAGTGCTTCCATCAATGACAGATTCTCATGTGAGTTGTCTGGTTTGTAGAACAATGAACATCATGAAACTTCAAAGATTTGAACCAGTTATTAATCGTTCAAGGATAAACACTTCAAGATTTGGTGATAAGCCATTATGGTTTAGACCCATTACAATAATCAAAGTTGCAGAACAATCCTCTGGCTTTGACTTAGTTGAAGATGAAACTCTTGCTCAGAAGAAAAAAGAGCTTTACCAAGCTTTGGAAGGTACTCACTTCAATTATTCTCTTTATGAATTTTTATTAGTTAGTAATATTATTGAAATGAGTTGCAAACAAATATGTTTGAAGGAATCAATAGAGGAATATTTGGAATCCCATCTGGCAAGAAGTTAGAAATTGAAAGTTTGGTGAAGCAGCTAGAATCTCAAAATCCAACTCCAGAACCAACTCTAGAACTAGATAAGGTAATTCCCTCTGCTTATTTGGTCATTGTCAAGGGCACAATCACGGTCATGTATGTCACAATTTTTGATATTATAGAGTTATAGCAATGTGATTGATGCGGCGTCATAAGTGGTCGGGTTGTGGCTGCGAGGACATTAAAAAACATCGAAGCGAGGCCTAAGCCGCCGCTGTAAGGCATTTTTTTAAAAACCTTATTCATTGTGATATAGGAAATTTGATGTATGTTTCTATTATTGGAAGGTGGATGGGTGCTGGAGGCTTGTCTATAGTACTATCTCAATTTTGGGATCAAGAAGGACAAAGTTAGGCCTAAGAGACTTTATCTCATTGGGTGATTTCTTACAGACTATTGATAAGGCTAAGGTACAGATACAATGCACCTCTCAATTTTGTATTATATATGGCCCTTTTTCTATTCACTTGATATTTTATTTTATACTATAACATTAAACTTCAAAAGACACAAAATTAAGCATAGTTTTCAATCATAAAGTTTGTACTTTTATGCCAAAATAACTTAATCCACATCCTTTTTCTTAATTTCTACTTTCAAGCTAATTCTTTTTTTCTTTCCATTTATACAACTGTGTCACATGCACAATTTGTTGCATCAATTGTGTCGCGAATTAGAGGGTTTGGATTGTGTGTAGTGTGACAACACGCAATCAGCCTCATCTAGATTATTTGATCAAAATCGCACATATAGACGGTCTAGATATCAATGCAGATTTTGATTATTTTAATAACATCTAACATACTGAGTTTGAAATCTAGACCGTCCGATCGTCGGAACATGCATGACTAGAATACAGTAGAAAGTAAAGTAGTAAACTACAAGTCAATTAAGCCAACATAGTTAACATTGTCTTTTAGAACATAACTTGAAACTAGAAATTAAGTTAAAAGATCAACATAATAATTTATTTTTTTGGTACAACATAATAATTTTACTTTACCTATTCTTATTTATTAATAAGTTCAAACATTGTTGATGTGATTTGAAAATGAAGAGCAAAGCAGTGAATGTGATCAAGTTCAATGCAAAAGGGTTGACATTGTTGTGTGGAGAGCTTAGTATTGAGGCCTCATTCAAGATTGCTTCCAAAACAGTTAAAGCTCCACTTCTTGTTTGATCACTTTTAGTTAATGATTTTGCTGCCAAATAATTACTTATTTAACTACTACTTGAAATTCACAGAGGGTTGACATTAATTTTGAAAATTCAACAATCACTCCTGATCAGGTATATATACTACCTACACATATCAGTACTTTTTTTTTGTTCAAGGCAAATCATAATTTTGATTCTAATTCCTATATTTAATTAACTTTTCCTCCTTGCATGAACAGTTGATGAATTTGTTTCGAAAAAGTTATGATATTTTGCTGGGCATCTTCAATCCAGAGGGGTGGCTAGAAATCACGTATCCTAAATTTTGTTGATTTTTTTCTCTCTATATTTTTATACTACTAATGTTGATGAAAATTATTGTTGTTTCTTAATTCCATTATCTTATAGATATGTTGATGACAACATGAGAATAGGAAGGGATGACAAAGGCAATATCTTTGTACTAGAAAGATTTCAAGATAATAGTAACTTGTAGTCATTACTTTTAGTTTTCCATATGTCTTTTCCATGGGAGGGGAGGTAAATATGTTTGTAAAACGGTCGAACATACACCTTTATTAGTCGGAATTTAAACTTTGATCTGATACATAGCGGAAAACTAGCCCGCTTGACCCGACTCTAGTTGGTAACTTGTAGTCATTTTGTTTGATTCATTCAAAGAAGTAATACAAAAATTATGCAAAGATATATATGCTATGATCCTTAATACTCTAGTGAGAAGGAATATTTATACATCACCGACAAGGAGCCGTTGAGGAGCGTTACAAACAACGCCCTTCAATGGTATTGAAGCTGACTAGGAGTTGCATATCACAAGGATCTTAATATCTTATGCGTAGCAGACTCTGTTCTATGCAGAGTGCAATTGGGTTTGGGCCGTGAACCTTTGAAGAATCGGACCCTTGGGTCCGATTCAGATCAAAGTAGTTCATGTTTCAATGGATTAATACAATTTTCGCCCCATCATATTTTTGGGGGGTCTTTGTCTCTTTCATTTTCGTCCTTTTATAAATTTTTGTATTATATACGTGCCTGCAAATAAATTATAGTAGTAGTTGAAAGATGCTCTAGTCTAATGTCTGATCCAAATAACATTAATTTAACATATATTTGAAGTATATGTCATTTTGATTGTTATATATAGTTTGTTACAGTGTTAGAACTTAGCTTACAACATGTATTAAAAAAAGAAAATGTTCGTCCACATTTGCAATCGTGATATACATATACTTAGTACGTGACACCAACTTATGGCTACTATGTTATTGTCTAGTTAGTGAAAACACCTAATGTCTAACCAAAGACCCCACCAAAAAGGTTGTCCTATAGATTATAGTATTGTGCATCCATGGATTCATGAGCTCAACTCACAAACAGCTGGAAATCTAGAATGCCTTGCTACTATTCTATGTGTAGAAAATATACATATGGTATATACTTTCCATTTCCTAAATGGTCTTATATATAAAAAGATAAATATATATTAGATTTAGGAAAATTTCCAACTAATTATTACATACTCTTAATTGTAATATTGCATAAACGCAAGTAAAACTAAAGTTTGATCCTTTAAATAAGATCTTAAATTTTAGTCCTGAGATGAAATAGGGTTGGAACTTGGAAGCTAGGAAAAACTCCTCTAAAGGTAGTCATATAAATTTCCATTGATAAAACTGTAAGATACTACTTTGCACTAATAGCGTGATGAATATTGTCGAAACATAATTAAAGAATTTCACAAAACTGTAATAGCTATATTAATACTAGCTTTTAAGTTAGACTTCTACAACAGTATAATAACACTGAACGTAAATTTCCTTAACATTCACAATATAAATGATAAATAATTAAACACAGTAAGTGATAGTTGTAACCAACTTGCACTAATAATATATTGAATTATACCCTTGATAATAATTATAATTATTATACCAAGATAAGAAAATTACTTTTTTTACACAACTAACATAAAATACTAGAAAATTTTCTAACCAATTATAAACTACTAAGATATAAGAATACTTTTATTACACTTCTTTCCATTCCCTAAAATGTTCTTATTATATATAAAAAGATAAAAACTAGATTTGGAAAATTTCTAACGAATTATTATATACTCATAACTAGAATATATCCCATAAACACCAACATTACATGGTTTGAATAAGATTGAACTTTGATCACTTATCGTAAAAAAAAAAAAGTTTTAGTAGTTAAAAATTTGACTAAAAATTATTCAACCTGAATATCGAATCCGATTTCTTTTAAAATTCGTCATATTCGGCAGAGTTCATTAATCATTTAAGTCAAACATCTTAGTTAAAGTGATAGATATTAATCCACTTTGTTGATCTAATTAATGGTGGTTGGCTTGAGTTTTTGGAGGGTGCTCCTTACAAGATCTCAAGGTCAATTATCTCTGGTGACAATTTTAGTGGGCTAGTTCATACATAACAAAAACTTTGCCTTTAAACAGGGACTCATAAGTGGACGGTGAGATTGATCCACTCGGATTAGTCGGTCTTTGAACTGGATACAGAGTTTCAAAAAATTTGATAGATATTTTACATGAATAATATCATTATTATCAAAATAAATACAAAGAATAAACTAATCAAGATCTTAAGGACATTCTTTATCATATTTTAGGAAAATAGAATCAAAATAGAAAGAAATCAAATATTATTAGTAGATACTCATTAAAAATGCAAAAAATGGAAGTGAGGCACAAATATTCGTTCACATTCCATGATTTGAGCTACAACTTTTTGCTTCCACCAATCATCCACTTTCATTCCACAGCCTCTCACATTATTATCATAATAATCTATTCTTAATAGTTAATAAAAAAAATCAACTATTCCTACTTTTCCTAAATATAAGGATTTGATTTCTCTCTTATCTTGGTGTCATAACATAGAAGGAAATTTTGATTAAAAAGAAAGAAAAAAAAAAACCGTCGCTTTTAAATATTCCTACATTTTCGTTTTGAAACATGTTCTCTCTCTGAGATTTCATTTCAACGCACGCACGCACGCACGTTATAGAAAACAGTACTACGTGATTTTTGTAGAATCAATCAATGGGTGGTTGTGCGACAAAACCGAAGGTTATCAAGGATAATGATGCTGCAGCACCTGAACCTCAACCAGAACAACATGTTAAGGACAAGAAGAACGAAGAAACAACAACGGTTGAAACAAAAGTTCAAAAAGAACAAGGTGGCGGTGGTGTTAATGTTAAGGAAAATGTTGTTGATGATGATCAATTAACAAAGTCACGTTCTCTTAGTTTGTTGTTCAACAAAGAGGTATGTACTCAAATTTCATATT
The DNA here is from genome assembly GCA_951804385.1 of Trifolium dubium. Lineage (NCBI taxonomy): Eukaryota > Viridiplantae > Streptophyta > Magnoliopsida > Fabales > Fabaceae > Trifolium > Trifolium dubium. The sequence continues at coordinate 4,253,441 of OX638071.1, forward strand.
CTCAATCTTTTTTTTCTTCTTCTTATAATCTCTTGTTTATTTTTTATTTTTTAATTTCTTCAAGCAATTTAATTCATATTAGTACTTTTCTTTTGGTGTCGCGTCATTTGAGTTACGCTTTAGACGTTCATTCTCGAATATTGAATATGAAAATGTATGTTAAAAGATTTATGTTAAGAAAATAAGATACAAAGAGTTTTTAAGTGAGAAATATCTTCAATTTTTTTGGTTGATATACTCGCTCGCTCCAGTCCCGATTATAAGAAGAAAAAACACACATCAAAATTGATAAAATAATTTGTTTTTGGTGTTCTAATTCTTTTCCTTTCATATCTTTGATACATAAAAGAAGAGAAATGAATTAGTGCATCGGAGCTTAACTTCTGTTCATTTTATCTTGTTTTGTTGAATCAATATTGATTAGGTCACTTTTTCATTATCTAAGTGTAAAGACTTGAAGACCTTAAACTTTAAATGTTGTAATTTTATTTTTTTCGAAAGTTTTGAATGATTTTCAAGTATTGTTTTATGTTCTACCGCATAAAACATTTCTCAGCTCTAGCCTCTAGCAATTGTAACCATTGCCAACTTCACAAATTTACCGTGTTTGGAAGATTCTCATCACAACCACATGATGCACTTAATGCATAGCAAACAAACGTGCAACCTTTTGGAGGACCCTATTTGTTCAGATTCCATTCCATTGATTTCGGTTACCACTATCATTGTCCTCATGCTCTCTTTATAATTAACTAGTGTAGTGTGTCCCACAATTACAATCATCAATCATGCCAAAATGCAAACAAAAGCTTGAAATGTTATGAGTTAGACATGCGTGATAGGTAGATGGTGGGTCTCATACATAATAATGTCATGGCTGGAAGGAATTGCTCACTCATGGATTTTAGTGACACTAAGTAAAGATGATTAGAGCGACAAGGTGCATTGGTGCATATAATTTGGTGGTTTAGAAAAGGGACATAAGTAGAGATAAAAAAAACTAAGATAGTTTAGTGGCTAGAATTCCACATTTTTAAAGGTGAATAAGTAGACACACCAGAATTCTGAACCCGGATTCTTACACATTACGTGCAATGTCTTTACCAACCGAGCTACTATGCTCACATGGACAATAATGAGTTTAATTTATTTTGCTTAACAATAGAAATGATTTGAGTTTTAAGAGAAAGTAAAAATGATATTTAGCTTTTAGTGAAAATTTCCTTTGAATATATATAAAAATAATTACACATGAATAAAGATAATTTGCTTTTAGTTGATTTGAGAAACAATTAACATTCTTAGTCTCAGTGAACATAATTCAGTTGGTACATAGGACGTTGCAACACAAAAAAATCACACACAAATTTCATTCCATGTATGAATTGCAATTTAACTTCATCTCTGATATTTTCTATTATCACAGAAGGAAGATGACAAAGTTTCCACAGAAAATAAAAAAACTGAGGCTGAGCAAACTGCGAAACAAGAAACATTACAAGCTGAGAAACCTTTGGAGGATACTAAAAGCAAAGAGCTAGAGTTGAAACATGAATCTCCAAAGGCAGAAGAAAAACCATCTCAGGAAACCAAAAACAATGAACCAGTTACAAAACAAGAACCTTTGGAAGATGCTAAAAGCAATGAGCCAACACTGAAACATTATGAATCTCCAAAGGCAGAAGAAAAACCATCTCAGGAAACCAAAATCATTGAGCCTGTTACAATACTAGAAGCTGCAGTGGTTGTTGATGCTGAGACAAAACCTTCATTGCAAAATCAAAGTGCTGATTTAGCAGCCGAAGAGACCGTGAAGACAATATCGCCAGAATCTGCAGTTATTGATGGTGCTGAGACAAAACCTTCATTGCAAAATCAAAGCACTGATTTAGCAGCTGAAGAGACTGTGAAGACAATAACACCAAAATCTGCAGTTGTTGTTGGTGCTGAGACAAAACCTTCATTGCAAAATCAAATCACGGATTTAGCAGCTGAAGAAACTGTGAAGACAGAAAAACCAGTAGAAGAAGCTAAGAAAATTTCAGAAGAAGCTAGTAAAATCAATGAACCTGCTAATGCAGCTGAGACTATTGAAAAGGTATATCCTGTTTTCCTATTTAATGTCTCATACTCCATCCATTTCAAAATGAGTGTCGTTTAAAGTTTTTGTCCACATAAAATACAATGATATTAAGATATGACACTTTTACTAAATTAACCTTATCAACCATTTGTCTAAGTGGAATATGATGTTATGGAAGTAGGAAATTGGATTAGATGCGGTCAATCTGCATGCAGTAATAGATCAGAATTAACCGATCTTGATCAGACGGTTCACATTTTAAGACAGTTTTCATTTTTTATTTAATATAGACCATTTGATGAAGATCAGACGGCCAAAACCATCTGAATGCATGCAGTCATTGACTTTTGACTATATTGAATCTCAATCCTGACATAGTGACTTTCATTTAAAAAAAGATTGTTGCTAAAGTAACATTTATTTTGAAACGGAGGGAGTATATACTTTACTGGATTACTAGTTTGTTGTTTTACAAAAGAAATCATCTACAATGGTTTTCATAAGAAATAACCAACTGATCATGTTCTATGTTGTCTTAGAATGAAGATGTAAAGGTTTCCACAGAAAATGTAAAAACCAAAGCTGAGGAAACTGTGAAACAAGAAACATTAGAAGCCGTGAAACCTTTTGAGGATGCTATAATCAACAAGCCAACAGTGAAACAAGAATCACCAAAGACAGAAGAGAAACTATCTGAGGAAACTAAAAACAATGAGCCTGCTGCAAAAGAAGAAACTGCTGCAGTGTTTGTTGATGCTGAGGAAAAACTTTCACTGCAAATTCAAAGCACTGTTCCAGTTGAAGAAACTGTGGCGACAATCCAACAAAAATCTCCAAAGACAGAAGAAAAACTATCTAACAATGATGCTGCTACGAAACAAGAAACTGCGGTGTTTGTTGATGCTGTGGAGAAACCTTTACCACAAATTCAAAGCACTGTTCCAGTTGAAGAGACTGTGAAGACAGTAACACCAGCAGAAGAAGCTAAGAAAACTTCGGAAGAAACTAAAATCATTGAGCCAGCTGAAGAAAATTCGGTGAAACAAAATCAAAATGCTGTTGCAGCTGAGGTGGCTGTGGTGAAGACTGAAATATCAGAAGCTGAGAAAGCTTCAAAGGGAACACAAAGTAATGAGTTGATTGAACCAATCAAAGAAGAAAAAATATCTGAGACTAATCCTATTAAAGATGAGGTAGTTCCTTCGCCAAAGACGAAAGTAGCTGAAGTGGTATCGAAATATGAAAAGCCTGTGGAGAACAAAGCAGTGGAAGCAGCAACATCTAAGGCTTCTGAGTGATACTATTGCTATCAGTGAAATTCATTGAAACCTTGAAATTTTGATTCTTAGTATGTTGTGTGACATTTCTCAGCTACCTTATTACTAGTATTTTTTGTGTTATTCTTTTTTTAAAATATTTGAAGACTGATTTTTGGTTCTTGTGAAATCACCTTTTTATGTTTGTTTCTAGCTATTTGCTTATTAGTATTTGATAGGTGAAAATCACTATTGTAAATTGCAATTTTGCTGTGGTTTGCATGTGAGAATTCCTGGGACACAGAATTAAGAATGATTTGTGTAAGCAATTGATGATTTTGTTCTACTTTATGATTTTGTACCATAATAACCTTAAGTGTTTGTCTTCATTTGACTAATATTGCTTTAGATTTTTGTATATAACAAGGGCTTGAACATATTTGTATGAAATCACGGGCACATTCGTTTCTTGTAGAGATATCAATTTTGACCTATGCATGAGAATAATCGTGCAGACTATCTTGTTTGGAGATCCTATAATTTAAGCTAAACAAAGATTATGAATGATAACAATCCGAATTATAATTGATTCATACAACTTGTCTTAGTAAACTACTATTTCAGAAATCAGAACATTAAAGATGAATTGTTTTTTACCTTTTTCTGTAATAGAAATAAAAGCATTCTTATAGTTCCTAGAACTAGAACATGAATGATAACAATCCTAATAGCCAAAAACCGTACAAACTTTAACGGCGACCAGCAATACCTCCATTGAGTAGAAGTTTGAGGTCATCTATGTGATTTTACCGATGAGATAGTAACATGATTGATGATGATTCAACAAAAACAAGAAAAATCATATATTCGTTTTAAATTCTTTTTTTGTCAAATCAACATTGGTCGGATGAATGTTCTGCTCATGATGATGGCTAATATCGGTCAACCATATAAGTCACTTGTTAGTTTCGCTCAAACACGAAGCTTGCTCCAAGTCTAAAGAAGCTTTCGGCATTTGCTCTCTGCTCTTTCCCCATAGCACAAAGTACAGTCCTAAAACCAAAGCACAACTACCTAAAAGGCTGCTTAAATTAACACCAAAAACAATCACATGATTAATCAACTTTAAAAAATTGACAAAAATTAAAGCTTCAAATAAAATTAATATATTAATAAATTAATGAAATTACCTTCCCAAACTTATAATCTCTCCTAAGAGAATTGCTGAGGAGAATATAGTCATAATCAAAGCTAATGGTGTTGACATGGCTAGAAACACAGGTCCTCTCTTCTCTATAACCCATGTTTGTAAATAATAAGTCACACCAGTAACCATAATTCCCTATCATCACAATAAATTAGTTGCTATCAGTCATTACTTCATATCATATACTACTAATTATATTATATAGACCTAGCCATAATTATTAACTATTAGATATTTCATCAATTTATTTATTTATTAATTATAAAGTTAATCAATTTAATTAAGATTGAGAATATTACACAATATAACACAGCGAGGAGTCTGATATTCCAACCCAATTTCCATTGCTCAAAATCTCTTTCTACGGCTAATGCCACGACCAAAGACTGAATTGAGCTTAAGAAACACTGAAGAGTTGTGAGTAGCAGCTTTGAAGGGTACCCTTTTATGATAAAAGTCTGATATCATCAAAAATTGAAATGACAAAAAAAATATTAGTAATTAGTGAGTAATATTAAGGATATATATGAATTACTGCAATAAGCTGGTGCAAATTAACTACGTAATCAGCAAAAAGAGATTAATTACTTGTAGTACAAGCCACATTCCCCAAAAGGTGTTAGAAAGAAGCATGAGGAAGCAACCCTTGATCCATGATGAGCCATGGCTCTGATGATGTTGTTGGGTTTTATGGTAATTTCCCAAAAAGTGAAAATGGCTTAAAAGCTCTAAATGAGGACCTTTATAAAAAGCAAGAGTTGCTGCTCCACCCAAACATGCCACAACACCAGCCAACTTTGCTGCCCCAGCTGCTGTCTTTACTTTCAAAACTTCAATCCTAAAAATATTATTAGTACACACAAATTCTTAATTAACCATGTGGGATGATAATTAATACACCTGATTATGAAATGTTACAATTCAAATTAATTTATTTCAATTTGCTACTATAGTAGCTTGATATTTTTTTCCTATGTAAAAACAAAGGCACATTATTGGACAATTATTGAGACTATATTCTGCGGCTGCAAAACCTTAACGCAGGTCTAATCAAAAAGTCATCCAAAAGAAGATATAGATATATAGAAGAAAATTCTAGCTAAAAGTGACATGACAGAAAGAAAGAAAGAAAGAAAGAAAATGAGAAAATAAAGTTAATCACCACCTCTATTATTAATACAGTTAGATTTTTTTTCTCGAGCGTTCAAAATTTAGTCATGAGGTAGGTAAAATATAAACAAAAAAATGTTTTAAGTTGGATTTATCAAATTGAGATTTTCAATGAACTATTCATATAGAATCACTTTATATAACACCTTGCATATGGTAACATAAGTTAATAAAACTTACATTAAGATTGTGATTTGGTTTGTATTTTTGATGAATGTAAATTTTTTTACGCATGCGCTCAATCATGCACATGTCAACATGAAAATATTTTTGAAAGTATTTAGTAACTAACTAACATAATATACATGATGATTGACGCTGGACTTAGTAGGGAGGATTACGGCTTGATTTTCCGCAACTGCGTTTAAGAGGGAACTGTAACTACTTGATATCATAATTCGCCCCGAACTCTAGACTACTATGGCCCCCTTCCCTTAGGAACCAGAGGGTGAAAAAAAATAATAATATACATGATGATGTAATATAATTGAATGCACATGTAAAAAAAATTTACATGGTGTATTACAATTACTTTTTTTGAATTGTAAGGTGTAAATTGATTGATTAGGTAGGTATAGGTACCTGAATAAGAGTGCCAAGAAGAAGGTAATAACTGGAAGACAGTTAGCAGTAGCCGAAGCTAAAGTTGCAGAAGTTTTTATTAGAGCAATACCATATATGTCCAAGCTCGATGTTATCCTAATTAATTAATCAATCAAAAAAATTCATTAGTATATTATTACAATCATTATATTAAAATTTAATTTAGACATAGACATATATTACATACCCAATGAAAGAAATGAAGAAGATCTTGCAAAAGGTTTTGAATGGCAGAGGAGGTGCAGTTTTCCATTCAAAGAAGATAGCAAAAGGTATTAGAAAAATAGTTGCTGCAGATTGTCTATAGAAGACAAAGATGAAATTGTTCATGCCATGGTCAAATGCAGCTTTTGATAGAATAAACATAGCAGCATATATAGCTTGTATGATCATCACAATCACATAAGGAATATTGTTTCTTTTCATATCTTAATTGCTACCTAATTAATTTCTCTTTAACTAATTATGATGCTTAAATTATATGAATGATGTGTGTGAGTTAGCTAGCTAGGAAAATGAGTAGTATAATTGGCTCTATATAACTCTCCTATATATATACTATTTGTGTGGTGAAGACTGAAGACCAAAATGTGTATAATATATGCTACTTTTACTTTACGTGTTATTAGACCGAAATACTAGCTCAACCGGCAGAAAATTCCGAAATTGCTAGGCCGGACATCCATGACCTGGGTTCGAACCCCGATCACTCCATTTATGTGTGTGAGTTTATAGATGGTTTTATCATTTCGTACAAAAAAAAAAAGAGTCTAGAGGACTATATGATATTTTCTTTTTAAGTATTATATATTGGTTAAAATTTCATCTTTAAAAATAAATAATGTTTAAAAATTTAAACTCCGACTTTTACCTGTAATATGCAATGTTCTTATATACCAATTACCAATTGATCAGTTAAACTCAATGGAACACCAAGTACTAGTACTATATGATACTTGAATTAGCAGAATATATTATTTAAATGAGTGATTGACGTGTGATTTATTTATGACTCCCCATTTGATTTGTTATACCATTTTTCTGTTGCATTGTCCATAAATCGTACCGTTATACTTATAGTGTTTGGCTGTCTGCCATAATATATGTTTCCACCACCTAATTTTATGCCGACGTAACTTCAAATTAAAAATATTTGAATGTGCATACAAATAAAAAAGTTTAAAGAAAAATTATTTATTTACATCGATTATGAACTCGTACATATAAAAAGAATTTAATTGAGATCGTACATATAAAAAGAATTTGAGAGGGAAGAAATCTATTTTGCATGTCCCACAAATTTTCTAACAGAAATAAATTGTCTTTATCGACTGTGAAAAATTAATATTTATATCATAATAACCCAAAAATAATGGTAATAGTTTTTCTGATTCTACCAATATGTATATAGTTTTTTCTGAAAATTTGTTATTGTGGTAAGTAAAACATTTCTCTATAATAACAAATAACAATAAACTAGAAAAAGAGATTGTCCTTACGTCAAAAAAAAAAAAAAAGAGATTGTCCTAGTTTTTTCGTTGATAATTTTTTCTTAACTTACATTAGATAATATAAAGTCTAAACATGATATACAAAGTCTAAACAAAGTCTAAACATGATATACAAAGTCTTTCATTGTTTAAATAAGATAAATTCTTATTTTGTTATGAGTGTGCTGTGCATTGGAAAAAAAAATTAAATCACCTTTAATAAATAAATAAATATATGTTTACTTAAAAAAAAAAGAACACTATATATTTTCAAAAAAGTTTACGAAATACCCCCACTAAAAGCACTAAACCACTTTTGGTGAATGTGGTTTATCAATATATGATCCTCATCACGTAACATTAGTTCACACAAGAAAAAAAAGTGGTGGCTTCTTTCTTTCTACCATTTAGTAATATATAATGACTCTAAATTTGGGTGCTTTCAATCTTTTTACCGATTATAGAGATTACGATGTATATATGATAATTGCCTAGTTGCTTTCCATGCATATATATGTATTGATTGATGATTATTACTACTATTATATATATTATGATAGGGAAATTTTTATGGAGAAAAGACTGCAATTAAAGAACACTTTAATTTCTATAATATATATAGGACCAATGGACCATATCCATTTCCTACCATGGAAAGTGAAAGGAAGAAATCCCCTAGAAAGCAAAAGTCATGGTTTCAACTTCAAATTTTCTGCTTTTTTTTAGTTGCTAAACTACCGTGCAATTTATAAATTCGATTAAATCTAATCTCATATTATTCCGACCAACTAATACACATATCTTTTGCATGCATATTTTTGTTTGTTAATTAACCAATAGGAAAATGCTAAATAGTACATCTCATGCACTAGTTAAAAATACTTAATATAACAAAAAATACATTGAAACTTGTGCGGTCAACAATTATAAAATATTAAAGTGTTGTTTTCAATACAAAACTTACTTATTTTGTATGCTAACTAGTGCATACAAAATAAGAATTCACAAACAAGTGGGTTCATGTATGATTATATGAGTTCATGTATGATTCACAAATAAGAATTTTCTTTTATCTAATACAAGTTTTGTCACAAAAAAAAAGGTATGGTTATATGAGTACCATGTGAGATTCTTTTTTTTTTGGTAAGATACCATGTGAGATTTAGTTAAGATGAGTTGATTAGAAGAAATCGAATTTAAATCTTGACAAAAAAAACTATTGGAGGATGTCATTTCTTCAAATAAACATCGTAGGGTAGTCCTTGGCTCTTATAATTCACATAAAATGTATAAATAAGTGCAATAAAAAATTGAAGAAAAAGGTGAGAATTACACTTGAATTCATCTCAATCTATAGTTCTATGAAGATGATACTTTCAATCACCTTTTTTGAGGTTGATTAATGATTAGCACATTATATTGACTGAAAGAAAACTTAGGATTCCTCTGTTTATCCTTAATCATATCCACTCTTGCTTTTATCAAATAGTAGTAACAAAGATAAATTTATATGAAAAACATTTTTAGTGTTTGGAAATTAGAACAAACTTAGTTAGGATCTACAGGATTATATAAAGGTGTAGTCAATACCTATTGACTATTGTCATATAATGTTTTTTTATTATACTAAAAGTATTTTATTTTTACATTAATTTTATATATAAACAAATCATTTTTTAAAAAAAAGTTAATTAGTGGATTTCTATTACTAACTTTATTCATTGAATTTAAAAGAATAAATTAAATGGATGAATTGATCGGATTGAATTCGATCCATTATTATGTTGTAAATTGGATGGATTTAAAAGATAAATTATTGGATGCATTGAATGATGGATGTTATATAGTTAGGAACATAATCGAAAGATGAAGAAGTCATTTTCTACACATAGTAGTATTAGTAACATTTTTGTTTCATATGAAACACAATTTATGCGTGACATTTTTTTGTTGTTGATATTAATGAAATCTTGTAGTAGTATTAGTATAGTTTAGAATTCAACCGTAAAATAAATAAAATTTGAATAAGAATTGTTTTCTCATTTCCAATTTTTCACAAAATTCATAATTTATTAATTACTTATGTTCAATGTCTTAATTTAATTCTCTCTTCTTCGCACTTGCCTTCTCTAAACTGCTTTTGTTATTATGACCTCATTCTAATTTTTATTTATTTATTAATGATCTCGTTATAATTGAAATGCTTATACAACTTAAATATAATTGGTTTTGAAATTGTACCAAAAAAATTAAAAAAATAAATGTTTTTTTTTTAATAATTGGTTTTGAAATGACGTTCATTTTGGTTGTTGGGGTTGGGGTGAGATATTATGTTAATATGTGACAAATTAGTTAACTCAATAATTGGACTTATCTTTTTTTTTGCATGTGGAAAAGAAAAGAAAAAAAATGTACTCAACTTTTTCGAAGTTATATCAATCAATTGACAACTATATGCTTTTCCCCTAAACCAATCTATATGCCCCTTTTTTTTAGGAGACAACTATGCTTGATACTATTATATACTCCCTCCCTCCTCCGTACCAGAATATAAGTCATTCTGACCATATCATACAAATTAAGAAATGTAATCATTGTTGTATGGAAAAGAGAAATTATGAGTTAGTTTACAAAATTGCTCTTCATTAATGGTATGGAAAAGATAAATTATAGAAGTAAAAGAAGAGAGAGTAATAAATAGTTAAGGGTATAATAAGAAAATTAGCATTAAATGTTGCATTGATATTGTAAAACGACTTATATTTTGGTACAAATTTTTTTTCCAAAACGACTTATATTGTGGTACGGATGGAGTATTAATATGCATGATAGCTTAATTTGTAGTTTTGACTTTTGAAATACGTATCACTCCGATTTCTATTTCTCCCTTTTTTTAGGAGTATTTATTTTTTGTTTTCATCATCAAGTTTCTAGAGGAAAAAATTCTAATAGTCTAAAATTTGGAGTAAATTACGACATCAAGTAGTTGTTCGACAAGCGTCCAAAATATATTGAGATTGATTGCTAGTATGTTGTAAAGAGATAGAGTGTAAGCTGGATTGTTTCATCTTTTGCCTATACATGGTTCAGCATGCATACCTAGCTGATTTGCTCACGAAGTCTCAACCTTAGCTTATGGTTAATTTGATAATTGGTTTCAATGCTCTAGCTCTACTACTACTAGGCATTATTCACGCTCCAATTTTATGGAGGGTATTATAGTCCTTACTCCTTAGTTAACTTACTTGAGCTTGTTATAACCAATTTATGTTATCAATAAAGTTCGTTTTTTAATCAATGGTTTTGTGTGTATATAATAAACCCATGATTTTATCAATAAAGTGAATAAGCTCAATTTTCATTCATAATAATCAATAATTAATTGTCATGTGAGGATAGTTGAATGAATTTAATTTATATACATTGACGTGGAACATTTTTTTACACACGCATCCAATCAAATAATATATTTTCTCAAGTTTTAATTATAAGTAATTTTTCACTTTTTAAATTTATTGGATAACTAATGTATCAAACCTTAATTATAAACCAAATACATTAATGATCTAATGAATCTTAACTACTTGAATTTAAATTGGTTAAGCTGACCAGTTGAGCTAAGGGTTAAGGAGCTGCAGGAGGTCCAGGGTTCGAATCCTGGCAAAGGAGATTGTAATATATTAATTACTAACAACTAACATTGCCTATCAAAAAAAAAAAAACACTACTTGAATTTAAATAATATGAATATTCTATTACACATGCATTGAATGATATGTTATGATGTCAATTAATAAATATAAAAACACATGAGTTGTCATATTCATTAATTGACACAACAATATATTATTAAATGTATATGTAAAATAATTGTACACCGATATAGCATAGTAATAAAACTCTAACTACTTTACCAAAACAATATAATCAATAATCAAAGTATATACTCCCTCCGTACCAAAATATATGTCGTTTTGAGAAAAAAATTTGTACCACAATATATGTCGTTTTACATTACCAATGAAGCATTTAATGCTCATTTTCCTCTTATATCCTTAATTAATTATTTCTCTTTCTTCTTTCAATTCTATAATTTATCTCTCACATACCATTAATGAGAGATAATCTTGTAAACTACTCCCTCTGTCCCTAATTATAAGACCCTGTTTGACTAAATTTTACTATTCATCTATCATATTTTGACCGTATTTTTCTAATAATATATAGATGTAAATATTAGCATATAAGATCTTGTTTGATTTGTTTTGATGATTATTTTCATAATATCAAATTTTTATAATTTTTACTGTTACATAACTAAAGATATTAGCGATCAAAGTTGTGCATTGGCGTACGTGCAATGGTCAAAATGGGTCTTATATTAAGGAACGGAGGGAGTAACACATAATTTACCTTTTCCATACAACAATGATTACATTTCTTAATTTGTGTGATTTGGTCAAAACGACATATATTTTAGTACGGAGGTAGTATGTTATTTGTTGACTCACATAGGAAAAACAAATTTATGCATATTCCTTAATGTTTTTCCCTTTAATATTGTGCCATTAATGCCTAATTCGATTTATGTAACAATCTGATTTTCTCTATATCTAAAATATTTTTTTCCTATAACCAAAAAAAACGAAATATTTTTTCCTTTTTTATAAAAAAAAACTACTTTTTTCTTTGAGAGAGAAAGAGTACGATCTAATTAGTTATACTTACAAACAATTACTCAAGATCATTTGAATGAAATAGTAATAAAAAAAAACTCCAACTTTACTAGAGGTAACGTAAATGATTAATCTCTATAATTACGGGAGATATTTAGTTATTATGAATTACATGAATCTATGATATGTGACAATGAATGTGAGAACAGAGAGGAAGTTGAGTATGGTAAACCATATCTCTAAAAAAGTCTAAATGATTAATGTGGTCCATTATTTCCATTAATTTTTTTTCCTTTTTGGGCGGTGCAATTAAATGACCATTGTTTCACTGTATTTTATCCTCACTCACTCACTCACTTTGTTTGTTTCACAGTGACCCGAATAAGGACCAAAGAGAAGAAGGCAGAGAACAAAAAACAAACAATGGCCAAATCATCATATGAAACTGAACTTCCACTCAAAGCTTTTGGTTGGGCTGCTACTGATACTTCTGGCACTCTCTCTCCCTTCAACTTCTCCAGAAGGTTCCTTCTCTTCTTTCTTTTTTTCATAATAATTTTTTCTCATTTAGATGAACTAACACACTCTCATAATTCTCATATATTATAATTTGTAGGGAAAATGGTGATGATGATGTAACTCTGAAAATTCTATTTTGTGGTGTTTGTCATTCTGATCTACACACTATCAAGAATGATTGGGGTTTCACTACTTACCCTGTTGTTCCTGGGTATGCTCTTTCTCTTTTCATTTAGCTAGTTTTTGAAATAAAGTGCGTTTCTTTTCATGCAAATCTCACTCTATTATATTACTTCTTCTTTTTTATACTTTTGTTTGTTATTTCATGTTTTACACTATTGAATTGAATTGAATATAATATTTGATCTGACATCATGGATTTTGACTGTATTCTTGTCTTTTTCACTATACTTTGTTTGTTGGAATTTGGATCTCAATTCTTAATTCCACTCAATTCATCTTTGGAATTATGTGTACTACTATGTTAGTAGTACTAATCGTAATCGATAATTAAATACCCACTCTGGTGGTCACTATTATAAGTTAAATTGACTTTTTAGATACACTGAATAATCGATGTTTGTGATCTGTATAATATAGACAAAATACATTAGTTATTAATTCAATGTATCGCTAAAAAGTCAATTTTACAGCAGTGATCGGGGGAGTAAACTTTTTATATGAATAATAACCACCTTGGTTGTCTTTAATCATGTTTAGAACACATGTTTGCTCTACATCACCTTAGTAAATTGGATTTGACTCCTCTAAAATGAATAGTTGTCCAGTTTTTATTATCAATAGTTGATGAATAAATCAGTGACAATGAGTGTGTTGAAATATCAACCTTTGATTTTATTTTTTTCATTAATGGTTTAGAGTGCTTAATTTACTCTCTATTTTACTTTAAAGGAGTCAAATCCTAATAAGCTATGGGGCCATGGAACCTCAACTCAAGTTGCATCATATGTCTATGTTACAATTTACTATCAAAGTGTAGGTGTGTTACAAATAATAATATATTCAAGTGCATTGCAAAGATATGTGACTGAGCGGAACTAAGTTCAATCTATGAGCAAAAACTTCCACCGTAGTTTTCTGTTTTTGGTGGAAATTATGCAATATTTGATTGCTAAGTTAATTAAACTAGTTGGCTATGTTTACTGAGGTTTCTTATCCTTGATTATTGATTAATTGTTAAATTTAATTAAGGCGTCCATGTCTTTGTTCAATAGTCTCTATTGGACTTAGTAATACTTGCTTATATCAAGCTAAAATATGAAGATTACTGAGTTTAACTTACATTGACTTTTGTGATTGTTTTTTGCAGCCATGAAATTGTTGGCGTGGTGACAAAAGTTGGAAACAATGTGAAAATTTTCAAAGCGGGAGATAAGGTTGGTGTTGGTGTAATGGTGGAGTCTTGTCAGACTTGTGAGAATTGCCAGCAGGATCTAGAGAATTACTGTCCTAAAATTGTGTTCACCTATAACTCTCCTTATAAAGGGACAAGAACCTATGGTGGTTATTCTGATTTTGTGGTTGTTCACCAGCGGTATGTACTCCAATTTCCCGAGAACTTACCCCTTGATGCTGGTGCTCCACTACTGTGTGCTGGGATCACTGTGTATAGCCCGATGATATATTATGGTATGACCGAGCCAGGCAAACATTTGGGGGTGGCAGGCCTTGGTGGGTTAGGCCATGTTGCAATCAAATTTGGTAAAGCATTTGGACTTAAGGTTACTGTCATAAGTACCTCTCCAGACAAGAAAAGTGAGGCCATTGACAAACTTGGTGCCGATTCTTTCATTGTTTCCAAAGACCCTGAACAAATGAAGGTATGTAAGATACAAATATTAACTGTTATAGCAACCTGTTTCATCTAGGACTCAAGGTTCTGGTTTTGAACTATTTAAGCGATGCTTCATAAAACAGTTCTATAGGAATTACCTAGGATATACATCTCTTGGCCTTAGAAATGTCTGTGGTAGTAGATAATCTTTCATAAAATATATGCTTTGTTTGATATGACATAATCTTTCATTTATATGTAATGATTAAATAATTGTGACTTACTAGCAAGAACTAACTGCCAATGAAAAATGAACAAAATAGAGCAATAAAGTGTTTTCTGATCCTGTTAAGAAACTTAAATAAAATCTTAGGTTTTATATTTGGCCCGAGTCGTACCTACTAGCCGGTTTTTTAAGTGAGTTTGGCCCTATAAAATCTTAATGTGGTATTTGAACCTATTAATTAGGGTCATCCACCAAATTATCAACGCACCAAGTTCACATGTAATCACATGCTCTCACTTGGATGTGTTAGGCCGAATAAAAGATAATATGGTTGTGTAGGACAATACGTTGTAATCAACTTTGCAATAGTTAATCTTAACCTCGGGTTTTCTGTCAGCCGGATCAATATGATGAGCTGCTCTCCATGATAATCTATAGTAAAATAATGGATTGAATAGCTAAAGATATCTGCTGCTTGTAATTCATTTGTACTTTGATAAACATTTTATGCAGGCTGCTACAGGAACCATAGACTATATAATAGACACAATTTCTGCTGATCATGCCGTGCTGCCACTGCTTGGCCTACTCAAGCTGAATGGGAAGCTGGTTACTGTAGGGTTGCCTAGCAAGCCCCTTCAGGTCCCTGTCTTTCCATTAGTTGGAGGTAAACCATCAATAATTCTCTGTCCGTTCTTCAATGTCATAACTTGTAAATTTGAATTGATGTTTAAAACCAAAAAATGAGTCTGTGGATTGCAAATCGGAAATGAAACATTAGTACTAGCTGCTCATCTGTTCTTGAAACTTCAACTGGCATGCATTTTATTATGATGCATAAATTTGTCCAATAAAATATTTAAGTTTTCGCATGTCTAATGTTTCGAGTCTCGGCTGCAGGACGGAAGCTTATAGGAGGGAGCAACTTCGGAGGGATCAAGGAGACTCAGGAGATGCTCGATTTCTGCGCAAAGCATAACATAACTGCAGATATTGAGCTGATCAAGCTAGACCAAATCAACACAGCAATGGAAAGGCTTAGCAAAGCTGATGTGAAATATCGCTTTGTGATTGATGTGGCCAACTCTTTCTCAAGTTTGTAGAGCCTTGGATGCCTCATTATCAAGATTGGCAAATTTAGAAGATGAGACTGTCCTCTGCTTTGTTATATGCTCAGGAGTTTTGAATTTGTGTTTGCTTCTGAATGTTTCAGACTAAAAGTGTGTTTGCTCTAGTTTTTTTTAGATTAAAACTTATTTTAAAACTATTAGCAAAAAAAATTATCAGATTGATATCATTAAAAAATTGCCATAAATAAATGAAACTTTTAAAAAAAATGTCTATTCATATCTTTAATTTATTTTACATTATTAAAAAAAAATAATTAGTATTATAAATATTTGTATGTGAAATGAGATGTATTTTTCTTTTTTATAAAAAATAAATATATTTGTTTCTCAAAAAACTGTTTTTAATTTTTGATATGATTTCTTTTAAAAAATGCTGAGTACTAGTTTGTGAGTATAGGTCTACGTAAAAAAAAAAAGGTCTTTGCTTAGGTGAGCTCCTTCTGGCATTAAAAGTTTAAAACTCAAGTGATATTAATGTGAAATTCCATTGGATGCAATTCATATATATATATATATATATATATATATATATATATATATATATAGCCCTAACTAAGACATTGGGTTCAAGTGATTGATGAATTTCACCAAAAGACGGATTTAGAGAGAATTCGGGTTCGATTTTTTGGTGGAACAATTTTTTGACCAAGCTTTATTTATCTTGCGATTAAACTCTAGACTTCTAGGATCACTCTTCTCTTAAGAACCAGAGAGTGAAAAAAAAAGACTTATATGGTTCTACGCTCAAATCACGCGTCTCATCCCATTTTATCTAACAACAAAATTTTGTTTTGATAACAATTAACAAAGTCTTTCTTGTGTTGATATCAGAAATGTCAATTTACTATACAGTGGTACTATGTCATTTTAATTTGCAATTTAATTCATTTTGATCTTGCATTCTTGCAATATCATTAAGGAGCACGGGAGCATTCATTGAATTCCCTCTAAGCTCTGTTTGGATAACTTATAAGTAACGGAGTGGAGCGGAATGGAACGGAATGGAATGGAGTGGAGCGGAACGGAATGGAATAGATATACCATTCCACTGTTTGGATAACTAACGACGGAACAGAGCTAATTTCCCACTCCATTGTTTGGAAAATGGACGGAACAGAATGAGTTATAATTTATTTATTCCAATTATACCCTTTATTATTTTTTACTAAACTAACATGTTTCACATATTATTAATATAATAAGTCATTGTTCACATAACTAATAGAGTCAACTCATAATAAAATATTTTCAATCAACCTTGTTTAGAAACACACAACATATTTTTTGACTTAAAAATCACTACGTGTTATTTAAGACATAGTTTCAGGTACAAACCACCCACACCTCACAAAGTAGCTCTTACACCAAAACACCACACGAACAAAAATAAGTGCACAAAGTACACCACTCCACAAAAAGAGCTACAAAAGAAGAAGACTGACGGTAGTGTCCAGCCACCTGCACCAAGACAAAACCAAAAACCAACTGCCCAGTAGTCATAGACCACAACAACAATACTGCAAACACCAGAACAGCGACACAGAGATAGCAGGTGGGGGAGCACAACCGATAAGCACTTACCGAAGTAATATGAAAAGGATAATTTGGTCATTAAAATTTTAATATGTTTCATTCCATCCTATACACCCCAAATTGAAGGGGAAAGAAAATAAAGGAAATGATGGAATGAGATGGAATGGATTCCATTGTGTACCACTCCATTCCATTCAATTTTAAAATATCCAAACAATGGAATCTCATTCCATACCACTCTATTCCATTCCATTCCATTAGATTCCATCAATCCAAACATACCCTAATCAACATCACATTTCTCAACCCCACTCAATTGGAAGATCAAAATAGTGCAACACATTCACATCCATTGTTTTCAAAAAGTACCAAAATGAGGAAAGAGTGAAATATCATGAAGGAGCATGGGCGCATTCATTAAGCAACATTACATTCACATACATTATTTTCAAGCAGCTTGCAAACACAACACTAAGACACTAAGAGGACACACCACACCACAACACAACCAGCAGTTCACAAACACAACTAAGACACTAGAGTCTAGAGGACACACACCACAACCCAACCAGCTGACAAAGACAACACTAAGACACCACATGACACACCACAATACAATCAACTCACAAACACAGATTATATTCTAAAATTTGGGATCATTATCGTAATCCAAAATCCCCTATGAAAGAGCATATGGACCCAAACTGTTCATCATGATGTTATAGTTGCTGTTAAGATTTTGATTGTTATGTGTTTCTTGGATGATTAATCTTCATGCAGTCCCGATAGCATCTTGAATATCTCTGATCTCTTGCATAGATGAGCAACGAAAAACTGGAAGTGACCTATTGGCGGGTCCTCTCGGCCTTGGATTTAAAACTTTGTCTTTTCTTTGAAGACTTGTATTGTTTGCCACAATACACTCCAACATTTCACAATAATCAGCTGCTCCAACATTGTGGCAAACAATACACCCGCCACGGCCGAAGTTAATAATGTATTACTGACATGTAATTATTTAGTGCATCCTTTATTGTCTTAGGGTTAGGATGGTGTCTCGTTAAGATAAACTGAATCAAATGTAATTATGATGGTGCTTCATTGGATAATCCAGGGTTATCTGCATGTGGGGGTATTTTTAGAAATGTTGATTCCTCTTTCTTGGGTGCTTATGCTCTCAATCTTGGTGTAAGCTTCGTTGAAAGCCAAGTTGATAGGTGTCAGGTTTCCTATTGAAACTGTAGCTAATAATGGCGGGTCTCATCTTTAGTTAAAATGTGATTCTATGTTGTCCCTGCTTTCTCTTCTGCAAAAATTATGTCTTAAGCTCTAAAGAATCGTTGGGATAACTGCTTAATGTTGATCTCCAATGTGAATTTCTTTGTCTTTCATATATACAGAGAAAAAAATCACTGTACTGATAAACTAACTAATCTAAATTTATCTTTACCTGCTTTTAGGGTGTATTTGGTTTAGAAGAGAAGTTGTGAAGAGATAAATATGTAAGAGATAGTACGAGAAGAGAGAAAGATGTGAGAAATAAAATAGATTAAAGAGATTGTTTGGTTTAAGAGAAGGAGAAAAGAAATAAAAGAGAGAGAAATGTTGATTATTTTTTAAAGTACAAAAATACCCCTGCATATGTTTCAAGAACTACATTAAAATTAATTTGACATTTTAAATAAAATAATTAATTAATTTATTAATCTGACTATAATCACCTGGATTTCAAAAGATTTCAAAAAAGTTTATTCATCACTTTCGTGTTTTTCTTTCGACTCGTGCTAACAATACGAGTACTTGGTATGAAGTGCATCTTGATGCAAAACTTGCAAACTATTGATAAAGACAGTTCAAACAAACTTCCAGTAGCGAAGACGAAGAAGCGATGAGCGTTGAAGATCTTCCGCAGAAGGAGGTGAACGTCCTGAAGGGTCACGAAGGTGGCGTTCTCGCCGCCAGATTCAACTCCAACGGCAATTATATCCTCAGTTGCGGCAAAGACCGTACCATACGCCTCTGGAATCCTTACCGTGGAATCCATATCCAAACCTATCAATCACATGCCCGTGAAGTCCGCGATGTTCACGTCACTTCGTATGTTTATATCTTTCTTCCTATATTCATAATTTGATTCAACATGTTTATCCATTAGCATAAGTTGTTTTTAGCTTAATTAAGTTGTTTATAAAAACACTGACTTAGTAAGTTAGCATGTAGAGTAAATGGTGATGATTTGTGCTTTGATTGTAATTGAGGTGGAATGTAACTGAATTTGCGCCGTGTTTATTGTTAGGGACAACTCTAAGTTATGTTCCTGTGGTGGAGATAGACAGGTCTTTTATTGGGATGTTGAAACTGCATGTGTAATTAGAAAATTTCGTGGCCATGATGGTGAGGTACTTTTTATTCCCTCTTTCTCACTTATGCTAGCTAAACAACTTGTTCATTTTCTTGCTTTCTCTTCCAATTAGTGAAAGACCATGATTGCGATATTATTATCATATTAATACCGAAGTTAATATGTAGTTTTATTTTTACTCTTTCCTCTACTGTTGTTATTGGCTTACTGCCTTTTACTGTTAACATATGCAGCAGTTTGATGTATGCTTCAATTCTAAACCCATACGTGAACATTCAACAAAATGACCCCTCAAATTATTTTTATTTCCTCAAATACTAGAATCTGTTTTTAATTCATAGTTTCAATGCTATGATAAAAATTAAAACTTAGATACTCAAGAATTCATATGGTCCCGACAAATGTTTGATATTGTGTCTGCGTAGCTGTTGCACAACGGTTTTTGATATTGCAAAAAATTGCAGTTAAATCGTCCAAAGTAACCAAACTGTCGCATGATATGGTTTTTGGGACACAAAAAACCTTGACGTTGCAGCCACAGTTGCGGTTGCGGACTCTATTTTATGACATTGGTCTTGAGTTCTCAATGATTGTTATTATTGTGGTATATGTTGGCCCGATCTTATGTTCGGGACAAGCAATAAATTTATAGTTTCTTATAGGTAATTTGTTCTGCAGGTAAATGGTGTAAAGTTCAATGAATATTCATCTGTTGTAGTCTCAGCAGGCTATGATCAATCATTGCGTGCTTGGGACTGCAGATCCAAAAGCACTGAGCCAATTCAGGTCGATTTTTTCATCTCACTCCCCAACCAAGCCTCACTTATTTCTTGTTTTACTACATGTGATTAGCCCAATTTCTTTCGGCTGGCTTATTGATCAAGAATCGCAAACTTGTAAATTATTTGCAGATTATTGACACATTCGCAGATAGTGTGATGTCTGTTTGTTTAACAAAAACTGAAATTATCGGAGGAAGTGTTGATGGAACTGTTCGAACATTTGATATTCGTATTGGCAGGTTCCTTACTATATAAAGAAAAAAACTTCAAGAATTACATTCTTCATAATTCCCGAGTTTTTTTGTTTGAAAAAATTAGTAAAAATAGGTGGCATTTCAAATTAGACACTTCTGTTTTTGCCATAAATGTTATGTGCATTGTAAATTTTACTAAGCTTTTCTATCTGTTCACTAGAGAAATATCCGATAGCTTTGGGCAACCTGTCAACTGTATATCGATGTCAAATGATGGTAACTGCATTCTAGCCGGTTGCTTAGACTCTACTGTACGTCTTTTGGACAGGTATGTTTGTAAATTTGAAAAACATTTATTATGGAACTATATCCCTGTTAAATTTACTGTCTTTTCTTGTGACAGAACCACAGGTGAACTCTTGCAAGAATACGGAGGACACACTAATAAGGTTAGTCTTGCAAGTGACTAAATCTGGTTATAGCACTTTCAAATGTTCCACATATATATAGCATTATCTACTGATAAAGGAAGATAGTATATTAGCAAGTGCATGCTCTCAACTATTTGGATGCAAGTTGATATTCACTGTCATGGATATATCTGCATTTGTGGAATACTATTTATTCCTTCCTGCAATTACCAATTTGTGAAGTTTGTTTTCTTCTGTTTTAAGTAATTTCACTATGTTCAATACAAACTTTTAGACTCCAGCATTGTCTGAAATTTGGTCATTTATATTGCATAATCGCCAGTCTTACAAACTGGATTGCTGCCTCACAAACACGGATGCTCATGTAACCGGTGGCTCCGAGGATGGCTTCGTTTATTTCTGGGATCTTGTAGATGCATCTGTTGTGTCAAAGTTCAGAGCTCATGCATCAGTGGTAATTGTTTTGACTAGTTTATTCTGAAGGATGATACTAAAAGAACATTACATCAGAGGAATCATGAACAAACTTTAACATGGAACATGTTTTTGGTTTGTCCTGTTTTTTGCTTCCTCTTGATGGAGGAAAATCGACGACTTCTTACTTAGTACTTACTCCTTGATATTAAAACCACGCCTGTTTTTAAATCATACGATTCCTGGTGAAGTGGATAGTGTTTGAGAGCCACTTCTTTTAGATTGTATTGTATCTTCAATTCTTTATTATAGTGATGATATTGAATTTGAAGGACAGTATGAAAATAATCTTTACCACAAACAAAAACACTTGATAGTTGAGATAAAATGATAACTTAGTGCATGTTTGGATTGCAAATGAGTTTGGCAAAACTACGGTGACACTCTAATTTTGTTGATTGGGGAAAATCGAGGACTTCTTACTTAGTACTTACTCCTTGATAATAAAACCACACCTGTTCATTTAAATTATACTATTCCTGGTGAAGTGGATAGTGTTTGGGAGCCACTTCTTTCTGATTGTATTGTATCATTATTATATTGATTGATTGATGATATTGAATTCGAAGGACAGTATGAAAATAATCTTTACCACACTTAATAGTTGAGATAAAATGATACTTAGTTGTGAACAAAAAACTCCCTCTCTATTTTGTAACAGCTAAGTAGTAAGTACATGTTTGGATTGTGAACGAGTTTGGCAAAATTATGGTGACACTCTAATTTTGTTGAAGCACACCACCAATCCAAACATGCATTTAGCAGCTACTATTATTATTATTGATGCAATTTTGGTCTGCTGGGGTAATTTTATTATTGCTTTAATTACTCTACCTTATGCTACATTTTATTATTGTAAGTTTAATGTCACTATTACCTTATACAATGGATTATCTTTTTCAGGTAACAAGTGTAAGTTATCACCCGAAAGATAATTGTATGATAACTTCATCAGTAGATGGAACTATTAGGGTATGGAAGACATAAAGAACAATATACAACCAAGAAGTTACAAATCAGTATGATGATGAAAACATGTTCAATTGCAATTGGATTTGGCACTTGTCACACACCATGTTACTTTAGGTGTTTGGAAGATAGTAAAACTATACATGGTAGGGGTCTGTTTTGTGATACATACAAACCCCTGATTTTCAGTCAAATGATATGACAGTTCTTTTGTCACCATAAGAAATTTGATATTTGGCAAATCACTTTATGTCATTGAAGGGAAAATGAGTTGTGTTTGTTCTATGATACATCAATTATTGTCATTTTTATTTACTCGGTTGTTCTCATCCTGAACCCTGATTTTGTGTTCCCTGTGTCGGTTGTAGTTAACTTTACTATGGTAGTTGGAAAACAAGTGGCTTCAATACTGTTAAGTAGCTACAAATATGTCTATTATATGATCTTTATCCGTGACTTTTGTTTTCCAATGATTTTTCAACACCTCAAATGTTAAAAATGTTGAAAGTGATGCTTTGCAGCTATTTATTTAACCCCAAAAAAAACAAATCTGGTTATAGTGAAGGTTTACCAAAAAAAAATGTATTAAATGTAAACAAATTATTAATCAAATCAATTTTATATTTGATCAATGAGATGGTAGATCCACACCAGAGTCTAGCCAAAATGGTTGATACACATCGTTTGTTATAAATTATGGAGTACCTACTTTACGGCACAAGTTATGGTGCATAAGCTATCTTTATGCACCGTGCATAAATACCTCATATTACTTAGTGCACTCCTCAAATTTCTAGTACACCCCCACCCAAAATTTTTAGTGCACTCCTCAAATTTTTAGCACACCCCCCAAAATTTTTAGCTTACCCCCAAATTGGGGGTGTGTTAGAAATTTTAGGGGGTGCACTAAACAATTTTTATTACTTATGCACGGTGCATAAGGAAAAAGCTTATGCACCATAACCAATCCCAAAAGAAAAAACCAATTTCCCTAATTTAGCCCATGTACTAGATAATTTTGTATGGAGCAGACACTATATATAAGGGAATTTATTATGAAAATTTATCCAAATATTACTTTAATGAATTATAAATTTAGCCTTTTTTTTATACCACCGGTATCCGACCCACTGAACCGATTAATCTGGTCCGAAGATTAGTTCTAAAGTTTCGATATCAAGTGGTTTCAGCCTATTCCAAACACAGTTGCGGAGATGATATAATTGTATCTCTATTTACATTAATTTCATGCAATCACAAATCTACTTGGGTTGACCTGGTGATATTGACTTAGAATCTAAGAGTATGTTCTTCCTTAAGGTCTCAGATTCGATTCTCTCCAATAATTATTTAAGTGAGTTAGTTTAACTTCCTAAAAAAAAATTCATGCAATCACATGAGTAGAGATACCTACTCCATTTTGATGGAGTTTGGAGACTCTGTCATTTTTAACTTTCATAATGTTAATGGTGCATGTGTCACTCTTTGTGGCTTGTGCTTGGTTGTTCATGTTTGGGGAAATTTTAACTGAGTTATTCAAGCATGCACATGAAAACGTGAGTTGTAAGAGTTAGTAGTAAATTACTTGCAGACTATATAACATAATGTTGTGGTGCTCTTGCTATGATTAATTTTCAAGTCTCGCTGTCACATTTTCTATGCAAGATGGATTCTCCCGTACATGTGGCTAGCAATTATATCAATAATAATAATAACAGAAATAGTGGTAGTTATAGTCATTATCACCGTCATCATTGCATGCATCTTGTATAATACTAGTATAGTATATTTCTACCAAATACTATATAATATTTCAGATCAAATAAACATGCCAAGCAAATGTTGTTTAAACATCAATTTCTTCTGGTGAAGTTTATTTATTTATATCCTTAAGGCAATTAATTTATAGGATACGACTTAATTACAATTCGTTGATCTCATATTGGCAACTTAAACTACTTTTTTTTGTGTGATCGTCAACTTAAACTACTTAATTTAGCTCTATTTATATTTTGATGAGATACGTATAATCTTGTGAATCTTGCATATGCATGTCTATTTAGCTAACTGATTGATATTTCAGTAACAACTACTAAATATTTGTGTCTCATTGATGCTCTAAAATTTGGACTTAATGAATCAGATCAATCGGTTGAACCGGGAATTAATTCTAAAAATTGGACTTAATTAGTCATATCAGTTGGTTGAACTAAAAATTAGTCTGTTAATCGGTTGGTTTGATTTTGATTATATTGCAATTTGATTGAACCAGATTGAATTGAAGTCAATCTGGTTCAAACAATTTTCATTTTTGACATTTTTATTTATTTTTTCATTTAAATTTTACATCAATGGTAATTGAATTGATTAAACTATGATCCTGTCCACATGTTCTATTGGTTCAAATTTGATCTGGCTATTAAAATATTGTGTATTATTAATAATATTACTTTGCAAAAAGATTAAATAAAAATGTTGAGAACCTCATGAACATTTTCTTTTCACAAATATCATCATCATAAACGTTAGAAATTATTTATGACTATGTAAAATGCATGAAAAATATTTATTTCAATGCATGTTATACTTCTACTAGCTAGTCAACGTAGATAAAAGTATGGATTGATGTACATGTTACACCAATAATCCTTTTTATTATGTTTATTGATAGAATAATTAATAATATAGTTGGTGGTATGTCAAATGATACATTTCAATGAACCAGTTGTAAAAAAAGACTGGTATCTAATTATCAACAAAAAGAAATTAGAGAGAGAAAGAGATAGTTGTATTGTATCTAGTGTTGTCCAAGTATAATAATGAAAATGCCTTTACTTGTTGTGGTGTATAAACTTAGTATTTTTATATTTAATTTGTTTATTTAAAGCAACTAAAAAGACAAGATATTCTATAAAATAAAAAAGGAACTAAGGCACCGACAGTTTTGAGAGGTAACAAAAGAACCATATATTTGATTTGACTGGTCCCTAATACAATAATGGAACATATATTAAAAAGAAAAAAGAATATTGAAATGGACAAGCCTCACTCAGGTTTGTGTCTTGAATGAGTAGCTTAGCTAGCAGGGTTGCAGTTGCAAGAAAGAAAGCATTGAACTTATGGCATTTATGTGAATTTCGTACCAAGCTAAGAGAAGTGAAAAATAAAGACAAATAGTGGTTGAAGTGTAATTGAAGCTTGAGGGTGTAGAGGGGGTGGGGTGTTATATGCTAGTGTGCTAAGGCTGGAGTCATATTTGATTGTACATGGTAACGTATCAAAAAAATGTGCCCCACATTGGAACATTGTGACCCAATTTTTTCTTTTTAGTGATTTAGATTTGGCAAGTTTAGGGTTAGAAATAGGGTCGAGCTTAACGTAACTTTATAAAACCGATTTCTAAGGTGAGAAGTTCTTTATATATAAATTTATGTTCAAGTTATCTTATATTTAATGTTGAATTTCTTAATATTTTTTTCGCGTTCAACACTATTATGTTTGGGGCGTAGATATAAATGGTGGATGTCTCACTAGCCCTATAGTACAAACTTGATTGTATACGATTTAATAGATCTTGAAAATACTTTGATACCATCTTATAAATTGGGTTTAGTCTAACTCAACCTTACAAAATCGACTTTTGACTTTTGAGATGACAATTGTCTTTTACTTAAGAATTCATGTACATATCATCTCACATCAAATATGAGACTTCTTAACAATTAATGTCACATTATTGATATGATTCTTAAATATATTAGATTAGATACATTAAATATTTAATAAATTTAAAAAAGTAAAATCATTTTACATAAAAAAGTAAATGCAGTATTAATTTTTTATGTATGTTATTGTGTATATGTGATAAGAGTCAAGTGATAAACCAACTTTAACCAAAAATATATTGAAGATAACTTTTTTTTATAAGAACAAAAAATATACTTAATTCATTATCAAAATTAAAAGATGAAAGAAATAAAACATGTTATTGTGTGTGGTAACACATGAAAAGATTGTAGCATTATTAAAATATGTCTTTTTTGTCTAAATATTAAAATATTTGTTATTATTGTGTTTCTTAATATCGGTGTATATGTCACTCTCCTGTGCTTTGCTTTTTGTAGCAAAAGTTATTTTTATTTTCATCTTATTATAGTGAAGTATTCCTTAACTAATGTAGTAATTAAGCTATGGTTTCATCTATTTGTATTTTCATCTTGTTTAATTTAGTATTTTCTCCGTTTTAAAATATATAAACTTGATTAAATAAAATTAATATTTTATATATCAATTTTACTTAACAAATTTTCTTTTATCTTTTGAGATGCAGGGAGTATATTATATTTTCAATGATAAAAAAAAATTTAGTACATTTTCAATTATCAAATTTATTAGTCAAAAAGTGTTATTTAGACAATTTTTGTAAGTGTTAAGAGCATCGTGCGGATCACAGTTCACTCACTCACTTTCCACACCCAACACAAACAAACGAATACATATTGCCAGCTGTGACCTCTTGTTTTTGATGGGTCCCACATTAAAATTATATGATATTGGGAGTTGCTTGGTTGTCTTTAGCCCCCACCATCCTTCACATGTTTTTTTTAACGTGACATGTGGTTATTATTTAAGGAACTCACCCAATTATTAACTTTGTAAATATACGTTTAACTTGGCACTTTCCACAAATACATACTATTTATTTGAGAGGAATATTACAAAACTAATGACAAATGCAGAAGAATATTGAGAATCAAATATGTACATACTCAACTATCAACTTCAACTTTAATTTAACTGTTGCCTACTATTCTCTCTTATGTATACTACAAATAAAAAGAAAGTTGTTCTTGGTAGAAATTGAAACTTTGATTATAATAATGAGATGTAGTTAGGATAAAAGGTATAATATACTTCTTTTTTGTTTTAATATCATATATTTTAGTAATTAAAATTTCATCTGTAAAAATGAATAAGTAAACATACATGTTCGTTCGAACCTCGATACATGTACTTACGTAAAGTGTTCTATCCCTAAAGATAAATCATGGGGACATATATATACTACTATTTGTACACATGTAGAAATATGTGTAATCGAGGGGAGCTCAATATTTATCTTTAGTAGAATTATAATAAAAACGTGTGTGTTGTGGGAAACAAAAAAAAGAGAAAAGAGAAAAACGTGTGTGTTGAGTGTTGGGTTATATATGGATAGAAAATCAATTGCAGCAAAATATAGTATCCAAGAGAAAAGAACACGACCCTATATATGTTACGAAATACTAATGGGTGTGTTTGTTTCAGCTTTTTTTTTAAAAAAATCTATTTTTTTGATAAAAAAAATCATTTTTTTCATTTTACTTGTGTTTGTTTCAGATTTTATAAAAATCATTTTTTTATTAAAATGATTTTTCTCTTCAAAATAAAAAGCTATTTTGAATAGCTTTTTTCAAAATCTATTTTTTTAAGAACATGAACCATGTGTTTGTTCTTAAAAATGATTTTTCTAATTATAAACAAACACAAAACAACTTTAGATTTTTTTCAAAATCTCTACAAAATAAATCATTTTTTAAAAATAGATTTTTTTCAAAAAATCTATTTTATTTTAATCTCAAACAAACACATCCAATATCTTTGAAATAGTGTGGCAAGTCACAACAGCTATGGTCTTCAAATGATGCCTAATTTCTTGTTAAGAAGCTAATTTATTGTCTTCTTAAAATTATTTGTTGGAGCATCAAATAATTTTGAAATTAAAAGAAAATATAAATTCGTAGGCTTAATTAATCTATCTTACAAATTTAATTTTTTAAAATTTGACAAAGAAATCGGTTAAATTTGATTAATTTTTTTAAGTAAGTAAAGTACTCAATACACTTACAAGGGTATGAGTCGGTTGGAATCCAAGTTTGATCTCTATAATTAGTAGTTTTTTATTTGTATTTAGATGAAATGACTAACTATTAAAATTGTACACATATAAAATATAAAATTGTATTTTGAACTCTGTAAATTTCGAACTTAACAATTTTGACTAGTTGAGATAGAATTTGAAGGTATTCAAAGGTATACTTTATTACCCTATAATTCTTTTTATTGGGGTATTGTGGATGAAATCAAATATGAGTGAGAAAAAGAATAAGTAAATAGTTACGATTATGACATAATGAACATTATAAAAAAAGTATTGGATACTGTCAAAAATAAAAATAAATGTTGGAAAAGATTCAAATCATAATTTTTAACTATTTTGTGAATGTTTGTCAAAAAAAACTTTTTTGTGAATGAATGATTAATGAATCAAGTAGTTGAGAAAAAACAGTGAAAAACATGATTTTTTTTTTACGATAAATTGTTTTCGTTAAGATTTGAATCTTGGACATTCCTCTACTTAATTTATATGTCTCCTCAGCTCTTACTAATTGAGTTATCTTATGATGACAACAAAAGGCATGATTTAACCGTAAGACGGTTGATACTTAATTTCATTTAATTATTATTGTGGTGGCAATGCTATTTATGAGAACTCATAAACCATCAAGCTTAGAAATATACAAAACACAATATGTTAAAAAACAAAACACTATATATATAAATTCAAAATATTAGTTGGTTCAACGTTGAATGTAGTAGAACAAATCACAATTTTATTACCAAAAATATATTAAGTAAAAGGTTGAAATTATTTAATATTAAAACTTGTTTCGAATTAAATTAAATTAATGATTAAAAAAATAGGTGATAATTTGTGTACCCCCTTAAGATTAACGGTATTTAAGAAATCATAGAAATTGTTAATTTTGATGCGTCTCAATAACATATCAAATGATTTTAGATTTGTTTGAAATTTTACATGAATGATTTATATGATGTAAACTTTTAATCCAACGATGTATTTTATAAAAATTTATATCAGTTAAATTTTTTTTTAAGTGGTTGAGAGTAAAAACCTCTAAATCTTGTGGGGATAGACAAGAAAATACAAAAAAATATATTATGCCCAAATACACTATGCTACTACTACTATTATTAGTATATTAGTATATTATACCCTCTATAATAAAATAAAATAAAATATAAGCATATAAATACTACTACTACTATAGCTTATGGCCCAACTACGAAGGTAATGATACGCAAATCACGATCACACTTTTTATCTTTGTTGACAAATAAATCACGATCACTCTTGTTTTTACATATGATGTGGACATGCTTTCATAAATTGATCACATTTTTTGTTTATTTAATTTTAAATCACCACCGACAGCGGGTGCTGCCCATGTGGCACAAAAGTCATAAACATTGTTTAGTTTTTTTCTTCTTCTTTTGATTAGTTTTACCAAATAGATTTACATATATTAAGATTTTATTCGACAAAAAATAGTGAATGAATAAATAAATTTAATTTATAGATGAATTTATAGTTTATAAAGTAGTTTATAATTCATAGTTGATATGAACATTACACGTATGTATAAGAATTGGAGTTTAAACTCTAATATATCAACTAATAACTAACTAATTAACAGTTCACAATTAAGCTAATAAGCCAACATGTGGATAAATCAAATAAATATGTACTTGGATTAAAATCTTATAAGATGCATGTATCATTGCTCCAATAGCATTAGATAGGGCATATTACCTTATGAAATAAACCAAGGAATATCAAATTTGATCCCTCCCATACGGGGATGTTTTATTTGAAATAAATTAAGCATTATATTCTTGTGGAAGTTTATAATTTCAATTTGTATATGTTTTCTAAGTATGTGTCTACAATGCAATGGTAAATTGTGTGTCTCAACTTTTATGTGTTAATTAATTACTGTAAAAACAAAATTGTCTCAACTTTTAACCTACACATTTCTCAAATTGCATGTGTTGATAGCATATATACATTGCAAGGCATTTTCTTTTTGTCAAGTTGGTGTGAGTCAAGTTTATTCTCACCCGACCCACCATCATATTTATCTAATACACTTTGTGTTAAATGGAATTAAAAGGTAACATGTTATTCTTGTCGTGACGGTATAAACTATTGCCATGCTTCATTTTATTAGTTTTCCGGCATTCTATGATTTGCTGTATTGGAATTAATTTATCACCGGTCAATGATTTATACTTTAGGTGTGCATGTCATATATATGGACCATCTCAAACATATTACTAGTAACAGTGCTAAAAAACGGAAGTTTATTGATTTGATTAAGTAAAATAAGAAAATGAATCAAGATCCACACCTTATGCAAGGGGGAAAAGTAGTAATAGTAATATACGTATCCATATAATATTGAATGTTTGTTGGTACAATTATGGTTGACGCTAGATTTGGTTAGGATGACTATGATTCGATTCCCGCAATTACGTTTGAGAGGAGATTAAAATCGCTTAATGTCAGAACTTGCCTAAAACTCTAGATTATTAGAAGCCTCTTCTATTAGAAACCATATGGTGAAGACAAGAAAATATATTCATATCATATAGAATTGGTCAAAAGTTAAATATAAAATTGATAGGTAGTAATGTGTTTATATTTTAAGCAGGACATACTAGATCTTAATTTATTGGTGAAATTTTTTATCTTCTGCAATTTTTCAAATGCATGGTTGATATTTGTAGATATAGTACCATCTCTATTTTTTTTTATAAGAGGGTAATTTATTTTTTATACTTAGTAGATAATTGATCAATTTTATAAAACAGATACGTCATTTATTTAATAAAGGCTTAAACATACATTTGGTCCATGTATGTACACCAATTTTTCGTTTTAGTCCCTGTATCGAAAATTTTGACAAAATAGTCCCTGTATCACACTTTTTTTTTTGACGTTGGTCCCTGCCGTCCAATTTCATCCAAGTGGCAAACGTTTTGCCACCTGGACCCTGCCACGTGGAATGCTAGAGGGACCAAAACCAAAAAATTGAACTAAATGCAGGGACCAAAACCAAAAAATTGAACTGAATGCTAGAGGGACTAAAACCAAAAAATTAAACTAATTGCAAAATGACCCATTTAAACTCTAAATCCCTAAATTGAAATTTGTTTCTCCACTCTTCTCTTCTCATAAACCAACTTTCATGGCAAAAATAATTTTGCGTCGATCATTGCGCCCTATTTGGATGAGTTTTTTGATGAAATTATGAGAGGCATTGCGAATGTTGACAACGTGATCAGAAAGCGCGTCGAGAAAACCACCACGGTTGGGCTGTTGTTGATCGGGATCGTTGAAAGGGAAATCATCAGGATAATCCTTTTTAGCAATGAGTCTCTTTGTTGAAAGGTTGATGAGAAGAGTAGAGAAACAAATTTCAATTTAAGGATTTAGAGTTTAAATGAGTCATTTTGCAATTAGTTTAATTTTTTGGTTTTAGTCCCTCTAGCATTCAGTTCAATTTTTTGGTTTTGGTCCCTGCATTCAGTTCAATTTTTTGGTTTTGGTCCCTCTAATCCAGTCAGCAACATTTTTTGGCCACGTGGCAGGGTCCATGTGGCAAAACGTTTGCCACTTGGATGAAATTGGACGGCAGGGACCAACGTCAAAAAAAAAAGTGTGATACAGGGACTATTTTGTCAAAATTTTCGATACAGGGACTAAAACGAAAAATTGGTGTACTTACAGGGACCAAATGTATGTTTAAGCCTTTAATAAATATAAAAAATACACATATGAATATATTGATGGTTAGGATTTTGTTCTAATGTAGATGTGTTTCAGAGGTTGAAGAGACTACTCAATTGTTTGAATTTATGTCTCTTAATTTCTCTTTTTTTCCTCTCTTTCAATAAATTTTTACCAACTTTTACAAAAAAAACTATCTATTACAAAAATAAGTGACATTAAATATATTGGAAAATAAATTGTATAACTTCTTTTAAAATAAGTGACATTATTTAAATTTACAAAAAAATATATATAAAAATAATGGACAAAAGAGATATTGACATTATTTAATTGGAGTACTATATCCAATGCAACCTTGATTGCATTGTTGTTTGGGTTAACTGTCTCATTAACTTTTTACCTTTTCCAAAGCTAACATTGATTTTGCTGATGAGGTGAGTGTGAGGCCAACTCCAACACTTGTTGCATCAAACATTTTATATCCAACTCTCTCATTAAATTGTTTGTCACATATTATTTGGATCCACATATAAAGTTTACATCCAAATTTTGATCTAGCATATTAATTATAGATTATTAGTAATATTAATATTTGGAATTCTGGATTATCTATAAACGTTTTCAATGAAAATGGTTCATGTTTTTATTTATTCATCCGTTTCATTTAATACAATAACAATTAAAACGTCAAAGCAATTAAATTGAATAAAGTACACATAGGCTGAAAATGTCAACTATAAAGGCAAACCAAAAACACCCAGAAGTAAATACACAATTTCTATTTTGGTGAACATAGAAATGTAGAATGTGTATGTATGTACATTTAGAATCTGGTAAAGTAAAAGGGGCATGAACAAATAATAGATGAAAAAATAAACCTAAAAAAAGTGAATCCATGCTAGAGATAGATACATGTGTGTGGAACTAAAAAGAAGCAAGAAAAGAATCCATTGCACATTACCTCATTTACGACACAGTCAAAACCACATGGAAAAACAACATCAAAGTCCGTACACGTAACGCTCACATGTACATGTGTGTCTTGCTTTGGTTTCTAAACATTTTTCCCCACCTTATATTAAAAAATAATAAACTTTCCCATCAAATTAATATAAAATTAGATGGAAAATAATTTATGTATTTAATGTTTTAAATTTTCTTCTCTTTAAAAAACATTAGGGAAAACATTTTTTTAACAGTAGCGAAAACATTTTCTATATATACACCGCACATGTGAACGAAAGAAGTTAAAATGTTTGAGAGAAGAAAAAAATTATCTCATACGTCGAAGACGAAAAACATATAAGAATAAGACACAAAAAAAAAATAACGGTACAATTTATTACTCGTTTATTTTGTATTCATATGTAAATAAATTATAGGTTTTGAATTAAAAATTTTGTTGATTATTATAGAAAAAACACGCGCACATAAGAAGTTAAAATGTTTAAGAGTTTTATGATTTGAACTAATTCAATGTTTGTTGGTATCAATTTATTATTCTTATTATAAATTTATAGTTATAGCAGAGATTAATTTATGTTAATATAGTAAAAAAAAAAAATTAGAAAGATAAAATGTATGTGAATTTAGAGACATAATAAAATATAAGCTGAGTGAGTTGAATGTGGTAATTACCATTTCGTACCAACTATTTTTAGGTTCTCTCTCTAAATACCTTTTTCGTTGAATTTTCCTTTTTTCCAATCTAACAAACAAGTGCCAGTGAGTTGTGATCTTGCTTCCACACTGTCTGCGCTGGACCCATGAAAAAGAAAAGAAAAAATAATAACTTAAATTAAAAAAAATACGTTTTCCAATTTTAACACTAACACCAAACAAAGCCCATTTTTCTCACATAATAACCTTCTGCCGACGAAATTTAACAACCCCTTTACTATTTCTATTTTTCGTCTCCCATCTTACAAAAACAAACCAAAAGACCACCCCACACATTTTTTTTAATTTTCACGACCAATTTTTTTCTGATTTAAAAATCAATTCTGACGCCAAATAATTTAGATATTTTTTCCAAACAAATTATCACAAATTCATCATAATAGTATCATTAACTATTAACATACTATAATTCTACTAGTTTAGTCAAATGAGCTATAAATATTTGCAACGCGACAAATTAATGTATAAATTTTGCTGAAAAATGTATCTATATTTAATATTTCACACGATTTGAATACGACAACCTCACGTGTATAAAAGCTAGTCAGCTAAAATTTTCGACCGAATTGAGAGTAAACTACTGTAAAAGGGGGTCAACTAAATTCTTTGACCGAATTGATAGCATGCGACACAAATTACAGATATATTGATATGATAATTGTTTTGTTCAACTTAATTCATGATTAGTGCGTATGAAAAACATATATTTTATGATATCGCCTTTTATATATCTCTTTCGTCAAAAGAAAAAATCTCTTATATATCTCAATTACCTTTAAAAATTAATCTTCAGTTGCATATGAAAAATATAATTTTATTAAAAAAATTCTTATAGAGATTAATCATAATCAAAATCAAAGATATTCCCCATCAATTATATACTCCTACTTACCAAAATACCAAAAAATAAATAAAATGTGAACATACCAACAAATGAAAAAAGAAATAAAATCAAAATTCCTTATTTTGATTATTGAAGAAACAAAGTCCTTTGTCAAAAAAAAAGAAACAAAGTCCAGAGGAGGAACAGCCAATGCCACCACCATCACAAGCTGGGTCCCACCTCTCACCTCACTCTTTACTAACTCTCACTCCTAATTCTTAACTCATTAATTACTACTAATTTCCACATATACATTTTTTTTCATCTTAATTAATTAACATAACATATGTTTTATTTTTCTCTTATAAATTTTATTTATATTTAATAATCTCATATTTCTTTCATTCATT
The DNA here is from genome assembly GCA_951804385.1 of Trifolium dubium. NCBI lineage: Eukaryota > Viridiplantae > Streptophyta > Magnoliopsida > Fabales > Fabaceae > Trifolium > Trifolium dubium. The sequence continues at coordinate 4,288,891 of OX638071.1, forward strand.
GCTTTAAACTCTTCATCTCTCTCTCTCTCTGTCCTTTCTCTCCATCTTCAATCTTCTTTCTTTCTTACGCGTCTTCATTTCCACACACAAACACTACCCATTTATCTCTCTCTCTTCTCTCTCTCTCTCTCTCTCTCTCTCTCTCTCTCTAAACATTGCCAAACTTTGATTATTTTGGACCAGAACAAGACGGTGGTTGTTGCCTTCTTAAGAAATCAAACACACCCAACATTTTTCCTTATCTTCCCAGAAAAAAAAAACATCTTTTTTTGTTTCAATTATTGGTTCAGTTTTGGATCCGTTAATGGGTCTTTCTTAAATGAAGTTTTTGTGTTGTTAAACAATGCAAAAATTGGATCTTTATATGAATTAAGATAGTGGGGTATTTCGATTTGAAGAAGAAGAAGAAGAAAGAGTAACTAACTAAGTACACAAAGTTTGTGATTTGTGTTGTGTTGTTGTGAGTGTCAGTGATGCATACCGGTGGTAGACTCATTGCTGGTTCTCACAACAGGAACGAGTTTGTGCTTATCAATGCTGAAGAAAATGGAAGGGTAACCTTTCTTTCTTTTTCTTCATTTTATATCTTATTCTAATTTTGTAGTGTTTTTATCTTCTAATTTTTGTTTAGTTCTATGTAAAAAAGTGTTCATCTTTGTTTTGTTTATTTTCTTCAATTTTCTCTCTCTGTCGGTGGGGTGTTTTTTGTATCAATTTTGCATTTTGATGCAACTTATGTGAGTTTATTGTTGTTTTTTACTACCCCTTTTATTAGTTTGTTGAAAGGTTTGTTCAGATTTTGCTAATTTTAGATTTGTGATTTTACTGGATTTGAAACAAACAAAGTGGCTTGTTGTGAGCTTCAAATTGAGTTCTAGTTTTTGGTTTCTACTTTCTGTGTGTAATTAAGTTCAGATTTGTTTGATTGAGATACAGTTTTGGGGGGGTTTGACTGTTGTGGACTATGTTTCCTGGTTTACAATGCATAAGCGTTTTTGTAGATTATTTGCGTTTTAGAATGGTTGACTTGTGAAATTGGATTAATTACTAATGATTTTGTCACTTTTGGGAAGATTTGATGTTGATTTATAGATTACTTGCGTTTTAGCTTTGTAAATGTATCAATTAGATTTATAGATTTGTCTCTTTCCCTTTACTTCACTTTATAATAACTTGGATTTGTAACCTTTTAATTGGGAAGGAAATGATTTTATTAATGAGGAATATTAATGACAAGTTAGATCTTTATTAATTCACTAAGAATTATAATTCAGGTGCAAATTGCATTAACCTCTCTTTTTCTTGGTTTGGTTCTTTCCAGATTAAGTCGGTTCGCGAATTAAGTGGACAGATATGTCATATTTGTGGGGATGAGATTGAGGTTACTGTGGACGGGGAGCCCTTTGTTGCGTGCAATGAGTGTGCTTTCCCGGTTTGCCGGCCTTGCTACGAGTACGAACGGAAAGATGGGAATCAGGCCTGCCCTCAGTGCAAGACCAGATACAAACGCCTCAAAGGTGGGATCAAGATCAATTTTGTATTACTCTCTTTGATTTGACTTGGGCAAATTTATTCATTTTGATGTAGACATTCTCTTATATAGTCTTACTAATGGATGAATTGCAGGTTGTCCAAGGGTCGAAGGTGATGAAGAAGAGGATGGTATTGACGACATAGACAATGAATTTGATTATGATCTTGATGATTTTGGCCACCAACCAAATTCAGATTCATTGTTTTCCGGGCGCCTTAACACCGGTCGTGGTTCTAATACTAATATATCTGGCACAAATTCGGAACATGGATCGCCTCCTCTCAATTCTGAAATCCCGCTCCTGACTTATGGGGAGGAGGTATATCTTTGAATCCCGCTTTTGACATGTTTGATTTTCACTCAATTATTGAATTACTTAATGCGGGCAGCAACATTGATCCCTTATATAATACTGTTTACTATTATTTATTTATAGGATCCGGAGATATCTTCTGATAGACATGCTCTAATTGTTCCACCATATATGAATCATGGAAACCGGGTCCATCCCATGCCTTATACTGATCCATCTACTCCATGTAAGTCTTATATAATTTTTGTATGCCATTTTTTCACGTTTTGCATTATCTTTATTTATTGTCTCACCCTTTTGCTTCTTTTGTCGTAGTGCAACCAAGACCGATGGTTCCCAAGAAAGACATTGCGGTATATGGATATGGAAGTGTGGCTTGGAAAGACCGAATGGAGGAATGGAAGAAAAGGCAGAGTGACAAACTTCAGGTTGTGAAGCATGAAGGGGATAGCAATGATGGAACTTTTGCTGATGACCTCGACGACCCTGATTTGCCCATGTAAGAATGAAGCAATTACATTTATTTAAATTTGTGAGATATGGTTTTTGCTTTGTTTATTAATATCTTTTTATCAATATATTATTTCAGGATGGACGAAGGAAGGCAGCCACTTTCTCGAAAACTACCTGTCCCTTCAAGCAAGATAAATCCATACAGGATTATTATAGTTCTCCGTCTTGTAATCCTCGGGCTTTTTTTTCATTATAGAATTCTCCACCCAGTTAATGATGCATATGGCTTGTGGCTGACATCAGTCATCTGTGAAATATGGTTTGCTGCATCTTGGATAATGGATCAATTTCCAAAATGGTACCCTATAACCCGAGAAACATACCTTGATCGTCTATCACTGAGGTAATTGAGCCTACCTATCATATTTCGTATCTGGTGATTTTAGTATCTCAATTGGCATTTATAGTATATCTTGATTCTGTTTCTCAACATTGGATTCTTACTTGGTTGCAGGTACGAGAAAGAAGGGAAACCATCTGGATTGTCAAGTGTGGATGTCTTTGTGAGTACTGTTGATCCTATGAAAGAACCTCCACTGATTACAGCAAACACCGTTCTATCTATCCTTGCTGTTGATTATCCGGTTGATAAAGTTGCATGCTATGTCTCTGATGATGGTGCTGCTATGCTCACTTTTGAAGCACTCTCTGAGACATCTGAATTTGCAAGGAAATGGGTTCCGTTTGTCAAGAAATATAATATTGAGCCCCGTGCCCCAGAATGGTATTTCGGTCAGAAGATGGATTATCTGAAAAATAAAGTACACCCAGCATTTGTCAGGGAAAGGAGAGCAATGAAGGTTTCTACTTCCTCTGCTTTCATTATTTTCTCTCTGTATAATTTTCCTCTGTTAACCAAGAATGCAACATTTGACACTGTTATTAACTTTTGTCTCTTTGGTTGTTATAGAGAGATTATGAAGAATTTAAGGTGAGGATTAACAGTCTGGTGGCAACGGCACAAAAGGTTCCCGAGGATGGATGGACTATGCAGGATGGGACACCATGGCCTGGAAATGATGTGAGGGATCATCCTGGTATGATTCAGGTAAGAAGATACATATATTTTCATGCATATGTATATTTATAATTTTGTAATTTAGGTTGGACCACACAATCCTTGTTACAATCTCCGGTCCATGTTATGATTTTTCATCCCCCTCCCGATCCTAACTAGAATATTTATTTTCACAACATTCCTTACTAGTTAGAAATGATGACAATTTTTTGTGTATTTTACAGGTCTTCCTTGGTCATGACGGTGTTCGTGATATTGAGGGAAATGAGTTACCTCGCTTAGTTTATGTTTCTCGAGAAAAAAGGCCAGGGTTTGATCATCACAAAAAGGCTGGTGCAATGAATTCTCTGGTAAGTCTCGAGTTACTTATATTTTGGTTCAGGTGCAATTTGAAGATGATCCATTGGCTTTCGATGACAATTTTTGTATATTTGAAGGTACGGGCGTCAGCGATTATCACAAATGCGCCTTATATTCTGAATGTTGATTGTGATCACTACATTAACAATAGCAAGGCACTTAGAGAAGCCATGTGTTTTATGATGGACCCTCAACTTGGGAAGAAGGTCTGCTATGTACAATTTCCTCAAAGATTCGATGGTATTGATCGACATGATAGATACTCAAACAGAAATGTTGTATTTTTCGATGTAAGTTTTTTGCATCTTTGCTTTTGTTAGTTCTTTTTCTTCTTTTCTTTCTGCTCTTTATCATGACAAGGTTACTTCCTAATTGAAAACAGATAAACATGAAAGGATTGGATGGCTTGCAAGGTCCAATTTATGTCGGAACTGGATGTGTTTTCAGAAGGTATGCACTTTATGGATATGATGCACCTGTCAAGAAGAAGGCGCCAAGCAAAACCTGCAACTGTTTGCCAAAATGGTGCTGCTGGTGCTTAGGCTCTAGAAAGAAAAAGAATCTCAACAATAAGAAAGATAAAAAGAAGAAGGTGAAGCATAGCGAAGCATCAAAGCAGATACACGCACTTGAAAATATTGAGGCAGGGAACGAAGGTTAGAATTTTGGATCAATTGGCTGTCTTTAATTAATAAAAAAAAACTTAATGCGATTAAATTTGGTAGATGACATTAAATGCTAATTATGTTCTACTTCAGGAGCCATCATTGAGAAATCACCCAATTTGACTCAACTGAAATTGGAGAAGAAGTTTGGACAATCTCCAGTGTTTGTAGCCTCTACACTTTTGGATGATGGTGGAGTTCCGCATGGAGTGAGTCCTGCATCGCTTTTAAAAGAAGCCATTCAAGTTATCAGTTGCGGTTATGAAGACAAAACCGACTGGGGAAAAGAGGTAAGCATCAAAAGAAGTACTTTTATTAATAATTCCTTTCGAAGAACTAGTTTTCATGTTTTGATATTTCTTCCTTGTGCTCACAATTATTGGCTTGAACCAGGTTGGATGGATTTATGGTTCAGTGACAGAGGATATCTTGACTGGATTTAAAATGCATTGCCATGGTTGGCGATCTGTGTATTGCATCCCTAAGCGACCTGCATTCAAGGGGTCAGCACCTATCAATCTATCAGATCGTCTACATCAAGTTCTTCGTTGGGCTCTTGGTTCTGTTGAGATCTTTTTCAGCAAACATTGTCCAATCTGGTACGGTTATGGTGGTGGGTTGAAGTTTCTGGAACGATTTTCCTACATAAATTCAGTCATATATCCATGGACTTCCCTCCCATTGATAACCTATTGTACTCTACCGGCCATATGTCTTCTCACCGGAAAGTTTATTGTTCCTGAGGTATGCTTATGCTTGTTATGTCAGTCAATCAAAGATTACCCCTTTTAAAATTACTCTTCACTGCCAAAGGATATTAGAAGAAAGATTTTTTTTTGTTTCGCCGAGATTTAGGTCCCGTCTATTACAAATTATAAAAATGAAGAATAGTAGACATGGCTATTAACATATTTTATTTTTTATTTAACATTCAGATAAGCAACTATGCAAGTATTGTGTTTATGGCCCTCTTCATATCCATTGCGGCAACCGGTATCCTTGAGATGCAATGGGGTGGTGTTGGAATAGATGATTGGTGGAGGAATGAACAGTTTTGGGTGATTGGAGGTGCTTCGTCACATCTTTTTGCCCTTTTCCAAGGTTTACTCAAGGTTTTAGCCGGTGTTGACACAAACTTCACCGTTACATCAAAAGCAGCCGACGATGGAGCATTCTCGGAGCTCTACATCTTCAAGTGGACCACCCTGTTAATCCCTCCAATGACATTATTGATCATGAATATTGTTGGTGTGATTGTCGGTGTGTCCGATGCTATCAATAATGGTTACGACTCATGGGGACCTCTATTTGGTAGATTGTTCTTTGCCCTTTGGGTCATCATACATCTTTATCCATTCCTCAAGGGTTTGCTTGGGAAACAAGATAGGATGCCTACCATTGTATTGGTTTGGTCAATCTTGCTAGCTTCCATATTGACTCTCTTGTGGGTTAGAGTAAACCCTTTTGTGTCAAGAGATGGTCCTGTCTTAGAAATTTGTGGATTGAATTGTGATGATACATAAATAAAAGCCGAATGAAGGTGTTTTCGAAGAAGCAATCAATGCGTTGAATATGACATGCTTCACATCGCAAAAAACAAAGTTATCGCATGAATTTTTGGATGGAAGTTGTATTTTTCGGGTGTGTAGATAAAGAGGAAAGAAAGAAAAAGGAAGGAAGGAGGAGGAGTTCGACACATTGTTACCTGTAATAGAGGTTTTTTTTTCCATTTATTCTTTGATTATATATTCTGTGTTTTCAAGTGTTGTTGTTATTCTCTTTTCCTAGTTGTTTCATGTATTCTTATATATAAGAAAGAGGCATTGAATGATATATAAGTTATTCCCTCTTCAAAACAGAGGGACCAACAGTCTCAAGAATTAGTTGTCATATTTTAAGGTATGGTTTTTTGTTTAAACCTTTGTGACATGAGATTTCTTCCTCATTTGTAATACCACCAGCTTTGAATATTCTTGTTCCTCAAATTTTCTTTATGTTCATTTCTACAAACTTTATGGAACTTTTGGTTAGACACACTTCTTGTTGCCACTAGAAACTTTTGATATGCTATATTGTGGAACCTTTTCCTACATATATTTTGCATGCATTAAAGAATTATTTAGACTTGTGAAATTTATTACTTCTCTAGATTTGTTGAGCTTTTTTACCTGTAAATCAGGTATATCAACTATTTCTGTGTGCAATTGTAAAGATTAATCTCTTTGAGTCAGGTAGGATCACAATATGTTTCGCAAAGTTGGACGGCAAAATTTTCATTCATGAGTTAAATTTAAAATGTAAAAACTGGCTATTTTCAAACTCAATATCTTCTACCTTAATTTGTATTGCTAATTTAGGATACCTAAAATATAAGGAAAGAAATTAAGTACTTTTCAATGGTTAGCTGATTTGGTGGCTACCAGAAAATACATGCACATGGTTTATGTACTCTACTCCACTATATGACAATTAACTACACTATCTTTTGGCTATTCCGAACATTGTACTTTAATCTACATTCTCCATCTTTTTGGTCAAAAAATTGACCAAGAAACACCCCTACCTATTCATTTAGAGTTGTACTAGTTAGAAGGGTGAGAGTCTGTATTTATACTAGTATATACATGATGAATTATGCAGGAGACATGTCACGTGTGTGGATAAAAATCAGAATGGAGATCAAATTTTGTAGACAATGTATTTTTTTTTGTCAAATAATCTGGTGTCTAGAATTTCATCTCTTAAAGATGAATAAATGGACGTACTGGATTTTCGAACTCCGGTCTCTGCACATACGGACAATATATTCTATCAATTGAGTTAAACTCACGGGACCCGTAGATCATGTTTTAACTGGTACAATCATGATATATTGAATAAAGTAATAGTAAGTTAATAAATATGTCACTTTTTTTTGAACAGTAAATATGTCAAACTTTATAGTGGAGTTCATAAAATAAATACATAAAAAAATCCACAATAAATATATCAAATCATTAATTAAAAGTTTGGCATAAAAGTTAATTGATTAAATAAATTCAATAAATTTACGGAAATACTACACACAATAATGCACTACATTATACATCAGTAAAAAAAAGAATGCATTAGTCATGTGAGCCTAACTCAGTTGGAATGACATATGTACGTAATATTAAAGGACTGGGATTCAAATCCTACTTGACAAAATTAAAGAATGTTTTAGAAAGAAGAAAGAAGAAGAAAAAAGAAACAAATAAAGATGGGAGTAGGAGTTCCTAGTTTTAGGTTTGGAACCATCATCACTTTGCAAAAAGCAAGAGAGTGAACAAGATTAGGAGGAAGAACACCAACATGATATTATCACTTCCATTAGCATATATATATATAGCAACTCTATGTGGAGTCAAATCCAACAAGCTCAGAAACTCTCAAGGATATAACAAATGAGAGCATTTGGTCAAAATCATTTTGTCTATACATGTCTATACACCATGTATAATTCCTACTTGCATATTATTCCCAAACCAACAAAATAAATCAATTAACAGCATAACAAAGTACCAACTTTCAAGCAGCAATAAATGGATAAAGTATTCATGAAGTTAGAAGCCAAATCAATCACTTTGTCTAACAAAGAAAGATCCAATGTTCTAAATAGCTAGTTAATGATGTTTTCAACTGTGACCAAACCTTGACATCTTTAGTTCAACTAAATTGACAAGGTTAGGTTGTGCAAAAGACTCAAATTCAAAACCTCTACAAGAATGTCCTCATTGCCTTGAAATCCATTTCTGTCATGTTGCTTCACAGCAAAAATTGTAACACATCACTTAGGTAGGGTGTTACTCACGACATACATGATTAGGCTTTTCATTAACATTGTTTGGATTCGAAGTGAAAAAAAAGTAAAAGAATATTTCAGCACGAAAAAAGACCGGCCATTGCATTACCTTCCTTCCATTCTCTCAAGGTACAAGAAGACACAGAAAATTAAACTTCAAAACAGTAAAATAAATAATTTGGTATGGTGATCAAATAAGAATTTAAATGGTCTCAGCCCTCAAATCCTTGATCAAACAAATAATGATATGTTTTAACTATTTTAGCCTCACTAGTGTGTGTTTGAAAGAGCGTTTAGAGGCAATTTATCGCGTCTCCGCACACTTTGGATTATTAGCACTAGTATGATTATTATTTATTAGCACTCATTATAATCACACAGTATATCATATCATTATAATCATTTAAACATTTTCAGTTCATAAATTTCTCAATAAATTTCTTGTCTTCTAAAATTATAAGGAACTATCATATTTTAAAGTAAATAAAATTTCTCAAATCACAAAAACTCATGCATGTCAATAAGTGATTCCAAACAATGAATACCGTGTATATAATATCAAGCTCCAACTATACAATTCAACAATTAACTACAACTATACACCATCATAGTTAGTTAACTACAGCCAGAGCCTAGAAGTCTTTCAAGGCTAACTTTAACCTCCCTTTCCAAGGCAACCAAAACAACCATATCCATAGCAGGTTGATTCCTGCAAAATGAATACAGAATTAGGGTTAGGGGTAAACACTGGGAATATACCGCTGTGATTCACAAAGATAGATTTTAAAGTTACTACTTACTACAACGTATCTTTAAGAGCATGAGTAACCACTACACCAGCAAACAAATATTGTAACTTTAATGCAAAAATCAAAGGAACTACGCACTATGACCATTTATAATGTTACAATCTAGGGCTTCAGATAGAATAACAAAGGAGACGACGGCTAGTTCCAATAATATTACAATGACATTGAATAACAAAACCAAGTGATCTATAAACCTAATGTGCCCAATAGCATAGGCCTAATAAAATATAATAATCTAACAGCTCCGATGCATCAACAAGAAGCATTGTGAGTCTGTCTGTGAAAGAAAATATGAAAAACTTTTGTAACATTATAAACCTCTGGAAGAAAAGATGGAAACATTATTACTTACCATGCATGGTGGAGTATTAGATTTTAATTTTACACTCTATGACCTCATATGATGCATTTTCAGTCTCCGATACATGGGCCTGGAAAGTTGTTATAGCATCTTCTTGTTCCTCTGTTGTTTTAGCTTCAAAGGTAATGTAATAATCGCTAAGCATCCCACAACAAGAGCAACACTTGACAAGTCGATGAAACAAAAAAGTTGGAGCCTGAAGACGTTGATTGTAATCATTCAACGCAAGGTGAGAGAGGGGAATGAGAGTTTCATCGTCAATGGGATGGGGTACAATACCGCCAAGTATATCTAACACAGGATTCGAAGTTTGTGGAGGCGCGATAGCATCATATGGACTTAAGCCGCGACTGCAGTTATTATAGTCTTGAATTATAGCTTCACTCTTCTTCCAGGCCTCATTCTTATACTCAAAATCATAATGCTTGTACATATAAGGTTGAGGGGATTGATCATACTTAGAGAAGTCAATCTCTTTCGGTTCCGATTTCTGTTCTCTTGGTCCCAGTCTCACCGCTTTCTTCCCTCTTAGTCTCCATCCCCATACCAATTCAGGTTCAGATTTCTGTAGTTTCTCTCTTTCTTCCAAGACGGTAGCACGTTCCATCGACATTATGCATGCAACGGTCAGTTTGGTTCCGGGGTTTAGGAGGGAGCCGAGGTATATTTTAAATTTTTATATTTGGTTTAACGAGAGGGGAGAATTAATTTACATTTTACTCTTAACCTTGTAAACACAAAACAAGGACTAATTAATAGATATATATCATATATTACGTAAAAATAATCTAAGGGATATATAATGTGAAAAAAATTGACTAATCCCTCGCTAGATTGGAGGCACCTCGATGGTGAGATAGGTGGCCCAATGATTTAAAGCTGCTCCATACCCAAAGTGAAGATCGAACCCTCGACCCTTGGTTAAGGGAGGATGAGCCACAACCGCTCAACCACACCCCTTGGGTTCTATATTTTTTTTATTGTCAACAAAATAAACTTTGTACCAAAAAATAATTAAATAAATAAAACCTAAATTTTTAATATTCCAAAAAAAATAATTTAAGATTTTAATGAAAAAGTGAAGATAAATTTTGTCAACATAATAAAATATATTCTTACCCCACCTTCCCTCCTTAAAAATCTCTCTCTCCTCCTCCCCTCGGTTGAACCAAATATACCAGTAAAATAAATTGAGTTTGTTTTCGTATGGTTTTGATTTGTGGGCCCGAAACATTGGTTCTTTTGGTTTTATTTTTAAGGATTTCATTAATAATAGATGTATGATTTTTTTTTAATAATCTTCAATATAAATTTACATAATATAAAATGGGATCACAAAGACGGGCATGTGGCCCGCTAATAATAATAAATACAATAGAAATAGAAATTACATCAAAAATACTATGAGAAATATGTATAGAACTGTTCGTGGAAGAGCATGAACATTTCTGTTTGCTTATCGTCTAGTAAAGACAACTACATATTATTGTCTTGAAAATTTAGAAGAAAAAAAAAAAATATTTATTAAAAATAGAACGATACTCTAATCTATTGGGTTTATGACGTTCGACATCCTCCACAACTATTTTCCAATTTCTCTCAACAATTACTTTGTTATATCCCAACGTTAGATAATTAGCTTATATGTGGTTTAATAATGATGTGGCATTGATTGATATATACTTTAAAAGTGCCAATGGTTATTCAACTCAAAAAAGAATTGATTATCCATACATTGAAATGCTCTCAAAGGTGCTTATAGCTCAATTGGAAAAAAGACCAAATCAAGTGAAATCGTAACGTGATAGAGTAATGGAATTGCTTTACTTTCACGTTCCAAAGTTGTTTTGTCTTTGAACAAGTTAACTGTTCCTTAATCTTGAGGGAAAGCTTGTGTGAAAGAAAAAGTACAAAAGGTCCTTGTTAATAAATTAATTGATTTTTTTTCATATGTTAAGAAAATAATTTATTTTATTATTATCATAATATAATTAAGCTTACTTAGTCAATTCAAACAACCAAAACATGACAAATTTTATCACTCTAATTCAACCCTTCCCAATTATTCATTATTTTTTTTTCTTTCCAAAAAATAAGAATACATCGTGCCAAAGAAAATCAAAAATAGTATTTTATTTTTTTAAGTACATCAGAAATATAAATTACTCCCGCCGTGAATTAATTCCTAAGGGAATATTACCTAATTCATATGTCTCTCAGCTCATACCACATGAGCTATCCTACATGAACAATTAAAAATATATTTTAATTTTTTTAGTACATCAAAAATATAAATTGATCCCGCTAGAAATTAATTCACGCACCTCCCTCTATTCTACGGGAACATCAAAAATACTATTTACGTAATTAGAAACTTTTTTGATAGATAAATACTCTTAATTTTTATTTTAAAATTCTAATTCGTTCTTACTTTTGTAGTTTTGTTCATTTGGAAATTTCACCCCAATTATGAAGCAATTACCACATATATATACTCCTATGCATTCAAATACACCAATCATTCAATAAATCTTAAAAATTTTAATTTTCTCTTTATAGTAAAGATTCGAAGGAGTATATTATTTTTCCATCGACCATATATTCAAATATAGTAGAAGCAGCCAAATTAATATTAGATGCTTTTTTTATTTTTAAAAATAACCTGAACAAAAGTTGAAGTTTTCCGCAATTTGAAGTTTGGACTCTTTCCTAATAAAATGATAAGAAGAAAAAAATGACCAAGAATTTCTTCTACCTCTCTTAATCAAGGTGTGTTCCAATTTCCACATAAGACAACCAAACGTGCCTTATTCCATGACTTGGGTCAACTCAAAACTATCTAGTACATACTAGCTACGGCCAACTCTATAATTCATCAGCTTCTTGCTTCTTACCAAGGTTGAGTATGGGAATTCAACTTCTGATCACAGAATTCAAAAGACATTCTGTCTTAAAATATAAAATATAAGAGAAAAAATAAAAATTATACTTATTAAGAAAAAGTAAAATATAATGATTGGAGTTAAGTTTTTTAGTAAAAATGTTATTTGAAAAAAAGTATAAACAATTTTGATTGGTTATTGATTATGAAAAAGGTAAGAGAGAGAGTGAATTTTTCTTTTGAAAATGTAAAAGTTTGTGTTTTTCTCTTATATTTTGGGACAAAAAAATTTGAATTTTTTCTCTTACATTTTGGGACGGAGAGAGTAGTTTATCTACTCATGTCTTGTGGATATTTATATAGATATTTTAAGAATTTGATTATCAAAATGATAATATTATGCAATTTGATTGAATACATGTGTAAAAAATATTAAGTTTTACACTTTGTGTACATTATATTAATCACATTTTTGTTTGACAAACATTAATCTCATTTTCAAATGGACAATTAACATTTTTTTTGATGAAAAATAATATATATACCTCGTCTCATATATATGTGTGTGTGTCATTTAGAAAAATATTTATATCAAACTATATTTCATTTTATAATATCAAAATCTGCATATTTTTTGAATTGTAAAATGTTGATATAATATTGATAAACGTCTGAATACAAGAAATATCCCATTTTTTCCAAATAAAGAAGATATAGTCCAATTGAGTCGTGTTATTTCACCACCATAATACAAAACATTGTATGTAATAGTGTATATATTTATCTCTTTTTTTTGTTCATTGTATATATTTATCTCTATAACATTTTATCTTCTGCAATTTACATCTATTATATTTTACACACACTTGCTAGCTCAGTGGTAGGAATTAAGCATTACAATTTTAAGATGTTGAGTTCAAATTCTGTTGTGAACAATTGTAAACGGTCATTAGTGCCAATGATTAATTAATAAAATTTCTCCATTCTCCATTTTTTTTAAATAAAATATTATACAACTCTATTTTACAAATACACATAAAAATTAAAATAAAATCAAAAAATTTATCTGAAAAATAATTATTCATTACAATTACATGAAAAACATTTCCCTATATTTTATCTTCTCTGAACAGTTTTGGAGCATTTATTTACACGAAAATCTTTAAAACAAGATTTGTGTTATTCTTTCTAGTACGCGACCCGTTAGATTGCCGACCAAAGTGGTCCCCAAGGACAACGTTTACATTTTAACATCAATCCAACGGTCCTCTACATTCATTTTGTTATATAATGAAATCATACACAAGATTATATTTTATTCATTCATTGAATAAAATATATTATACATAATTATTAAACATTATTATTATTCAACTAACTTTATATGAGGTCATGTCATGTTCATAGAAGCAACCTCGTAGTTTCTACTACCTAGTTGGTCTCCTTCAATACAATTAACTCACACAACACGTACCCTCAAAACGCGCAATACGTCAATTACTGCATAATCAACAATATTTATACCCAACAAAAGAGGAACAAAGAAACAAAGAAAATCATCAAGCTAAGAGTGTTTGTTCAAATTTCCGCAATGACAAAATTAGCACCTTCTTCTTTTTCTTGGCTTAATAAGATGAAGATTATGGAACATGATGATGATCAGCATTTGATTAATGAGTCTGATGTCGATGCGGCGCAGAAGCTTATGGAGCTAAGTGATGAAGAAAAGAGTAACAACATTGGAAGCAAGAGGGTTAGAAAGCAAAATGATGATATTGTAATGGCAAAGATACAAGAGATTTTTGGGAAGGATGTTGAAGTTTTTCCTATAATTAAGAAACAAAGGAGATATAGGTCTCTTGTGAATATTTACATGTCTACAACACCTATTAATGATATAAGGGTGAGTGCATGTAAATGAGAACTATATATTAATAAGAATGTAGCTAGTCTTTGATCTTAATTGTGAAATGGATCAGTTTTAGATTTTTGTATTTCTCATGGAAAATATAAAATAAAATATATGTTTAGTACTTATTTCTACTTGAGTGTCAACCAAATGTTTAGTGCTACTTGCGTTGTTAATTGTTAATATCCGTTATTTGGTTGTGTTAATTTGATCAATGTGTGTTGATTGATTATATATCAATGTATTACTACGTACTGTACTCTCTTCAGTTCATTATTTCTTGATGAATGAGAGACTGATCTGCTAGCTGTTTGTCTCTCGGTGCCGGATCTTGAACCGAGTTTCTTGAGGTTGAAGAGATGGCTCTCAACCAAATGACAGGCGCTAGCTGTTTGTGTTTGGTATGATTCACATGAATCAACATGAAGAATTAATCATATTGACTATTGAGCGCATATATACTCGTGGATATGATTTTATGAAGTTGTAATAATGTCCAAATGCATGTTTGGAATTATGATAGCTTTGAGGATCTATTGAATGGATGTCACAAAATTGCATGAATTAATGAAAGTTGAACTTCAACAACCTGTGTAGCATGCAATAGCTTCCAATTTTGAAAGTACTTGTATCTTTATCCACAGATTCTTAGTTTTAAGGATTAAGGATTTCCAACATATACATCTCTAACCCTCAAAAATTTTGGGGATCAGATCCTTAGATTCTTAAATTTACTAAGGATCTCCCTATAAAGTTGCTCTTACAAACTCTTCCCCCAGTCTACATCAATTAACATATGTCGATGAACAATGAAGAATGAATAGAAAAAAAAAGACCCAATATAGGCTCATTATATTGGACTTATTTTCCATCCTAGTCTCATTCTTCTATTGTTAACTGATGTGGTTCTTCTATTATTTTCATCTCTTTCTTTATCTCTACATAAATTGTGTTTAAGGGTGAGTGGATGTGGATGTTAATGGCATTGCATGTAATTGGACACACGTTGATATTTGAATTACTGGATTTTTTACTCTTCATCTCCTCCTCTTTTCTTCTTTGCTCGGACACGTTGATATGACTTTTGGTTTATATTTTATTTTTGTTAAGCCCTTAATTACGATTTATATATCGAACTATTGTTATAAGAATGCATTTAGATTATTATTTTCTTCAATCTAGTAGCTACAATTTTTTCTTTAAAGATGAATAAGTGGAGAGAGTTCAAAGTTCGAATCTCAACTCTTATATATAAAACATGATATCCTTATTAATTGAGTTAAACTCTAGGAAACTAATTTTAGATTTCTACTCTCGGAATCATTAATCTTAGGGCCCGTTTGTTATAGATTAAAAAATAAGTAATTTTGACAGTAAATAATTTAGAGATTATTTTTTAGAGATTTTACAAATAATCAGAAGCTATTTTGTGTTTGTTTACCATTAAAAAAATTACTTTTTACAAAAAAAATAATCTTTAACTTGTTTGGATGCAACCATATAAAAGTGATTTTGCATCACAAAATTACCATAAAACAAATTTCTAAATTTTATCTTCTAAAAATAACAAACTAATCCTATAAATTTTATACAAGATATTATTAGAATATTAAAATAATATTAAGGATATTTTTGTCTGAAATTTTTTTACACTAGTTTTCTCTATCCTCTAAAAAAAATCTATAAAAAAAAACTACTAATATCAGCTTTAGATTTTTAGCAGTTTTTAGATAATTTTCAGATTTTGATTATTTTTAAAAGCTATAACAAACAGATGTTATTTTCTTAAAATTTATTATTTTTTAAAAATAAGTGATTTTTTTCTAAAGAAAAACTATAACAAACGGACACTTAATTTGTTTTTTAATTTTATATAATAATGAGGGCATAAGCCCATCAAGTAATGATTAATCTTCAAGAAAAATTAGCTGGAAACATAAAGTGAAGTTTTTCCTCAGAATTGAATTCGAGTTGCTACAATCCCTAAGGATGATATTTGGCGGTATAACACTATAACTTGAAAGTTGAAACTGTACTGTATAATCCTTCGACAAGTTAACAAATTCCAGTCCACTCATTCAATGTGTTCACGCGGATTTAGTGTGTTGATGGCAAGATGAAAGATCCTTACACAAATGCATAAAAAAAATATGATATAACAGATTAAGGGTGGTTCCAGTTTTTGGTAAAAAGATTTCCTTAATTTCCTACCCCCAACGTTAGAAACAGCTTACCTTAAGTCTCTGTAGCCAGTCCTATAACGCCTTCCTAACATAGACAAGTATATTGGTAGTAAGGACTAAGGACATTTGAGGTATAATAAATAAATAAAAAGGACTTTTGATGGAAATGATAATCCCATTGTTTTGATATTACATGCCTCCTTTTGAAAAGGTAAAAACCAAAAAAACAATTAACCAAAAGTGGGTCTCCGATTCAATTTCCCCGTTCAAAACAAACGTGTAACAGCATTCGGACTTGCCACTTTCGTAGTTAAAAAATGAATTTCAAAAGGCCTAAACTTCAAAACAAAAAGTTA
The DNA here is from genome assembly GCA_951804385.1 of Trifolium dubium. Taxonomy (NCBI): domain Eukaryota; kingdom Viridiplantae; phylum Streptophyta; class Magnoliopsida; order Fabales; family Fabaceae; genus Trifolium; species Trifolium dubium. Next base: position 4,305,616 of record OX638071.1, read on the forward strand.
AAAACAAATATTTTACATTACACAATCATGATGAAATAGAAAGGTAAGATGGCTAAATATATCATGCGAAATTAAAAAAGGACCGAAAAAATCACCATCATCTGAGCATTACAATTTCTGTAACCATACTTCTAAAACAATTTATGAATCAAAATCCTATAAATAAGAACATGATATATAAAAACTAAGCCACAAAATTGCGCTCATTGTATCTTTCAAGAGGCTTGAGGCCTGTACGCACTTCTTCAAAATTCCCCCTTAAACTTAGCTTCATATAAATGTGGTTCCTGCAAGACAGTTATTTTTTTATAAATATTGATCTAGAGGAAAGGTTTGTAACTTAACCTTAGGGATTGTTGAATTTAATAAAAAAAGAAGGAAAATGAGCACTCAGAATGATATTCTGGTATGTGGTAGTGTGATTACATTCTATGTTAAGTATATAATATTAATAAGATTAAGAATATTAGAACATTACCATGAAGATAGCTGTAATCAACCTGCGTGCAAACCATCTCATGTGCATTGCTCGTTGTGCAGCACTTGATGCTTCAACTGTTTCAAACTGCAAGTACACAAAACCTGCACTTCTTCTGTATACACATAGAGCTAGTTAAAAATTTGCAGCATTATGTGGAAACTGAAAACATGAAAAGCACACAGTGAATGTATACATGATGATATGCTACACATTTATTAACTTACTTGTCGACATAAATATGCTTCACCCGGCCATATTTAGAACACTCTTCCTCTACATCCTCTTTAATGTCTATATCAAAATCTGGTTCCGTCTGCATTGTAATATTTTTCATCGGTACTTCGTTGTGTGAAACATCATATGGTTATGATGGAAAGTATAATCAATAATAAACATTACCTCGGTGCTTGGATCAAACATATTCTTCAATAATAAACACTCGCTGGGGATTCCTACTGGTTCTACCACAGGGGTAGGCAAAACTTGTGGTGGAAGACCTGGTGCGGGTATAACGCCTGGATTACCCATAGGAAAACTAAAAGCCTGCTGAACAGGAACCGACCCATTCACACCGATGCTGCAGTTTGGAAATATGTGAAAACAATGAACAGATTCATAAAAATATAAGAGGAAAATATTATACAGACCTTGTGGGAACATCAGCACCAGCCAACCTTTGCATAAGCAGTGCTCTCGAGTGGGCATTTAAAGTCTGCATAGAAAAGCATATGGATAAGTATTCAACTGTAAGGCAGAAAGACTAATGTTATAATCCAGCAAGCAATAATAGTCATACCAGGTAGGTACGGTTGTTATTATAGACAAGAAAAATGAAGTCAACAAAAAGGGGAAAGAAATAGGAGAGTGTAGTGATAAAGATCCTGGAAAGAAAAACTAAAGACCTATTTGATTTCAAAAACCTGTTTATTTCTTGAACTCAGTTGTAATTACAAATTTAGAAAGAAAAAAATTATCACTTTGATTTCTGTTTTTATACATTTGTACAAGAAACCTGAAAACATGTGTTCCATTTTTTCCAATGCAAGTATTTGAAAACAGAAAACAATGCTGTATTTTCATAATTAAAAGTGAAAATATTTTATTTCTCATATTTGATTGTAGTTACAAAATACCTCTTCACTTTGGTTTCTGTTTTCATACATTTGTACATGAAACACTGAAAACATTAGTTTTATTATTTCCGATGCAAGTCTTTGAAAACAGAAAACAATGCTGTATTTTCATAACTAAAAGTGAAAATAGTTAACATTGTTGTCAAACAAAATAGGCCCTTAGTTATTTAACCAGATTTCGGAGAGGTGCTAGAATTACCTGCTTCTAACTTAAGTCTATAGAATTTACTTGTAACCTAAGTGCAAATCCTATACAGCACTAAAATTTCAATGAACCTATCTATCAAACAATAATAATCTTGTCAACCTGTATACGTTTCATATCTAGAACTGTTATACATAATTAAAAGTATATAGCACATCAAACTTCCTGCCATTCAGGTTTCTGACAATCTGAAAAAATAATAATCCGTATAAACTTTAGTGACTTCAAAAAGTAAATTTGCACTACTGTGTGCTGACAAATGGATTTCAATGATACGTAAACTTTACAGTTACACAACCAAATTTTGGATATTTTAAGTATCAAGTGAAAACTTACCAATCCACCTTCGTCATCATCAAAGTCTGCAGATTTTGCAGTTGTATCTTGACTTCCAACATGGTCTGTAACAGATGAAACCTGAGTTTGATGAACAATATCAGTAAACAAAAAAAAAATTAGCAAATGATTACCAACGAAATTCAAAAGATTCGAGTGACGAACAAAAGGACCGACAAAATTATTTTTACCTTTATAGTCCTGCCAGCAATATCCAATTTTCCATTTAAACTCTGAGCTGCCTTGGCATGTTCAAGGTGGGCAAACTGTCCAATGAATGCAAGTTAAATAGATAGACAAATGTATTACCAGAAGCAACATATCTAAAGGTTAAGTGTTGGAAACAAACTTGAACAAACCCAAAACCCTTGCAGTGTCCTGTCTCCATGTCAAGAGGCAGTTGTACAACCTCAATCTGACCAAATGGCTCAAAAATCTAAAACAACACAAAGAATTGTGTCAAAAGATAATAAATTATCACAACAAGACAAGAGTCTAACTGGTAAAAACCTACCAACAAATTAGATCTAATTTTAAGAAAATAAAATAATTGGTTTTCAGGGTAATAAATTTAGTCAAACTATTGGTATTCAATAAAATCGTCGGGTAGCATGCCAAACATCGGTATCTTTACCACAACAGTAAATGAAACAGCAAAAAAACAAACAAATACCTCTCGGAGATTAGCCTCGGTCATGTTGAAGTGAAGATTCCCCACATACAATTTTCTGTCAACTGCTCCATATGGTCCTACTACACCAGCAGCTCCACTGGTAGCATTAGATTGAACAAGATTTTTTTCCGCCTCAGAAGGTTTCACCATTACAGGTTGCCCAAGAAGTAGTTGGCCAGAGAGAGCAATTGCCATTGGCACTGACATCGCATCATAAAATTCAATATACCTGCAGCCTCATCGAGAACTTGCATCAAGTTTTCAAAACTAAGAAACAAACAATTGCCACCAAAACTTACAAAAGAATAAAGCAAAGAGATGTAGGGAAACAAAAACTCTAGTGCAGACAGCTCAAGCTGAGTTTCATTGGATGTATGTATCTGACTCATGTAAGGAAAATGTTAGTCTGTCATAATAAAAAAAAAGTAAAATTAAAGCACATATAATTATCAAATAGACAATCAAGATAGAATTAGAGATAGGGAACCATTTAGATAGGGTCAAAACGAGGATTGGCAACAGTACATAGCATATGTTGCTTACATATGTGAGTGTGCAAAAAAACACAGAAAATAAACTTTACCAAATTTTGGCTAATGTCCTAGGTAGTAGGATGGTAAGTCACTACTTGCCAAATGATTCTAAAACAGAACCGAATCCATCAGTATCTCACCTAGACACCGACATAAATTCCTCCCACCAAAAATTAAAGGAGAAGAACAGAGAGAGCAAGAAGAAAAAACCCCACGACAATGTGAGGTACATCCAAATCATAAAAGAGGGAAAAAATGGAAAAGGGTCATCAATATACAAATGTAATCCTCATTGTGTATCAGTGCACAAATGTGAGATACATCCAAATCATAAAAGAGGGAAAGAGTGGAAAAGGGTCACCAGTATACAAATGTAATCCTCATTGTGTATCACAGTGTACAAATGAAATCCACATTGTGTGTCATGTAGAGAAAAAATTTCGAATAGAACTTTTGAGAAAATCAGGACTATGTCATTGACCTTCATTGTGTAGTGTGAGTTGATAAAAACATAAGGGCTGTGTATGCTCACCATTCCTCATCATTATGGCATGACTAGTCCATTTAAAAATACAATAACACGTGACTCAGAAATTGTAATTCTACTACCAATAGAGCACATCCATAAAAAAATAAAAGAGAGAGATTCTTTGGCAATTGAGAACATACCCAACTCCTTTAGATCGTCTTGAGTTCCTATCCATGATGAGACGGACATCTCTGACCTGAAAATAAGTAACTTTAAATTAAACTTAAAACAAAGGGTCTTGCTATAAGGATTCTAGATAAAGAAATTATTTATTCAAAAAGTTAAACATTTCAATTCCCAGTTCATTGCATCCACACATTTTCATAAAACCATACTATTTTAGATCGCTAAAGAGTACCCTAAAGGCATTTTCCTAAAACAAAAGGGGGGAGTGTCCTATTTGGAGGCAGATGTAAGCATGCAGCCACTTAATTTGTTGGCATGTGGGAATCTAAATATCATGATGTAACCACTTATTCACTAAAAAACATAAACAGAATATTCATACGCAACAAAGTTGCCCGGCTTAAAACTGAAAGCAGATAAAAATATACTTCAAAAGAAATCATGTGCTCAGAGTAACATTAACATATATCCATTATGCATGTAAGACTTGTGCATTTTATACAATTGTTTTCGCTTCATCATAATTGAAGCAACAGACCTTGCCAGCTTTAGAGAAGAACTCATATACATCTCTCTCCGTTGCTTTTAAAGGCATCTGCGAACAACAAAGTGCAAACAGGAAATCATCACAAAAGAATTGCCAAATATACCAATATCTTAGATCATAAATTTATATCAAAACAAACAAAAATGGAGGCAACCAATCAACCTGGTAGGCAAAAACAGTTCTCTGATCCCTTTCTGGGTCTGCCTCAGGTTCCGTGTTGTCTTTCTTATCCCTGAATCTCCTGCAAGTCAAAGGAAGCTGTAAGAAAATATAGAAAAGCCTTTGTCATAATAGTTGAATTTGGCATTCAGATGGTATAATTTCTCCATATTAGAGTCCAAATTGGCCCCCAGTCTTCAGATGGTATATTTTTTTAACATAAGATCCTCCAAACAGCACTTAATAACCATGTAATAATATGCATACCTGCCAGGATCTCTGGTCAGGACTTTTTGGTGTGTTTTTCTTTGTAAAAAATTAGCGAAAACTGCAGTAAGCATCATATCATTACACCGTGCAAGCATTGCAACCCATTAACAATAAATTTATGATATAACAATACCTTTTTAGGTCAACCCAGGTTATCCTGGTATCCCCGGTCGGGAGCCAGGACTAATCCCTCAAGAGGTACCGAGATCCGTTAATGATATACTAATACCTTGAACAGTTGAATCAAAGAACAACTAATTAATACAATAACACATCAACACCTAGTTTATTATCACATTTCAACTTCTCCTTTTATAAGAACAACAAAACAATGATTGTATATAACACCAACAGCATAAATAATAGCAACAATGTTATTGAATCAGACACCGACAAAACTTCAATTTCAAGTAAACTAACTATATACAGTATGTGAAATTTAACAACTACATCACCAATACACATTGCTTACTCTATGTTCATTAATTCATGAAATCTAATGTAAAACTGAAATCTAATTTAACTGAATTTAAAAAATTTACCTGCCATCTCTATTTTCGAAATCGCGTTCTCTCTCAACTCTTTCACCTCTATCTCTCTCAGGACGACTCATACTCCTCCTTGGTCTCTCTTTCTCCTCTTTTTCTCTTTCTCGTTCCTTCTCTCTCTCCTTCTCTCTTCTCTCACGTTCCTTTTCCCTTTCCTTATCTCTTCTCTCCCTCTCCTTTTCTCTCTCTTTATCCTTCTCCTTATCTCTCTCTTTCTCTCTACTACCTCTCTCTCCGTTCTTCTCTCTCTCTTTCTCTCTACTACCTCTCTCTCCGTTCTTCTCTCTCTCTTTCTCTCTACTACCTCTCTCTCCGTCTCTCTCCCTCTCTCTATGCCTGCCGGAAGATCGTTCCCGTTCACGGTCACGGTCACGTTCACGGTCTCTATCTCTATCTCTATCTCTATCGCGGTCCTTTTTAGCGCCATTTTCATCGTCGCCGCCACGTGACCTCTTGGTCCGTCTATCTTCACCGTCTAGATCATCATCAACGTCGCGCTTCCGGTAAGTCCTATCAGATTTAATGTCGTCGTCGGTGTCAGTCTTCTTCTTTTTGGATGAATCTTTGTCTTCCGGTTGATCCTCCACCGTCTTCTCCAAGTACTCGTACTCGTCGAAGTCCATTGTTAGCTCCTGATTTTAGGAAACGATTTTGGTGGTGGTGGTGTTGTGAACTGTGATGTGAAATTTTAGGGTTTTAGATTTTAGGTTATTTTATTTTATTTTACTCTTTCTCAGAAGGGAAAAGATGAGGGGTTTGATTGGTTCCACCACTTTTCTTATTAAATTTTAGATCCTGTTTGTTACATGTTTTGTTTTTTTAGAGGAGGTTATTTATATATAGTTTTTTTTTCTTAATCTATATATTTATCTATATTTATATTTATCTTTATCTTTATCTTTATATATATATAATCCTAGTATAGTTTGCAGCAGCTTATGCTAACCCTAATCTGACTTAAATGTTGCAAATTGGCTCCAAAGTATAATTGCATCGTAAATAGTGGTAGTAAGCAATATTAATGACTTATGATAACTAGGTAGGAGTAGTGTAGATTATAGATTAAACTATTATTAAATGCTGCTATTTTTTCAATGTATGTATAGAACCCTCTCTTATCCTTTTCTATTCCAAAACTTTTTGGAAATTTTTCCAAAGACATTAAATTTAATGGTTATTTGTTCTATTTTTCTTGCTTTTGTGTAAACCGTGACCTTTTTGTTCCTATTGTTAAATATTATTTGTTCTCTTTCACCTCAAATTGAAACTAATTGGTTTGTTACTTAGGTTCACTTTAGTTCACTTGCTTCATCTATTTGCTCCTCTGTTTCTCATTATCTTTCATGCTGCGAGATACTCTTCCTTTTTTGTGCACAAACATTTCCATTGCCTACGAGAACCATCAACACCCTGATGTTGCGGTATTCCTCAATGAAGTAGCTTTAGATGCTCTAATCGAGTAGAAAATATAATTCTATTAGACTCTTTTTTTGTTATCTTCAAGATTCAAACTTTTGGTTTTCTGAAAATGTAATTGTAAAGAAGATTCACACTTTTTATTTAAAGTTGAATCCTTTTTGTCTTTAAATTTATATTTGATATGTAGTGTTGTCTCTTGCATTTTTTTCCATTACCAATTTAGAATTAATATTAGTTTTATCCAATAAAACTATGCTAAAACATTTTCATATTAATTTATTGTTGTGAGTCTCTAATTACTTAATGTCCTTATTGTTGTGAGTCACATTACTTGCTGAATATTTCAAGTGCTAACAATTTCAAATATACATCATAGTTGTGAGGCAAAACTACTATATGAATTTCTTATTTTTTTATTGTGTTTCCTGTTATGGGATAAGTTGGAGGAAATTTTTTTATGGAATTTTTGTTTATACATTTGACCATGGAATAACTTCAATTCTGTTAGCAACCATGATTTAGGTAAAAGTGCAGGACACATATGAAAGTGATTATGGCTTAATAGTTTAAGTTATCTATGTCTTTTATATCTTTTGAGTGAAAAATGGGGTTGGAGTTTGATCGAGTGTGGCAACAGACTTTGTCTTAGGGGATAGATGATATTAGTGATAATATTAAGTAACCAAAAGGTACTCCATCCGTTTATAAATAATTGTCACAACCGTTCATAAATAGTAATTTTATTTGGTACATCGGAAATTTAAATTGTTCCCGTCAGGGATTGAATCTTGAATCTCCCCTTACCCAACCCATATGTCCCCCCAGCTCTTAATACATGAGCTATCCTACGGGGACGTTCATAAATAATATTTGATCGTTAATATTTTTAGTTATGTATTATAAAAAACCATAAAAAAATATATTTTGAAAATATTCATCGACACAAATTAAACAACATCTTACATGCTAATATTTTCTTTTATATATCCATAAAAATATATGATCAATGTAGATTATATGAATAGTGCGTATGTAGTTCAAACGACAATTAAAAAGAAACAGAGGGAGTAATATTGGAAATTCAAAGAAATTAAATTTTTAAAAGTTGTCAAGGATTGTGTTTTGTGCTTTAAAGTACTACTATGAGAGTTTCTATGGGTGAAATATATACACTCATAAAATATTGTACAATATCATGTCTTAATTAATGATTTACTCAGTATATGACCCGTGCGAACGCACGGGCAATCGTTCTAGTATCTATATTATTTGAAACTTTTTTTTCAAGATTTAATGTACACATGACAATACCACAAAAATCCTCTTCTATAATAGTTTTAGCATTTATTTCACATAAGTTTTTTTGGTACGAATTATTTGTCATAAGTTTAATCACCAGAAAATTCAAATTTTCATTGCTACTATGGGCGTACAATTAATAAAGAAATCATATACATTAATTGGTGAGATAATAATCCTAGCTTATTATCCGATAAAACATCACTTGCACCATAAAAACACTGTAAAAAGAATTATTTCTTATTTTTATTAATATTAATTTTTTTTTACAAAAATTTTAAAAATAATTTATAAATATATAAGATTAGTATTAATATTTCTTTGACTGTAATATACAGATTAATTAATAATTGAGTAAAAAATATTAAGTAATGTTGGATTATATATACACGATAATAACCTCCATATCAATGACATTAAGTCCAATTCAACACAATAAATTGACATTATGACATTAATTGTAATCATATTTTAAATTTGATTTTGTTTTCAATTCATTTCCAAAACCGTTCTATTTCAAAATATTTTTAGATCATCATTCAAATTTCATTTCAAATGCACTTAATTATAGTTGGCTATATATATGTTCATGATTTGTGTTTTTCCCTCACGCTGTTACCGATCTCTTCATATACTTATCTCATTTTAAAAAAATAATAATTATTTATTTTTTATTCTTATTATTTATTCTTATTTATTCTTATTCTTATGTATTTTATAGTTTGATTGTATTTTCTGTTATGAGTTATAGATGACAAATATCTTTTGTTTTTGTAGAAATGTGTGAATTTATTTGATAATTTTTATGTTTTGATATCATTATTTTGATTTTTTTGTTTACATCAAAGTATCTACAGTCTAACACAATGATTAATCAGACACTTTAAAAGATTAGACAAGTTGACTCAGAAAATTTGCATTACCACCACTAATTTCATCTTTTATTCTTCTATATATCTACGGTTGCACTATATATCATTTACCTCTATTGCTTGGGACCAGACAAGTTCCCGAGAGAACAACTTTGTTTAAGTACTTATCTTTAATTTCTACTAAGATTTTGTTCACTATTAAAGTCAATAAACTAATCCTAATGTTTTGTTCCGACGAAGAAAGAAATTGAAAGCACAAAGTGAAATTTAAGAAAGTTATATGGGTGAAAGTGAAAAAAAAATATTTATTAGTAAATACACAGATATTTTTACATGTGACTTCTCTGAGTCCTCTCTTCACAAATTACCTACATTTGTTCTTATTACTATTTATTTTTACACCCTGAAATATTCGTTTCATTTTCCGGTTTGATTGATATTGTGGTTGACAAAATAACCCTAATCTATAATTATTATTTATGTTGGAGTTGATTGTTAAGTCTCACATCGCCCAATTTTTTAAATAAAAAAAAAAGTTGAAAATTAGCTATTGGAGAAGTCCCACATCGCTTAGTGTGGTGAAGTAAAGGGGAAACCAAGGCTATATATAGAGACTTAGTTTCTTTGTTTTAAATTGCACCAGTCAGTAGCACTTCAAGCTTATATTCTGACTTAGTTTAAATATTTGCTTTGTGAGAGTGTGGTTGTATTGGGGCATTGGGGTGAGAGTGAAAAGTCTATATGTTGTATCAATTTTCACATAGTGATAATTCTCTTGTTGTCGGTTTAGACAATAGTTGTGATTTTTTTCTCCAGTTTTGGAGTTTCCACATTATATTATTGTGTTGTGATTGTGTTTATTTTTCTTCTTTAGTGTTGTTATTTCCTAACAACTGATATCTAGAGCTTTGGTTCGGTATTATGAAGGTGCTAATGAAGGGGCTTTGCTATGTCTTATTCAAGTGCTATGAAGTTTGACATATAGAAGTTTGATGGAAGAATCAATTTTGGCTTGTGGAAAGTGCAAGTCAATAATGTGCTTATACAATCAGGGTTACACAAGGCGTTGAAAGGAAACACTTCCAAGATGGAGAACGACAAGTGGGAGGAGCTAGATTTGAGAGCTGCAAGTGCAATTCGCTTATGTTTGACAAAGAATGTTCTTGCGAATGTGCATAATCTGTCATCAGCCAAGGAACTATGGGAAAGGCTCGAAGGGTTGTATCAGGCAAAGGACATCTCAAATCAATTGCTGTTGAAGGAGCAATTCCACAATCTGCGCATGGATGAGGGTACGAAAATCTCTAATCATCTTAGTACTTTGAATAATATTGTTTCTGAGTTATAATCTATTAAAGTTGAGATTGATGATGAGGATAAGGCGTTAAGGCTCATTTGGTCCCTTCCACCTTCTTATGTTCATCTTAAACCTGTTTTGATGTATGGGAAGGAAAAATTAAATTTCGAAGAAGTTGCAACTAAGATTATTTCTGAAGAAAGGAGGATGAAAAATGATGAAAGCACTTCATCAAGCTCGATGTTGCTAACTAGAAGTGGGGCTAATGAGAAGAAGATTCATGCAAAGGATTTGTCGTGTTGGAAGTGTGGAAAGTCTGGGCATTTAAAGAAAAATTGTTCAGGTGGAGCAATATCTAAAAAGAACTCTGAGACAAGTGCTAGCAATGTCTCCCTTATTTTGGGAGATGATGGTGATCTTATCTAGAAGATAAGGTGTGTCCTTATGGTATTTCCGCTATACCATGGGAAATGACATGTTATTGCTAGCGGATTTAGAACAACACAGGGCATTGGTTGGCATTGATGCAAGGTGTGTGGTGAGATGTGTTGATGGCTGAAGAACTTCCAGAAAGCCAACATGGGAGTTGCACCATAACTTTTCAGCAGGTTTTGACATGAAATACTTAGGATGGTTTAGTTCCAAGTGAAGAAAATTCTTGGGATGGTTTAGTTCCAAGTGAAGTATACTCTTTATGGTGGAGTATGATTGTCGGTATAGACAATGGAAGTTGATGATGAAACTCTTTCAATCAAGGTGGAGATTGTTGAAGTTGATTGTCAAGTCCCACATCGTCCAATTTTTTAAATAAAGAAGAAAGTTGAAAATTAGCTATTGGAGAAGTCCCACTTCGCTTAGTGTGGTGAAGTAAAGGGGAAACCAAGGCTATATATAGAGACTTAGTTTCTTTGTTTTATATTGCACTAGTCAGTGGCACTTTAAGCTTATATTCTAACTTAGTTTAAATATTTGCTTTGTGAGAGTGTGGTTGTATTGGGGCATTGGGGTGAGAGTGAAAAGTCTATGTGTTGTATCAATTTTCACATAGTGATAATTCTCTTGTTGTCGGTTTAAACAACGGTTGTGGTTTTTTCTCCGGTTTTGGAGTTTCCACATTATATTCTTGTGTTGTGATTGTGTTTATTTTTCTTCTTTAGTGTTGTTATTTCCTAACAATTTAGTCATTAGCCAACCAATGTTGCATATATGACTATATATAGCCTTCATTTTTATCAATCCAACTTGAAGGAGCTATATATATGTTCATTATATCTGCTCTTCCCTCTCACTTTGATCTTATTCTTTATGTATTTTAATTATATTTTCTAATTTGAGTTAAACATGAAAAAAGTAATCTTTAATTCTAGATGTGATTTTATTTGATATCTTTTGGTATGTTTAGTTTGAACTAATTCATTATCATTGTGTTTTTGTTTATTCTTACCTGTTTGGTTTTTAATGATAATATTTTTAATCAATATTTTAAACTTATATGTTTTTTTATTGTTCGACATATGGTAAAATTCTTTTATGATTCATATTAGCTAATTTGATATATATAGATGCATATTTTATTTTTCGGGTATCCAAGTAGAGATTGATATATTTGTAAAGTGAAAGTTGAGATTTATTTTATTTTACTTTGAGAGAAAGTTGAGATTAATACTAACTTTAATTTGCAATTTTAGTTAGAAACTTTGAATTTTCTTCCTTATTTTTATAAAAATGTTATTGTACGCAATTAAAAAAAAAAAAAAAAACTTATCTATGATATAAGTCATAGTCAATCAAAGTTAATGATCTTGCTATGGGGTTTTTCATGTGTAAAAAAATATGAAAGGATTACATTGTTTTATTTTTTAGTACATAGATGAAATAAAAAAAATATTATAATTCCAACTTAGAAATTTCTGTGTATTTTCTATCAACTGAGTTAGGATTTATAGACTAAAATATTATATTGTTAATCTCACTCTTAATATTTGAGACCTTTTTATCAAGGTTTAATATACACATGGCAATACCACAAGAATCATCTTCTATGATTAACATTTATTTCACATAAGTTATTTTTTTTTTACAAATTATTTGTCATTCACTCATTCGTCATAAGTTTAATCACAAGAGAATCAGGAAATTCAAATTTTCATTGCTATTATGGCCGTACAATTAATAAAGAAATTGTATACATTAATTGGTGAGATAATTACTATTAAATGACATTTCCAATTTTGATTTTCATCATATTATTATAAATAGTGACTATTTAATTACAATTTCATAAAATTAAACATCTTTCTCTAGCACTGTATTTGTTTGATCGACTTCAAGGGTATGAGATGTTGCAAAATATGGAATTCGGACCGAAATAAATTTGGAAATTTGAACTAACAAACATACAAAGACGAAAAATTAAAACAAACACCGTACAACAAACACCGTACAACAACGGAAAATCAAAACAAATATATACAAACACTGTTCAATAAAATATTTTCTTATTTCAACAATTAATTTAACACTTTTTGTTTGCATAATTGCATGGGAGCGTTTTAAAAAATATTTATACAGGATCTTATATTTTGACTCATATATTAATATGCATGTCTATTTTTTGTATGTGTGTTTTTATACGAGGACTATATTTTTGAAAATTTATACAAGTCTTTTTTAGTTATAATTTATATAGGGCCAATACTTTTACGCATATAATGTGGAGACTATATTTTTATTCACATATTCATACATATACCTGATTTTTATTTGAAGGATATTAATGTAGAAATTAAATAATGTAAGATATTCGAGTAAATTTTTATGTTATTTTTGTTACATATTTATTTTACTATAGATATAGATATTATGAGATTAACATGATTTTTTCTTTGTCATTATTAGGGTTTTTTTTTTATATTTTTATAAAATGTGTAAAAGTATATTTTTATAAAATATGTTTAAAAATTAATAAATCTACAAACGCATTTTTTCCCGTGCATGGCACGGGCTCATAAACTAGTTATACATAAAGTCTCAAACGTTTATTTTAGGTTTTAATATGATTCCAAACGTTTTAAAAGTTTTAAATAAATCTCAAACATTTATCATAGGTTTCAATTTGGTCCCAAAGATTTTAAAAGTTTCAAATAAGTCTCAAACATTTATAACGTTAACATTAGTTAGTCCCCTTTATAAAAAAAAGTTACCTCCAAATGCAGTTAGCATTGTTGTTTGACGATTCGAGAAAAAACACAATAAACACCAATTATACTTCTATAACTTGAGAAGAAATTTGGAAGAAATTTTATGATAGAGGGGATTAACTAATGCAAATGTTATAAATGTTTAGGACTTTTTTGAAACTTTTAAAAGGTTTGTGACCAAATTGAAACCTAAAATAAATGTTTAGGACTATATCTCTATCGCGATCCTTTTTAGAGCCATTTTCGTCGTCGCCACCACGTGACCTCTTGGTCCGTCTATCTTCGTCGTCTAGATCGTCGTCGACGTCGCGCTTCCGGTAAGTCTTATCGGATTTAATGTCGTCGGCGGTGTCAGACTTCTTCTTTTTGGATGAATCTTTATCTTCCGGTTGATCCTCCACCGTCTTCTCCAAGTACTCGTACTCGTCGAAGTCCATTGTTAGCTATTGATTTTGCAAAACGATTTTTGTGGTGGTGGTGTTGTGAACTGTGATGTGAAATTTTAAGGTTTTAGATTTTAGGTTATTTTATTTTATTTTACTCTTTCTCAGATGGGAAAAGAGGAGGGGTGGGGGTTTGATTGGTTCCACCACCTTACTTAATTAAATTTTAGATCCCGTTTGTTACATGTTTTGTTTTTTTTGAGGAGGTTATTTATATATAGGTTTTTTTCTTAATTATACATAAAGTCTCAAATGTTTATTTTAGGTTTTAATATGATTCCAAACGTTTAAATGTTTTAAATAAATCTCAAATATTTATCATAGGTTTCAATTTGGTCCCAAAGGTTTTAAAAATTTCAAATAAGTCTCAAATATTTATAACGTTAACATTAGTTAGTCCCCTTTATAAAAAAAAGTTACCTCCAAATGCAGTTAGCATTGTTGTTTGACGATTCGAGAAAAAACACAATAAACACCAATTATACTTCTATAACTTGAGAAGAAATTTGGAAGAAATTTTATGATAGAGGGGATTAACTAATGCAAATGTTATAAATGTTTAAGATTTTTTTGAAACTTTTAAAACGTTTGGGACCAAATTGAAATCTAAAATAAATGTTTGAGACTATATCTCTATCGCGATCCTTTTTAGAGCCATTTTCGTCGTCTCCGCCATGTGACCTCTTGGTCCGTCTATCTCCGGCGTCTAGATCTTCGTCGACGTCGCGCTTCCGGTAAGTCTTATCAGATTTAATGTCGTCGGCGGTGTCAAATTTCTTCTTTTTGGATGAATCTTTGTCTTCCGGTTGATCCTCCACCGTCTTCTCCAATTACTCGTACTCGTCGAAGTCCATTGTTAGCTCTTGATTTTGCGAAACGATTTTTTTAGTGGTGGTGTTGTGAACTGTGATGTGAAATTTTAGGGTTTTAGATTTTAGGTTATTTTATTTTATTTTATTTTACTCTTTCTCATATGGGAAAAGAGGAGGGGTTGGGGTTTGATTGGTTCTACCACTTTTTTTAATTAAATTTTATAACCGTTTGTTACATGTTTTGTTTTTTTAGAGGAGGTTATTTATATATAGGTTTTTTTTCTTATTTATTCATAAAGTTTCAAACGTTTATTTTAGGTTTTAATATGATTCCAAACGTTTTAAAAGTTTTAAATAAATCTCAAACATTTATCATAGGTTTTAATTTGGTCCCAAAGGTTTTAAAATTTTCAAATAAGTCTCAAACGTTTATAACGTTAACATTAGTTAGTCCCCTTTATAAAAAAAAGTTACCTCCAAATGCAGTTAGCATTGTTGTTTGACGATTCGAGAAAAAACACAATAAACACCAATTATACTTCTATAACTTGAGAAGAAATTGGAAGAAATTTTATGATAGAAGGGATTAACTAATGCAAATGTTATAAATGTTTAGGACATTTTTGAAACTTTTAAAATGTTTGGGACTAAATTGAAACCTAAGATAAATGTTTGAGACTTATTTGAAACTTTTAAAACGTTTGGGACCAAATTGAAACCTAAAATAAACGTTTGGGACTATATGTATAATTAATCTTTTTTTTAGTTTAACGCTGTAAAATTATTTTACACGTACATTCAATAATAAATTATTCAGTAATAAAATATTATATTATTTAAGAGAAAAATTAATATGTACTAACAGTGTAAAATAAATTACTATCATATATTTCGTTGGATTACCCCACTTCACTCTACTTTCTTGATGTGATATGGAAGATTGGTGGGTTGTTGTTAAATGACCGTAAAAAACTATTTATACAGTCTCCATTGAACTTTATGTTTTAAACTACACAACATATCATTTTAAAATTCTAAATATTATTAGTTTTTTAAAAAAGATTTTGAAAATTCACACACATAAAATAAAGTGGCCAAAATTCGAACTTTGATTACAGTCCGACATAATAATTTTGACATTTTCTATTATTTGAGCTATAATTTCTAAACTAGATATTATTAGTTCAATAATTTAGTTGTTTATTTTTAATTTAATAATTTAGTCTTTTGTAGACGTTTTCACTTTCATTTTGATTTTTCTTTTATCAATAAAACATTCTCTCTCTTTCTGCCAAAGAAAAACATGTTGTCTCTTTTTTTTAATATAACTGGTTTTTATTTTATAGTATTCTACGATTCTCATTTCTTCGTTTAAACTAAATTGATATGTGAATTTTACAATACAATGTTCAATTTACTTTTAATTAAATGTATTTAAACATAAATCATTTAATTAAAAATCAATTTTTCTCACTATAAATCTAAACATACACATTTATAAGAGCATCACTACAATATGATCCGATTGGTGGCTATTATGTGAGAGACGCTTACCTTTTGCTCATGAGTTTGGACTCTCAGGATACGGAGGTGTCTTCAACTTTAATTTGGCATAAGCATGTGCCTTTGAAAGTTTCTGTTTTGGCTAGGAGGCTCCTTCGTAACAGGTTATTGACAAAAGACAATCAGGAGCAGCGTCGTGTCATTTCTCAAGAAGCTCAAAAGTGTGTGGGGGATGGAAACAACTTGTCATCTTTTTCTACTTTGTCCTGGTTTTGCTCCTTGTGGTGTTTGGTTAAATCTTTGATTGGTATGTATTCAGTTGATCCGGCGGCTGTGTAAGATCATTTTGATCAATTTGTTCATTCTGCTGGGGGTTGAGAGTTTGCCGTTCCTTTTTGTAGCTCATTTGGCTTTGTTGTATTTGGGTGTTGTGGACCGAACGTAATAATAGGGTGTTCAAGGCTAAGGAGAGTTCAAACTATCAAATGTTAGAGAAAGTCAAACTTCATTCATTATGGTGGTTGAAGACTTATAATGTAAATATGAATTTAACCGTTCATATGTGATGGTCGAACCATTTAGTTTGTATGGGTATCGACTAAGTTGTTGTTTTTTTTAACAGTTGTATATTTTTAGAGATTTTTTTTAGCATTCATTGTGCTGGTCAGAATTCTCAGTTTTTATATATTCTATTTTGGCTTGATAAAAAAAAAATCCCTTTTAAAGTTGTATCTGATGAACAAAAGACGGTTTAATAAAAAAGCATATCCCTTATAAAAATGCATTGGTCTTGGAGACAATATGTCTTATCCGTGCAATGAATCACTAACCATGAAAGGCACTTGAACCACTTACAGAACCTAACGATCAATTGTGTTTAAATATAAGGCCGATATTTTCTACTATTGATATATAATTAGATGTGTCATATTAACCGAGTTAAACTTATGATATAAAAATAAATATCCTTTTATTAACCAACATTTTCACACTACATTTACATTTTTGAAGAATTTTGTTTCTCTTGATTAAAAATTTATACGTACAAGTTAACTAGAAAAGATAAAAATTAATGATATATTTCTCTATGATGTATCACTTCACTCCAATGTTAAGTTCAAAGAACTTTTCTTCTTTCCTTGAACAGTTAAACCCAGGTACATTTTTCTTCTTTCCTTGAACTTTTCTTTTTCTCCGTCTTATTATGTTTTTACTACTTAAGCTACTTTATGGAGAAATATATCATTTATTGTTATCTCACTCCAATGTTAATTTTTGGTCCATTTGGTTAATTTCTGCAGTGATGAACACGTATACAGAGAATTAGAAACATGTTTTTTTATTATCCTTCCTGGTAAACAGATTACACACACAAAAAAAAGGTGGCCACTGGCCATGACCAACTTTGCCCGCACATTAAAGGTGTATTTAAGTTGTAAAAGAAAGTGTAAAGAAAGAAAATAGAAAGAAAAAATATGAAGGGAATGAAAATAGGTGGAAAGTGAAATATTTTTTGATTGTTTGGTATTAGTGAAAGGAAATAAAGATATGTATATTTAGTAAATGACATAAACATCTTTATATACAAATGCTATGTTTACATAAAATATATATAGATAGAGGTTATAATGTCTCTTTGAACCAAAAATGTGTTCACTTCCCGGTTTCTCCTCGTATTTGCATCACTTAATCGTCCATTACAGTTGACCTTAATTAATTGTTTTACACTAATACAACATAATGGTAAAAATAAAATAATCTATTAAAGCTACTCGCTTTGTTCATTTTTATTTGTCATTTTAGGAAAAATGATCAAATAAGGAAGATATATTTTTACACCTTATTTCTCTATTATACTTTTTTTTTTTAAATATATATCCTATTTTAATCTACTAATAAATCCGGGCTCATCCTCCCTTAACCAAGGGTCGAGAGTTCGATCCTCACCTTGGATATGAAGCAACTTTAAATCTTTGGGGCAGTTATCCCATCCATCGAGGTGCCTCCAATCTAGCGAGGGAATAATCACTGCGTGTTCGGCGGTAGATACCCCGGTCTCGACCAAAAAAATCCACTAATAAATTCATAATTTTTTTTGCACACGCATTTTCTCTTAAAAAAATAAGTTAAAAAATAAATTATATTGTAACAAACTTTATTTAAAATAAAAACAAACAAACTTTGTTACAAAATACAATGTACTAATCCAAGGGACGTGGTTGAGTGGTTGAGACTCATTCTCCCTTAATCAAGATTGAGGATTCGATCCTCACCTTGGGTATGAAGCAATTTTAAATCATTGGAGGTCAGCTGTCCCACCCTTCGATGTGCCTAAAGAGATTAATCATTACGTTCGACGGTGGATATTACAGTCTCAACAAAAAAAATACAGAGTACTCCCTCCGTCCTAAAATAATTGTCAGAGTTGACCAGTTCACGTTTGACAATGCACAATTTTGATCGTTAATATCTTTAATCATCTATCTTTAAAAATTATAAAAATACTTGTAGAGACAAATCAAACAACATCTTATACGTTAATATTTACTTTTACAAATTAGTAAAAAATTTCGGTCAAAAGAATTACGTAAACAGTTCACAATAGTCAACTATTACAATCATTTTGGGACAAAGAGAGTAATTAAAAAAGGAGAATATAATAGATAAAATATAATTTAAATTACCAAAATAATAAATAATTAAAAATAAATATATTTTTTTAAAACGGCAAATAAAAAGAAATACAAGAGTATTAAAAATAAATTTTCATTTTAGAGTTAAATTTTTTTTTTTTTCTTAAAATAATCACAATCGGATAATAACAGAAAAATAAAATATAAAATCAGAAATGTACTATTGTGCAGGAAGAAAAGACAGAGACGTATCATGGACCTCTTGGACAAGAAGAAAGAACCGCGCCAACTATCCATAAACTAATCCTAAACAGAGAGCGCGTCTCACTTTAAATTTAAAAAACCCCTAAACAAAACTGTGGTCCCCCCCTTAACAAAGCTTCTTCACCACACCACCGTAACCCATAGCCGCACAAGTCTTACAAATAAAGAAACCCACCTACCCTTACCCTTACCCTAACCATTCTCATTTCAATTTTCAACTTTCCAAATTTCACATTCTCGCGGGAACTTTTTTAGAGGGAACACTAATTTTCTCATTTCTCATTATTATTTTACACAACCCTAGTTTTCAAATCTCACACAACACCACTATAAATACAACACAATACTCACTACTCATTTCTGCGCCATAACTGTTTGACAAAATTCCCCACCCAAATCTAACACCGATAGATCCATTTCTATCCAAAAACTTGATAACATGTATGTTGTGAAGAGAGACGGTCGTCAAGAAGCGGTTCATTTCGATAAGATAACGGCGCGGTTGAAGAAACTCAGTTATGGTTTAAGCACTGAACACTGTGACCCTGTTTTAGTCGCTCAGAAAGTTTGTGCCGGTGTTTACAAAGGCGTTACCACTAGTCAACTTGATGAATTGGCCGCTGAAACCGCCGCCGGAATGACTGCTAATCATCCTGATTATGCTTCCGTTAGTTTTCCCGCCTTTTTTTACGGTTGTTTTGTTTTGCTATGTTATATTGTTCAATTGTTCCGATGATGATGGATTTTTTGATTGATTTGTTTAATTCAGTTGGCTGCTAGAATTGCTGTATCGAATCTGCATAAGAACACTAAGAAATCGTTTTCTGAAACGTAAGTGTTGTTTAGGTAGATCAATTTGTGAATTTTGTTAATTTTCTGATTTATGAGTTTGATTAGTATTCTGATTGTTTACGTACTTTAATTGTGATGTTTTTTAGCGTGAAGGTTATGTACAACCATTTTAACCATAGATCTGGGCAGAAAGCTCCGTTAATTGCTGATGATGTTTATGAAATTATCATCAAGGTACTTCACTTGTAAAATTGTTTTGAAATTTGAAATTTTAATTTTTTAGATTTTTGGGGTTTTGTGTTATGATGTGAAATTTACTATTGTGTTTGATTTTTGATTTAGAATGCGGCTCGATTGGACAGTGAGATAATTTATGATAGGGATTTTGACTATGATTACTTTGGATTTAAAACCCTTGAGAGGTCTTATCTGTTGAAAGTTCAAGGAGCGGTTGTGGAAAGACCTCAACATATGTTAATGAGGGTTTCTGTTGGAATTCACAAGGATGATATTGATTCTGCTGTCAAAACTTATCATTTGATGTCTCAGAGATGGTTCACTCATGCTTCTCCAACTCTTTTCAATGCCGGGACACCTCGGCCTCAGGTATATGTGTATACATTTGTTGCTAATGTTGTTGTTACTCTTTTCAGTTATGTGAATTTTTGATCTGATTTAGTTGGGTCTTTTCCAATTGGTTTTTTAGTTGAGTAGTTGCTTCTTGGTGTGTATGAAAGAGGATAGTATTGAAGGGATTTATGATACGTTGAAGGAGTGTGCTGTTATCAGTAAATCGGCTGGAGGAATTGGTGTTTCTGTTCATAACATACGTGCCCATAGCAGTTACATTCGTGGAACAAATGGGACTTCTAATGGTATTGTTCCAATGCTCCGTGTGTTCAATGACACTGCTCGTTATGTTGACCAGGGGGGAGGCAAGAGGAAAGGTAAAGACCATTTTGTGGTTTGTTTCATTCCTTAATTTGTTGATTTCTGTTTACTTACATGTTTTATGTGATTGTTGTAGGTGCTTTTGCTGTGTACTTGGAGCCATGGCATGCTGATATATTTGAATTTTTGGAATTGAAAATAAATCATGGAAAGGTATGAAATGCGAACCATTTGCTTTCAATCTTATCATTTAGCTATGATCCTAAATAAATTTTTTTATCTATTGCAACCTTAATGTATTGGTGTTACTTTTGCAGGAAGAGCAACGTGCTAGAGATTTATTTTACGCTCTTTGGGTGCCTGATCTCTTTATGGAAAGAGTTCGGAGCAATGGGGAATGGTCCTTGTTTTGCCCCAATGAAGCACCTGGTTTGGCAGATTGCTGGGGTGAAGAATATGAGAAGCTGTACACTCAGTATGAAAGACAAGTAAGTTTGATCTTGATAAGTAGGGTTGTTTTGCATACTTCAGGAAGGTTGTCTCTCTTACTGATAACCGCTTTGTTATTTTTAACAAATTTACAGGGAAAAGCGAAGAAGATTGTTCAAGCACAGAGTCTCTGGTTTGCTATTATGAAGTCACAAATAGAAACTGGAAATCCTTACATGCTTTTTAAGGTGGTTTGATAATCAATGACATGTTTTTTTTTTTTATCTTTATCCAAGTTTCTTTTCAATTCTTGATTCTATACCTTTTATTTTCTGATATATAATTTTGTTTTTAATTATAGGATGCTTGCAATAGGAAGAGCAACCAGCAAAATCTGGGCACAATTAAGTCATCAAACCTGTGCACTGAGATAATAGAGTATACTAGTCCAACAGAGACTGCTGTGTGTAACCTTGCATCAATTGCACTACCGCGATATGTAAGAGATAAGGTATGATTCCCATGACATACTTATGTGTTTGACCTGAGTTTGTTCAATTCTGCGTCAGCTTGTTATTCCTGATTCTAAATGTTTAATTGCATCTTATATAGGGTTTGCCCGTGGAGTCTCATCAGTCTAAGCTTGTTGGGAGCAGAGGCTCTAGTAATCGGTATTTTGACTTTGAAAAACTAGGAGAGGTACACTTATTTTAACTACAAACAATATGTGGTTTTATTTGTATTTCACATTTTCACTGTGTGATCCTGTTTTGACACAATTATTATATGATCAGTTGTGTGATAGTTCTTTTATTTTGCTAAGTACAGGTTACTGCTGTGGTGACAACAAACCTTAATAAAATAATTGATGTTAATTACTACCCTGTTGAAACTGCTGAAAGGTCAAACTTACGGCACAGACCCATTGGTATTGGAGTTCAGGGTCTTGCTGATACCTTCATACTACTAGGAATGGCATTTGATTCGCCAGAGGTAAATAATGTTTATGGGGCTTCTGATTTAAGTACAGTTTAAATTAAATGTTCTTCAATTTGATTGTTTATATGTATATGGAGTGCAGGCTCAACAGTTAAACAAGGACATTTTTGAGACTATATACTATCATGCTCTGAAAACTTCATGTGAATTGGCTACAAAAGAAGGTCCCTATGAAACTTATTATGGCAGTCCAGTAAGCAAGGTATTTGTGTGAGAAATGTTTGTTACCTTACCCTTCTTCTATGTCCCAAACACAACTTATAAAGATGAGCCCAGTTGCACATGTAAATAACTAATTATCCAAGAATTTTGTGGTTGCTTAAGTAATTTTTTGTACGTGCAGGGAATTCTCCAGCCTGATATGTGGGGTGTTACACCGTCCAATTTGTGGGATTGGGGCGCACTTCGGGAGATGATATCAAAGTCCGGTGTAAGGAATTCACTACTTGTTGCTCCTATGCCAACTGCATCCACCAGTCAAATTCTTGGCAATAATGAGTGTTTTGAACCATATACTTCTAATATCTACAACCGCAGAGTCCTAAGGTTTATTGCCATCCCATGTATCACTTTGTATATCTTTGTATCACATTGCTTTATCAAGTCTGTTAACTGCTTGTCTTTCAGTGGTGAATTTGTTGTAGTGAACAAGCATCTTCTTCATGACTTGACTGAAATGGGACTGTGGAATCCTGCACTTAAGAATAAGATTATCTATGACAATGGTTCAGTACAGAATCTATCAGAAATACCTGCTGAACTGAAAGGCATATACAAGTATGATATTTGTGAATTTCTGCGTGACAGAAACTTGACTCTAATATATTGATGCTAACTCTTTAAATTTAATTATCAGAACTGTTTGGGAGATCAAACAAAAGATATTGGTTGATATGGCTGTTGATCGAGGATGCTATATAGATCAGAGTCAAAGCTTAAATATACATATGGATAAAGCCAACTTTGGAAAGCTTACTTCTTTGCATTTTTATGCATGGTCTAAGGTATCAACCTTTTCAAATTGGAGCAAGTTTAAAGTGCTGAACACATTTGATTTTATTAGTATTTTGTCTTGTATAAAGAATTATCTGATTGATCTTGATATCACTTTGAATTTTGTTTGAAAGGGGTTGAAGACTGGTATGTACTACCTCAGAACTCGGGCTGCAAGTGATGCCATCAAGTTTACTGTTGATACCTCTGCCATTAAAGTAATTAGACTTTGTTATCCTCAATCTTTCCATTGATGCGATTTCTTGTCAGTAGATTTTGATATTAAATGTTTTTGTTGTGAAAGCAGAAACAATCTAAGGCTGAGGAGGTGGACGGAGATGATGATGAAGATGATGATGATGATACAAAGAGGGCGCAGATGGTGTGCTCTTTGACAAACAGAGATGAGTGTTTGGCCTGTGGAAGTTGAAAGTACAACTTTATAAGATTTGCACCTATGAATTCATTATACTCCATAACAGCACTAACATGTGATGCATCAGTTGTCTTAGATTCAAATTCCAATCCATACTTGAATGACATGTCTTCAGTGCTTTGTATAGAATTTACTTTATTTATATTTTCATTTGCCTTCATTGGTTTATCATGTATTATTATTTACTGTATTGCATGTAAGGGGGTGTTCTATTTTAGGTATAAATTTATATTTGAGAATTTCATGATTATAATTGATAGTAAGTGTTTAATACTACTAATTTTCATTCCTATGTCCATTTAGCTACATTTGGTACCAAAATATGTTACCTTTGCTTAGGATGACATAAACCGTAAGATGGTTACATTATCACTTATGAATTATTTATGGAATGAAATAAAATGAAATCACACACCACTCATTTCCTTCAAATTGTTTCCTCTCCAAATTGGGCGGTAAGGGATTTTGTCATAAAATATTTAAACAATTGATTGCATGATTTATTTTATATTGTTTCATTTTGTTCTACTTCGCGTCACAGCATTTTATTATATTTCATTGACCCAAATATAACCTAAAGGAAAAAAATCCAGTCTTTTGTTTGAATTGTTTTACACAAGTATAACATTTATATAAATAAATACAATAAAGCACCTTTAACTCTTTAAAAATTTAATATCTTAGAAATAAAAACAAAATTAAGAAATAAATATAAAATTCAAGAAAATGTGGTTAGAAAATTGATATTTGCAGTTGGAGAATGTAATATCATCATCATTAAAAAACTAGTAGTTTATATTTTTTGAAAAGAAAACAAATACTATTATATTGCTTTTTAAACCCACTTTTTAAACAAATACTAGTATTATTTACACTTGTATACAATTATATTTTAATAAAATTAATAATTATGAAGAACTAAATTAAGTTGGATTAATCTAGCCCATTTACAACGTGAAGCTCACTGGATCGACCCATTTGATAGCTCTAAACTACACATTTTTATTTCAATTTTCAAATTTCACATTCTCGCGGGAACATACAGCCCTAGTTTTCAAATCTCTCACACACACCATTATAAATACAACACAAACTTCACTGATCTTTCCGCGCCAAAACTGTTTGACGAAATTCCCCACCTAAATCTAACACCGTTAGAACTAATCCGATTCAAAACTAGACGCAATATGTATGTTGTGAAGAGAGACGGTCGTCAAGAAGCGGTTCAGTTTGACAAGATAACCGCGCGGTTGAAGAAACTCAGTTACGGTTTAAGCACCGAACACTGTGACCCTGTTTTAGTCGCTCAGAAAGTTTGTGCCGGTGTATTCAAAGGCGTTACCACCACTCAACTCGATGAATTGGCAGCTGAAACCGCCGCAGGAATGACCGCTAATCATCCTGATTATGCTTCCGTTAGTTTTCCCGCCTTTTTTAGGGTTCATTTGTTTTGCTACGTTTTATTGTTCTGATGATGATGAATTTTTTTTTGAACGATTTGTTTGATTCAGTTGGCTGCTAGAATTGCTGTTTCAAATCTGCATAAGAACACTAAGAAATCGTTTTCTGAAACGTAAGTGTTGTTTCTGTTGAGTGATTTAGGAGTTTGATTAGTTTTCTGATTGTTTACTTACTTTAAATGTGATGTTTTTCAGTGTGAAGGTTATGTACAACAATTTCAACCATAGAAATGGGAAGAAAGCTCCGTTAATTGCCGATGATGTGTATGAAATTATCATCAAGGTACTAAACATGGTTAATTGTTTGAAATTTAAAATGATTTTATAGGATTTGGGGTTTTTATGTTATGATGTGAAATTACTATTGTGTTTGATTTTTGATTTAGAATGCGGCTCGATTGGACAGTGAGATAATTTATGATAGGGATTTCGACTACGATTACTTTGGATTCAAAACCCTTGAGAAGTCTTATCTATTGAAAGTTCAGGGAGCGGTTGTGGAAAGACCTCAACATATGTTAATGAGGGTTTCTGTTGGAATTCACAAGGATGATATTGATTCTGCTGTCAAAACTTATCATTTGATGTCTCAGAGATGGTTCACTCATGCTTCTCCAACACTTTTCAATGCTGGGACACCTAGGCCTCAGGTATATGTATATACATTTGTTGCTAATGTTGTTGTTACTCTTTTCAGTTATGTGAATTTTTTATCTGATTTAGTTGGGTCTTTTTCAATTGGGTTTGTAGTTGAGTAGTTGCTTCTTAGTGTGTATGGAAGATGATAGTGTTGAGGGGATTTATGGTAAGTTGACGGAGTGTGCTGTTATTAGTAAATCTGCCGGGGGAATTGGTGTTTCTGTTCATAACATACCTGCCCGTAGCAGTAACATTTGTGGAACGGATGAGACTAATAAAGGTATTGTTGAAATGCTCCGTTTGTTCAATCAATCTGCTCGTTATGTTGATCAGGGGGGCAAGAGGAAAGGTAAAAACCATTTTGGTGTTTGTTTGTAATTCCTTAATTTGATGAATGCTTGTTGATTGACGTTTGCTTATATGTTTTGTGTGATTGTTGTAGGTGCTTATGCTGTGTACTTGGAGCCATGGCATGCTGATATATCTGAATTTTTGAAATTGAAAATAAATCATGGAAATGTATGAAATGCTAACAATTTGCTGTCAATCTTATCATTTATCTATGATCCTAATTTTTTTTTTTTAATCTATTGCAACCTTAATGTATCGGTGTTGCTTTTGCAGGAAGAGCAACGTGCTCGAGATTTATTTTATGCCCTTTGGGTGCCTGACCTCTTAATGGACAGAGTTGAGAAAGATAGAAAATGGTCCTTGTTTTGCCCCAATGAAGCACCTGGTTTGGCAGATTGCTGGGGTGAAGAATTTGAGACGCTGTACACTCAGTATGAAAAACAAGTAAGTTTGGTCTTGATAAGTAGGGTTGTTTTGCATACTTCAGGAAGGATGTCTCTTTTATTGATTACTGCTTTGTTATTTTTATCAAATTTACAGGGAAAAGCGAAGAAGCGTGTTCAAGCACGGGATCTCTGGTTTGACATTATGAAGTCACAAATAGAAACTGGAAATCCTTACATGCTTTTTAAGGTGGTTTGATAATCAATGACTTTTTTTATCTTTATCCAAGTTTCTTTTCTATTCCTGTTTCTTTACCTTTTATTTTCTGGTATTTTTTTATAATTATAGGATGCTTGCAATAGGAAAAGCAACCAGAAAAATCTGGGCACAATCAAGTCATCAAACCTGTGCACCGAGATAATTGAATATTCTGATCCAACAGAGACTGCTGTTTGTAACCTTGCATCAATTGCACTACCGCGATATGTAAGAGATAAGGTATGATTCCCCTTACATACTTATGTGTTTGACCTGAGTTTGTTCAATTCTGTGTCAGCTTGTTATTCCTGATTTTATATGTTTAATTTCATATTATATAGGGTTTGCCTGTGGAGTCTCATCAGTCTAAGCTTGTTGGGAGCAGAGGCTCTAGTAATCGTTATTTTGACTTTGAAAAACTGGGAGAGGTACACTTCTTTTAACTACAAACAATATGGGTTTTATTTGTATTTCACCGTGTGATCCTGTGTTGATACAATTATTTAGTCGTGTGATAGTTCTTTTTTGTTGCTAAGTACAGGTTACTGCTGTGGTGACAACAAACCTCAATAAAATAATTGATGTCAATTACTACCCAGTTGAAACTGCCAAAAGGTCAAACTTACGGCACAGACCCATTGGTATTGGAGTTCAGGGTCTTGCTGATACCTTCATACTATTAGGAATGGCATTTGATTCACCAGATGTAAAAACTGTTTTATGTTTATGGGGCTTCTAATTTTTAAAAACAGTTTAAATTAAATGTTCTTCAATTTGATAGTTTATATGTATATGGAGTGCAGGCTCAACAGTTAAACAAGGACATTTTTGAGACTATATACTATCATGCCCTGAAAACTTCATGTGAATTGGCTGCAAAAGAAGGTCCCTATGAAACTTATAACGGCAGTCCTGTAAGCAAGGTATTTTTTGTTTCCTTACCTTTCTTCTATGTCCCAAGCACAGTTGTTGTACTTATAAAAATGAGCCCAGTTTGCACATGTATATTCAACTTGGATTTTAGGCATAAAATCAGAAATATAAATGTGTGAAAAAAGTAAGAATAATATTTCTGAATGTGCTTGAGTTAATTCTGCACTCAGCACCAACCTTTATTTATAGAGTTGGTAATTTACAATAGTAATAAATGAGTAGAGCAATTTACAAGGGAGGAATTAAACTAACACAATTACCTAAGATACATTGAACATAATCTACTTGCTGAACAATGAACCTTAGCTTCTTGGAAAGAGTAGAATTATTATATTTTATTTTCCAACACTCCCCCTCAAGCTGGTGAATAGGTATTCTCCATTCCCAGCTTGGACACAATTCTATCAAAAACTGGGAAGCTAAGTCCTTTGGTGAAGATATCTGCAAGTTGACCTTGTGACGGAACATAGGGAGTACAAATCAAACCACAACCAAGCTTCTCTTTGATAAAATGCCTATCCACCTCGATGTGTTTCGTTCGGTCATGTTGAACTGGATTGTGAGCAATACTGATTGCTGACTTATTATCACAATAAAGCTTCATAGGTCCATCCCATTTAATCTTCAAATCTTCTAAGATAATCTTCAGCCAAAGTAATTCACAAATACCTTGTGCCATAGCTCGAAACTCAGCTTCAGCACTAGATCGGGCAACAACATTATGCTTTTTACTCCTCCAAGTTACAAGATTTCCTCCAAGAAATGTACAATACCCTGTAGTGGATCTCCGATCAATAACTGAACCCGCATAATCAGCATCCGTATAAGCCTCAAGAGAAGCACTTCCATTCCTTTTAAACAAAATTCCTCTTCCTGGAGTTCCCTTAAGATATTGCAAAATCCTATGAGCTGCAAGTAAATGAACTTCTCTTGGATTGTGCATAAATTGACTAACCACACTAACGGCAAATGCAATATCAGGCCTTGTATGGGAAAGGTAAATTAATTTTCCAACCAATCTTTGATACATTTCCTTATCCACCACTACACCTTCATCTGCATTACCCAACTTGTGACTTGGATCTACCGGGCTGCCCACAGGTTTACAAGCTAGCTTACCTGTTTCCATGAGCAGATCTGTGATATATTTTTGTTGGGATATGAAAATACCCTTTTTTGAGTGAGCCACCTCTATTCCTAAAAAATACTTCAGCCTCCCAAGAGTTTTCATTTCAAATTCTTTTGCTAAATGTTGAGACAATACTTGTTGTTCATTCTGATCATTTCCAGTCACAATAATGTCATCAAAATATACCAACAAAACTGTTACTCCCCCTGAATTAGAGTGTTTAAAGAACAATGTATGATCTGCATTACTTTGTTTGTACCCTAAGACTGTCATAGCCTTAGTAAACCTTCCAAACCATGCCCGTGGTGATTGTTTCAACCCATACAATGCCTTTTGCAACTTACAAACAGAATTGACAGCAACATTTTTCCCATAACCAGGTGGGATCTCCATATAAATTTCTTCCTCAAGCTCTCCATGTAAGAATGCGTTCTTCACATCAAATTGTTGCAATTCCCACCCATAATTGGCAGCAAGGGATAATATTACTCGAACTGTATTCATTTTTGCCACCGGGGCAAAAGTTTCCGAATAATCAATGCCATAGGTTTGTGTGAAACCTTTCGCAACCAATCTTGCTTTGTACCTCTCAATTGTACCGTCAGCCTTGTATTTTACATTATACACCCACTTGCAACCAACAGGTTTCTTTCCTTCTGGCAAAGGAACTAACAACCATGTTTTATTCTTCTCTAATGCCTCCATTTCTGTATCCATAGTCTGCTTCCAATTTTTATCGGATAATGCCTCAAAAACATTTGTGGGGATTTGCATGGTATTTAAGTTTGCAAAAAAGGTTTTATGGGTTTGAGAAAACTTTTGAAATGAAATGTAATTTGAGAGAGGATATAGTGGTCTTTTTGTACATTCTCTAACCCCCTTTCTGATGGCAATTGGGAGATCATGGTCATCTTCAATTATTGGGTTTTCTATATCATTTTGTGCGGCTGAAATATTATCTTGTAAAATTGAAAAATCAGAATTTGTTACCTGTATTGAAGGATTTGGATCGATCTCTTGGACATGTGTTGATTCAGAAATGGCCTGCAATCTTCTTGTATACACCAAATTCTTTCCAAACTTATCATTTTCAGCCAATGCTTCATTCTCATGTCTGTTTTCAGATCCACATTCCAATCCATTTTCAACTGCTGCCTCATTTTCTAATTCATTTCCAGACACTTCTCCTCTTGACTTGACCTCATGGGAATTTGTTTCAAGATTAGGAAGAATAAGAGTTTCTAGATTATTACCTTTATCTTAACTAAGACTCTCTCCCTGAAGATAATGTTGAGTGAAATATGCTTGTCCTTCATGAAAGGTAACATCTCGAGACACAAAGAATTTTTTTGATGGTGTGTGATAACACTTATAACCTTTTTGAGTAGTAGAGTACCCAACAAAGACACATTTTAGAGCTCTAGGATCAAGTTTTCCCCTACCTTGGCTATGGATATGAACAAACGAGACACACCCGAAGACTCGTGGTGCAAGTTTATTAGTGGTAGAAATGTTTGGATAGAAGGACGAAAGAATATCCATAGGACTCTTAAACTCTAGCACTCTAGAGGGTAGCCGATTAATGAGGTATGTTGCTGTGCGAACAGCTTCTCCCCAAAGATACTTTGGAACAACAGTGCCCGGGTTTGGTCAAGAAGGTGGCCATTTTTCCTTTCTGCAATTCCATTTTGTTGTGGTGTTTTCACACAAGAAGATTCATGAATTATTCCTTCTTTTTCACAAAAAGGAGTGATGACATGATTGAAGAACTCCTTCCCATTATCTGATCTAATTCTTTTGATATTTGCACCAAATTGATTTTTTATCATTGAGAAAAAATTTGGAAGAACAATACTTACTTCAGATTTATTCTTCATGAGGAAAAACCAAGTAACTCGAGTACAATCATCTATGAAAGTAATAAACCATCGAGCTCTAGACACACTTGGAAGAGTGGATGGACCCCAAACATCGGTATGGATAAGGTGAAAAGGAACTGTGCATCTTTTATTATTTAAAGGAAAAGGTACACGCTTATGTTTTGCAATTTCACATATCTCACAATGAAGAGTCTCAACTTTTACATTAGAAAACAAAGATGGAAACATAATTTTGATGACTCCAAAAGAGGGGTGTCCTAATCGGCAATGGAAGAGCAAAATTTTTTCTTTGCTTGTGAGAAGTGACTCTGTCATTAATGAGCAAAACGAAACATTCTTTGTTGGAACAAGCTGATTTGGTTCTTCAAGATAGTAAAGGCCATTCCCTTCTCTACCATGTCCAATCGTCCTCCCGGAATTCTTGTCCCTTAATACACAGTGGTTGTTGTGAAAAATGACACTACAAGATAAATCTTTAGTAAGCTTTTGTATAGAGACAAGGTTTGTGGACAGTTTTGGAACATGAAGGACATTTTTTAAGATAATGGAAGGAGTTATTTGGATGTCTCCAATACCAGCCACTGTAATAAGAGTACCATCAGCAGTAGAAATTTTCTTATTACTGGGACTGGGGTGATATGTGGAAAAATACTTGGATGAAGGTGTCATATGGTCGGTGGCCCCTGAATCTAAGATCCAAATGGCAGAAAGAATTACATTTGAGGCAGGCTGAAAGCTCTGTAATTCACCAGACTTATCATTCTGGCTTTGAGAGCTTTCTCCTTGAGCAAATGGATTTATAATCTTCTCCATAGATAGAAGTTGAAGAACTTGACAGCAACAAGTGCCCAGTCAAGTTTCTGACAGCAGAAAGTGCCCAGTCAGAATTGCGGAAGCAGAGTCCCCTAGAGTAGGAGCTCCGATACCATGTGAAAAAAGTAAGAATAATATTTCTGAATGTGCTTGAGTTAATTCTGCACTCAGCACCAACCTTTATTTATAGAGTTGGTAATTTACAATAGTAATAAATGAGTAGAGCAATTTACAAGGGAGGAATTAAACTAACACAATTACCTAAGATACATTGAACATAATCTACTTGCTGAACAATGAACCTTAGCTTCTTGGAAAGAGTAGAATTATTATATTTTATTTTCCAACAAAATGACTAAGTATCTGAGATGTTTGTGGTTGCTGAAGTGATTTTTGTATGTTCAGGGAATTCTCCAGCCTGATATGTGGGGTGTGACACCCTCCAATTTGTGGGATTGGGGCGCACTTCGGAAGATGATATCAAAGTCGGGTGTAAGGAATTCACTTCTTGTTGCCCCTATGCCAACTGCATCTACCAGTCAAATTCTTGGCAATAATGAGTGTTTTGAACCATATACTTCTAATATCTACAACCGCAGAGTCCTAAGGTTTATTGCCATCCTGTGTTATTATTATATATATCTTGGTATCATATTGTTTTATCATGTTTGTTAACTGTTTGTCTTTCAGTGGTGAATTTATTGTAGTGAACAAGCATCTTCTTCATGACTTGACTGAAATGGGACTGTGGAATCCTGCACTTAAGAATAAGATTATCTATGACAATGGTTCAGTACAGAATCTCTCAGAAATACCTGCTGAACTGAAAGGCATTTACAAGTATGAGATTTGTGAATTTCATCCTGACAGAAACTTGACTCTAATATATTTATTTTGACTCTCTTTCAAATTAATTATCAGAACTGTTTGGGAGATCAAGCAAAAGATAATTGTTGATATGGCTGCTGATCGAGGATGCTACATTGATCAGAGTCAAAGCTTAAATATACATATGGATAAAGCCAACTTTGGAAAGCTTAATTCCATGCATTTTCGTGCATGGAAAAAGGTATCAACCTTTTCAAACTGGAGCAAGTTAAAAATGTTAAAATTCATTTGATTTGTATTAGTATTTTGTCTTGCATAAAGGATTATCTGATTGATCTTATCATCACTTTTAATTTTGTTTGAAAGGGATTGAAGACTGGTATGTACTATCTCAGAACTCGAGCTGCAAGTGATGCCATCAAGTTTACTGTTGATACCTCTGCCATTAAAGTAATTAGACTTTCTTATGCTCAATCTTTCCGTTGATGCGATTTCTTGTCTGTAGATTTTGATATTAAATGTTTTTGTTGTGAATGCAGAAACAATCTAAGGCTGAGGAGGTGGACGGAGATGATGATGATGATACCAAGATGGCGCAGATGGTGTGCTCTTTGACGAACAGAGATGATTGTTTGGCCTGTGGAAGTTGAAAGTACAACATGTCTTCAGTGCTTTGTATATAATTTCTTTGTTATTTTCATTTGATTTCATTGCTTGATCATGTATTATTAATTTTTTAAGTAAGTGTTCACTTTTAGGTATAAATTTATATTTGAGAATATCATGATTATAATTGATAAGAGTTTAATAATTTTATTTCCTGTGTCTATTCAGTTTCATTTTGGTACCAAAATAGGTTGGTTACCTTTGCTTAGGGTGACATAAACTACGAGATGGTTACAACTTAGTACAAATTACTTTAAATTGTTTTGATCATTATCTATAATAATTTATTATAAATAATAATTTCTCTATTCCCAATTTTATTTTTGTTAACATATTCAAAATAATTAAAAAATGAACTTAGCTTATAGTGAAATAAAAATATACTATTAGACTTGTTACATATATGAATAAAAATGTATTTCAGTAAATTTTATAGTATTATTTTCTGTGTACTATTTTCCACATAATAAAAAGAAATGGTATGACTCAAGTCAAAATGTAGTCTCTCTTTATCATCTGCATCAGCATGTAGATGTAGCAGCCTAGTCACAGCAGTACCTTATCTGTTTTTTTATCCGTTCGTGAAAACCTATGATGATAATTCAAACCGCGTATGAGGTCGATCGTTGACCCAAACTAATGTTGAGTTTATTTATACAGTATATTTTATTTTTGTCTGTTCAAAACAAATCCATAATTTTGACTTTATGTTTTGTCCTAAAAAGAAATACTTCCATTGTACAATTTAAGTGTTTTAGTCGACCATTTCACACAAAAATTTAAGAAAAGTGTGTAAACAAAAGAAAGAAAATGTGACTTTTATTAAAATATTATTTAGTAGACATTGAAATACTAAAAAATAGATCTTTGAGTATTTTGTTTTTCTCACTCAATGATTGCTTTCTGAGGAATAAAATAAAAAAAACTAATATTATAAAATTGTAAATGACAATTATTTTGGGACAAACAATGTTGACAAGTGAGACATTTATTTTGGAAAGGAGGAAGTAACTAGTTAGCAAAACTTTTTAATTAATAATATCTCTTGGGTGAAGTCAAGTAGTGGTTGTGTATTTTTTTCTTTCAAATAACGGGTATTTTGACATAAGCGTTTGTATATGTGAAAACTTCGACACTTTAGTGCAAGTTTATACTTTATATTTCTCACATATTGTTCTTGTTGTTGAATGTGAAGCTTTAATTCTTCTTATTACACTTTAGATTGCAGTAGTAAGTGATTATGTTCTTATCAATTTAAAAGGGGTTATCAATTTGTGGTTAAGCAAAATTATTTGTATTATATTTAATGACAATTTTTTCAAAACAAAATTATACTCTCTCTCCCTCTCTGTGTCAAAATATAAGTCATTTTAAAAAAAATTGTATCAAAATATAAGTCACTTTACAATATTAATGAAACATGTAATATTATTTTTCTTATTATACCATTAACTATTTATTACTCTCTCTTCTTTTACTTCTTCAATTTATCATTTTCATATCATTGGACTATTTTATAAACTAACTTATAATTTTTCTTTTTCATATAACATTAATTATATTTTTTAATTTGTGTAATATGATCAAAATAATTTATATTTTGATACAGAGATAGTACTGTAGTATTCGAGAACGTGAATAAAGTGTTTGGACAATACACAATGAGTTTGAACTTTGAAGGAGTCGAAGTCAACTCATCGAAGGATCCAAAGAATCCACTGATGTAAATGAGTCTGACTTGCATTCCCTATCACTAAATTCATTTGCTCCAATTTTTTTGTGGTTTTAAGATTATATGATATCATTGTTATGATAATTCAAATGATAATAATAACAAAAGGTTGAACTAATAAATTTCTAGTTCTTTTGGGTGCAACTTGCCAATTTGGTATCAACTAACTAATATCTAGAAAAATCATGAATAAAAGTTGAACTTAAGAGAACAACTTGTGAATGTGCAACTTGCCTATACTAATTGATAACAATGTAACATTGACGGCTAGAATTGAATTTTTTTGAGGATGCAATTTACAAATTCAACCAATATATCCTTTTCAAAACTAATTGGGTTACATTATAGAAAATAAGGTGACCTAAACACAATCACCAAAGAATTAATAGGTTTTTATTTCTGCAATGCGAAATGAATTGAGATACAAAGATCTCATCATCTACATATCAGTTGACTATTTGTTAATATAATAGTTGACTTTTTGTTTATCACGTTGGTAAAAAATAAATATTCACATCACACACAAAATAATAAAATATTATAGAGATAAATTAAAATTCGTGTGATAATAAAAAATTATAAATCAAATTTCGTCCATAATACAAAAAGATAAAAGTAAATAAATAAAAATAATTTTTTTTTTATTTTAAAAATGTACCAAAAAAAATAATAAATAAAAAAAAACACTTAATTATAATTAATGTCGGCTATTCACTGTTTTATTTATTTTAACCTTTTGCTCAACACCGACGAGTTGAAAAAATAATTTCAATACCGTCAACTTGTTTATATCCACACGAACGCAAACCAAATTTTTTGCATTCACACACTCTTTTGACCCGTCACTATAGTTAGCTACTCTATTAATCTTAAATCCTTCATTCATGAAACTTCAATATATCTTAGCTAGCTATGTCAACTTGTTAATTACTACTAGTTGCCATCAAGAATATGTCAAATTGTTTAATATATATATCTATACTTGTATCACTGTTTTATTCATCTTTTGGTTAATGCAAGTATTGAATTTTCGTATTAAAGAGTTTTTGCATGAAGAGTTATTGAAAAGGTGGCGAATTATACAGAAAAAGGAAAACAAGTTGACAACAACATTGAAGAAAAAGGACAAGATTTAACGTTGTCAATGCCAATGATGTTTCCTGGTTTTCATAAAGAGGGAGAGATGTCAGCTATGGTTTCTGCTTTAACACACGTGATATGTGGTGGTGAGAACAATGATATGAATCATAGTGCATTTGATCAAGGTGATGATGGTATTGATATCAAGCCTTATGATTCTGCAACAACATCTTCAACTTCTTTTTGTTATGGTGGTGGTTCTGTTCTCAAGAGAAGAAGGGAAGAAGATGGTGGAATCTTTCCCAATTCATCCTCTGCTATTCCCACAAATAAGCATCAAGGTGAATATTTATATTATAATCTAATTAAGTCAGAAATCAAACTCAGATTCACGAGAATGATTCGTCCTTAAGTAAAGGTTATTATTAATCACTTGAGTCTAATGATTTGATTGAAAATGTTGATTGGTAGACAAATAAAATCTTTATAGTAAAATTTAAAAATATTGGGGCATAAAATAAAATAGTTATTAGTATGCATCTAAAAAATTAAATTAACACATCACTCTTTGACATGTATCCGATACGACACATTAACATAAATAAGTATATTGTACACAATTTTGCGCAGATAAATTTTCTAAAATTTTAAAAATTTGAAGATTTGCTTTCGAATTTAAAATTGGAGGACTAAAATTATGAATCAAAGGAACCATAATGTGCATTGAAATATAGGCAACCAGTCAATTTTTGGTTATGTCTTGGTCCAAATTATTTTTTTGAAGTTATAATTAGTTATATATATTAATAGATTTGATTTTATGTTGTAGAATGTTCAAGTAACTGGACAAACACAATAACAACAACTGAAAGGAGTCAAATATCAGAAGCTATATATGAATACAGAACAGACAATAACAATGTGAAAAATGAAGAGCAACCAAAAAGAAAATATAGAGGTGTGAGACAGAGACCATGGGGAAAATGGGCTGCAGAGATAAGAGATCCTTTCAAAGCTACAAGAGTATGGTTAGGAACATTTGAAACAGCTCAAGATGCAGCTAAAGCTTATGATCAAGCTGCATTACGTTTTAGAGGCAACAAAGCAAAACTCAACTTTCCTGAAAATGTTATGCTCAAGCAACAGCCTTTTGTTAATCCAACACCAACCCATTTCAGTATTTCACATTCTGATACTTCCCTTTTGTCATTTCAGTCTACAATTGATCCCATGCAAGGTTCTGATAATTCAAATAAGTTTTATGGTGAAAACTTCCATATGAGATTATATGATCAGATTAGTACTATGTCATCATCTAATAACATGGCTTCTCTTCAAACATCAATGTTACCATCAGCTTCATATTCTTCTTCTACTAATACTTTTGCTTCTTCTTTTAGTTCTCCACAGACAACTTCTTCGATTCCATCAGTTTATACTACCGATTTACCAACACGGTCTTCTGGTTTCAACTCTTCTCCCTCAGGCTAATATATTGATTCATTTTATCTTTAGAAATTACATGTGATTTGTTTTGCTCTAGCAATTACTTTTTCTCCCTCGTTTTTTGTCCCCCAATATTATCACTACAAGAATTTCATGATTTTGCAACATACATTTGCGGCAAACAAGAAGGAAACACAAAATTATGGCGGATTTATATGCAATTACGCCGGACATGTCACGCGCAAATTCAGGGGCAAATAGTGGTGAAAATGTTGCATTTGCAGCAGATTTAATGAATTCGCGGCAGTTATCTGAAACGGTAGCACATTGTGACAGTTCTTGACAAACACAAAGGCCATGTGAGCTTTGTGGTGGTGTTGGGTGTGAGTAGCTTAGAAAGGAGAGGGGGAACGGAAGAAAATAAGAAATGTGATGCGTGACAAAAATAGCAAGAGATATGTACAAATTTTAATTCCACTTGGATAGCAAGTTTGTCAACCGCGTCATGATTTCTTTACGAACACAAGTGTCCAAACATTTTCAAGAATGAAAGCGGAAAGGAAAACCAATGATTTCTTTTAGCCTTTTAGGATGAAGGAAAAAAGATAAGAACGTTAGATTTTCAATTGATGAAAAAGGAAGTGTGTCAAAAATCATTAGATGAAATGTAACTTCAAATAAAGGCTTAGAAAAGACTACTTATGTTTAGTTTTTTTTTACAAGATAGTGTTATTTTATCTTTATTATTATTATTAATACATAAATAAAAGTATTTTATTTATTTATTTTTGCCTCTGAAATATGTTAAACATTCAAGAGAAAATTACACTGTCCTTCTCCAAAGCGGGTACAGTATAAGCTACCCATTTCTCAACCAAAATTCTCCAAAGCATGTATAAATATAAATAATAACGCATATAACATAAGCTACACATTTCTCAACCAAAACTCGCCGTAACTCGGCAAGGTACAAAACACCAGAAAGACAATGTTATGTAAACTTGTCAAACAATGGTACAGTGCAGATTTGTCAAACAATGGTACAGTGCAGATTTGTCAAACAAAGGCCAGAAAGAAAAGAAAGGATGTGCAGGAGGCAACTGATAAAGGTTGAAGGATTGGAATTTATCTTTTACTTATTGAAGAGCATTAATTACGTTTGTCTTGAATCACAAAGCCATCACTTTAACCTTTGCCCATAAAACAGTACCCTTATTTTGCAGTAGCCATCAAAATATACGTATATACTTGTATCCTTTTTCATTCAAAGATTAAATAACTTCGATGGTTATCTGGCATCCAAGCAAGCAGGTACTTAAACACTAGTGTGTTTGGTTGCAGAGAAATAGAGAGAAATAAAAACATGAAAATCAATGAATTTATTTGGAATAAATAAAATGAAAGTAACCAAAAGGTGGAAGTGAAAACTTTGAGCAGACGAAAGATTATAAATGAACAAGCACTCAATGTCTTGCCACTGCTACAAACAAGACCATTTATGATCTTGTCTGGTAAGTCGGTGGTAAGGTATTTAACCGTAATTCTAAAAAAGAAAAGGTGTTTAACAGTAGTATACAACAAAGCTACTTCCAATTCAATACTAAGAATTATCTATCCATATCTACTCTAAACACATGAATGGCAAAATATAAATGGGAAGAGATGATTGTTTAAGGATATTCCTCGCCAACAGAGTTTGGGCAAC
Organism: Trifolium dubium; assembly: GCA_951804385.1. Lineage (NCBI taxonomy): Eukaryota > Viridiplantae > Streptophyta > Magnoliopsida > Fabales > Fabaceae > Trifolium > Trifolium dubium. The sequence goes on from OX638071.1 coordinate 4,344,742, forward strand.
ATTTCAAATGACCATTCCTGATAAGACAATTTCAGTCCAGAATATTGAGGAACTCCTGAAATGATCAGACCAGAGATAAGCATCATGATAAAAAAGAAAATAATTCAGACATGAACAGTAACGATTCTACCGTTCTTCATAAATCACAAACTCCATTCTCCAACTCCCTCTAAACACAACAGTGAGAAAATGAAAGAAGAGTAAGAGAGGAGAAAAATCCCAAAATTACCGATGTGCAGACTTTCTTAAACCTTCAACGCTGCTTTATGGACCATGGTTTCCTTGTGTATTTGATGACAGCTCTTCTCAACAAGATCGAGAAGCTTCTCTAGGTTTGATGCCCATGAATTAAGAATATCATTGCTGTCCTTAGATGTTTGGAAACAAACTATTCCCATAGGTCTATCAATCTTGGCCACCAAAGCCTTTGTCACAACCATATCAGACAAATGCTTCTCAGCTTCCTGAATTATGTAAGGATAATTGATTAGGAAAATCCCTTTAAAAAATAAATTAACTAAGACAGGAGGGAAATAGGTAGTTACAAGTTTACACCATCTATTTTTACAATTTACATGCAGGTCAACAATGAAAAATAAATTAAACCACGCGATGGGGCAGATAAAATACAGCATCATACACAGACCCTGCCAACCCTAATTTCCCTTCTAGCTTCAATTTGCAAGAAAAAAGTTCTTTCTTTGATGCACTTGCATGGGAAATTCACATATCATACAAAAAAGTTACAATAGTAAGACTAACAGAACAAAACCATTACTAGCATTACACACCTCTAGGCTGAGACACAACAGCTGAGCAAGTCTCTTCAAAGTAATCCTTGCGTAGTATTTTGATACAACAAGAATATTCTGAAAGATTAACAAAATAACTCTATGTTAATGCTCACATAATTAACTGTTAGACATAAACAAGAAGTGCAAGTGCATCAGTCAATCACATGTTCAATAATTCTCTGCTTCAGATCTTCAGCTGCTTTTTCACTCAAAAACTTTCCAGAGACCACCTCACTCTCAAATTCGGTCTTATATGTCTCCCAAAGAGCGGTCCATTGGACGACTTCCATGGTGACCAGTTGCTTTAAGAGAAGCCTGCACACAACATATAACAGGAACACCCAATGACAAGGAATCCTAAACAAAATATTTGGATATGACCAGAATGTATGTGAGATAAAAAAAAATAGAATAACATACTTGAAGTTTGGAATCTCAAATAGATTCTTGTCCTCCAAGGTTGAATTCAAAAGACTTGATTGTAGAGGATCATGAGGAGCAAGAACCAAGCACCAAGATATTTTCCGCAGGATCTGCATGTGAAGAAAGTATATCATAATATCATTTAAAAATAGAATCTAACAGTCAAAGAGATAGCAAATAAAGAAAGAGAATAGGAAGCCTACAGGAATAAACTCAGCAGGGTTTTCTTTGACAGATGGAATTTCATATATTGCCTTATAGCAACGGCAAATTTCAAGATAATCATTGTTGTGGGAGTAATACCTAAAATCACAGACAGAAAGACAGCATAAGAAAAAAAAAAGATTTCAGGATCAGCAGCAAGAAATATCATAAGCCAGGTAATTGAAAAATATACAGCATGAAGATAAATAATCTACATCAGTTCCACATTTAGTGAATAAGTATAGAAGAATAACCCCAAATTTAGAAAGCTTTGTAGCACCAGGTTGCCATTTACATAATTCAGATTAACATGACTCAACAACCAGGTAGCATAAATAAAATAAGGGTCTTGTTAACTAGTGCCCTCAAGGCACTAGTTGTTAACTAGTGCCCTCAAGGCACTAGTTAAGATTACTAAAAGAAGTAATGTTTATATTGAAAATAATGTATTATTAGTTTAGAACAGGAGAATGCACAAGTTCCAAGAGTTTATTTACCACTTTTGTTTCCTTAACCATTGCCCTTAGGGCAATGTTTATCATTTTCCATAAAATAAACTATGATATCATAAAATAGGTAATTGATATCATACAAATGAGACATTTCAACCCGATTCCCTTTTGTGAATAACCGCAAGACAAAATAGGTAATTGAGCTTTTTAATTTTCCTCCAATTTAATCGCCAAAGGTTTGTACTTCGTACAATTGCGATTTCAGGATTTCATGTTCATAGAAATTTCTTATAAGTTCCGGATGAATGTTAGAGTTTGCAAATGACAAGAACCATAAATGGCCTTCATTATGTAACTCTCCAGTCTCAACAATATAACATTTTTTATTTATAATATTAATTTTTAGATGGTTCATGAATCATGACAATGTGTGAAAGTGAGTGAATGTGTTCTGAGAATTTAAAACACGAGTTCAGTTTGTAAAATGTCAAACACAATTCAGTTTAATGTGAATTGTATTTAAATTATCAGTTCAGTACTGAACTGTAGAAAATAGTTCAGTTTTTTACGGTTCAGTGCAGTTCAGTTCAAGTTTAAGATTTTTTTCTACATCCCTAGAATAAACTAAAAGGTCAAGCCACAGTACTGGTAACTACGAGAAGATAGATCAAGAAATACTAGAAGGAAACAGGAAATGTGAAATCAATTACCTAATCATGAGTTCGTAATAAATCCTTTTCAACTCCAGTAGAGATGGAATATCAGCAGGAGCCTCTTCAACCATATTATCGCCTTCTTTGGGCTTTTTCTTTTCCTTCGATGCATCTATGTCGAATACTCTTGGACTTATCTTTCTTGAGAGTATTTGTGCACGGACATAATCCTGACGGTCTAGGCACAATCGAACCTGCACAAATTAACATAGAAGATGCCAAAATTAGTAACTTATAAGCAACATAAAATTTAATAGCCTACCAGTTTTGTCATCACTGAAACACAAAAAAGATTTATACTTGTTCGAGAATGAATGCAATTTTCTCAGTTTTAGCCATGGCACCAAAAGTTTCCACCTGGTAAGAATTGCATAAGCGAACCAAACGTTAATTTTTATTAATCAGTATCATCCAAAAACAAAGTTATACAAAAGGCATGAAAACATAACAAGTTCACACTGACCGCAATTTCTTGCATCAAATCAGCAGCCTCAGCTATATGCCCTTGTTCTTCCTTAATCTTGGCAAGTTTCTTGACCAATCGTGCTCTCTCAATCTCAACATATATCTAAGAAGAGAATATAACATATAAATAAGCAAAACATGTCTCATATAGGATAGATAATACTGTGCGAGAAGATAATAAAACAGAATAGAGAATTCAGACAAAACTAACTAACCTTTCCAGCAGATACACTGTTCAGTGTTTTGATGAGTTCTATCCGAGTTTCAATATCCGGTGTCTGGTCAATATATTGCATAGCCTGCTGGACCATAGCTGTTACAGCCTGCGTATGAATATAATAGGATCATTAGTACCATAAAACATCACGATTCTCACATTTTTGTGACAATTATACAGCAACTATCGCGTATTAGCTTCACTAAAGGTTAAATTAAATATTATTAGCGGCATAAGCTGTAAAATAGTAAATTGACCTTGTATGTTCCTTAAACATGGATAGGATATAGTGAAATTCGAACCATGGGAGACTAAAAAAAACATAAACCCTAAAAACTTTCTAACTGCGCAATTTAGCAGCATTAAGCACAATCTCTCAATTGTCTAAACAAAGTTTTCATCAATATATCATCGAAATTTACTAAGCAATCTGAAATTGTAAGCAACAATAAAAAATTTACATTCTAAACAAACCAAAACCCTAAACCTCATCAAACCTAACACAAAACGCATCAATTTGCAACTATTACCTGCTTAAGCTGACCGCGTCGTTTAGACAAAACGACAATCTGATCATTTAGGGTTTTCCAGGCTTTCGCTTCAAAGCAGAGTTGCAAAATATCGATTGCAGCTTTTCTGGTGCCAACGATTTCACCGGCGAGTCTCATCTGCTTCTCAACGTTCAGCAATTGCTCTATCTTCGCATCTAAATTCTCCGAAGCCTGCAAAACGTATTAAAAATCAATCATAGCGTTAGATTAACATTGAACCGCAAATCGAAAAGTAGAAAACACATGCGGAAAACGAAAGAGAGATCTGGATTGGATTCGATCGATGATAACCATTGTTGTGTGAGGTTTGGGCGAGAGAACGAGAGAGATCTCTGAAGAAAATTGAAATCGAAAAGGGAAGAAAAAGTGAGAGAGCAAAGAAGCAAACAGAAGTATTCAGATAGTAGTAGAAGCTCGTTTTATGCTGAACAAAGTTTTGCTAAAAGCCCATTTAGGCCCAATAATATCTAGCAGGCTGGACTCAGTGCCTTGGGCCGTTCGGTATTCCACTATTCCGTTCGTTCTTGAGTTACCTTATGATTCTTGAGAAAATATTTTTAACTTGTTGAATTTGATTATTTAAGCTATAAGTCATATATTTTTTTTAGTCAAAAATAAGTTTATATATTTTATCTTGTTCTTTGTGATTTGAATTACTTGAAGCCAGATAAACTCTATCTCCACTTGATTGATGCCGAGAGAAATAGGGAGTGTCTCTTTGTCAAATAATCCGCTTGAGTGTCTCTCACCATCTCTTCGCCTCTTCTTGAATCTCTTGTGTGCAACAAAAATAAGGTCTCAATGGTTTGATAAAGTTTTCTTTTGCATCATGTAAACAAACTCCAATACTAAATAAATATATTGTACATGCGTCAACGATATATTATATCACTAATTGATTGAATTTATTCCATGACTGTGTTGCATTGATATCATTACTCGTGACAACTATTGTGCATTTGATGTGAGGTTTGTTGCCACTTCTCGTACATGACAATTTACCTCAAATGTCGGATGAATAAGTTGGGTGGGGCGTTTATTCGTGTGGGAGGAAATTGAGATTGATGTTCTATTCTTGATAAATGTGTTTTGCAAGTGAACGTTCTTGATAAGAGGATATGAAAGCTTGACTGAAGGATATTCTGTAAAGCTGACATATCATTTACTCGATGTCCCCTTGATACTTTGTGGGTGATGATTTTTGTGCGCGATGTGTATTTGCTTAAAAAAAAAAACTTCTTTATTTATTTGTTTTTTATTAACATTGACATTTTCAATAACAATAAAAAATAAACAACAAAATTTCCCAAAATAAATTTTAGAACTGTTATTTCCTCCAACTCCGAAAAAACACTTTTGATTCCCGGAATGCAAATCCTCTCCAACAATTGTTTCCTCAACGTCGCTTTTGACCCCTGAAATGATCAGACCAGAGATAAGCACCACAATAAAAAAAGAAAACACTTCAACGTGAACACAGTCACGATTCTACCATTCTTCATAAGTCACAAACTTCCATTCTCCAACTCCCTCTAACACAACAGTGAGAAAATGAAAGAGTAAGAGAAAGGAGGAAAATCCCAAAATTACCAATATGCATACTTTCTTAAACCTTCAAAGCTGCTTTATGGACCATGGTTTCCTTGTGTATTTGATGACAGCTCTTCTCGACAAGATCGAGCATGTTCTCTAGGTTTGATGCCCACGAATTGAGAATATTGTTGCTGTCCTTTGAAGTTTGGAAACAAACTATTCCCATAGGTCTATCAATTTTGGCCACCAGAGCCTTTGTCACAACCATATCAGACAAATGCTTCTCAGCTTCCTGAATTATGTAAGGATAATTGATTAGGAAAATCCCTTTAAAAAAATAAATTAACTAAGACAGGAGGGAAATAAGTAGTTACAAGTTTACAACATTTATTTTTCCATGCGGGTCAACAATGAAAAATAAATCAAACCACTTGATATGGCAGGTGATATACAGCACCATACACCAACCCTATCAACCATAATTCCCCTACTAGCTTCAATTTGCAAGAACATAGTTCTTTCTCTGATGCACTTGCATGGGAAATTCTTACATATCATACGAAAAAGTTACCACAATAAGACTAACAGAACAAAACCATTACTAGCATTACACACCTCTAGGCTAAGACACAAGAGCTGAGCAAGTCTCTCCAAAGTAATCCATGCGTAGTATTTTGATACAACAAGAATATTCTGAAAGATTAACAAAATAACTGCATGTTAATGCTCACATAATTAACTGTTAAACACAAACAAGTGAATCAGTCACTCACATGTTCAATAATTCTCAGTTTCAGATCTTCTGCTGCTTTTTCACTCAAAAACTTTCCAGAGACCACCTCTCTCTCAAATTCGGTCTTATATGTCTCCCAAAGAGCAGTCCATTGGACGACTTCCATGGTGACCAGTTGCTTTAAGAGTAGCCTGCACACAACATATAACAGGTACACCCGATGACAAGGAATCCTAAGCAAAATATTTGAATATGACCAGAACATATGTGAGATAAAAAAAAAATAGAGTGACATACTTGAAGTTTGGAATCTCAAATAGATTCTTGTCCTCTAAGGTTGAATTCAGAAGACTTGATTGTAGGGGATCATGAGGAGCAAGAACCAAACACCAAGATATTTTCCTCAGGATCTGCATGTAAAGATAGTATTTGGAAACAACTCAAACAAGATGTAATATCGTTTAAAAATAGAATCTAATAGTAAAAGAGATAGCAAATAAAGAAAGATAATAGAAAGCCTACAGGAATAAACTCAGCAGGGTTTTCTTTGACAGATGGAATCTCATATATTGCCTTATAGCAACGGCAAATTTCAAGATAATCATTGTTGTGGGAATAATACCTAAAACAACAGACAGAAAGGCAGCATAAGAAAAAAATAAGATTTCAGGATCAGCAGCAAGAAATATCATAAGCCAGGTAATTGAAAAATATATAGCATGAAGATAAATAATCTATAGCAGTTCCACATTTGACGAAAAAGTATAGAAGAATAGCACCAAATTTAGAAAGCTATGCGGAATTTACTGCTACAGCCCACATGTACTGCACTGCAACCAATTCCCTACACTTTATTGCTTTCACGACTCATTACAAATCATTTCCCAAACACAAACAAAATAATTTTGAAATATAATTCAAATGGACTGAATTATACGCATTTGAAAATTATTTAAACAATGGAAAAAAGACATCTAGTAATAGTGAAGGTTGCCTACTGTATACCAAAAACAATTTGAGCCATCCTTAAACCCCGTCATGACAGGAGCTTTGTAGCAGCCGGTCGCCATTTACACAATTCAAATTAACATGGCTCAACAACCAGGTAGCATAAATAAAATATAAACTACAATATCATAAAATTTAGCAATTTCCGTCATAACCCCCATTGAAACCCTAAGCATACAAACAAAACTTTTCAACCTGATTCCCTTTTGTGAATAACTGCAAAACAAAATAGGTAATTGAGCTTTTTAATTTTCCTCCTATTTAAGGACCACAGGTTCGTACTTTATACCAAAAACAATTTGAGCCATCCTTAAACCCCGTCATGACAGGAGCTTTGTAGCAGCCGGTCGCCATTTACACAATTCAAATTAACATGGCTCAACAACCAGGTAGCATAAATAAAATATAAACTACAATATCATAAAATTTAGCAATTTCCGTCATAACCCCCATTGAAACCCTAAGCATACAAACAAAACTTTTCAACCTGATTCCCTTTTGTGAATAACTGCAAAACAAAATAGGTAATTGAGCTTTTTAATTTTCCTCCTATTTAAGGACCACAGGTTCGTACTTCGTACAATTGCAATTTCGGGATTTCATGTTCATAGAAATTTCTAATTTAAGTTTCAGTTGAATGTTAGAGTTTGAAAATGGCAAGAACCATAAATGGCCTTCATAGCATCTCTGACTCTGTAACTCTCCAGTTTCAACAATATAAGATTTTTTATTTATCTTATAAATTTTAGATGGTTCATGAATCATGACAATGTGTGAAAGTGAGTGAATGTGTTTTGAAAATTTAAAACAACTGAGAATTCAGTTTGTAAAATGTCTTCAAACACGGTCCAGTTCAGTGTGAATTGTATTTAAATTATCAGTTAAGTTCATGAACCGTAGAAAATAGTTCAGGTTTTTACGGTGCAGTGCAGTTCAGTTCAAGTTTAAGGTTTTTTTCTACAGCCCAACAATAAACTAAAAGAGACATCAAATATACAAATGTCAAGCCACGGTACTTGTAACTACGAGAAGATAGATCAAGAAATACTAGAAGAAAACAGGAAGTAGGAAATCAGTTACCTAATCATGAGTTCGTAATAAATCCTTTTCAACTCCAGTAGAGATGGAATATCTGCAGGAGCCTCTTCAACCATATTATTGCCTTCCTTGGACTTTTTCTTTTCCTTTGATGCATCTATGTCGAATACTCTTGGACTTATCTTTCTTGAGAGTATTTGTGCACGGACATAATCCTGACGGTCTAGGCACAATCGAACCTGCACAATTTAACAAAGAAGAAGCCAAAATTAGTAACTTATTAGCAACATAAAGATTTAATAGCTTACTACTGTTGTCATCACTGAAACAAAACAAAAAGTGACTCATACTTGTTCGAGAATGAATGCAATTTTCTCAGTTTTAGCCATGGCACCAAAAGTCTCCACCTGTTAAGATTATCCATTACATAAGTTAACCAAATTATAATTTCTACTAATCAGTATAATCCAAAAACAGAGACATACAAAAGCCATGAAAACATAACAAGTTCACACTGACCGCAATTTCTTGCATCAAATCAGCAGCTTCAGCTATAAGCCCCTGTTCTTCCTTAATTTTGGCAAGTTTCTTCACCGATCGTGCTCGCTCAATCTCAACGAATGTCTAAGAACACGATATAATATAAATTGGCAAAACATATGTTTTATATAGGATGGATAATGCTATGCGAGAAGATAATCGAACAGAATGGAGAATTCAAACACAACTAACTAACCTTCCCTGCAGATACACTGTTCAGTGTTTTGATGAGTTCTATACGAGTTTCAATATCCGGTGTCTGGTCAATATATTGCATAGCCTGCTGGACCATAGCTGTTACAACCTGCGTGCACATATAATAGGCTCATTAGTACAATAAAACATTACAATTCAAACTTTTTTGTACCAATTATACAACAACTGCATGTATTAGCTGAACTAAACTCCTAAGGGAGAAATTATACGTTATTAGATGCAGAAGCAGTACAATAGTAAATTAACATAAACACATTGAAAATAAACATAAACCCTAAAAACTTTCTAACTGCGCAATTTAGCATTAAGCACAATGTGTCGATTGTCTAAACAAATTTTCCATCGATATCTCATCAAAAGTTACTACTGAGCAATCTGGAATTATAAACAAGAATTAACAATTTATATTTACATTCTAAACAAACCAGACCCTAAACCTCCTAATTCCTAACACAAAACGCATATATTTGCAACGAACCTGCGCAGGCTGACGGTGTCGTTTAGACAAAACGACAATCTGATCATTTAGGGTTTTCCAGGCTTTCGCTTCAAAGCAGAGTTGCAAAATATCGATTGCGGCTTTTCTGGTGCCGACGATTTCACCGGCGAGTCTCATCTGCTTCTCGACGTTCAGCAATTGCTCTATCTTCGCATCTAAATTCTCCGACGCCTGCAAAACGAATTGAAAAGCAGTTATAGCGTTGTATTAACATCGAAGTGAAAATCAAAAAGTAGAAAACACATGCGGAAAAAGAAAGAGGAATCTGGATTGGATTCGATTGATGATTACCATGGTTCAGTGAGGTTTAGGCGAGAGAAAGAGAGAGATCTCGGAAGAAAATTGAAATCGAAAATGGAAGAAAAGGTGAGAGAGCACGGAAGTAGCAAAAGAGTTCAGTTGGTAGAGAAGCTCGTTTTATGGGCAAATCAAAGTTTCCTTCTGCAACAAGTTTGAAAAATTCTCTTCCCACCCCACCCTTCTCTTTCTCCACGTTACTTTTCTACCTACCTTGTAAAAAGTTTGGAACGTAAATTTTGAACTATTTTTGACGTAAAAAATCAAATGAGAAATTAGAGATAATAACTTAGTTATATTTGGTATGAATGAAAATCAAAAGAAAGTGGAAGGAAAGAAAGTTTTACAATTTAATAAATGATACAAATATCTATGGATGGATCCAGACCTGATATTCTGGTGTGGCTAAAATAATGTTCGCAATTTTTTTTTTGCATTGAATATTCACAAATTTTATAGCTGAAAAAAAAATCACGTTTGCAAATTAGCCAAAGTAATTTTGTATATAGAAGACACAAGAAAAAATAATTTTTTTGAACAAGCCAAAATGAGATATATATATATATATATATATATATATATACGAATGAAATCACACCCCAGCACAAGATGTGCTAGAGCATGTCAAAAGAGTTTACATGACCATGAATATCACAATACAACCAAAAATCAAATACCCAAACATAATAATGGGTTAACCCACCAACTAGACAGATTAACTCCTATTCCTGGATACTGTAACTGCAACCACCAGAACGAATGCCGCTTAATCAGGTCCAACATATGAGAAATCGACTGCGTCGAGTGTTGGAAGAGGCGCTGATTGCGCTCTTTCCAAATCATCCAAACGCAAACCAACCAGATAAGCTGCATAAACGATCTCCGCCTCCGACTACCACCGACTGCAGAAGTGAACTGTGTGAAATGTGCTGTAGGAGTCAAAGGATCAACCATCTCAAATCCAATCCAAGACCTGACTAGCGTCCATAGAGAACCAAAAACACCACATGAGAGAAAAAGATGTTGAGTCGTCTCAATGTCACCACACCCAGAAGTACAAAGTTGATCCGTGGGAGGAATAATGCCTCGCAGAACCAAGTTTGCCTTCGTCGGTAACCGATCTCTCAATAGTCGCCAAGCAAGAATAGACACCTTCGAAGGAACATGTCGATGCCATATAAGATCCGCTGCATCATCTAACTGAAGCGCCTCCTGAGAAACCAAAATCTGATAAGCACTGCGCACCGTATATCCACTATCGGGATCGAAGCGCCACTGCCAAGCATCAGGTACCTGCTCCTGTAACTGAACATCAAGTAATAAGGTCTGACACTCCCCCAACATCTCCTCCTCCCACACCCATAACTGCCTCCGCCACTCCCACGCCCCTCCCCCAGCCCCCCACCCCCGAGAAGCCATCTGAGCCACAGTATGCTGCTTGGTCTCTGTCAAATCAAACAAACGACCAAAGCGCACACTCAACGGGACTCCCCCCAGCCAAGGATCCAACCAAAAAAATGTATCCCCTCCGTGACCAACCCGCCTCACCACACCCTCCGCAAACCATCCTCCCTCAACCCCACCAATACCATCCCTAATCTTCACTATCTCCCGCCACCAAGCTGACCCTCTCCTCCCTCCCTCACACAATCGACCATCCTCTACGCCATATCTAGCCTCCAACACCCTATACCAAAAAACCCCCGGTCCACCAGCATCCGCCAACACCACTTCCCAAGAAGAGCAGTGTTAAACTCCCGTAACCTCCGAACCCCCAAACCTCCATACTCCTTACTCCTGCAAATAGAATCCCAACTAATTCAGGGAACCCTCCTCGCCTCCTCACTCCCCCCCTAAAAGAAAGAACGTAAAATAGAGTTAAGGGAAGAAATGATACCTGTGGGAGCTCTGAAGAAAGAAAATGCATAGACAGGAAGAGAGGTCAAAACTGATTTTAACAATACCAAACGACCACCATATGACAAAAAACGGTTTTTCCAACTAGACAATCGCAGTTTAACCCGAGATAACACTGGTTCCCAAAAACCCAAGCGTCGTGGATCACCCCCAATAGAAAGGCCTAGATAAACAAACGGTATCTTACCCACTCTACAACTCAAAGCTCGTGCTGCCTCGACTAACCAGTAATCAGGAATATTGACCCCGACCAGCATGCTTTTATGGAAATTAACCTTCAATCCCGACATGAGTTCGAAAAGCATAAGGCCTGCCCGTAACGCTCTCACATTAGCCCAACTTTTAGCCCCTAAAAGAAGGGTATCATCAGCAAACTGTAAATGTGGCACTGATGTACTCCCCTGAACACCTACCTGATACCCGGTAAACAGCTGTTGTTCCACCAAAGAACTCATAAGCACATTTAACCCCTCTGCCGCCAATAAGAAGAGAAACGGAGACAAAGGGTCCCCTTGTCTTAAACCTCGCTCCATACGAACTCCTCTGTTTGACTACCATTAACCAGAACGGACGTTGTGGTTGTAGAGACACATTCCTTAATTCACTTCCGCCATAGAAACGGAAAAGCCATCTGTCTCATTACAGAATCCAAATATCCTCAGTCAAAGAAAAAATAATAAAGAACAAAGAAATAACAATACTCGTAAAAAAACAACAACAAAGAAATAACAATAATTTTTTTTATTGGTCAAGAAATAATAATAAATTTTATACTCGTTTAAATGTAACTAATACAATTTAATTTCTCTAATGTATATATATTGACCACTCTTTTAAAAAATAATAATTTGAACACAATAATTATTTTATATTTTTTGTAGTGTAGTGATTTTAGTGAACTTGCAACATAGTAAATATTTGTTAGAAAATCAATTAAAAGCTGGCAAGAATCGAACTCCTGCCAAACCAATAAATGAGGCACTCCTTAGGCATTGTGCCAAACACATAACTGTGTCAATTATTGACGGTTGAACATATATGTATGCTAATTAATAACAAAAATACGTATATATACTTACGAAAAATCGAAATTTCTGGTGTGGCTATAGCCTCAGTGTGCCTCCATGTAGATCCGTCCCTGCAAATATCCCTACATTAAAATATAGTAATACTAGTGTGTATTCCCGTGCATTGCACAGGGAATAAAATTTTAATATAATTTAAAATAAAATATCGAATACTTTTTTTATGAAAAATATTTAATATTATATAGCTCAAAATTGTTTAATATTTATCATAAGATTACAAATGCAAAAAATAAATAAAAATCACATGGAAATAAGATAATGTTTATTAAGTTCCATGCTATATTTAATTCAAGTTCAATAATCATAACAACACAATGTGCTAATAATAAGAAAATTAAAAACAGTTTTAAAAATACATGTCATATGATTAATTCAAATAATTTGGTTTAAGACCATTACTCAACTACCGAACAAAATGCAATAAACCAATTTGAATCATTCTCCTTCATACTCTCCGATCTAAATTATAAATAAATTTTTAGTTTTTATATGCATTAGATAATTAATGTATACGGTTTATAATTAAAACTTGAAACATTACCTATCCAATAAACTTAAAAAGTAAAAAATTACTTATAATTAAAACCGGAAAAAACATATTTGTAAACATCGAGAGTATTATAGTTGCTCCACCCATGTGTAGCTGATTGGCTCTAGAGGGAGAGAGAAAGATATTGACTTATGACATGAGGCATATCAACAAAAGCAAAATCAAACAATTAAATAAATTTTTATATACTAAACTGGAGAAAATAATAAGACTTTGTTTATTAAACTGAACAAATGAAAATTTTCAGAATATACAAATTTTAAAAACATAATCAAAATACATATATAAGAAAGAGTTTTAAATGATTTTTACCAATCAAATAGTCTATGTCAATTTTCCCAACAATATATGGGAAAGAAATAAAATGAATAGGGAGAGACTATTATCTTACCAGTTCCAACTTCTATAACAACTAAATCATTCTGCAGATTTAACTTAAATTGAGGCAACACCAATAAATTTCAAGGTATACACATTTGCTATCATATTTTCAAATTGAGACAGCAAAGCTATTCGAACCGAAGCTTGAATTTTCTCATCCTATCAATTTAGA